>BTPG01000007.1:10783019-11113019 GCA_036245525.1 Semisulcospira habei | reverse complement strand
GGTTGGTTGGTTGGTTGGTTGGTTAGTTAGTTAGTTGGTTGGTTGGTTGGTTGGTTGGTTGATTTCCTGGCTGTTTGGTTGGTTCATTGATTGGTTGGTTGGTTTGTCGGTTGGTTGGTTGACCGGTTGGTTTTTTGCTTGCTTGGCTCTTTTCCTTTATGTGCACTCTGCGTCAGCCAAAATGGGCGTATGTATCAGTGTTTGTACAATACTCGAAAACAGAGTCCAGCCGACCGATAACTCCCTCGTCAGTTAGTGATTTTCACACCAGCATTCCGGCTAATGGCTTATCTATGGATAACGTTGACTCAGCTATCGGCCACACAATACACTGCTTACCCAAAGGCGCAAAAGGCCATCGGGCCGACGTCGGCCGCCCGTTGGCCCGCGCACGGCCGTGCGCGGGCCAACGGCGGCCGACGTCGGCCCGATGGCCTTTGCGCATG
Source organism: Semisulcospira habei (assembly GCA_036245525.1). Lineage (NCBI taxonomy): Eukaryota > Metazoa > Mollusca > Gastropoda > Semisulcospiridae > Semisulcospira > Semisulcospira habei. The sequence goes on along the minus strand of BTPG01000007.1, from coordinate 11,112,573 downwards.
GGGTAGTTTTAAAAAGTATTCATCATTCCACCTGACGTTTACAGCCTGCTTTTGTAGCGTTCAAATGGCCAAAATTAATTGGCAAAAAAAGCCGCAGCTGACGTTAATAACCCTTTCCCTGCCGCTGTACGCACACTGTATGTATAATATGTTTGCTTCTGAAATCTTGGTGCATCCTACGATCAAAAGCCAACATCGCCCACTGAAGAAATGTGGATACAACTTGTTATCAGCAAGAGGCATAGATCCTCATGACCCCCCCTCTCCCCCCCCCCCCCCCCCCCCCCCCCCGCAGTTGCGGGGGTTCATGAGGATCTGTACCTCTTGCGGTAGTGTGGCGTCCATTTCTTCTCTCTCGGCAGGGAGGGGTTAAGAGAGCATTGCTAAGTGGAACTCTGTGTGTTCACGTCGTTTCAAACACATCCCGGTGCGCAGTGGATCTCGGGCCCACATCAGCCGGCCGCAGTGGGCCTGCGAACCACATTTTGCTATATTGGGGAGTCGACTTCAATCATTATCGTATATATATGACAACAGTTGACTATATTCAGTTAACAACACATTTGTGAGGTGCCGGCCACACTTTTTTTCTCATTAACCCAAATTAGCCCCCAACGCACTGACGTAGGAGATGGGTCGACCATGATAATTCAAGGTAAGTGCCAGATTAGCTAAGCGCCTGATGGCGCCAAGCTAATCCGGCACTAACCCCGAACTATCCATCTCCTGCAACTGGTTCGTAATCGTGAGGTGACACCGCTAAAACTGATGCGACCGGGGGTTGAATGGGTTAAACAAAATACTCGCTAATAACACACTTCGGATAATGCATCAAGAAAAATGTGACCCCCCCCCCCCCCCCCCCCCGGCGACTTGTTAACCCTTTCAGTTCCAAGGTCCCATTTCTCTAAATTTTGGAGGTGTTGCCTAACAACTATATACCAATTGTAGGAGATGTACTGATCATGATAATTCAAGGGTAGTGCCAGATGAGCTTGGCGCCTGAAGGCGCCAAGCTCATCTGGCACTACCCTTAAATTATATCATGATCAATCCATCTTCTGCTGCAGGGTCCCGGGGCTAAAAGGGTTAATATCCGAAACCAGTTTACTGCTTACGCATGACTGAACGACAACATCATCGATTTTTCCCTAAACTCCCGAATTTCTGCGGAGACGGCGTGGCAGACATTTTCCTTTTTGTCAACATTTTGCAATTGCTGCAGAACCTATGCCGCGGTTGTGGCCACAGGCGCGGGATGATCGTTGCGTCATTGCTCTTAACATGGGTAGTAATAATAGTATTTCCCAATGCGCAAAAGGCCATCAGGCCGACGTCGGCCGCCGTTGGCCCGCGCACAGCCGTCGGCCCGATAGCCCTTTGCGCACTGGGTTTACTACTAACCGTGTTAGAAGCAATGACGGAACGATCATCCGGCGCCTGTGGTTGTGGCCGTTTCATTTCTTTTGGAAAATTTGAATTTAGTTTCAAGCGAAATAAAACAGTTACAAACACGTCATATGATTTTAGAAGATTATATGCATTGTGAGCAGCGGGGACAGTCCAAAAACGAGTTTCTTTTATCCTGATGTTCCCAACTTTGAGTAAGGACATTTTTGAGTGCTTTGTAATTGATTGTGCATGCCATGGGTATTTGTGCGTGTGTGTGTGCGTGTGTGTGTGCGTGTGTGCGTGCGTGCGTGCGTGCGTATGTGCGTGCGTGCGTGTGTGTGTGTGTGTGTGTTGTTTGTGTGTGTGTGTGTGTGTTGTGTGTGTGTGTGTGTGTGTGTGTGTGTGTGTGTGTGTGTGTGTGTGTGTGTGTGTGTGTGTGTGTTTAAAGACTTCGGGCAAGTCAAGATATTGTCGCTATTTTCTTTTCCAGTTCACCGTTTCCTCTGAATCCAAGTCTTCCGACCTCAAGCGTGGTGACGCCTTAGCATGCCTGAGTTCACCTCCGTGTGGGCACGCCCCACGCCTCCACCCGGGTCCCGGGTCAAGCCCGAGGGTGTGTCCAACTACAACCGCAACAGAGGCAGTATCGGCAAAGTAGCCGGCTTCCAGAAAGAAGTCACCCCTCGAGCACCTAGCACACCCACCCCACGGCCAGAACCCAGGTAAAAGGTCACCCATCGACTTTTCCCGGAATGGAGTGGAGAGGCTGGGGTGGCGAGGTGGGGTGGGGGGTGGGGTGGGTGGGGGTGGGGGTGGGGGTGGTGGACATGCATGACCTGGCCTACACTGATTGTCTCCCTCGATTCGCTACCGCGGATCAGCAGTAGCGTATCAAGGGAGACAATCAGGTCATACTTCCTCTGGGCAAGTGATGGCCAGCGTCATTCTTTAGCCACAGCTCTTTTTACCTCTTTAAAAAATAAATTAAACCTAGCCCACATCTGAGGTCAGCTGCGTGAATGAGCTTAGTCCTGCGCCAGCCACTAAGCAAGGTGCTCCGCTATAGCGGAGCACCTTGCTTAGTGGCTGGCGCAGGACTAAGCTCACTCATGCAACTGAGCCCTGCTCCTGACACTACCTACATAAAAGTATGCTTGGGCCACACTGACCAAGGATCAACCCTTAAATCATTTGACAAACGGCTCTGGCCCACTAAGCAAAAGACCCGATGACATTTTTTTTTTTTCACAGGGGGAGAACAGTTTTCACAATCCTGGAGAAAGGCGCAGTATATTTCATGCATCTGAGAAAAAGCGTGTTGATAATGACGTGAAATCTGCCGTAGCATGGCAAAAACCAATATGGCTTTTTTTTTTCTTTTTTTTTAAGAAACGCGAGATTTTCGTTGTATAACAATGAAAATCTCGCTTTTCTAAAAAACAAAACAAAAAAAAAAAAAAAAAAAAAAAAACGGACATATTGGCGCTTCCCAAATAACTACAAAAATGTTAACCCGTTCAGTACCAGCTTCTGCAATCTTCGATAATTCAACACACAAAAAAACCTAGCTGGGCCATGGAACATGGACTGAAAGTGGTGTCAGCAAGAGACATACATAATAATAATAATAATAATAATAATAATAATAATAATAATAATACCGTTATTATATAGGCGCTTTTTCTCAATTTTTGGGCAAATCGACTCAAAGCGCCGCGAACTGAAACCCAACACGCACACTCACGTAACAGACACGGATTTACGCCATTTAAGACAAACACAGTACAAGACAGACGAAGGGCCAGTTCAGCTACTGAAGTTACAGAGATTTTTGATCGCTTGTATTTGAAATTTGTAAAGTGGCCTGAAACCGGTACCAAAGTGTACAACTGCGCAGCGGATCTACACCTCAGTCTTGCATCTGGGTGGCATCCATATTTCTTGGCACTGAACCGGTTAACTTTACATAGTGTACATGAAGTCCCTACTCATTATGTAAGCAAATTAATCATATCTTGATTAGTGCCCACACCGTCCCACCATCGTCTGATTTTTCAAAAGAGTTTGGCCGTACCATCCATCGAAATCTTCGTGCGCTTTAAGACTTTCTTGCGCCACTGCAGGTGCCCGACGTCAGCCTGCAGAGCGAACTACGTGCAAGGGAGGGGGACTGTGGACAAGGTAGCTTTCAACAAAGACACTCCGCGCACGCCCCGAACACCGACCCCCAGACCAGAGCCAAGGTGCCCCACGTCCGCGTCCAGAACCAACTACGCGCTGGGATGGTTCGGAAAAATAGCTCCGCTCCTCGATGGTAAGACTCCCACAGAGGTGATCGTGTCGTTTACGGGAGTACTCCCCAGATAGACCCTCTCGGGGAGTACGCCACAAGTACACTTCTATTCAAATGAGATGCGAAGCATCTCATTTGAATAGAAGTGTACTTGTGGCGTACTCCACGAGTGGGTCTATAATATATATGTTTGGGGAGAACTGTACACCCGCAAACCGTGCGGAAAGGGTTTTGTTTCGAATTGTTTGACAGCTGACCCATAATGACTACAAGCACAGGTCGACCTGGGGTCATTTTGGCGTGACAATTCCCAGTGAGCAAGGGTCTTCTGGCGAAGCATCTCATTTGAATAGAAGTGTACTTGTGGCGTACTCCACGAGTGGGTCTATATAATGCGTTTGGGGAGTACTGTACACCCGCAAACCGTGCGGGAAGGGTTTTGTTTCGAAGTGTTTGACAGCTGACCCAGAATGACCCCAAGCACAGGTCGACCTGGGGTCATTTTGGCGTGACAATTCCCAGTGAGCAAGGGTCTTCGGGCCGACGTCTGCCGCAGTCGGTCTGTCGGCGCGGCCCAACGCGCAGTCGTAGACGGCCCGTGAAGCCATTGCTCATAACAGAGGTTCTTGATGCTGAACCTGTCCGCGTGTGTACACTCAACTATGTACAGTGTGTGTGTGTGTGTGTGTGTGTGTGTGTGTGTGTGTGTGTGTGTGTGTGTGTGCGTGCGTGCGTGCGTGCGTGCGTGCGTGTGTGTGTGTGTGTGTGTGTGTGTGTGTGTGTGTGTGTGTGTGTGTGTGTGTGTGTGTGTGTGTGTGTGTGTGTGTGTGTGTGTGAGACCACTTGCTATGAATTACTTGTACTAGTCAGTACAAGGGCAATTCAAACCGAGGGTGCATCTGACCGTGAGGCCGAAATACGACTTTCAGCTTGATTACTAAGAGTAGGTAATGTTCTCTACAGTGCATGCCGCTAAATGTAATCGGTGCACACAAAATTCACAATCAGTGACGTATGAAAGCACAACTAGTGGTATCGTCATTCTGGTCAGCATATTATTTTTGAGAACGACTGACACTCATGACTAGTGGGCGGATAAACTCGAGACGAAGGCGTACCGTTTGCAATGCAGCCGCACGTGGCAACATAATCGTCATTTTCATATTTGCAGTGCTTGGTAAAAGCCATTAACCCTGAGGCTAAATGCTTCAAATTTTTTACACTGCCATACGCAAGCTACATGATAGTACTCACGGATAAGGATATAGACCAATGGCTTTAGTTCAGTTCAAGGGTGGTGCCGAATAGCTTGGCGCCGAGGGCGCCACTGAGCTATTCTGGCACTACCCTTGAACTAGTTTAGTCAGACTTATTTCACACACGGGTGTATTCCGAATGATAAGGGTTAATCGGTGAAAACTGATAAAGAATCAGCAAACAGATACACTCTCGATCAGTACTAGTCACTGGAACTCAACTCAGACTGAAATGTGTAGGCCTACCGGGCAAAGGTCGTACACAAACGTAACTCAGTGCGCATGCCAGAACTGCCCTAACCTAACCCTTCAGCTGTCGGTAGCGTGGTTTTTTTTTGTCGCGATCATTCCTGCATGAATCATCGTGACAAAAACCGCTGACGACAGCCAAAGGGTTAATTTAGCAAAGTCCAGTTTGTCCATTTTTTGTGATAAGGGAGATCTATCGTCAATGTTATACGTGCTTATCAAGAGGCATGAGAAATAAACAGAGAAAGACCCAACGGAGAAAGAAACACGCTTAGAAAAGACAGTTACAAGACAATTATTAATATTAACTCATTCTGCCCGAGGTACGAAATACCCACATTTTGGAGTTATCCTCTGCGGACTGCATTACAATGCAGAACGACCATGATAGTTCGAGGTTGGTGGCAGAATAGCTTCGCGCCTATAGGCCCGCCAAGCTATTCTGCCACCACCCTTGAACTATCATGGTCGAGCCATATCTGGCTGTGGTGTGTCGCGGTGTGTCACGGGCAAAATGCGTTAATAATAACACACATGTATAGAATTCAGTCGCTAGGCCGGTCCACTTATCTTATCAGCGAAGATGGAAATAAAGTACTTTTCTTTTGTTGTTGACTGAATTCTCTACTTGTTTCTATATTTTGAAGAAAAAAAATCTATACTTGTTTTTGTTGTTGTTGTTGTTGTTGTTGTTGTTGTTGTTGTTTGTTTGGTCAATTTGTAAATTGTGTTGTAACTGTCTTTGTAAGCGCGTTTCTTTCTCCGTTGGGGTCTTCTCTGCACTTACACGCTTGGCAGTCACGCGACCTTGTTGGTCCGGCCGAAGTTGTGAGAAATAAGCAGCTGTTCTGCCAGGCAGTTCCGTAGACCTGCAAGTAGCATAGATTCTCATGAGCGCCAACACGAATAGATCTATGCCTGATGTGTGGAGATGACCTTAGTTGCCTGCTCGGCGTTAAACCCAAATACCTTGACTAACTATGTCTCGTCCCTATGTAAACTTTAAATGATTACATGAACATTTAGATGCGTTTCTCGACGTCAACATTTAAATCTATTTCTCGACTTCGCTGCCATATTAACCCCTTCCCTGCCACTGGAGACATTTGCTTCTGAAATCTTTGTTCGTTCAAAAATCAAAACGTTACAAGCGTCCCAGGAAATGGATACGAATCGGTCTCAGCAAGAGACATAGATCCTCGTGAGCCCTCGCAGTCGCGGGGGCTCATGAGGATCTATGTCTCTTGCAGATGGGTCGTGTTTGTTTTTCTCAGCAGTGAAGGGGTTAACACGCTGAACTCTTTCTTAGAGGTTTTCTTTTCGAGCAATCTCCTCCATGGCGGATTTTGATTGCAGAAATTCGTCACAACAACGGGTTATCGATGTTGTCTTGGCTCAGCTAAAACGTTTCTACCCATCTTTTTACAATCAATGTAAGAACTGAAGGCGCACGTACCAGAGGTTTTCCGCTGCTTTTTGAGCGTAGCGGAAGGAACTCTCCTGCGTACTAAAGGAGATGAAGAGAAGATATGTCTTTCAGTTTACGACATTCAGAAGTCACGTCTAATTTTGTGTATCATTATTGTCAGACATACTAATTATCAATGAGATATAGAGAAATACTTAATCTGGCCTAGGTCGTTTTACAGGCGGACGGACTACGCACACAGAATAATTGAGAAGAAAGATCGACTGACCCAGATAGTTCAAGGGTGGTGCCAGACTGACGGCTTGGCGCCTGTGGGCGCAAAGCTGTTCTGGCACCACCCTTGAACTATCACGGCTGGTTTAGAACTAGTTACACTGAGTGTCTCGGGGTTGCACGGCTTACAAAATGTCATTTGTCAATTCAAAATGATATCCTTGGTACATGTTTTCAACAGGCACAGTGACTCCACGGCCGCACTCTGTCCCCGCCGCCGCGGATCAAGCCCGAGGGAGAGGCTATCGCGTCTGTCAGCAGAGGAAAGCGCATGCGCATGATTGTCCACGAGTTCGGGCAGCACGGGCCGTCACCACGCGTACCCAGGGTCAAGGTCGAGGCCACCGGCACGGCTGAGGTTGCCAAGGTAACGGCAGATTTACACTGTAATTAATTAATTATCATGGGGCTCGGTATGGTGTTTCAATTTTATTCGTGAATAATCTGTGTTTAAAACTGCCGCAAAAAAATCAGTAATACTAAAAATTTAAACAAATTAAAAATGCGGCATATCCTATCTCTTCAGACATGTGCCTTTCAAGTTTACATTTGAGTCTAAAACAAACAAACAAACAAACGAACGAACGAACGAATGACCGAACGAACGACCGAACAAACACTAACACACAAACAAACTGTAACATTATTGACCATGCTGGTAACAAAGAAGTACCCAACGGAGAAGAAACACGCTTAGAAAAGACGGGTACAACACAATTTATTGATATTTCGGGTAAATACCCTTTGTCAAAATAGACAAACAAACAAACAGAGAGATTAGCCGCTACTTATCTTCATTGGCAAAAGGAATGTGGCAACTGAAGGAGGTGACGTAAAATAAAAGAAAAGGAAGAACAAAAGTGCGCAAAAAGTAAAAATGGCGTCAACGAAAAATCGTAATAGAGAGACTCGGAAAGAACCTGAACACGAGAGACAAGAGTGTGTGCAAGTACGTGCAGGAGCGAGCGAAAGAAAAGGCGTGTAGATGAGGCCAGAGAAAGAGAGAGAGGGAGAGAGAGAGAGATTGATTGATTGTACATTGCTTAACGTCCCGACAGCAACAAGGCTTTCTCAGGACGTGCCTGCACTGCTTGTGAAAAAAAAAAAAACTAAACAGAACATTGAATGTATGTCGCCAGCCGGTCAAATACATTAAATAAACCTAACACATGGGCCTAAATAAAGCTAAGACCATTTAGCAACACACATCCAATATCAAGAGCTACAGGCAGTGCAGACAGTAGGGAGAGTTTTAAAATGGCAAATACAGGTGAATGGACAAAGGGTAGACAGAAACACATGCCCCAGAATAGAGAGATAAACCCACCCTGTGGGGCTGACCAGGGTGACCCTGGGAACTAAAAAATACTAACCCCACCCAAGTCCCCCAGGGCAGACCCGGGTGGGGCGAGAGAGAGAGAGAGAGAGAGAGAGAGAGAGAGAGAGAGAGAGAGAGGAGAGAGAGAGAGAGAGAGAGAGAGAGAGAGAGAGAGAGAGAGAGAGAGAGAGAAAGAGAGAGAGAGAGAGAAAGAGAGAGAGAGAGAACGAACGGGGATGCTGGTAACGAATGCTGGTAACATAACTGAAGGCCACATCAATTGGCCACAGGTATTGGAGACGTGACGCTGATTTGTTAATTTCATTTTTCAGGGCGGCCGTATGTACAACTTACTGCACAAGTATGGTACCATGCCACTGTCAGCGCGTGCTGTACCCAGAGTTAAACCAGAGGCCGAGGGCATAGCTACTGTCAGCAAGGGAAAACGCATGGAGAACCTCATTCACAAGTAAGAACCGGGTTCCAAATCTACCTTATACAGTAGTATACGAACGGGGAAGTGGGGGGGGGGGGGGATTGGGGGGGGGGGGAGAGAGGGATGGTGGAGATGGGGGGGGGGGGGGAGGGATTAGGGGCTTGCCCCTACAGTGAGAAAGTAGGGGGACCAGAGTATCCCTTGTCACCCAACTTCCACCACCAAATCTTTTGAGAGAAAACAAAAATGAAGAAAACAATTTTGGGAGAAGAAAGTCATTACGTTTTAATATTTTTAAAACTTTATTTTCTATAATAAATATTTTTGGAGAAAAAAATGAGATGATAAGATTTTGAATTGTAGAAGGTTGAGCTGTTGCTTGTGAATTTTGCAGTATGAATGTTTGCAAAATGTTAGTGATCAAACTGTCTTTGAATCCTAATTTCACACCACCCTGGGCCCCCTTCACCTTATGCTCATAAAAAAATAACGAAGTTCCCGTACTGTGTTTTAAAATGTGTTTGAAAAGGAAAAGAATGTGTTGGAACGCACAAAATATGTATTTTTCCAAAGTGTAGTATTTCACCTAAAGAAAAACAAATCGCAGACATGAATCATTGGACAAGTTCAAGCTCAATCTCTAACGTCGACAGACCAATTCACAGAATCAGAGACTTGGTCTCTGACTATAACTGAGGCCGAGTGATACAGGGCGTGCGAACAGGAAACACACGAGGGCTCTTTAGAGACCGAGAGACAGAGTCGCCAGCATTTGTTTTAACTGGTTGTGAGACGCGCAGCTCCCCTGTCCTTCGACATACTGCTTTGAGATTGCCGAAATGACGCAGAGTCGATGCCGCTCTGCGGCTGGCATGTCTTCAAACTCATGCATGCGATGAATGTCACAAAAAGGGTCTTCACTCTGTCATGTACTGTCACATGTAGATTGATAAGTGAGTCACTCTGGCCATGACCAGTTCAGCTTGAATTCGAAAAAAGATCTACTATTTCTGTCTCTTTGTGTGTTCCTTACTACAGACTGATATTGTTGCTTCAAAACTAGTCTGTGAAAAACATTCAGTACATCAAAACCAGAACAGCAATTGCTATCTGACTACCAACCTAGAAATAGACAGGAAAGGGGGAGGTCAAAGCAGGTCCGACATCTTCCGATTTAGCTCATTTCTATGACTTTCTTTTGATACTGCGGATCAGCTTAGTCCCTCAAGAAACCAGGTTGTACCCAATCACTTTAAAAAAAAAAATTATACCGATCTTCCTGTCTTCAAACTTACGCATGTAACTAATGACACCCCCCCCCCCCCCCAAAAAAAAAAAAAAAAAAAAAAAAAAAAAAAAAAATCAATTTCACTTGAATCGTGTCAGCATTCCATCTGATTTAAAAAGAATTTTGTACTGGAAAGCCAGCTTGCTTTTTACAAATTAACCCTTTTAGCGCCGGATCCCTAGAGCAGGCGCCAAGCTAATCTGGCACTACCCTTGAATTATCATGGTCAAGCCATCTCCTGCAACTGTTACATAGTCGTTAGGCAACACCTCCAAAATATGAAAAAATGGTTAGTTAGTTAGTTATTTGAGTTTAACGCCGAGCAGGCAACTAAGGCCATCTCACGGCGGGAAGGGTAAAAATCTGGTCAGCCAGACTAAAAGAAAGGTCTTAAAACATGATGTAAATATCCCTTTAAAATGTCAGGCTAAAATGTCGCACAGGTCTTTAAAGAAAACGTCGACAGACTCAAAAAGGTCAAAATAATAGAAACAGCATAGTCTATAAACGCTCAAATCTTATTAAAAATATGGCACTCTCTCAGAAAACTGAAGATCTTGTCCGGGGGCACATCCCGGAACAAAACGTTCAAGGAGTCTGCTGTGAAATGCTTATACATTGTGTCGATTAAATTAGCACAAGACAGCAAAAAGTGTTGAACAGAGTACTGCTCGTCGCAGGCATAACACCATGGACGCTCCTCCTGTTTTAGTAAATAAGAGTTCGTAACATACGTATGCCCGATGTGGAGCCGAGCAAAGACATTCTCCGCACGGCGGCTGCCGCAGCGATAAGGTAGACCGTCGGACAACTTAGGAAGGGCTTCATGCAGCTTGTTACCTTCCTCTTTATCCCACTCGGACTGCCACTCACGGGTTATGTACGCACTAACCACATGTCTAAAATCACTATAAACAGTCTGTGTGTCAAGGACAGGGTCGTTGCGGGCATCGTTGGCAGCAGAATCTGCGATCCTGTTGCCTTCGATGCCCACATGCCCTGGGACCCAAATAAAAATGATGTCATAATATTCCTTTATCAAGTCCGCATAAAGTTCTCTGATCTGCACCAGCAGTGGGTGGTCATTTCCCGTGCCCTGAAGGGCCTGCAGGGCAGAAAGAGAGTTAGACAGAATCAGGAAGTTCCTTTCTCTAGATCGAGCATGCCTGAGTGCCAACAGAACCGCTTGGGGCTAACAGCCTGAGGCGCCAAGCTATTCTGACACCACCCTTGAACTAAAGCAGTTGATCTATCCGCTAATCTGTAATGAAGCCTTCATAGGACAGTAAGCACATTTTACAATATCAGCCTCAGGATGTAATGGGGTAAACAGTGTTGACTCTACCGAAGAGGACGATTGTTTCTCTTGGCTTGACTTCGCGAACGAAGATTTTATAGGAGTTGACCACGACGTCTGCAGGCTTGTTCGTGGCTGCGGAGGCCAATCCGAGACAGGCAGGTTCGACCGCAGTGGCTGCAGGGGAAGGTATGGCCAGGGTTCTGAGCTGCGGCATCTCTGTTTTTTCTCCTGAGCCGCTTGTCCTTAAGGCTAGCTCTGTGAGAGTCCTCAAAGGAGACAGCTGCCTTGTAAATGGTGGAGCGCCAGGTGTCACGGTCCGCAGCAAGCGAAGACCACTGGTGGTGGTCGATTTGGCAGGCACTAAGTGACTTCTTGAGACAGTCTTTGTATCTCTTCTTTGGTGCCCCTCTGTCACGATGTCCAGTAGCAAGCTCGCCGAACAGTGTGATCTTTGGTAGGCGATGATCCTCCATCCTGGAGACATGCCCCGCCCAGCGGAGCTGTGTCCGCAGCAGCAAAGCCTCGATGCTCACAGTTTCAGCCTGTTCAAGGACCTCGACGTTGGTGACATAGTCACTCCAGTGAATGCCCAGGATGGTACGCAGGCAGCGCTGGTGGAAGCGTTCGAGGAGTCGTAGTTGGCTGCGGTAGAGGGCCCAGGACTCGGAACCATACAGCAGGGTGGTGAGGACCACAGCTCTGTACACGCTGATCTTGGTGCCTGTTTTCAGCTGTTGATTGTGCCACACCCGCTTGAAAAGTCGCCCGAAAGCGCTGTTCGCTTTTGCCAGCCTGCTGTCAAGCTCCTTGTCCAGCTTGGCGTCCGACGTGATAATGCAGCCAAGGTAGGTAAACTGGTGCACTGACTTTAGTTCAGACTCGCCAATGGTGATGAGAGGAGGGCGATACACTGTCTTGGGTGCCGGCTGATGGAGGACCTCTGTCTTTTTCAGACTGACCTCGAGTCCAAAGAGCTGGGCAGCATCTGCGAAGCAAGACGTGATGCGCTGCAGGGCTCTCTCTGTGTGTGCAACGAGGGCAGCATCATCAGCAAAAAGCAGCTCACGAATCAGTTGGTCTAGGGTTTTCGTGTGGGCCTGCAGTCGTCTGAGGTTGAACAGGCTGCCATCGAGACGATACCTGATGTACACTGCATCGTCATCATCGAGGTCCACTGTGGCCTGCTTCAACATCATGCTAAAAAAGATGGTGAAGAGGGTCGGTGCCAGCACGCAGCCTTGCTTTACGCCGTTGAGAATAGGGAATGGTTCTGAGAGGTCATTGTTGAGTCTGACCTGGCCTTGCTGGTCCTCGTGTAGCTGGACAATCATGTTGAGGAACTTTGGGGGACAGCCAAGTCGCTCCAGGATCTGCCACATGCCTTGCCTGCTCACAGTGTCGAACGCTTTTGTTAGGTCGACAAATGTTACGTACAGCCCTTTGTTCTGCTCGCGGCACTTCTCCTGTAGCTGTCTCAGCACAAAGACCATATCGGTGGTGCTCCTGTTTGCTCTGAAGCCACACTGGCCCTCTGGGAGTTGGTCTTTCTAGATGCATGTAAATGGTAATCCATCCATCCATCCACTGAAATGTCCAAACTGCAAAATCAAGGAAGAAGTTGCACTACTGTGATATCATTATGCTGAGTGCCAACTGCCAGCAATAGTATACAAACATGACTGCCTATAGTGTCCGTGTCAGTGACGTCACACCGAGACGCGGCTCTGAGAGCGAGAGATTGCGTAGAACTCAAATGACTTGCAGGCTGCTGCCTTGAGCTGAACGCCCGTGACTTCGTGCACTCGAGGCACAGAGGGACATTGAGGACAACAAGAGGCAGCGATCCTCATAAGTCCCTGCTTATGCGGTGGCTGATGAAGATCTATGCCTCTTGCAAGATATGTTTTTTCTTAACCCTTTTCATTCTGATACACTACTGCTTGAAGTTAGTTTGACTTTGATAGTTCAAGGGTGGTGCCAGAATAGCTTGGCGCCTGAGGCGCCAAGCTATTCTGGCACCACCCTTGAACTAAAATGATTGATCTGTCTCCTGATCTGTAATGTAGCCTTCATAGGACAAAAAGCAAATTTAAACAAATCAGCCTCGGGATGCAATGGGTTAATAAGAGTGCTGTTTTGTTCTCGTCGCGCATGTGGACCCATGTTTTCGTTCTCTTGAGGCAACACATGCAAGGGGCGTGAATCTTCATGATCCCCAGCATAATGCGGAGGTCCATGAGGATCTAGTTCTCTTGCAGATATGTGGGAGTTTCTACAGGAGGACTGTTTTTGTTTTGCTGGGAGTGACGGCCCGTAACTGTGTTCAGTTGAGGCACACAGGCGTATTGGAAGCCAAAGAGAGGCATAATAATCTTCAAGGTCCCACACGTTATGCATTGGCTAATGATGGTCTGTGGCACTTGCAGATTGTTGGTGTTCGCTTCATTATTATTTTTTTTAAAAAATCATGTCGCATGTATAAAAATATCGGTGACATGGTCTCCCACCCCCCCCCCCCCACAACTCCCCCCTCTCTCTCCCCCCCCCCCCACCTACTCCCAGCCTCCCGCCTCATGCCATGGACATCTTTACCGGCCCTAAGTATGTCACACACACACACACACACACACACACACACACACACACACACACACACACACACACACACACACACACACACACACACACACACACACACACCGCCCCAATATCTGTTTAGAAAAATATTTTGGGAGAAGAAAAAAACAAGATTTTTTGTTTATATCTTTCAGCCCCCCCCCCCCCCCCCCCCCCCCGTACAGTATACGTACAGTGGTTGGGAAGGGGTCAAAGCGCTGTTTTCGTCGAAACAAGTGCGGCCGACTTCTGATTTCTGGAAATCGTTTAACTGCTGTTTCTGTTTGTCAGGTACGGACGTAACGAGGTGACGCCAAGAATGCCGCCACGCGTCAAACCCGAAGCTTCCAGCAACGCTCATCTGGACCGAGGTTACCGTATGGCCACGCTGGTCCACTCTTTCACGCTCCCGGCGTCAGCACGACGAGAACCCAGGGTCAAACCCGAGGCCGCCAGGTCTGCCGAGCTGGGCACGGGGTTCCGGATGTCCAAGCTCCTTCACGAGAGCCACACGCTCCCCTGCACACCACGACCTATCCCACGTGCAATAGGTGAACAGGCGCAGGGGAACTTGTGGCGGGGGGTGATGGGGTCGGTGGGGAAGTGTCTGCGCCAGTCTGGGAGACACAGTTTTATTTTTGTCCCTGGGGAACAGTCAAAGGCTTTCACTCGTGCCCGTACCATGTAACAGACTGCCATTAAAAAAAAAAATCGTTATGAATCCACTTCATACATGACATCAGTGGGTATAATCTACACTGGTTGTCTCCTTCGTTTCACTGCGCAGTGCATCAGTAAAAATATTGGCCTGTGATTTTAGACAAAACGGCCTGAAGCAATAAGATCATACTACAGAATCACAGACAAGCACACAAGTAGCAAAAGTTAAAATTCGAACATTCGAACTCAATCGAATTTGAAACATGAATAAAGCCCTTTTTAAGGGGGAGAAAGAGGGGGTGGTGGGGTGGGGTGGGGGTGGGGTGGGAGTGGATCCAAGTGCTTCCACAATACACAGTCACTTTCACGCGGATATTGCCTTGTGCCAAACTGAATCAGTGTCTCTTTTTTTATTTAATAGAGTAAGAAAATGATCACAACCCACAGCTCCATTGTGCCAAACTCAATGTCGATAGAAGAAACATTTAGTGCTTCCTCGTGCACATTCCATTTACAACTTCCAAATCATTCCAAACCCAACCCCACGCATGGCCAAGCTGGACAACATTAACCCTTTAACCCCAAGGCCGCATTTCCAAAATGTTTGAGACATTGTCTACGACTATGTACCAGTTGTAGGAGATGGATTGATCATGATAATTCAAGGGTAGTGCCAGATGAGCTTGGCGCCTGAAGGCGCCAAGCTCATCTGGCACTACCCTTGAATTATCATGATCAATCCATCTCCTGCTGCAGGGCTTTGGGGCTAAATGGGTTAATCTTGCCTGTGAAGACAAAAGACAGTACGTCTATTTTATGTGAAAATCCACTGTACAAAGTATCATAAATAAAATCTTGCTCATCACAAAAAGGGGACACGCTGTTTTACAGTCACAGGGCAAATTGTGTGTACATGTTCTATTCTCTCTGTCTCTGTCTCAGTCTCTCTTTCTCTTCTTAGGCGCGTATTTTTTTATGTTTATTTCTACTTTAAAATATACTTGTTGTTGTGTTGCATGTTTATTTTATTAATTTTATTTAAATTTTAAAGATAGGATTTTGTGACTTGTGCATTACATGCAAACTAGATTAGCAACGGAAAGTTCGAAAAATGGGTTTCCGAACCAAAACTTTCACTGTTGTAAAAAAAAAAAAAAATCATTGTTATTGTCATCGTCATTCTCTCTCTCTCTCTCTCTCTCTCTCTCTCTCTCTCTCTCTCTCTCTCTCTCTCTCTCTCTCTCTCTCTGTCTCTCTTTCACTTTCTCACTCTCTCCCTCCCTCCCCCTCCTCCGAAACACCTTTACTTACTGGTCAGTGTGATTTGTACACCTCTTGCGATCTCGTACCGTAATGTTTTTTTTTTTTTTTTAAATCGTTGTAAGGAACAGAAATTGTCCAGTGGTCATGCCCTGCTGATACACACCGTAATCCGTGCTTCCTAGTCCAATCGTATAAAAAAAAGAATTTTTTTAATGAATGCGTTGTGCTGTTTTACTTTTTGTGTGGAATATTTATGCACTTTTGAACTTGTTATGTGTATGGTTGAGTGGGCCGCTTATCACAGTCGAAACATGCCGCGTACGGATACGAAGCTTTCTGTCGCCGCGTGTCCGTGTGCGGCATACCTCGAATGGGTTAACCCATCAACCCTGACGCGCTACAGCAGGAGATGGGTCGACCATGATAATTCAAGGGTAGTAGTGCCAGAATAGCTTGGCGCCGAGCTAATCTGGCACTACCCTTGAATTATCACGGTCGATCCGTCTCATGCAACTGGGTCAGGTGACACATAATCTAGGAAATGCGGACTTTGGATTAAATGGGTTAACAAACAGGCTTATCGAGCTAGGCCTGCCCTACGTCATTGTGTCGAGTTCTGACCGCTCACACTGCTTGGCCATGCTGTGTGAATGATCGAAGACTTGAATCCCTTTTAGTAGTCCAGTGATTTTGTACTTGCCAGTACAGCAGAACTGTTCTCGATGAGAGATCACCTGCCATCAAAGGCCATCATATAGGTGCCTGTCGCCACCCACATGATGGTCTTTAATGACAGGTGACACTTTTCTTGCCCTTCGAGATTTAGTCTTGAGAGAGCACCTTTCTTTTATGACCACTTTTTTCAGTGTCCTCAAAACGATGCTCGCTCATTACAGTTCTACTGTACCTTCTACCTTAGTTCACACTGAACAAGCCACATTTGGAAGTACATGTAATTTTACTACCAAATGATTTATGTCAAGGTAGAGAAAAGATGGTTAACTTTTTAGCCCCAAAGTCCCATTTCTCAAGCTATGTAGGTGTTGCCTAAAGACTATGTACCAGTTGCAGGAGATGGATTGACTATGATAATTCAAGGGTAGTGCCAGATTAGTTTGGCGCCTTCAGGCGCCAAGCTAATCTGGCACTGCCCTTGCCGAATTATCATGGTCAATCAATCTCCTGATGTAGGGACTCGGGGCTAAATGGGTTAATTTTCCCACGGTCTGCTGTCTCTTTTTCGTTCAGGTTTTGTTTGTTATTTTCAAATTCTCTGTGTTATTGCCAAGATTGTAAATCATTATAACCTATTTGTTTGTTACGCTTCGCGTTCCCTGTGATATCTTTTAGTATATGAAATGTTAACACGTATTGCTTGCCGGTTTCCCGCCCTCCCCCCCCCCCACCCCTTCCCCCCCCCCCCCCTTCCTTTTCGGCGGTCATGATTCTTGATGCTGTGTCGTCGAGACTATCATAGTCTTGTCATGGCAAATTTTACTTGTTTTGAGTGCTTACATACATGTGTATATTTACAATTATTTTGCCGCCTCAGTATTAAAGTTTCACTAAAATGTTCTCTTTGACAAGCGTCATATGTGAGTTCGTCAGTCCTGCAAGTCACTGAGTGTGCGTTTCAACGTCTGTGTCAGTCGCTGGATGATGCGCGTGCTCACTCAGTTGCCGTCAGTGCGGCCGGACTAGTGCGTCATCGTGTGCGCCGGTGCCGCCGTGAGTGAATGCCACGGGTGTGCTCGGCGCCGTGCCGTATACAGATGGTGACAGTGATGTTCACTAGTAAGGATGTGACAACACCAATGTAACACACACACGCACACAAACACACACACACACACACACACACACACACACACACACACACACACACACACACACACACACACACACACCGCCACCCGCTGACCGTCCGTCACTGACTGACATCATGTGCGGACTGACCACACACGGCGGCTGCCGGGTGGTTCCGCGGCACCCCGATTAGCCGCGAGCCCTCTCGCTGCGGCGAGATTTGAACAGCCCGCTTGATATAAAGTTTGAATTGACACCGTGACCGGACAGCGTACACCGTGTCAGTACAGAAGTTAACGCAAGACAGTGTACACTCGGACAGTGTACACGGGTACTGCGGTGTCAGTCCTAAAAAGTACTGCCGTTTTCCGGTTTTTTTAGTGACCTCAGTGGACATACAGTTCAGCCAGAAGTTCAGACTATAACAACTGACTTTAAGGAAAGAGCGCATGCATAAAAATGTGTGGTCGTGCAACAAGGGCTATACTTTTTAAAGTTTATAGTGAAAAATCGCAAGTTGATTTGGCGAAAACGAGATGATTTACGCATTTCATAACTTATGCGAAGTTTAGGGCGGTCGCAGTAATTCAACTTATCATTTATGTAACTATCCCCCCCCCCCCCCTCACACACTTGTGACACACACACACAACGTAAATTAACCCTTTGGTGATCGTAGCGTTTTTTGTCGCGTGGATTCCTGCAGAAATTAATACAACAAAGACCGCTACCGGCAGCCAGAGGCTCAGTGAACGGCTGGAGCCGACTATACCGGTATTGGTCTGAGTCATCGAGGAACCCATTTGTAAGGGAGGTAAGTTGACCTAATTTCCGACTTCCGCACCGGAGATTTAAAATAATAAATGTGAAAGGACTTACGAAACTTGCCTTACATAAAGCATGACGTTCGCAAGATTTTGCCGACATGCAGCCTCCGTCGTGACAAGGTAGGGACCTCTCATTTATACCAAAAGATTGTGAATAGTCTTCAAAACAGATTTAGTCTGTCTCTAGCTTTCTCAGCAGGTGCTCGTAACTTCGGCACTGGACAGCGGTCAAATGAATCGTCTGCTACAGCGTGACCCACACACACTGCATGCGCTTGTATGTTGTGCGGGCGGCTTCACGATGCACAGAACTCTCAGCATCAACGCTACATGTATTGATCCAAAACAAGAAAGTAGCACCATGGACTGTTGGTTCTACATGTTTAATGTGAATGGAAGAAATTATGAAGTTAACCTAGTAAAACTTGTTCAATGTTGTGAAGGTTGTTACGTATGCAACTGATACATAACCCATACCTAGTCATAGTTTTATAATTTGGGTTTAGATTTCTTTGGCATCCATTTTTTGGGTTTGTTGTGTGAATAAGTTGTGACAGGTCTAGTTTTCTGCGTGTAATGTTGCATGAACTGTGTACTTTAAATTTTATGTACTTATTTAGCCATACATATGCTGTTAAATCACAGCAAATTAGTAATTGCATCCATAGGCACATTTTCAGTTAAAGCTTCTTTGCCTGACAGTTCACTCATGATCTTTCTTTCCAATCTGACTTGCATATTTTGATCAATATAAATATATATACATGTAGGCTGTTGCTCAGGCGAGTATTTGCAACACCTTTCAAATGTCATTGCCTCTTATCTTTACTATATTCTTTTCAACCTGTTGATGATTTTTTAGGTAGAATGAATCGTTATCCTGTTTAAAGCAGTTACCTAAGCATACAAGTAAAATCAGATTATACTGGTACACATTCAAGCAGTTATAAATAGAATCAGTCAGCACGTGAAAATGATCATGTTATGCAAAAGTATTATGTTACTCACTTGCAGACAAAACCAGCCACGGTCAGTGTCAGAAGCAGTCACTGTGTTGTCTTCTGCAGGAAAAACCTCAACAACAGCAGGCGTCTGTTCTGTGCATCAGGTAACTGGACATGCATACAGATTCAGATTTACTTTAACCCTATTGAACCCCAAGCCGCAAATGCTAGAGATGTTACCTAACAACTATGTACCACAGTTGCAGGGGATGGATTGACCATGATAATTCAAGGGTAATGCCAGATGAGCTTGGTCATGCAGGCACCAAGCTCATCTAACACTACCCTTGAATTATCATGGTCAGTCTGTCTCCTAATGAAGGGTGTTGGGGATAAATGGGTTAACACATATATAGTTCTTTATTATGTGTAAAATATTTTGTACAGTTGTAGTAAAGACATGCCAATGATCTCACTGGCTGTTTGGGTTACAGCAGTGTTAAATGTGTCGATCAGTGTGTCCACGTCCGTGTCTTCTGCATCTAGAAGTAGCAGTGGCGCGAATTTACCTCCCATCTTTGCCTGGAAGGCTTCCGCTACCTCTGGGTCTTTCAGCTTCTCGATGTCAAACTTGATTCTAGTGGGACCCTGCTTGTTGACTTTCTTTAGGCGGAGTCGGAAGGTTATCATCACTAAGTCATGGTCGCTTCCAATGTCTGCTTCGGGGAAACTTCTTGTCTTGGCAATGTTCACACTGGTTTGGAAGCGTCTCTTCACCATGATGTAGTCAATTTGGTTATGGTGCTCTCCGTTCGGGCTGTGCCATGTCCACCTTCTGGATGCTTTGTGTGGGCCAAACGTGTTCATCAGCTTTAGATCATTTGAACTGGCAAATTCCAGTAGCCTTAAGCCTCTGTCGTTGGTCTCTGCATTGCAGTAGTGTCCGCATGTGCCTTTCCAGTTCCTAGCAGCATCTTCTCCTATTTTGGCATTCCAGTCTCCCTGCACCACAAGAATGTCTTTCTTGGGGGACTGGTCCAGCACTTCTTGCAGTTGGTCATAGAAGTCTTTTATTTCCTCATCGCCATAGTCTGTTGTTGGGGCGTAAACTTGTACAATGGTGATATTGAATGGAGTTACCCTCAAGCGTATGGTGATAAGCCTACTGGAGACTGGCCGACAACTCATGACAGTGTTCACGATGTCTTTGTGGACGAGAAATCTGACACCCTGTTCATGTTTGTCTTCTCTGCCACTGTAATACAGTTTGTGGTTTTGCTGGGTTGATGTGTCCCCAAGGTTCTTCCATCGTACTTTGCACAGTCCTAGGATGGTCCAATGGCATCTGTTCATTTTGTGTGTCAGTTCCTCTGCCTTTTCAGGCGGTCTTAATGTTCTGACGTTCCAGGTGCCAATGCTGATGTTATTTCTGGCACGCAGTTTTGATGGTGCACCAGTAACACACTTAACACCTCTGCCCTGGCGCAAGACAGAAGGCGCGGTCCTTGTTCCGGGCGACGACCGATCCGGTATGGATTGAGGTAAGGTTGTCATTGCATGTGGTGTGTCTTGGGCAAAAGAACCTGGCGGAGCCCATCCCTCTCCAGGCTGTTAACCACAACCGAAACTCCACATAACTTGTGGCTCGCCTTGGTCCTGGACACGTAGCTGATGAGACCCTCATGGGACTCTTTCGCCCTGGGTGGTGACTTCATCAAGGAAGTTTATACACCCAATCAGGTACCACGTCAGCACCCTAGCCTTTGGTTATCCAAAACTTAACCTGCAAAGCAAAGAAACCTTGGGTTACAGCTGACATCTTTGCTCTATGTGACAAGCGTCGAGAATTAAAGAAAAAGAAATCAGAGGTAGAAGGAGCTAAACAATACAGGGAAATTAACCAGGATATCAAGAAAGCATGAAAAGGCAAAGAATAAGTGGATTGAAGATCAGTGTAAACACGTAGAAGAAAATCTGAACAAAAATAATAGCAAAAAAGCATACCAGCTGGTGAAAGACCTGACCAGTGTAAAACAAGAACGCTCCTCGATCATTCAAGATAGTGAAGGGAACTGTCTTACGGAAGACCAAGACATACTGAAGAGATGGACAGAGTACTGCTCAGGTTTGTACAACCACCGAGCTGCAGAGGACCCAGGCATACTTGTCAACCCACCCTTGACCAACAATGGCAACTATCCCATCCTCCGAGAAGAAGTAGAGGTTGCAGTGAAGTCGCTGAAAAAAGGGAAGGCAGCAGGAGCAGACAACATCCCTGCAGAGCTAGTCCAGGAAGGGGGAGAAAACATGATAAGCGCCTTACTAACAATCTGCAATAAGATCTGGCAGTCAGGGGATTGGCCCACACCATGGTCCCAATCACTTAATATAATAACTCTCCCCAAAAAAGGCAACTTACATCAATGCCAGAATTATCACACGATCAGTCTTATATTATGCCACCCAAGCAAAGTCATGTTAAAGATCTTAATGAACAGGCTGAAGCCACAGGCAGATGAAATCATAGCTGAGGAACAGGCAGGCTTCAGACCAGGGCGCAGCACAACTGAGCAGATCTTCAACCTGAGAGTTCTATGTGAGAGGTACCTCCAGCACCAGCAAGACCACTATCATGTCTTTGTGGATTTTAAGAAAGCGTTTGACAGGGTGTGGCATGCAGCCCTTTGGTCCACCACGAAGCTATACAACATCAATTCCAACCTGATCAAAGTCATAGCAAACTTTTACAACAAGGTGACTGGCGCAGTCTGCTTCAACGGCAAAATAGGAAACTGGTTTAGGACTACAGTTGGAGTCTGACAAGGCTGCTTGCTCTCACCTACTCTTTTCAACATCTTCCTGGAAAGAATCATGATGGACGCTCTGAAAGATCATGAAGGAACTGTCAGTACTGGAGGCAGAACAATCACGAACCTGCGCTTTGCGGACGACATTGATGGCCTTGCAGGAACAGAGAAGGAGCTAGCTCAGCTGGTGGAAAAGCTGGATAGCACAGCCATTACATTTGGGATGGAAATCAGTGCAGAGAAGACCAAACTGGTGATCAATAACGCCAGTGGCATTGGCACTGAAATCATGGTTGAAGGCCAAAAACTGGAAACAGTTAAGAAATTTAAATACTTAGGAGCCATTGTGACAGATGAGGGATCAAATCCAGAAATACTGTCCAGGATTGTGCAGACAACAACAGCACTGACAAGATTGAAGACCATATGGAAGGACAGAAACATTACACTCTGCTCCAAGGTCAGACTGATGCGCTCCTTAGTCATCTCAGTGTTCTTGTATGCCTGCGAGTCATGGACCCTCACAGCAGACCTTGAAAGGAGGATACAAGCCACTGAAATGAGATGTTTTCGAAGACTGCTTGGCATTTCATACAGAGATCACATCACAAACGAGGAAATGGGAAGCAGAATCAGGCAAGCCATCGGGCCCTATAAAGACTTAATAGCCATTGTGAAAAAACGCAAACTGAAGTGGTATGGGCATGTCACGCGTTCAGCAGGGCTTGCCAAAACAATCCTGCAAGGCACTGTGCAAGGAGGACGAAGGAGAGGAAGACAGAGGAAAAGATGGGAGGACAATATCTCAGAGTGGACAGGACTGAAGCTGGGCGATACGCTAAGAATGGCAGAGAACAGAGAGGAATGGAGGGAGCTGGTTGCCAAGTCATCAGTGGTGTCCCAATGGTCAGCAAGACTACGGGATAGAGATAGATAGTAAAGACATACGTTTAGTTCTGAAAAATCTAAATATTTTAAAGCTGTGGCAGTTGTTATCTCTTTTTATCATGATATGATTTCTGTTGGAATCATCTCAGCAAAAAGTGCTACTAACAGCCAAAGGATTAGAAAGAGAGATTAAAATGTAAAAGATGCATTTTTATAGTTATAAATTAAAATCAGGGTTCATTTTTTTAAAGCACCCTGAGCCATCGGGGCATACGAAATGACCTATCACATTTTGAGCTGAGGGGTGAATGATCCATAGTTTTCTCTTTTTGATATTTGGTGGTTGGTGAGAAGGTGCACACAGCTGCCTGGCTGACACTTGGCCCTTCCAGTTTCAGAAATTACCCAATGGATTTCTACTCTGCAGGTCAATGACCACATGCATACATTTTTAGAATGAACACTGAAATTAATCATCACATTTTTTACATTTATTCCCTTTTAGATTGCGACTTTTCCTAAACTTAATCAGACTGATGTGTTTCAGTCATCTTTCTCATTGCAAGACTGTAAAGGCTGTTTCAGTTTTTTAAGTAATTTCTTCTCCAGTAAAAAATGTGCAGGTACATTGTACTTTCTTTTCCAGAAATTGTCCACTCGACTTTTTTGTTTTTCTGTGGCTACAACCTCCCTGGTGACATTACTTGTTCTTGGAGGGCCACGGTCAGTGGACACGCCACTCTACACCAGTGTACGACACCATAGTGACTCAGAGTCAGACAGTGACAGTGAAGAAACAAAGAAAAAAGCCAGGTGGGTTGATCTCAGGATGTTATAATTTATATATATCAGTCAGTAATTACTGACTGATATATGATCTTGGGATGTTACACAGCTTCTGTTTAATGCATAGGTAGCTGTGCCTGGGAAAGGCAGCCAAAATGTACTGCAATCATGCAGTGTTATTTAAAATAGTTATATAAATTAAGCTTAATAGCATTTGCCTACGAGTT
Organism: Semisulcospira habei; assembly: GCA_036245525.1. Classification (NCBI taxonomy): domain Eukaryota; kingdom Metazoa; phylum Mollusca; class Gastropoda; family Semisulcospiridae; genus Semisulcospira; species Semisulcospira habei. The sequence continues at coordinate 11,088,515 of BTPG01000007.1, read as the reverse complement.
GTCCAGAGATGAAATGATGAAGGAGTTAGGCGCTCCATTTCAGTGTGGTGTTTTATTGTTACCATAATACCCTGAAATGAAACAATGTGGATCAACCATGAAAGTTCAAGGGTGATGTTAGAATAGCTTGACGCCTGTAGGCGCCAAACTATTCTGACACCACCCTTGACATATCATGGTCGATCTGTCTCCAAAACTGTGATGTAGAACTCATAGAGTATCTGACAATTTTATACTTTATTCCTCAGGGCATAATGAGTTCATAGCAGCCAGATGTCTTCATTGGCACACCTTAGATGTAAAAAACTCTCCAGGAAAATATGTAAATGCACACTTTGAAGAAAATATGAATATGCATATTCTGTTGGTTTTTTTTTTTGTGTTTGTATGTTTAGCTTTCATAAATTTTAAAGATTTTTATGACTGCTTTCTGTTTCCATTTAGTGAAGAGCCAGTCATCATGCAAAAACCAGAACTGTCCCCTAACCTGAAACAGGCCAAAGAAGAGGCCATGTATGGGATGCTGGTGGCCGATGCTATGGCCATGCCTGTCCACTGGTACTACAACCCTGACGACATCAAGCGAGGTTACGGACAGTGGCTGACGGGATACGTGGCACCTAACAAGCAACACCCCTCATCCATTCTCAGCCTGTCAAATACAGGTACACACTGTATAAAATGGGATAACTACCAATGAGTAGCCTGCTGATTCATGAAGCCACTGGTTCTTTTTCTTGTCAGTGACCCCCTCCTTCTGTGTTACAGTCTGTGGATTTGACTTTTCTGATTAAAACCCTTAACTGCCAGTAAAATGCAAAGACCACCCACCTGCACGAGGCAAAGAACCTCATGAGCCCCCGCATATGCGGGGGGCTCATGAGGTTCTTTGTCTCTTGCTGACCTTATTTATATCTAGGTTCTTTAGATGCGGGGGCACATGATGTTCTTTCTCTATTGCTGACCTTCTTTATATTGTGCTCCTTGGATGGATGAAATTACTTGGTTTTAAATTTGTCCTGCTTTCAAATGCTGAATTTTGCTTCCGCTGGCAGTGAAGGGGTTAACACATTTTTGCGTGCAGCCGCCAGCACTGTAAACAGTACTGGTGGCTGAAAGTGCAAGTGGACTAATGTGAAAGTCGGCATTCATGGATGGCAAAACAGAATGATTGATTGATTGTACATTGCTTAATGTCCTGACAGCAACAAGACATTCTGAGGACGTGCCTGCACTGCTTGTGAAAAAAACCACTAAACAGAACATTGAATGTATGTCGCCAGCCGGTCTAATACACTAAATAAACCTAAGACCATTTAGCAACACACTTCCAATATCAAGAACTAGAGGAAGCACAGACAGTAGGGAGAGTTTAAAAAAGGAAAATACAGGTGAATGGACCAAGGGTAGACAGAAACGCATGCCCCAGAATAGAGGGGAAAACCCACCCTGTGGGGCTGACCAGGGTGACCCTGGGAACTAAAAAGTAGTTAACCCCACTCAAGTCCCCCAGGGCAGACCCGGGTGGGGGGCAAAACAGAAATACTGATACAAATAAGAAATGGTTCAGTTTTTGGAGGCTTTTGATGACGGAATCAGCTTCACTATTTTGAGGTGACAATCTACCCTGCTACCCAAAGCGAATCCACCCAGGCACAAAGCCAACCAGGCATGCATCCAGAGTAGATGTTCGCCTGCACGAATCTAGCAAATTTGGGAATTCTTGTTGGCCCATGCAAATTCATGCTGCTGACGCAGACTGATTCGCTTCCTTTTTTCTGGGCGTAAACGGTAACTGGCAGCATCAGAATGAGATATCTACATGAAGTTGAGGCGGTTAAAATATACTTTGTAATATACGTTTTATAAAATATACTTTGAATGGATTTACACCTGGATGAAATAGATTTTAACTGGGTAGAACAGTATATTTATATATTGATCAACCATAATAATTTTGACAGATCTCTCCCGCCGTACTTTTCTGCCTAGCTGTTTGTTTATCAGCCATCACGTACCCTCTGTTCCTCCAGTGACTATCTTTTTAAAATCCCAAAGCTTAACATGAAGACTGTTGGGGAGCGTTCTTTCACTGTTTTAGCCCCAAGTGTGTGAAACTTGCTGCCAATTGAAATGCAGAATCTGCCCACATTGTCACAGTTCAAAGTTCACTTAAAGACTTTTCTGTCGGGCATTTAACATTTAGCTCACCTTTAGCTAACTGTTGACTGCCTTTTATTCTGATTCTGAATCTTAAGTGACATGGAAATGGATGTAAGGTGTTGTGAAAGGATGGGGTGGGTTAAAGTAGTGTGTAATTGTGCGTGTGTCTGAGAGAGAGTGTGCTGTTGTACGTGTATGTGCAGTGAGTCCAGTGTTTTCCTGGAGAACAGCGCAATACAAGAACTATTTATTATTATTATTATTAATTCAAGCATGGTGTGAAATCAATTATCGCATTTCCTGTAAGTTTCAATCAGTTTTGGCACCAACTTTGAACTGCCGTTTTTTAATGTCTTTGAGCTGTTAAATGTGTTTTAATCTCTTTGACTGCTAGTGATGATACCGCTTGGCAGGAAAGAATATGCAATTTTTGTGTGCACCTGAGTATTGTCCGTAGCAGTCATAAGGACAAAGGACAATTCCAAACGGTGGAAATCTAGACATTAGTGGTTATGGAGTTAACTCATTCTGCCCGCGACACACCACAGCAAGGTATGGCTTGACCATGATAGTTCAAGGGTGGTGGCAGAATAGCTTGGCGCCTATAGGCGCCAAGCTATTCTGCCACCACCCTTGAACTATCATGGTCTCTTGAATTGTAATGCAGTTCTCAGAGGATAACTCCAAAATGTGGGTACTGCATACCTCGGGCACAATGCATTAAGCGTTTGAAAGCTTCAGAAAACAAAATTTGTAGGTAATGCTTATGTTGTTAACCCTTTGGCTGTTGACAGCGCTTTTTGTTGAGATGATTCCTGTGCAACTCGCCTTACCTCAACAAAAAGTGCTGTCAACAGCCAAAGGGTTAATGGTACTATACATCATGTGATGTTTGGATGCATTGACATTGCTTTTTGTTGTGAATTAACACAGAGGGTAGTGGGCGAGGTAGTGGATCTTCCAAGCCGCTCATTGGCAGCGTCATACTTCACGACAAATTGAAATTCTGGCAAAGTGGAGGAACAACGCATTACCATCAAGGTAAAAATTCTTTTCTCACTACTTTTGGAAGAAAATTCATTCATTTAAGGGGCATTTGAGGGGTATGAATAGATGTTCCCTCGCGCTGGGACCATACGGCGTTGAGGCGCGTCCCCTGGGTGGTGGATAGGGGGTCCCTCGTGAGAGGGGTGCACCGAATGAAATAAGGTGCCGTGAACCAACATGGTCTAAGGGAAGGTGACCCCGACAGAAAACCCCTGGTCCTCCTAGTAAGGGGGTTGGGCGTGGGGTTAGCTTCCCCACCCTGCAAAAAAGGAAATAGCTACAAAAACGCCGACGAAAAGACTAACAGTAATTCCTTTCCTGGAGGAGGAAGGTTCTTCTACTAGAAGACTTATGACGTCCTGTGGTGAAAGCCGGAAGTCTTCGGAAGCCACAGGACCGAGCCGCCTCTCTCTATCCAGGGATACAACCATGGGCACATGGAACGTCAAGACCATGTACCAGAGCGGCAAGGCCGCCCAGATAGCAGCGGAGATGCAAAAGTACAACCTTTCCCTGCTAGGCATCAGTGAAGCCAGATGGACGCAGTCTGGCCAGAAAAGGCTGTTAAGTGGGGAGATGATTCTGTATTCAGGTCATGAAGAGGAGAATGCCCCCCATACAGAAGGAGTAGCACTCATGCTGTCACCAGTGGCACAGAGAGCGCTGATGGGCTGGGAACCTCTTGGGCCAAGAATTATAACAGCAGCCTTTAGAACCAAGAAAAAGCTCAAGCTGAACGTCATCCAGTGTTATGCGCCCACCAATGACAGTGACGAGGAAGAGAAACAAGAGTTCTACGACCGACTCCAGAGTGCCGTGGACAAATGTGCGGAGCGAGACATCACCATCGTCATGGGCGATTTTAATGCCAAAATAGGGGAGGACAACACCGGATACGAAGAGGTGATGGGGAGACAGGGACTAGGCTCGGAGATGAATGAGAACGGGGAGAGGTTTGTAGACTTTTGTGCTCTAAACCGACTTGTCATTGGAGGCAGCATCTTCCCACACAGAAGAATACACAAAGCAACTTGGGTCTCACCTGACCATACAACAGAGAACCAAATAGACCATATCTGCATTAGCAAGAAATTCAGAAGATCCCTTCAAGATGTTCGAGTGAGGAGGGGAGCAGATGTCGCCTCAGACCACCATCTGCTTACCTTAAGAATGAAGCTCAAGCTAAAGAAAAGCCGCACAGAGACAACAAGAAGACAGCGCTATAATGTAGGCCTCCTGAGAGAAACTGGAGTTAGAGAAGAGTTCAAACTGGTGCTGTCCAACCGGTTTCAAGCGCTACAGGAGCTAGTAAATGAAGAGGAAGCGGTCACCACAGAGCAGCAGTGGAAGGCAGTTAGAGAGGCGCTGAACTCAACCTGCAAAGACACTGTAGGGTTCAGGAAACACCACCACAAGGACTGGCTGTCGGCACAGACCTTGAAGAAGATAGAAGCGAGGAAGCAGAAGAAAGCAGCAGTCAACAACAGTCGCACGAGAGCAGCCAAAGTAAGGGCACAGGGGGAATACTGGGAAGCCAACCGCGAGGTGAAGAGGAGTATCAGGGCAGACAAGAGGGCCTACACAGACTGCCTGGCAGCAGAGGCAGAAAAGGCAGCAGGCAGCGGCAACATGAAACAGCTCTACGACATTACCAGAAGATTGTCGGGTAAGTATGGCCATACAGAAAGACCAGTAAAAGACAAAGAAGGCAAGCCTATTGCAGACAGAGCAGACCAACTCGACAGATGGGCCGAGTATTTTGAAGAGTTACTGAACAGACCTAGCCCACCCGACCCCCCCGACATCCAGCCGGCAGAGACCGACCTACCCATCAGCTGTGACAGACCCAGCCGGGAAGAGATCAGAAAAGCAGTGGCATTTTTGAAGAATGGCAAAGCAGCAGGGCCAGATGGCATCCCAGCGGAGTCTCTGAAAGCAGACCTAGAGACAACAGTTGAGATGCTGCACCCACTGTTTGAAAAGATCTGGGATGAGGAGGTGATGCCGGCTGACTGGAAGGAGGGGTACCTAATCAAGCTTCCCAAGAAAGGCGACCTCAGCAAGTGTTCCAACTACAGAGGAATCACCTTGCTGTCAGTACCAGGAAAGGTCTTCAACAGGATCATCCTAGAAAGAATGAAGAGCTCCGTTGACCCCCAGCTGAGAGACCAGCAAGCAGGATTCAGGAAGAACCGATCATGTACAGACCAGATCGCCACTCTCCGCATCATCGTGGAACAGTCTCTGGAGTGGAGCTCCCCGCTGTACGTCAACTTTGTGGATTATGAGAAAGCATTTGACAGCGTGGACCGAGAGACTCTGTGGAAACTCCTACGACACTACGGTGTACCCACAAAGCTCGTCCGCCTGATCAAGAGCAGCTATGATGGCATGACATGTCGCGTGATCCACGAAGGGCAGTTCACCAGAGAGCTCCAGGTCAGAACTGGTGTCAGGCAGGGGTGTCTGCTGTCTCCGTTCCTCTTCCTACTGGCCATAGACTGGGTCATGAAGATGACCACAGAGCACAGACGAAGTGGAATACAGTGGACACTGTGGACACAGCTTGACGACCTCGATTTTGCAGACGACTTGGCATTACTGTCCCACACTCATCAACAAATGCAGGACAAGACCACGAGGCTTGCTGACATCTCGTCCCAAGTGGGCCTCACCATTCACAAACAGAAAACAAAGACAATGAGGCTGAACGCAACCAGGGAAGAACCAGTCTTGCTTGCTGGCACCCCGTTGGAGGAGGTGGAGTCCTTCACCTATCTCGGGAGCATCATAGACAAAAAAGGCGGCACTGATGCAGATGTCAGAGCACGAATCGGTAAAGCCAGAGCAGCCTTTCTCCAGTTGAAAAAAGTATGGAGTTCCAGAGAGCTGTCACAACACACCAAAGTCCGGATTTTCAACTCCAATGTAAAAGCAGTTCTCCTATATGGAGCAGAGACATGGAGATTGACAAAAACCACAGTCAACAGAGTACAGACCTTCATGAACAGTTGCCTTAGAAGAATTTTGAAAATCCACTGGCCAGAGAAGATCAGCAACGTCAGACTCTGGGAGAGAACAGAGCAGATAACAGCAGAGAATGAAATTGGGCGAAGAAGATGGGGATGGATCGGTCACAGTCTGAGAAAGCCAGCTTCCAGTATCACTAGGCAGGCATTGTCATGGAACCCCCAGGGAAAGAGGAAAAGAGGTAGGCCGAGAAACTCCTGGCGTCGAGACCTCCAAGCAGACGTCAAGAGACTGGGAACCACCTGGAGTAGAATCGAAGGAGAAGCACAGGACAGGAGTTGCTGGAGGTCTCTCGTCGACGGCCTATACCCGGGTAGGGGTTACAGGCGTAAGTAAGTAAATAGATGTTCAGAAATCAGAAGTAGGTCAGAATTGCACATTTGGACAAAAACGGTGGATGAAGGCGAAAGTTTTTGACACAAATAGTTCATTTGTTGGAGGTGAATCAACAATGGACGTTCATGCCTCAGGTGGTGCTTCATAAGTTGCTTGGCCTTAATTTTCAGGTGCGAAGCTAATTTGGTCCTACCCATGACCGATCAGTAACCATTTGGCTGTCATTAGCGCTTTCAGTTGGGATGATTACTGCAGGAACCATCACTTAAAAAGGGCTACCTCAGCCAAAGGGTTAAAAAAAAAGTTTATTTGCCACTTGGGAATTAACCCGTTAACCCCAACATCCTACAGCAGGTGATGGAGCAACCTTGATAATTCAAGGGTAGTGCCAGTTTAGCTTGGCACAATCAGGCGCCAAGCTAATCTGTCACTGCCTTTGAATTATCATGGTCGATCCATCTCCTGGAACTGGTACAGAGTTCTTAAGTGACACTTCTAAAATTTGAGAAATGCGGCCTTGGGATTAAAGGGGTTAATTTACATGTTAGCAGTGTGTTTCACTGTAATATATGTCCTGTCAGTTGCTGTAAACAATTTTTAGGAAAAAAAGAACACCTCAGTTAGAACATTCAATGCGTAGGGATTGTACAGAATGTAGCTACATGCTGTTCAGTGGTGTATTTTTATTTTGAAATTTTACTGTGTACAAATATACAGGTATGAATGCAGGAGACAACACCCTCAACTCTGTCACAGCCATTGAGATGTTGAAATCGATGAACCGTGTTGACCCAGATCTGACTAAACCTGAACAGGAGGTGCGTGCAGCCGTGCTGGAGGACTACGTCAAATTCATGACGACACCAGGGACTCACAATGACACATACGCAGAATCGTTCCATCGAGCATTTTTTAAAGACTGGATGGTTGTGGAACCGCATCCCACCACAGGGCAAGAACTTCTAATGTTTGCTGAGAAAAGGTAGACTATGGGTGGAATTGGGATGAAATCTTGGAGAAGTCCTTTAATCACTGGTTGGAGATGGATCAACCAATATAGTTCAACGGTAGTGTTCGATAAGCTTGGTGCCTGAGGCACCAAGCTTATCTAACACTGCCTTTTAACTGTCGCACAATGTTCCAGATAACGATGCTAAAATACTCTTACATATACCCTTGAACTTCCAACTCATGGTCCCAATCATTCCAACACTAACTTTAAGCTGGTAAAGAATTGTCTTCAAAGCCAGCTGGTGCTTTGTTATGTACAAAATGTTTTGTACATAGAATGTGTCAATGATGCATTTCTCATACAGAAGTGTACATGCTTAAGGGAAAACTTTATGTATAATGTGCGTGCCCCCCTTTTCTTAGAATGAAATAGAAAGGTTGTGAAAATATCTAAAACCTCTGATTTTTGCTCCTTCACTTAACCCATATCCTTGAGGCTGATTAAAAAAAAAATGCTTATTGTCCTGTGAAGGCCACATTACAGGTAAGGAAATAGATCAGCCATTATAGTTCAAGGTTAGTGCCAGAATAGCTTGGCCTCTTAGGTGCTAAGCTATTCTGGCACCACCCTTGAACTGTCATAGTTAAATTAATTTCAAGCAATAGTGCATCAGGATGAAAATGGTTAAGCCTTGTACAAAACAAAATTAAGTTAAATTTAGGTGTCAGTAAACACTTTCTTTTTGACCCATATCATTCGGAATACACCAGTGTGTGAAATAAGTTTGACTAAAATAGTTCAAGGGTAGTGCCAGAATAGCTTGGCGCCTCTAGGCGCCAAGCTATTCTGGCACTACCTTTGAACTAAAGCCATTGATCTATATCCTTATCTGTAAGCACAGTCATGTAGCTTGCAAATTTGAAGCTTTTAGCCTCAGTATTTTATGGATTAATGTCATGGGGACAATAAGCTGGACTTCTGTCTTTTCTTTAGATGTCAACAGAAGCTAAAAGAAAGACCAGACAGTCAACTGGTGGTCATCGGATCCTTTGTCCCAGCCATCCCCTGGGTTCTCAGAAACGCGCACAAATCTGAAAAGGACTGTGCAAAAGCCACAGCGGACTTTATTCGCCTGACTCACCCTGTGGCGTCACTTATTCCGTTTGTGGACACGTACACTCGTCTGCTGCATGCTGTGCTGAACGGACATGATCTCAAGACGGAGGTGCTGAAGGTGCTGAGCAACTCGGACCTGGGAGGGCCGGCCAAAAGACAGACAGTGCTTCAGCTCCTGGATGAGGCTCACAAGTAGGTAGCGGTTCATGTGCAAAGTGTTTTTTTAGCCTTAACCTCTTGATTGCCGGAACACAGTGAGCAGAAACCAAATGCCAGAGGAAGTAAAACTGTTGTGACAAGGGATTCATTTGAAAAGAAAACAGAAGATAGATGTTGAAAAACTCTATTTTCTGTTTTCCTTTCAAATGCAAGAGGCATAGATCCTCATGAGCCCCCGCACCTGCGGCGGCTCATGAGGATCTATGCCTCTTGCTGACCTTACTCACTCTTGCTGACCTCACTTAGTGTCCTTGTTTCTTGAATTGATGAAGTTTTTTGGCTTTCAGTTGCTGACCCCACCTTGTGTCCATGTTTCTTGAACGGATGAAGTTTTTTTGTGTTCAGTTATGAAATATTTCAGGCACACACGGGTGACGGTCTTCAGTCCTGGAGACTGATTTAGCTGTTTTGAAAATCACAAAAAGCTGAATTTTACCTGTTTGGTTCAGGCAGAACAGCCCTTCAGCCAGCCTGTTCCATCAGCAAGAGGCACAAATTCTCATGAGCCCCTGCATCCGCAGGGGCTCATGAGAATTTATGTCTCTTGCTGGCCATGGATTATGCGACCTTGTTAGTCATGCAGTGGATCATTTTCAGTCAATCATTTTCAGTCATTTCAATTTTCACACTGTCACCCATGGAAACCCATGCGTCTGCTGGCAGTGAAGGAGTTCAGTCCCTTGTGCATGCAGCCACTGGTACAGCGAACAGTACCATGCACAGTACCCGTTGTTGCATGCACGGGGAGTTTAGGTTGACCTCTTCATTTGTGATTTTGACACAAGTTGTTTTTGTAACCATCACATATTTACCCTGTGATCTGCCCAAAGAACAGAAATTAAAGGGGTCAATAAAAGATGAACAACCCTGTGGATTCTAAGAAAGCTAATAAAGTCATTTTAGAAACAAATACGAATCATAGTGTTACATCATTTTGTGAAGAACTCAGGTGATTTGTCTTAGCAAAGACAGCTGCTGTGAGTAAATGTCTCATGCTGATTCAGTGGGCATAATGTCTTAAGACAGACATCAGCCACAGGTGGCCTGTGTACTGTCTGTGCACAGGCTGACTGGCCGATGCAGGCCTGATGACTCATTGACTGCTTACTGTGGATATATCTGTTTGCAGACATCCGAAAGGATCTGAGCAGAGACTGAAGGCATACCAGGCTGCCACATCCATGTTGGGTTCAGCCTGCTATGTAGAGGGCGCCATGAGCTCCATGCTCTTTTTGGCTCTAGAGTTCCATGATGATTTTGAGGGAGGTGTGCTCGCCAACGCTAACTGTGGAGGTAAGATATATATTATACTTGTGAACATCCATTTTTAACTCATTTAGCCAGAAAGTTTACAACCTAACCCTTTGCGTGTCAGTAGTGGTTTTGGTCGTGATGATTCCTACAGGACTACTGTAACCACTACTGACACGCAAAGGGTTAATATACAGCAGATCAACTATAATAGTTCAAGCTGGTGCCAAAAGAGCAAATTATTCCTTCTAGGTGCCTTTCTTTTGTGGTGCTACCCTTGAACTATCCTGATCAGCCTGTCTCCTAAACAATAAACAACTCATATGTTTGAGAATTTCGACCTTTGCTCTCAGTTTATTAACTCCATCTGTTATGAAAAGAAAGCAGTGGAATTAAGCTTTGCTTATAAAAGTATGTGCACTGACTAAGAGAGAGAGGTATGTAGTTGTGTATTTATGTTAAAACTGTTGCCAGCATTATTTTGATGTTGTGCATTTTTGTTATGTGACATCGGTGCACATTTGTTCTACAAAATTGAGTGTTTAAGTTTTTTTTTAATTGATGTTCATGTCCAGTGAGTTCATGTTAGCATTGTTTTGAACAGGAACCCATTGACATTACATATCAACACATTCTACCCCAGGACTGAAATCCTCAAATTTTGAAGTTGCCCTCAGAAGGACTGTATTCTAGAGCCAAATCGAGCATGATAGTTCAAGGGTGGTGCCAGAATAGCTTGGCGCCTGTTGGCGCCAAGCTATTCTGGCACCACCCTTGAACTGTCATGCTTGATCCATGTCTTGCTGTGGTGTGTCAGGGCTGAATGAGTTAATATTGCAGTGTGCGTTGATGTCATGCATTGGCACTGACTTCAGTCTGCTTGGGTGGTCTTTATTCAAATGCAGCATTCAACTCCTAAGTGGATGTTTGTAATATTCACATGGTTTGACACAGGTGCGCATTGCCACTAAGTGTCAGTGTACACTTCAGTCTTGAGCAGAACAAATCAAATACATGTATCCACCCCAAATTTGTTTGCAGTATTCAGATTAGCGCACACTAACATTCCCTTGTGATGTCTAAAATAGGATGTAAGTGAGTATATTTTGTCTTCTGCTGTCGTGGGCCTGAAGACATTTTGCTGCTGGGGTTGGTTTTTACTGATATGTGACTAAAACAAATGTTCTGTTATCCGTTGGTACTGTTTAAACAGGTAAATGGCAGATTTGCATACACGTTTCACATTGGAACAAAGTTTAAATACCTCCCACACATTTGTGAGAGTACTCCCCAGCAGGGAATACACCTCAAGTATGCCTGTATTCAAATGAGATGCTAGGCATATCTCATTTGAATAGGGCTAGGAAAGTTCCCCGCGATGCCTAGGAGTGTAAGCGCGTCAGCCGCCATCTTAAGAGGATACGATAGGCTTCAGATAGTAGCGAAGTATAGTGTTTCAACGTTTTTCTTCATGTTTCGTCCACTTTGGAAACAAACAAAAACAGATTCTGGTTAGCTGTTTCCTACAGTGATGGCAAGACTTGCTGTTATTGCCTATAGCACATCAGGACCTTCCTGACATTGTCCTGACAGCAATTTCCCTATGAGTCCCTTAGTCGCGTATCCTCTCAAGATGGCCACCACGACTAGCTTGATGATGTCAGCTTCCCAAGCCATATTGAAGTGTACTTGTGGCATACTCCCCACTCCTGTAGATGGTATGAGTTGTTTGTCACTGTGACATTTTCATCTGCAGGAGAAAACTGTCACAGAGGGGCAGCATTAGGAGCCTTGCTGGGAGCGGCAGCTGCAAACCGGGGAGAGAAAATTCCAGCCAAACTTCGTGACCAGCTTCACTCCATGAAGGCAGCTGCAGCTCAAGTTGCAAGAGACATGAATCAAATTTGACTTAATGCAAGCAGCCCACGATCACGCCTTTGATTTTCCACACTCAGAGACTTTTAATTGCTGATTATGATATATATATGTAGACACGATTTTAATTCATTTAAGTTGCTCTGCATCATTTGCCGGGGAATCATTGTTCACTGTTGCCACTGGCAGTGCTATACAACACTTTTGAAGCTTTTGATGCAGAGCACCTTGAATGAGTTAACTCCTTGTGCACACAGCCACTGGTACTGTAAATACTAAGAGTGGCAACTTGCACAAGGGGTTAAATACCTAAACAGTTGTTTTCCATCTCCACAAAAGAAACCTTTTTGGGTGTGCTTTTGATATTACCATTTTGATTTGTGTTTGCACAAGCTAGTATACTGAACTGACTGGTTTCGCAGTGGTCTGTGATACATTTTTTTGTGCATATGGCGTTTTTCTTTCATTTTTGTCATGATATTCATTCATTCAGTGATGGGTTGAACTAGAAAAGGGATGTAACCTATCTATCAATCTATCCATCTATCTAATCTATCTCATCCATCTAATTAATCTAATCTATCTATCTATCTATACATGTATATACTCAATGTATGTCTTAAAGATATACCATCAGGCAGTGTGCAAAATAAAAACAGTTCTAATAAAAGCTCCCCAATACTGGGGAATAACAGTTTTTCCCTCACTTGTATATTTTCTTTTCTCTCATGAACTGAGGTTTGCAGTGTGTCTATTATGATAGGAAGCCAGGTGTCCACAATAATCTGAAATTAATATAAAACAAACCCTCAAATTTCATACAGTAGAACCTGTTTGAACAAGCACCGTTTTTGCAAAAGTGGTCTTAACCCTTTTCATCCTGATACCTACCCATTGCTTAAAATAAATTTGACTGATAGTTCAAGGGTGGTGCCAGAATAGCTTGATGTCTAAGGCGCCAAGCTGTTCTGGCACCACCCTTGAACTAAAACAGTTGATCTATCTCCTAATCTGTAATGTAGCCTTCACAGGGCAGTACATAAGCAGATTTAAAAAAAAAATCAACCTCCGGATGCAATGGGTTAAAGACAGGTGCCATCTATCTCTCTCTCTCTCCAAAAAGAGAAAAGGCAGCCTTGAAGGGCAAATAGTGCCACCTGTCATGTAAAGACCATCATTTTGGAGGCTAACCATCTAAACAATTTGTCACCTAAATGATGGTTTCTATGACGACAGGGGATCTCTCAGAAGCACTGTCACTCACAATAGATCTTGCTCAAATTATCCACAAAGTTTGTGCTTAACCCGTTTAGCCCCAAGGTCCTTTTTCTCAAATTTTGGAGGTGTTGCCTAACGACTATGTACCAGTGGCAGGAGATGGCTTGACCATGATAATTAAAGGGCAGTGCCAGATTAGCTTGGCGCCTTAGGCGCCAAGCTAATCTGGCACTGTCCTTGAATTATCATGGTCAAGCCATCCCCTGCTGTAGGGATCAGGGGCTAAAAGGGTTAACAAGGGCATGAAAGCAGTCTGCTGACTGATCGCTAAAATTCGACAATACAGCAGGTCCTCATTGGTGTCTTGCTTTAAACTAGGACTATTGCACCCTTCATTTTAACCCTTTTCATACTGATACACCCAATGCTTGAAATAAATTTGACTGAGATAGTTCAAGGGTGGTGCCAGAATAGCTTGGCGCCTGAGGCGCCAAGCTATTCCGGCACCACCCTTGAACTAAAACAGTTGATCCATCTCCTAATCTGTAATGGGGCGGTCCGTGGCACAGTGGTTATGGCGCCTGCCACCAATGCCAAAGGTGCGAGGTTCGAAAACGGGTTCCGGCGTCTGACTTTTCTCCTCTGGTAAGTGTCACCGTTAATTCAGGCGGACCGTCGGGGGTTCTTTCTCCGGGCACTCTGGTTCTTCCACCCCCCACCTCCCCCCCCCCACCCGCAACACTTTGGTACCGGTTTCAGGCCACTTTACAATTTTCAAATACAAGCGATAAAAAATGTCTGTAACTTCAGTAGCTGAACCGGCCCTTCGTCTGTCTTGTACTGTGTTTGTCTTAAATGGCGTAAATCCGTGTCTGTTACGTGAGTGTGCGTGTTGGGTTTCAGTTCGCGGCGCTTTGAGTCCATTTGCCCAAAAATTGAGAAAAAGCGCCTATATAATAACGGTATTTTTATTATTATTATTAATGTCACCTTTACAGGAGGCGCCAAGCTATTCTGGCACCACCCTTGAACTAAAACAGTTGATCCATCTCCTAATCTGTAATGTAACCTTCACAGGAGGCGCCAACCTATTCTGGCACCACCCTTGAACTAAAACAGTTGATCCATCTCCTAACCTGTAATCATCTACTAATGTAACCTTCACAGGCCAAAAAGCAAATTCTATAAAATCAGCCTCAGGATGTAATGGGTTAAAATCCGTGTGAGTAGGGCTAGGTGCATGTGACAGAGCTTTTCTTAACGAACGCGAAGTTAACAGTCTTTTTTTAAAACATACGAAAAACACATTAACACGAAACATTAAAAGGAACATATGTTCCGCATGAGAAGCGTAGCAGAGGAGAAAAGGATCAAAATTAACCCCTTTACTGTTGAGACAAAATAAACGCCGTATAACTGCAAGAGGCATGGAATCTCATGAGCCCCCATGACTGCAGGGGTTCCTGAGGATCTACGCCTCTTGTTAAAACTACTTTGTGTACACGTTCTTTGGACAGTTGTGGCTTATGGTCGTTCAGTGAAAACACATTTCAGAAGAAAAAAATTATGTCCTTTGGCAGGGAAGGGGTCAAAGTCTTTCATTTTGACTACATTCAAATCTCACAGGTGAACTCGTGCAATATTATCGTAAGACTTGAATTTGTAAGGGAGATATTGCAGAGTATTAATCCTTTCTTGCACTGAGTGAGGACAATGAGGATATCAAACATTAATACATGTAGTGTTAACGCATTTAACCCTTTTAGCCCCAGGACCCTGCAGCAGGAAATGGATTAATCATGATAATTCAAGGGTAGTGCCAGATGAGTTTGGCGCCTTCAGGCACTACCCACAAATTATCATGATCAATCCATTTCCTGCAACTGGTACTTAGTCGTTAGGCAACACCTCCACTAAAATTTGAGAAATGGGACCTTGGGGCTAAAAGGGTTAAGGGGTCCCACATCAACAGCTGTGACACGGTACTACACTTTCATTGAGCGTTGCAAGCGGCAACGCTATACCACACTTTTGCAGCTATTGATGCGGGGCCTGGAATGAGTTAAAGTGACCTGCTCCAGGCAGTAAACAGTAAAGGGTTAAGAGTTCGCAATATCTCCTTAACCCTTTTAGCCTTGGATCCCTACAGCAAGACTGAGATGGCTTGAACATGATAATTCAAGGGTAGTGCCAGAGTAGCTTGGCGCCTTCAGGCGCCAAGATAATCTGACACTACCCTTGAATTATCATGGTCAAGCCATCTCGTGCAACGGTTACATAGTTGTAAGGTAACACCTCCAAAATTTGAGAAACGGGGCTAAAAGGGGGGTGGGGGGGGGGGGGGGCTTCCATATGCATTGCTTTCAGTCACTTTCTTAGCGACCCCTCTCTTTCCTATCTCTTTTTTTTTTTTTTTTTGTGCTTTGGCCACAGTAGATCTATGATCACTGGTCGATCATGCACATTTCTCTTTTTCTTCATCCGCTTTTCTAACAGATGTCTGCACATTTCTCTCCCCTGACAGTGCTATAACCTACTTTACTTTGTAATCATCCTATATCTAGCTTCTTTCCGTATCTCTTTTTTACCAATACACATTTTGGCGACAAGTATAATATGGTTGATAACTTTCACGTCACTATTCTGCACGTTATCCACACCCTTTTCTTTTCATTTATCACTGCGACAATAAAAGTGATTTGATCATGAATACATATTTCCCCTGCGATACTAAGATTTCTTTTTGACCATGCTGATATAGATTTTCGTACTTTATTCAGTCTGTGTAACCAGTTGTCCTCTATACTCGAGGTAGGTATGTCACTGCCGAAAAAAAATCCCAAAATTTTCAGACTTTTTTTCCAAGTGATACCGTATGGTTTTTCATGACAGTCTTTCAAAGAGCCAAGCCACATGGCCTCAGTTTTCTGTCTGTTCATTTGTAAATCTGAAAACTTTGAAAATTGCTGAATTAACTCCAGGACCCTTTTACGATCTGATTTGCTATTAAAAAATAAGCTTATGTCGTTTGCATGCATTGCTAATTTGAGCAAACTGATATCCTCTGAAGTGTGTAAAATAGTTGGAAGACGCGGACCCTGCACAGGATGGTCTGCGCGGATTTTAACGGCAAATAACTCTATGGCTAGAACGAAGGCCATCGGAGAAAAAGGACACCCCTGCCTTATTCCCGACCTGACTTTAAAACACTGAGACACCCAACCCATGTAGTTTAAACAGCTTTCTGTCAAGACATTCACCCATCTGACAAAGTTTTCTGTCAAAGTTTTCCCCAAAACCAAACATTTGAAATGCCCAAATCATATATTCCTTTGAGACAGAGTCAAATGCTTGCTTGTAGTCTAGCGCAAGTAATATTCCTGGTTTATTTTCTATATTTAAATTGTCTATAGTGTCATCAATAAGTCTGGTAACATCACTGACTTTCCTGCCCTCGATGAAACCAACTAACCAACTCGTGAGTAAACTACTTGACTGTAGTTAATCGGAGTGCTAGACATTTAGCGAGTACTTTGTAGTCAGTCTTTGTCAAAGAGATCGGGCGCCAGTTATTTAAATTTTCTCTAGGCAGCCCTTTCCCTTAAGTTGTATTTTGAGTAAGCTTAGTGGATTGACATTAGAATTGTTCTTGTCATATTGTTTTCCCTTTTTAGACAGAGACCAATAAATTGTCCTTTTTCCTCAAGCATATTTTTAGTTTTGGTTTTTGGAAATGACCTTGTAATAATATTGCAGGAATACTTTTTGGTGTAGTTTGTAATATTTTATTAATTATTTTGGTTCCGATTTTTTCCTGTTGTGGCACTTTCCTCTTTGATAATGCCTCTTCCTCTGCCATTTCATTGTTTGAGCGGGGACAGAGACACTGACTTCTCGGATGCTAATTCAGGTTGGTGAAGTGTTTTAATTAAGAAATATTGTTGACTTCATTTAGAGATTGCATTAAATTTATAGGATGAATTTCTTTTTATGCGAATTATATTGTGATGCAGTGGATAAAGTCTTGGATTCTAATAGTACAAGATTGAAGAACCACGTGTTAGTTCTTATTATACAGTCATGCCACACCATGAGGTTATAAAATGATCCTTTAGTTTTTTTCTTCTGATTGAGCACAATATTAATTGTGGTCTGTTGTAAAACGTTAATGAAAATAATTGGTATTAAATAAGGGTTATTGTCCTGGTGTAAATCTTTGTCTCGGCATGTATCTGTGGAATTGGTAATATCTTGGGTGTTTTGACTTTGAGCCATATAATGATATATTAATTAGTATTTGTAATTTGATTTTCACCTGCAGTCTTAAATGGGGCTTAAAAGGTGGATTTCTTGGTGTTGGGATGATACAATCACGCGTAGGGCTGTTGTATTAACCGACACGTATTAAACTTATGGAATAAGTTTAAACAGGGTGATTTGTATAGCTTTGTTGCGCTTGAGCTGCTCGGGCCAGATCAAACAGGCATAACATAGCCCTAATATACTGTGTTTTTGCTGTGAGGGGTTTTGGAGTTAAATCGAAGGATCTATTTTGTATTAGGTCCCACGGTGTGCTCAATTATATGTTCTAGTATGAATATTTGTAATGGGGAAAAAAAACCATTGCCTTTGTTTTATGTTATGGCACCTATATTTCTTTTGTTGTTTATTACAGTGTCCACGGATCGGGTTGCTGTCAGTCTGCTCTCTCATGCTTTATTTTTCCCCTGAGTCACTGATGTTTTTGTGTTGCCAAACAACCGGTTAATTGATCCTATTGTTGATGTTATAGTGAAAATAAATATCTTTTAAACTGTTTCGGAAAATCTTTTGGTATTACTTTCTGAGAGGGAATGGGTGTTAATTAAGGATCATCTTTTCCTGAAGAATCTGGGTTACATAATGTAACTACAGCACGCCTTTGTAGCACAGACATTTCCCCACGCTCAAAAGCTGCATTGAACGAGTCTAGAACAATGTTTTAAACTTTTATCTAAAGAATTTGTAAAGTCATGTCGTAAGACCATCAAGTCCCGAGCCGTTTTTTATTTTCTTCGATGTGTGTGTGAGTTCATCCACTGCAATGTGTTCCACTAACCCTGTCTCTGTCTGTTAACTGAGGGACTTCTACATTAATAAAAGCATTTGATTCATTTTCTTCAAATTAAACGATCTTGTCATATTTGTTCTTCCTGTGAATACACTATACGCCCATCTAGCATACTCAACTTGTCCATTATCTCAGCATTTGCCTGTGTTCTTTCCAGCCCAAGAAAGTACCGAGTACTCTTTTCGCCTTCCTCAATAAATTTAGCACGTGCCCTAGTCTGAGCGCCGCGCGTTGTGTATATCGTGTGTATGTCTAATTCAGTCATGCTTGACGTGCTCTCTCTGCTTACTTAGAACAACATTATTAGGATCAAGAGAGAGAGAGAGAGAGAGACGCTTTTCAATGCTGTTAAGCCGTTCTTCCAATATCAATTGTGTACTCCGTTAAGAAGTTCTCAGTATTTCCTCTACTATATGACATAATTGTTTTAATTTGACTTTACACAAATCCCATCTTGTCTGTGCATCAAGTATACTCAGTTGTAAATTCATCCAAAAAAGTATTCACCAACACCACCAGGTTTTTATCATATAGCAGACCGTTGTTAAATTTCCAATTGGAAGGGCCGCGTTGCACGAGTGTTATCTTATAGTTCAGAACCACCGACCTGTGGAACATACACAATGTCACATGTAAAAATACAGTTCAGTACACTGTCTGAGCATAACATGTAGTCCGGTCGTCTGGCAATACAGAGATTGTGTTTACACCACGTATATTCACAAACTAGACCATTGAAAACTCTCCATACATCTGTAAGATTAATGTCTGACAAAAGATTATTAAAACGCTCCACATCTGGCACCGGGTGTTTCTCTCCACTGATGATGTCTAATTTGTAATCAAGGACACAGTTAAAATCACCACATACAATCAGCTGATCCATGTCAGCACGGTTCAGTAAATTATACAAACAATAAAAAAACAGTTGCTTTTCGAATGAGATGGTAGGAGCGTATATTACATTCACAACTAACAGTGTTTTTTAGGGGATTGAAAAATTAGGGGATGACTGGGACAGACTAAGACTAAGGCATTTTAACAGATGGGACTGCAGGGGAGGCCCACTGTGTGTTTTGACTGAAAGATTTTTCTGCTGTTATTTTCCTTTATATGCAGAAGAGTTCCTTCCGCTAAGATCAGAAGGCCGGCAGTGGGGAACCTCTGGTACGTCTGCCTGCTCAGATGGATTGTGAAAAGAAGCGTGGAAAAATCGTAGTTGATGAAAGACAACACTGATAACTTCCCATTGCGCAAAGGTCATCGGGCCAACGCCGGCCGCTGTTGACCCGCGCACGGCCGTGCGCGGGCCAACTGCGGCCGACGTTGGCCCGATGGCCTTTTGCGCATTGGGTTTTATTACAGAATGTTAGCAATCAAAGCCTGCCACGTAGCAGATCACTTTAACTCATTCAGCCCTGACGCACTACTCCAGGAGATGGATCGACCATGATAATTCAAGGGCAGTGCTAGATTAGCTTGGACCAAGCTAATCTGGCACTGCCCTTGAATTAGCAGGGTCGATCCATCTCCTGCAACGGGTGCATAGTCATTAGATGACGCCTTCAAAATTTGTGAAATACGCCGGTCGGGCTGAATGAGTTAATGCATGCACGTACGGAACAGATGATAAAGCAGGTGCAGACACCACAAGTTTTGTGCATATCATTTATTGAGCATTAAAAAAAATCCTCAAATTAGTTCTTTTATCTTTTCTGTACAAAACCCTCACCACCAAAGCGCCACGAGCGTTCTACCATTGGATGGATACATGCGCTATACACATGAACATCATCACACAAAAAAAAAAAAAAAAAAAAAAAAAAAAAAACCAAATCGTAGCCAGCTAGAGAAAAGAACCACAACTGATTCTATAGGTATTGTCTCAGTATTAGCTAGGGATTGGACATTTTAAATAAACTTTAATTCTGAACTGTAAAGTTGTACAGGGCGGTCTGAGATAGCAAATTTGCTGCAATAGTGTTATGTGCGCTCGGAGGTAAGAACGGTACGCGCTCGGCTTCTGGCACGCTTTCTCCAGCAGCCTATAATTATATCTACTGTACTATACTACACTTCACGGTCAACATATGGGCAATTGTGTGCGCTACCGACCACGTGGGGCCAGTTGCATGAGCGAGCTTAGTCCTTAGGGTTTGTTGTTCTGATTTACAGAGCATCGCATGTCCAGAGAAAAAAAAAAAACCCATCTGTTAGAAAAGAGGATTAAGAAAATGCAGTTTAAGTTCCAACATCCACTGTCCAGTTATCGTTTTACATTTTTGACACATGACATGACACGTGTACACAACGTACAATTATGTGAGATGGATGATTCTGTGGAGGGAAAAACGAGAAAGGTGGTATATGTTGAAAAATGGCTTGTAGATAATTACAAACTGCAGGCTAAAGGTCTGACAAATCGAAGAGGGAAATCGTTAGACTGAATAAATACAGACGGGACTATAACTTCATATTATACCGAGTACGATGTATAAACTATTAAAGACAAACTGCATAAATGCATATCCAGGTCAAAATTCCATCACACCGACGCAGTACAATAGCTATCCGGCCCTCTCTCGGCCTGAACCTTCGTGCCTCTTCCAAAATAAAGATATCTTGCTGGATCAGGGTAGCATGCAACACAATACGGAAGTTTTCTATCCTACATGGTTTAAACATTAACGCACATAAATAACTGTCCTAGTACCTGTGACTAAACCCCACCCCCACCCCACAAACAAACAAAACAAAACACAAACAAACAAAAAAAAAAAAAAAAAAAAAAAAACTTCACGGTACCGCACTTCTAAATTGATTTACACATCGAGTTATGATTGTGAGATCAGAGGGGACTGGTAACTGGTTTAAAACCCTATGTAATTATTGTTTATTTGGATAAAGCGACAAGTATTACATTATGCTGAGCAACATTTTGCTTGATATATTGCCGATAACAAGCAGATGTGATTACGGGACCCGAATCAAAATGTCCGAGTCGCAAGACGAGGATATTTTATTCGGGTCAAGTAATCACATCTGTCGGTTATCGGCACCATATCAAGCAAAGTGTTGCTCAATATAATTTATGTACCCAGTCCAAAACAGAACATTATAAAACAAAACATTCATTTTTGCGGCTGATTGCGGTGTTCAGACAAAAAACATGAATTGCAGACGACTGCATGTCGCTGTCAACTCAGCGCGTAGATTTCGTCTGACTATGAGCAGATCCAATGCTTTGTACCGTGCGTGTTACTGAGTAAATTCTACTTGTTACTAGATCACAAACAATTGCGGCAAATGCCAGCAGGTTTGTCCGTTTCTTTAGTTCTTTTCTCAGTTTGTCGATATCGCCAGCTGACATCTCAGTCGTCAATTTCACTAGTCAGTCAATCCAGCGACTATCACGTTTCCTGGCCTCTGTTCCTCGTTCGTGTTTGTGTACAGGATGTAAATTTCGAGCGTTCGTACACACTAAGAAGTATTTCATTTCTACTATATATAAGAAGCTTGTTAATGTTGCCGTATGAAAATATTTCGCGTTTCCGTTTTGAAAGATGTGCGTAGAATCAAGACTATCGAATCTTTGACGCCCAAGGGATTTTGGGAAGGGAAGTATATCAAACAAATTCATGAATATTAATTTGCTTGTTATACAATATATCAATACATGTGTCAAAGAAGGAAAAACTTTATGGAGTGGGTACATATAAATACAGCTACAGGTGGCCGATGATTGATGGCATGCAGCAAGTGCGACACCTAGCTCCCCTCCCATCCTATAATCGATGTGTGGGATAGTCTGCTTTTAGGGCCTTTTACTATGAGCGTGAAGACATTTTCTCACTACATAAGGCGAGATCTGAACACTCTCCGAATTGAGTTGTTCTTTAACCCTCTTAAGCCCACGGCCGCATTTCCACACTTTTGGAGGCGTTGTCCAACGACTATGTAACAGTTGTAGGAGATGGGTTGATCATGATAATTCAAGGGCAGTGCCAGATTAGCTTGGCGCTTGAACATGATAATTCAAAGATAGTGCCAGATGAGCTTGGCGCCTTTAGGCGCCAAGCTCATCTGGCACTACCATTGAATTATCATGACCAATCCATGATCAATCCATCTTATGCTGCAGGGTCCCGGGGCTAAATGGGTTAAACCAAGCTACAGTAATCAGCCCTTGTAATGTCAATTCAAGACTGGGATAACAAGTTTGAGCGTCATGTGTGTATGTAAACAAGAAAATCTCCAGACATTTGTATACATATAGGCGTGAAAATTCAGGACATGATTTCTTCAAGGGGTGCCTAAGACAGGCTCCGAGGATTTTGAGATTGGGTGTCTCATTGAAGAGTTAAATGGCCGCTTACAGAAAGTTGGTTGACCCACATTGGAGTCCGTAATTTTTGTTATAATCATTCTAACTTTTGGATATAGCTAGCTTGGAGAAAGACATTGGGTGAGTTCTTTAGCCAGCTTTGTATATTTTAAAAAGTTTTCATTAAAAATTAAATCATTGCAGAAAACACGTTTCCCAAAAAGTAAAAAGCCGACTTCTGAAGGAATCAGACAGTGACGTAAAAGCAGCAACTTTCGTCACCAGGCAGACATTGACACAATACTTTAGATATGACGTAATTCTCTATCTCCAGTACCCTCTCTCTCTCTCTCTTTTCAGTCTGTTCTCTCTCTCACACAGACACGCACATACGCATACACGCACACACGCGCGAGCTCACAAACACGCGCACGCGCGCGTGCTCTCACACACGCACGCACACACATCGTCAGTCGCGCTGTCAGAAAAACATAAAGATAAGTCAACGGTAAAGTGAACACAATTTCACACAGTTTATAGCAAGACTGAAATTGTACCGCAAAATTCTAGTCTCAGAAAAACATAAAGATAAGTCAACGGTAAAGTGAACACAATTTCACACAGTTTATAGCAAGACTGAAATTGTACCGCAAAATTCTAGTTTTGTCAACATTTTTCTCAAGTCTAGAAGCCAAAGTGAAGAGCATGTCACGTAAAATAACAAAATAAAAAATACGTCATAGTAAATGACATTTTTGAAACCAATGACGCATATGCACTGTGCCCTTTCTTGAGCTCACTGACGCATTGGCAAATCTACGAGGCTTTTTCAATAGGAGATATTTCAACATCGGAGTCAAGTCAAAGACATCAGGTATACCCTTGACAACGAGGGCAGCTCTCAAATAGAAGGGCCTTTGTGCGTTATGGATCATGCCATATTGTAATGAGCGACTTAGCTGATTGCTGCTGCCGCTAGGTGACGTAAACACAGAAGGGGCTAAACCCGACATTCTCAGTGTTTTAGTTGATCCCTGTCCGTGCACATTATCTTTGGTCCTCGCGATATACTGCATGCCACGGGTATGTCGTTTTTCTGTTCACAGGCTTTCATTTTCATCTGGTATATCGCACAGTAGGATTAGCCGTTAATGTGGTTTACTGCGTTTAGCGTGTCCGGATTCTATGTCATCCAACCGGGTACCGAGTTTAGGAGCGATATACCTGCGGCCTGAAGTGTAGCGCTAGTACTGAAGCATATGCACACAAACAGCTATCACGTAATACACCGAGAATAATGACTTTTCACCTTATAATTATTGAAGAGCAGCGACACCACACGGCAGCAGGAGAAGGCTATTTCAGCCAAGTCGACCATTGCGGAAAATCACGTGCTCTGGTACGCCAGTATTAACTCCTTCTACCCCAGACCCACCACAGCAAGATAAGGTTTGACCATGATAGTTCAAGGGTGATGCCAGAATAGCTTGGCGCCTATGGGCGCCAAGCTATTCTGGCATCACCCTTGCACTGACTATCCGTGGTCGATATGTGTCCTGCACTGCAATGCAGACTTCAGAGAACAGCAAATTTTTGGGATTTCGGTGTTGGGGTAGAATGAGTTAAGCTACGTATCCAGAGGCGGTAGGTCTCGAATGAGTGAAAAATATGTGTTCATATTGGCGATTTTATGTGCCTCGAAATCAACACATTTTGCTTTTGCTACCATACAGCGCAGCACAGGTCATACCTAAACGTGTGCCGAACAGCATACAGAGCGAATCCTTCTACCCCAGGACCACCTGCGACTAAACGCTCTCCCTGACGACACAGTCAAGGCTCCGTCGCTTGATGCCTTCATTGTAAATGATGTAAATGCGTCAGAACATTTTACGGATGTAATGGCTACACGTAAAATTGCCACTTTTCAAGATAAGCACTCATGTAGACATTTTAAAGACATCCGAGAGACGTCGACATAATTATATAGGTTATGGTGTGTCTGGTACAATTTGTTTCATCTGGTATAGGCCTTATGACATCGAAGCGCACACTGTTTTGGCTCACGAGCGAAGAAAAAGTGAGTCTATGTTCTGGGCCAGTTGTCGTCCGTCCGTCGTCCGTGGTAAACTTACTGACAATAAATGACTCACTTACTGCTAGGTGCTGTACCTGTATGATCTTATTTGAAAGATCTTGTATAGAGAAATTCAAATTAATAGATTTTAATTGTAACAATGTGTAAGTCGAAAGTTGTGTACTGGAAGCAATTGTGTTTACAAATGAGGGGTGCATGAACCCTATATGCAGAAGTCGACCTACACCCAATAAAACTGGTATGCCATTTTACCTGCTTTTAAGGTTGCAAAAACGTATCTGTTGTCACTTTAAGTTATGACGTAATTTGTGAATGTGACAAACCTGACTATTCGTTTTTTTTAGCAAATGCGATATATCAGCCGTAGACCTATATATACATATATTTGTACACACACACACACACACACACACACACACACACACACACACACACACACACACACACACACACACACACACACACACATATATATATATATACATATATGTAACCAGTCCAAGACAGCTGGCACCACACACTCCAAATATGGATCCAAGCAGGAGTGAAATACATAAAATGTGAAGAAAGGATCCACATATACCACGTAGTTTAGTAGTTTAGAAGGAGTTACACATTTATTCTATGCACAAACTTTCGTCCTCTCGTCGAGGGCTTCTTCAGGGAATGCCCAGGTAACAGGTAACTAGGTAACAAAACATAATTTACATGTGAGAATGTAGTGCGTCAAAATAGATACAGAATGTACACGCATGCACTTTCAAATTCTAAATTATCGTAATACTTTTACGTATATAGACTAAGGTACAAAGGCACGTGCACAAGTTCGTGATATTAGTGCCTCATTACTGATGACATGAAAATTTTATGAAACACGAGTATTGACACGCAGTGTGCGGAGGAAGAAATGTCTCAATGAAATACTGATTTATAATAATAAATAAAAACGTCATCATCAACTTTTTTTTCCCCTTCCCACCCCCCCCCCCTCCCTCCCCCCCGGGATGATTTGCATGAGAGTTTTTACGACATTTGATGTTTTTGTCAGTTTTGTTTGTGTGTGAGTTCTGAGTATGTTACCGATATTGATAACGATGATGATGTATGTAACAGTAAAAATAGTAATGTGTTATATTTTAGATGCATTTTCTACTTAGTACGTCATGCTCATGAGTCATTAACTATTGCTGTCTTCCGGACTGACAGGAATGACGTACTTGAATTTTTGCACTTGTATTTTAATTCGGACTATACCGTAAGCATAATACGAACATTGTAATTGTGTGTGTGATTTATAGATTTTTCTTGACTGCACGTTTGAAAATACTAATGATGATGGTGTCAATGTTGATGATGACGTTATTATTATAAATATTTCATTGCGACATTTCTTCCTCCGCACACTGCGTGTCAATACTCGTGTTTCATAAAAGTTTCATGTCATCAGTAATGACGCACTAATATCACGAACTTGTGCACGTGCCTTTGTACCTTAGTCTATATATGTAAAAGTATTACGATAATTTAGAATTTGAAAGTGCATGCGTGTACATTCTGTATCTATTTTGACGCACTACATTCTCACACGTAAATTATGTTTTGTTACCTAGTTACCTGTTAACTGGGCATTCCGCTGAAGAAGCCCTCGCTGAGAGGGCGAAAATTTGTGCATAGAATAAAAGTGTAACTCCTTCTAAACTAAGTGGTGTACTGATGTGGATCCTTTCTTCACATTTTAAGTATATATATATATATATATATATATATATATATATATATATATATATATATATATATATATATATATATATATATATATATATATATATATATATATATATATAATAATAATAAATTATATATATATAATAAGTGATGCAGTCACAAAAGGGCAGCTGATGTCCTGATGACACAATGCAAGCTTACCAGCCTGGAATTCCATGGCATTAGCACAGCATTCTCAGAATTTAATGAAAATTATATATATATACTATTACCTGTGTGTTGCTCATCACAGATGAATAATAATGATAACAGAGAAAAAGGACTGCACATGCTTAACGTATTTGAAAATTCAAATGTTATCGTCCAACACGAAAAGTGTAGAAAAACTATAATTTGAAACTGCATTGCAGTGTTTGTCGATCACTATGATTATCACAGCCCACAGTGGCAGGTGTACATGTACACTTCAAGTACGTGCATGTGCCAATACAAGCAATGGGAATGAAAGTTCTCAAGACTCGAATGAAAACAATAAAGAATATTAATAGCAAGCAATTAACAGTCAAACAACAAGCCGCTCCTAACAGCATAACATTAACAGCTAGTAGTGTCGCATGAATGCTTTCAGAAACATCATCACTGCTGCATTAAAAAACAAACTATGAATTCATTCCTCTAGTAACCACACTAGCCATATAATGGATCTTTTGCCACAGATTTTGACCCAAACGTAGACAGATAAAACGGAGTTATTTTTCATTAACTGTATCTTATATGTCATTAGCGCATCCCAAATTAATTTTGACTGCATTTTTTTCCAGCCAAACGTGGGCCTGTCCTGGCTGTACATATGAACTTAAAAGTAGCATGCCTATACAGCCCGAAATGCAACAAAGTCATCTAATTGTTGGGACAATTAACGCATTGTGTCCTAGGTAACAAATTGTGTCCCAGGCACATTTTGGAGTTGTACTCCGAGGACTGCATTACAATTCAGGAGAAAGATGGACCATGATAGTTCAAGGGTGGTGCCAGAATAGCTATTCTGGCACCACCCTTGAACTGTCATGGTCGAGCCATATGTGGCTGTAGTGTGTCGGGACTGAATAAGTAAAAAGCCGTTGCACATGCATTCTTCTCTATGGTGATAGGCTTTAACCTTTTGGCTGTCGGCAGGAGTTTTGTCGCGACGATTCCTGCAGAAATCATCGAGACAAAAACCGCTACCGACAGCCGAAGGGTTAATTTGCCCAGGAAAGCAAACAACAAAAAGCATCAACAACAGATCAAATGGCTCTGTTGCTGATACAATTAAGACTCTTTTTGTCCCCAAATATTAATAAGTGATCAAGGTTATCCTTAAGTACAACACAGCATGGTCCCACACTCAGGGCTGCAATTTCAGACTGTCTGAAATAAGGTGCAGATATTGCATCTGATGCCTATACACAGGAAACACGACACAAATTCTTGAGCCACAACGTCCAGTATCACAAACCAGCATAGAAATGAACGAGCGTTCAATCAGTTTGAAAACAGGGAAATAAAAGCAACAGTGGCATATCTGCCCTGCCCCCCCCCCCCCCAGCCATTTTCTTTATTTCACACCCTCTGGTACTTGATGAAATACTCTGGATATGCCAGACATCTCTCATACACAATGAATTCACGAAACAGCCCGGCTGGACTGTCAAAAATAACCGAGTCAAACTGATCAGAGTCTTCACATGCACACCTGACTTTGGCGCATTTTCTACACGGTGGTCGTTCAAACTGCACGCGCTGATTCGTGATCAGTGCCTCCCCAAGCAGCATGCGAACCAAAATCATGTGCTTGTCTCCCCTTGTTCTGTCTGTCTTTTGATCTGTCAGAAAAACAGACAGAGCTTCAGTAATGTCAAGGCGTTACAGTAGATGAGACAATTATAAAAAGATTCATTCATGCAATTGGATTTGTAGTGTATAATTGTATCATATTTAACAGCCACACAAGAAGATTAGCGAAGCTTTAACTCATTCAGTCCCGAAACACCACAGCAAGATACGGATTGACCATGATAGCTTAAGGGTGTAGGCGCCAAGCTATTCTGCCTTGAACTATCAATATCATGGTCGATCTGTCTCCTGAATTGTAATGCAGTCCTCGGAAGACAACTGCAAAATATGGGTATTTCTTACCTGGGACACAATGGGTTAACAGTTAGCTCTTCTCATAGACGGTTTATTAAAAAGGAAAAAAAAACATCCTAAAGAAGCCCATATAATTTCACAAAACGTGTGTGTCCTGCTGAGTTACGCCAGACCTCGGCAGTTAATGTTAACCCTTTTAGCCCCGGATCGCTACAGCAGGAGATGGCTTGACCATAATAATTCAAGGGTAGTGGCAGAGTAGCTTGGCGCCTTCAGGCGCCAAGCTAATCTGGCACTATCCTTGAATTATCATGGTCAAGCCATCTCCTGCAACTGGTACATAGTCGTTGGGCAACACCTCCAAAATTTGAGAAATGGGACCTTGGGACTGAAAGGGTTAACAGTATCCTTGTGCTAACATAGTCGATCCATTTCCTTGCAACCGGCCTGACACCAGCTCACAAATTTCAGGTTGTAAGTGTCAGCAGCGGATTTTCCCAGACACACCAGGGAGTACAAATCATAATAAATCTGCTCAACACTTGGACAAACAAGAAAGGCAAAGCACTTATGGCTCACGTGTATGACCGATGCACACATGTGTGGCCTTTCAAAATCACTGGTGACCACCATCTAAATCCATGTTGTCTCAACATTTAAGCATTTTTCACACATCTGTCAACCCCCCCCCCCCCCCCTCCCCCCTGTGTCCCTTGACCCTTGCGATGAGTCGATTAAATTAATATGCATAGAAATGTTTTGCTATCGGCAAACTTCACGCCAAATTTGAATGAAAAGTTTGCCAAAACATTGATAAAAACCACAATTCTAACAAAAAATGACATTTTCACACATTTACCGACATCTTGAGACCCTTGACCTTATCAAGGGGTCATCCAAATTAGTATGCATAGATAGGTCTTACCATCAGGAGTCTCTGTACCAAGTTAGGGTTTGAAGTTGTGAATAGTATTTTAGAAAAATAAATGTGGTCAAAATATGGCTGTTTAAAACCTATCTTTGGATCATCCCATGACCCTTGACCTTTGTGATGGGTCAACTAAATACCCTTGAGCTAAATTTGATTAAAAACTTTACAAAATGTTGATAAAAACTACAATTCTATCAAAAAATGGCATTTTACACACATTTGCTGACCTCTTGTGACCCTTGACCTTTCCGAAGGGTAATCCAAATTAGTATGCATAGATAGGCCTTACTATCAGGTATCTTTGTACCAATATTGGGTTTGAAGTTGTGAATAGTATTTGAGAAAAATAAATTCTGTCAAAATATTACTATTTTTCAGCTATTTCCTCATTTCTTGTGACCCTTGACCTTTCCGAGGGATCAGTCAAATTAGTATGCATAGGAGGTATCATCAGGTATCTTTATGCCAAATTTGGGTTTGAAGTTGTGAATAGTATTTGAGAATTTCTGTTTGTTTGTAAAAATATGGCAATTTTTTACCTATTTCCTGATCAAAGTGACCTTGACCTTTAAGAAAGGTCACTCAATTTGGTATGTCTAGAAAGGCCTTGCCGCAAAGTATCCTTGGGCCAAGTTTGAAGACTGTGGCTTGAATAGCCTCCGAGAAAATGCCACGGACGACGGCCGAAGGACGACAGCCGAAGGACGACCGCATCGCACATGAGCCAAAAATTGTCTACAAGCCAATGACGCTTGAAGTCGACCTGATCGATGACCCTTTGCTAACCGAGCTCTTCCTTACCTGTGTACTGATCAGACTTGACAGGGCTCTCAGCCGCATAGACTCCAGGACCCAACATTGTTCTTGCCGCAAGTCGAGGGTCAAGTCCGTCTCTCGTGATTGCCGTGATCCACTCTTCCTTGGTTCCATGAAACAAGTAGTGTTCATTCACCTGCAAGAAGACAACAATAAATCACAATTTATTTCACTTTAACACATTCTGCCCCAGGACCGAGATCCTCCAATTGTGAAGTTTCCCTCTGAAGGACTGTATTACAATTCTAGAGACAGATCGAGCATGATGATGGTTTTCATACGTGTATTTGCAGGATTGTGTGTGCGTAGCTTGAATTCGATTAAAGGTAGTGAGACTCTGCATACATATATTTTTCGTAACGCGCTTAGAGCCCCACTGCTCTTGAGAATTTAGCGCGACATAATTGTTCTTTATAATAATAATAATAATAATAATAATAATAATAATAATAATAATAATAATAATAATAATAATAATAACAATAATTAGTATTATTATTAGCGTGATAGTTCAAGGGTGGTGCCAGAATAGCTTGGCGCCCATGGGCGCCAAGCTATTCTGGCACCACCCTTGAACTATCATGCTCGATCCATGTCTTGCTGTGGTGAGTCGGGGCTGAACGAGTTAAACAGTAACAGTAATGCATAATGCCATTTCTGCAAGCAGCCACTGGTAATAATAAATAATTACGGTATTTATAATGCGCTTATCTTAGAATAATTATAACTCTACGCGCGTATGGCTTGGTATGGCCAAGAGAATGCCGCCGGGTGGCTTCGTTTAAAAGAGGGTTAACCCTATGCTGCTGGTGGACGCTGATTGCGTTCATGAAAGCTTTGTTAATTCAATGCCAGAGACTTGCAAGGGACATGGATACACGGTGGTTTTAGCAAGAGGTATAATATATCCTCATGAACCCCAGCAATTGCGTGGGCTTATGAGGATCTATACTTCTTGCAGTTGGGAGTTGTTCAGTTTTTCTCCGCAGTGAAGGGGTTACGAAACGACTGCTGCTCTCTTGCGAGAGACTTCAGTATCTGCGATCACAACTGTAGTTTACTGTAGAGTTGATCGATGCAGTTATGAAATGCAAGCAGCTAGTCAATTGTTAACAATATGATTGAGATGAAATGCAGTCAGTCGATAAGCTTATGAAAGGCACAAAGCCCATCAGGCACTACCCTTGAGTCATTATTATTACACACTATCTCGTTGTTGACACAGAAGATAAAATGTCAACATAGCGAGGCACTACTCTTGCCCCAGCATGGTCAGTCCATCACAGAGCTTGTTTTGGAAGCTAAAAAGATAGGATAAGCTACATCCGTAAGACTGGGGGTGGTTCCGCTGACACATTCCATCCAAAATTTGAGTCTTCCTCTAAAGACTACACACCACTCACATACAGGTCATGATCTGTACTGAGAGGAATTTTCTTCTTCTTTCCAAACTTTGCTGCACGAAGAGATCGTCTCTATCTGTGCCGCAAGGAATAGTACAAAACAATAATTTATTTAACAACAAAAACAACAACGAGAAAACAACAGTTGTTCAACATCCAACTGCAAGGTGTTGTCTTCTGGAGAGGGCGCCATGATGCATTCCCGAGACTAATTGTCAGGGTCACATGGGCTGGTCAACCCCGGTTTGAAATGCAAGTGTGAACGCACCAACCCGGGTTAAACTCTACTCGGGTTGAACCCGAGTTGCAAGTGTAAACGGCCTCATGGATACAAGTACAAGAAAGAGGCACAGATCCTCACAAGCCCCACATCTTCGGGGTTCACAAGGTTGTACTATGCCTCTTGTAGCTGCATCATGTTTGCTTTCTTCGGCGGTGAAGCGATTAAACGTTTCTGTATTTATTTACTCTATCACTACCGAATAAGCACAGGTCCTCGGGCCCACGACGGCCGCAGTGGGCCCGCGCACGGCCCCACTGCGGCCGTCGTGGGCCCGGAGACGTGTTGCTGCTGGGGCAAGTATGTTTATTAAAAGCACGGTTTATTTATGGATCTTGTGCTTGCAACGACGCATTCAGCGCTATAAACAGCCAAGCACACGCACTGAGCCGCCAGCCGCACGAGCACATGAGGGTGTTAATTAAAGCACATTACATTTTATCAGCAACTGTGGAATTAAATAATTGCCTGTGGGTAGATGTCTCGTGAGAGGAGACTCCGCGGTGGCAGATGCTGTGTTGTCTTCACAGGGCCGCTTGCTGTTGGCTGGTCGACTGGTTGCAGCGAAGTTTGATTCATCAAGCGACGGATGATTTTCTCCCTTGCCTCACTGTATTTCTCCCATAGCGCGGTGTTCTCCAAACGAGACACGCTCAGAACCTAAACAACAAAACACGAAAGTCATCACTGATCACATACAAAAAAGTGCACATTACCATCAATGAGGAGGTGGGGCGGGGGGGGGGGGGGGGCACTTAAATTGGTATGTTTACAAAGGTCTTGGCACAAAGTGAAATGTTTAGAAAGGTCTTGCCACAAAGCATCCTTGGGCCACGTTTGAAGACTGTGACTTGAATAGTCTTTGAGAAAATGCTAACGTTAAAGTTTACCGCGGTCGACGGCGTACGGACCTCGGACGGACGACCACTAGTCCAGAACATAGTCTCACTTTTGCTTCGCACGTGAGTCACAAAGCAACCCATGAACTTTATCTATTTTTCAACGCGCACCCTGCTCATCTAAAATTTGCGCGAAAGGACTGCGTTTGAATCGCATTTAATAGGCCGTTCTTGGCCTATAGGATGAACAGTTTACAAAGCTATGTGCACACCCACTTTCACATTTCTGTGCCCCAAATCTCGTGCATCTGCACCGATTCCCACTTTGCCCGGCTCAAACAGTGCTGTTATCAGGGCCGCCACTGTTGCAAATTCCATGTGTGTTACTGGCTTTAGTTTGCTCTCCTGGATAGCACACAGGTGAACAGCATCTTCGCATGTGGCAGACAGCTCAAGCCTCCGTGTGATCTGAGCAGAAAAGTAAAAATAGCAATAAAAGCCAATGCGTGCATCTTAACAATGTGGAAAACGGTCTCAAATTTCTTACCAATGTTTCCATGGCTTATGAAAGCACTTCTGCAAAGTGTCCCCCCCCCCCTCCCCCCAGCCCCCCCAGGACACATACACAGACTTGCTCGTTCTCTAGGTGATTTGATTCTCAACATGGACATAATACTCACACATTATTTACAGGTCAGTCTCAATGGCACTGGAATCCATATACAAAAGTGTTATTCTCATTATGCTGCAATTATGCAGGGTCAGATGTGAAGAAAAAAAAAACACCCAGTAAGCAAAAGGTCCTATGGTTGTCGTCTGCTGTGCGCAATCCAACTAGTTAAGGCTGACATCGGCCTCAGGACCTTTTGCATGTCAAACACGGTACCGTGCTTTTGAAAGCCACGGAGCTGTCTGCTTTTATCTAATACAGCAGTAGACTGGTGCACATATGATACTGAGGCTGACCCGTGCTTCAATCAATACCTCCCAGTAACTTGGTGGTCGGTGTGTAATGGCGGGGAGCTGGGCTGCCACTCTCCAGTCGTGGTGAGTGAACTCTGATTTACCTTCCACCTTTGGTAACTTTCGCATGATCAAAACCATCATCTGCAGGACTGCAATCTGCATTCCGCAGACAGTCAACTTGGTCCCTGAATTTCAGCAAACAAATGTACACGTATTAGGGAGGTTCAGATTTTAAAGATTTTGTGGTAGTGGTTTTGGTATTCTTGCGCACATGACACATAATAAAACACAAGGACAAGCAGATTAGAAAATTCAGAGCTCGACAATGGAACAGGCGCATACTTGTACGCAGTGAATAGGCGCGACATATAATACAGTCTTCGAGTGATTTTCCACTGAGTAAACAACTGTGATATAACTGTACTTGTTTTCATCTCTACGTCACACGACCAGTCCCTTCAGCGCAAACCGTACCATGTGACCGTGATACAAAAACCATTGTAGCGACAAATGGCGGACTTCTTGTAGCCCTCTTTGTGACGCATCTTGGATGCGAGTTTTCTTGATAAAAGATTACCAGAAAGTTCTAAAGTAAAAAATTTCTTAGTGTTGTTCGAAAAAACAAGCACACTCAGTACTGGAGACGGCAACGTCATGAAATATTTTAAATTACGTCATAAGTCTATTATGTATAAATGCATATTTCTTTGACGTCAGTCATGTCTGGCGTGATCCAGGTCGGAAGAAAAATAACTTATATTGTTTTCATTCCTACGTCACACGACCAATCTCTTTAGCGCAAACCGTATCACGTGACCGGACTACACAAACCCTTGTAGCGACAAATGGCGGACTTCTTGTAGCCCTCTTTTTGACGCATCTTGGATGCGAGTTTTGTTCTATAAAAGATCACCAAAACGTTCTAAAGTAAAAAAAGGTTATTTAGTGTTGTTCGAAACAACAAGCACACTCAGACGGCAACGTCATGAAATATTTTAAATTAAGTCATAAATATTATGTATAAATGTATATTTCTTTGACGTCAGTCATGTCTGGCGTGATCCAGGTCGGAAGATGTCTTCTTGATTTCTTTTACGAAAATAGTGGAGGAATGAAAACAAGTACGTTATTGGTAACAGGGGCTTGCTGCTCGGACCCGTGTAGGCCTTCGGGAGGTCAAAGGAACCACGGTACCCCTCAGGCCTTCGGCCTTTGGGATTCAATGATTCCTTTGACCTCCCTCAGGCCTACAAGGGTCCGTGTAGCAAACCCCTGCGACCAATTACTTATAATGTACATTATATATTTACCATGCAGTTGGAGCAGAACATTGTTTCTCCTGGCTTCGGTGTTAATTGTCTCAATGTCACTGTGATGGAGTGTCCTTAACACATCTGCATCATCAAGCGTCTCCGTAAACAAAAATTCCTTCTTCATTTTTGCTACCAGCTTTTCTTTCAAGACCCTGCTGTCCTGAGTCTCTGGCGTGCAAAACGTTGCCTCAAATTTTCCGGACAAAACTGCTGATGAAAACAAGTTCTCAAATGTGCCTGTGGACAACATGAAACATGAAATGATGAGAAACGTTAACCATAACCCTTTGGCTGTCGGTAACGCTTTTGGTCGCGGTGATTCCTGTAGGAATCACAGCGAACAAAAGCGTTACCGACAGCCAAAAGGTTAAAGGATCCTAGCTCACCAACCCTAACAATTTACAGCAGGAGATGGATCGACCATGACAGTTTCAGGGTGTTTAGTCACAGACTTCCCATGAACTGTGATCGCAAGTAGAGGCCAGAGTTCCAACCGAGTGCTAGTCAGCAGCATCACGGGAGGGCACTCATGTCGGGTAGTATTTTTACTGTATTCACCCCTTCTCTGCCACTGTATGTACACCGTACGTACACTGTTTCTAGAATCTCGGTTTATTCAGCGACCAAAAGCCAACACCGTCAAAGAAACATGGATACAAATTGGTCTCAGGACGAGGCACAGATCCTCGTGAGCCCCAATCTAACAATGATTTTTAAGAATATTTTGATAGAAAAATGTTGTTTGAGGCTTTTGTTCCCCGTTCTTGTTGATGTTAGTGTGCATTTAAAAAACATACTTTATTGAAGCTTTTTTTCCCCAAAGCAGTAACAAGAAGACAGAAAGAGTACATACCGTACAAAATGCAACCTATACACACATACACACACTCAAAACGATAATACACTATTTCAGCACGATTAAACAAAAGTGGCGTGTATTTGTGTGTGTGTGGGGGGGGGGGGGGGAGAGAGAGAGAGAGAGAGAGAGAGAGAGAGAGAGAGAGAGAGAGAGAGAGAGAGAGAGAGAGAGAGAGAGAGAGAGAGAGAGTTCTTTTAGCGTGCATTGTGAATGTCTGCATGCGTGTATCGATAACAGACCAGTGTCAGAATTTTAGCAAAAAAAGTATGGATATCTAGGAGGTAAAAAACCATATCAGGTCAAAAAGTTTTTAACTGCAGTCTACACAAATTACCAGAGGTTAACAGAAAAGGAAGCAAATGTTAACTATCTTACAAAAAATTCAAAAATGGCAACCACAGCTGTGTAAAACGACTAAATTTGTTTTTCATAGTAGATACATACTTCTCTGTACAGTACCTGTTTCTGAATTCTGCTTAAACGACTGGAAAGTTTAACTGCCGATTCAAACAGCGGCAACGGTAAATGAAATGTTTTGCCATTAATAAGAGCAAATCGAGCAATGGGTCTGTCCGCATCCCATCGTTCACCCCGAAAACAATTAATTCTGTACAAAGTTCAACATTTTCATAATGAGCACATTTTTCTTTCAGCCTGTTCAATAATTTGTCCCAAAAAGCGTGCACAACTTTGCACCCAAAAAACAGGTTTTCAATAGATTCCTTAGAGAGTGAACAAAAGGTACAAAGGTTTGAATCCTTTAGCTGTCTATAGCTAAATAAACATTGGTTGTCAGTACTCTATGGACAATTCGGTACTGAAACCAACGTAGTTTGGTGTCTTGTGTGACTGTTATAGGGTGCAAAAAAAAAATGGATTTCCACTTTAGATCATTAATGTTAGTGTGCATTTGTTTACCTTCAAAACCAGCCTCTTCGTCGCTTTCATAAAGATCGTCATAGTCGCCTCCTGTGTATGCAGGAATCTTTTGCTGAAAAGTTTTTTTGAAGTCCTGGGCCAGCTTACCGTCATAGACAACAATGGCCACCTCCTGAAATCAGGATGCATTCATCAAAACAGAAGCTGCATAATAAGACATAACATTAATAATAATAATAATAATAATAATAATAATAATAATAATAATAATAATAATAATGAGCATATATATCGTGCTGAATCCCCAGGAGCAGTGGGCTCTAAGCGCGTTACAAAAAATGTATGTATGCAGAATCTCACAACATTACAAAAAATTGAACCTACGCACACACATACAACTGAAACACACATAACAAAACCATTCCCAAGTTAAACGCATTTTGATGATGCTGATGCGCCACCACGATGGTGCTACACGGTCAAAAAAGGTAAGGCCTAAGATCAAGGCCACCACGATGGTGCTAAACGGTCAGCAAAAGGAGGACCGAAAATCAAAACCATCATGATGGTGCTACAAAGTCAACAGAAGGAAGACCAAACAGCACCACCGTGATGGCGTTAAACGGTCAACAAATGGATGACATGTGATTGTCCAAGCCATCATGATGGTGCTAAATGGTCAATAATCTAAGGATGTAAAGATCAAAGCCACCAAGATGGTGCTACACGGTCAACAAAAGGAAGACCGAGGTAATCAATGTCACCATGATGGTGCTAAGTGAGGCATCATATACCACAGAAATATGAATGCAGATGCAGATCAGACCATTATCACACACTCACACTCACACATGCACACACACACAATCTGTTGATTAATAGTATGCAAGCTGAAAGAAGTAGGTTTTAAGTTGGGTCTTAAAGACGTCAATGTTTTCAGCATTCCGGAGGTGTTGGGGAAGAAAGTTCCAGACAACAGGGGCTTAATACTGAAATGTCCGGCAGGAAAACCGCTTGGAGGAGACGCTGGGGACACGGAGACGCTTTTCAGAGCAGAAACGAAGGTAACGATAGGGCTGATAGATGTTTAGAAGGGATGAGAGGTATGGCGGTAGGGATCCATCAAAGCAGCGAAAAGCCAGGACAGCAGTCTTGTACTCGACTCTAAACTGAATGGGTAGCCAGTGCAATTCCTGAAGTAGGGGGGTTACATGGTACATTTTAGATTTGCCAAAAGCAAGTCTGGCAGCGTTGTTGAGGACTGTCTGCAGACGGGCGAGTTCATCCTGAGGGACACCTGCCAGAAGAGAGTTGCAATAGTCTAAACGGCTAAGGACAAGGGAACAAATAAGTTGAACTGTAGCGGACCGGGTGATGAATGGTTTAATGAAACTGATTCTTCGCAGCTGGAAGTTCGCCGTCCTGCACACACTAGTAACATGATGGTGCATGAACATACTGCAGTCGAACTGAACTCCCAGATTACGTACCGACTGGCTAAAAGTTATTTTACTGTCTTACTTACTTACTTACTTATGCCTGTCACCCCTACCCGGGTATAGGCCGTCGACGAGAGACCTCCAGCAACTCCTGTCCTGTGCTTTTCCTTCGATTCTACTCCAGGTGGTTCCCAGTCTCTTGATGTCTGCTTGGAGGTCTCGACGCCAGGAGTTTCCCGGCCTACCTCTTTTCCTCTTTCCCTGGGGGTTCCATGACAATACCTGCCTAGTGATACTGGAAGCTGGCTTTCTCAGACTGTGACCGATCCATCCCCATCTTCTTCGCCCAATTTCATTCTCTGCTGTTATCTGCTCTGTTCTCTCCCAGAGTCTGACGTTGCTGATCTTCTCTGGCCAGTGGATTTTCAAAATTCTTCTAAGGCAACTGTTCATGAAGGTCTGTACTCTGTTGACTGTGGTTTTTGTCAATCTCCATGTCTCTGCTCCATATAGGAGAACTGCTTTTACATTGTTCCTCCGAGAAGAAGTAGAAGCTGCAATGAAGTCGCTGAAAATAGGAAAGGCAGCAGGAGCAGACAACATCCCTGCAGAGCTAGTCCAAGAAGGGGGAGAAGACACGATAAGCATCTTACTAGCAATCTGCAATAAGATCTGGCAGTCATGGAATTGGCCCACACCATGGACCCAATCACTTATAATAACTCTCCCCCAAAAAGGCAACTTACATCAATGCCAGAACTATCGCACGATCAGTCTTATATCCCACCCAAGCAAAGTCATGTTAAAGATCCTACTGAACAGGCTGAAGCCACAGGCAGAGGAAATCATAGCTGAGGAACAGGCAGGCTTCAGACCAGGGCGCAGCACAACTGAGCAGATCTTCAACCTGAGAGTTCTATGTGAGAGATACCTCCAGCACCAGCAGGACCTCTATCATGTCTTTGTGGATTTCAAGAAAGCGTTTGACAAGGTGTGGCATGCAGCCCTTTGGTCCACCATGAAGCTATACAACATCAATTCCAACCTGATCAAAGTCATAGCCAACCTTTACAACAAGGCCACTAGCGCAGTCTGCTTCAACGGCAAAATAGGAAACTGGTTTAGGACTACAGTTGGAGTCAGACAAGGCTGCTTGCTCTCACCTACTCTTTTCAACATCTTCCTGGAAAGAATCATGACGGACGCTCTGAAAGATCATGAAGGAACTGTCAGTATTGGAGGCAGAACAATCACGAACTTGCGCTTTGCGGACGACATTGATGGCCTTGCAGGAACAGAGAAGGAGCTAGCTCAGCTGGTGGAAAAGCTGGATAGTACAGCCGTTTCATATGGGATGGAAATCAGTGCAGAGAAGACCAAACTGATGACCAATAACGCCAGTGGCATTGGCACTGAAATCATGGTTGGAGGCCAAAAACTGGAAACAGTCAAGAAATTTAAATACTTAGGAGCCATTGTGACAGATGAGGGATCAAAACCAGAAATACTGTCCAGGATTGCGCAGACAACAACAGCACTGACAAGATTGAGGACCATATGGAAGGACAGAAACATCACACTCTGCTCCAAGATCAGACTGATGCGCTCCTTAGTCATCTCAGTGTTCTTGTATGCCTGCGAGTCATGGACCCTCACAGCAGACCTTGAAAGGAGGATACAAGCCACTGAAATGAGATGTTTTCGAAGGCTGCTTGGCATTTCGTACAGAGATCACATCACAAACGAGGAAGTGGGAAGCAGAATCAGGCAAGCCATCGGGCCCTATGAAGACTTAATAGCCATTGTGAGAAAACGCAAACTGAAGTGGTATGGGCATGTCACGCGTTTAGCAGGGCTTGCCAAAACAATCCTGCAAGGCACTGTGCAAAGAGGACGAAGGACAGAAAGACAGAGGAAAAGATGGGAGGACAATATCTCAGAGTGGACAGGTCTGAAGCTGTGCGATACGCTGAGAATGGCAGAGAACAGAGGAATGGAGGGAGCTGGTTGCCAAGTCATCAGTGGTGCCCCAACGGTCGGCAAGACTACGGGATATAGATAGATAGATTTAGTACCTCGGGCACAATGAGTTATACATTATCGACACTCATTTTCCGTCTCTGGGGTGAGTTGCACTTCATGGATGTAAGACCTTCATCAGGTCGTAGTGAGGACATGGCATGCACATCTAGCCTCCCAGTGCGCAAAGGCCAACGGGCCGACGCCGGCCCAATGGCCTTTTGCATATTTGGCTAGTGCTAGTACTTGCGCTCCTGTCTAAGAACTCATATCAGCGCTTAGCAGACGTAAGGGGAAATAGACTTTGCACGTTGAACCGATGTCGGGAAACATTTTTGTTCAAACATTACTCGTGAATTACTCGGACAAAATGTGCTTATTATGGGCTTGTTTGTTGTTTGAGAAAGCATCAAAACATTATGTGCGTGGTATTTTCTTTAAAGTGTTTAAATTATTTATTCTGCACTACCGATGGCCTAAGGACCATCGTAGCATTCTATGCAAACCCTGAGTGGGAGGTATAATGTAATATGGTCATATGATTTACAGTTCTGCAGTAGAGGGACTGTGATTAGCATATGTTTAGCAGTAGACTAAATTCCGCCTCTGGCACTGCTATGCAAAATACATTATTTAGTTCAAAACACTGTTGTAACTGTACACCTACTGAGGGGTAGTCGTAAGTCTTGACTAGCGATGATGTGCTAGAGAATTTCACAGCACAGTGACCACCTTGACCCCAATTTCAAACACTAGTTAGCAGTTTGGCATGACATAACCTGGATGGTTTTACAATACAATACAATACAATACAATACAATACAATACAATACAATACAACTTTATTGTCTGTTCGAGTCGAAGCACGACAGAAAGTTGCCTTTTGGTTCGTCATAAAACAATACAAGACACTAATAAACAGTACAGAAACATTCCATGAAAATTATCATTGCAGCAATCTATCACAGGCAATCTGTCACAAGATGGGAGGTAATGTTAAGTAGATCACATATATCACGGCGTTATAAACAAGAGTTCAAAATCGAGACAGCAGTTGGAATAAAAGACTTCTTAAAAATATTCTTTTGGGCACGTGGCATGTTGAAACGTCTGCCTGATGGTAGCATTTGAATCTGATCAAATAGTGGGTGACGAGGATCACTGACAATGCTAGCAGCTATCCTTCGGACAGCTCTATGGCACAAATCATCTATTGGGTACTGTCCTACACTAGGCCAATGATCTTCCCCGCTGCCCTTGTTTTTCATACTGATGTTGCCATACCAAGCAGTGGTGTTAAAAGTCAGTATGCTTTCAATCAGGCTTCTATAAACGGATTCTAAAACCTTGGAACTGACATCAAAACTGTTCAGTTTCCTAAGAAGGTACAGATGCTGGTTTGCTTTTTTTCACAATCAGATCGGTGTTTCAAGTAAAAGACAGCCTAATATCCACAACTGTGCCAAAGTATTTAAATTCAGTGACCACTTCTACAGGTTGATTATTAATTGAGACAGGTACACAAATATCATCAACTTTCCTGTCGTCAATGACGAGTTCCTTGGCGTTCTGTACATTCATTAAAAAAAAACTGTCTTTGCACCATGACTCTAATATAGTCCACAAGCTAGGAAGGTCTACCGTGCACCCCCCCCCCCCAGTACTCAATAAGATGGATTTCAAAGTGTTCCTTAGTATGTCCTGAGATGTTTAAGCCATGTTCCCCGAAAATCCTTAGGAACACACCAGAGATATAGCCGATGGCGCAAGGGTACCCCCATTCACGCTCTTCGCAGGTGCTAAAATGAGGTTGAAAAACATTTTCCTC
Source organism: Semisulcospira habei (assembly GCA_036245525.1). Taxonomy (NCBI): domain Eukaryota; kingdom Metazoa; phylum Mollusca; class Gastropoda; family Semisulcospiridae; genus Semisulcospira; species Semisulcospira habei. Next base: position 11,046,349 of record BTPG01000007.1, on the reverse strand, counting down.
TAAATAAATCAGAATTCATTCCAGAAGCCCAAATCAGGCAATATTATGTTAAGGCACACGTTCTGCAGCCTCTGCAAAAAACAGAATGAAAAAATATTGAATCTCTGGCTCACAGTGAAGGTATTTGTGGACCCAGCAAACGACCATTTCCGCGAAATCGCAAAAAAAGACAAAAATAATGTGTCAGATGCCTTCAGACATTTTCTATAGTGCTGGCAGTCCATTTTCAGGCTTACATTATTAAAACAGGATGTTACAATTATTATAAACTTGACTAGGTGATGCTGTGATCACTGTGAGTGCCACAGTGGTTGATTTTGTATCCCTACCCCCAAGTTGTAAAAATACACAAAATTAATTAGAAAAAATTTCTAAAGTTATTCCATTTCATTTTGACCTTTCTTAACCTATTGAGTTTCAATAATGTGAGCATAAAGTGCAAGAAAATAAGGAAAGTCGGCATCCTTTACGGTACATTCGTGGTGAATGATAGCTTTTTCCCATTTAAAATTGCCAAATTGGGAAACGTACGTTGTTTCCGGTGCCCTCAGAAATTGTGTATACTACCGATAGGTCTTTGTTAGGTTTTATTGGTTAGGATAGAGTACCACAGTTACTCCCAACCTGATTTTGTGATGCTATGATGCATTTAGGGGCCACAGTGGCTGAGTCTGCTGCCCTACCCCCATTTTACCAGTACGCAAAGTAACGCAAAATAATCATAAAAATTGCTTACGTAATAGTCCTCTGTTTAAATATTTTTTGTTGCCAGTTTTTTTTTTTAAAGTATGCATACTGAGCATAAAAAGTTGTGATCATTTCATTAATTTCAATGTAACCCATCAATTTAATTGTAACTATTTTTAACTGGCTGGTCTTTTAGGTGATATTTTACCTAGCATAAGGCGGGTCTAGTAAGGTCTCCCCTTTTCCTTTCATTTATTTTTATCTAGAAATGTGTAAATATGAATATGCGTAATAAAGTTTCATGGTTCCTAATAGCCAAAACAATGTTATCAAAAATACTTAGTTTCCACATGTCGACCACGAGATCTCCACTTCCACCTTCTGCAACGTTCAATCTGTTTTATGGCCGTCTTTAAATCTTATATTGTTCTGGCTGCCAATAAGTGAGCTGTCAAGAGCTAGGCAGCATGTTTTCAGAGTTTGGTGTATAGGGGCGTGTCTTCTGGTCAGAACTGCCAGCAGACTGCTTCTCTGTATGGACATGTTTGGAGAATGTGCTAAGGAGACCGATTTTCTATGCCAAATTCGCATAGGGCTGTTTCCACATGACCCAGTCTCACGAGGTGAGTTCAGCAGGGTCCTTACGGTCTGTGAACATTTGTGAAAGTTGTAAAAAAATGGCAAGGCTTTTTGAGGGCCCTGGAAAGTCTGTCAATTTCAGTCCTTTTCCTTAAAGTCTGTGAAAGTTTGTAAAAAAATGACAACGTACTGGCAAACTTTTGTCTACTTCTTTTTTTTTTCTCCCTCAATTTGTGACTATTCCCATTGCAAACGATCATGCTGACGCTTGTTGCAAGTGATCTATATTTAGCTCTGATCATAAAGTGACTGCATGGCGAACATTCTGATTGGTTGTTTACGCTTCTACCGAAGTCCGCCATTCACTAAGCGTTCTTTTATTTTGGTATCTCTTCACGCATTAGGCACGGAAGCTTCAAATAATTGCTGATACAGAGTGATCTGATTAAAGTGTGTAAAGCTTCAGGCTTCAGTTTGGGTTTGTGAAACGTTCCTGCTTTTCTGGATGGACCCAGTCCAGAGTAATCAGTGTGTAGATGAAAGATGGTGGCCTGGCTCTCCCTGTTCAGCTTGTTGATGTCATCTGCCCACGGGCTGCAGCCGCCATTCTGCTTTTGCCAATGACTTTGTTGTTGTAGTGTCTCCATTCCCAGCTAGTCCAGAATGCACTGGAATCCACTGCAGCACTATTTTGTGGACAGGGCATCCAGTCTATCTTGAAGCTTCCTGGTGAGATCAGTGGATCAAGCTGCTGCCTTTGCCTAGCTAGTGCTCTGCTGCTGTGTTGAGCACCTGCAGATCTGTACGATAGTTGGAGCTGCTGCCCCTAGCTGGTAAGGAGAGGGAGGTAGTAGTGCGGTCTGCACAACAGATGTACATGCCACTTCCTTCATTCAACACGGCATCTTGTGTGGTATCACAGCTGCTGTGAGGGTAGCGCTTGTGCACAACCTCCAGCAAGATGGCTTTGTGCAGTGCCGCGACCTTTGGCAAAGAGTCCTGGAACATTATGTTGTCTTGAAGGCTCTTTCGAGATGTCCAGGTATCTGAAGGGAGCTGTTCACACATCTTTGGGCTTGGTTCCAGGACGTCAGTGTTAGCCCTTTGCAGGACCTTCAGTTGGCAGTTCAGATTGGGCATTTCTGACGGTTCTTGGTCTGCTCCTGTAGTCTCCCATGCTGTCGGTGTTTAGTAAGTCTCTTCATCGTGTGTGCTGTTCTGCATTCCAGTGGCTCCAATGTCCTCCATTTCCTAAATTGGGGTGCTCCAGATGGCTCTAAGAATGTCACTGCATCATGAGAATGACCCATGTTCTGCATCTTGTCAAGCCTGGCTTTTTGGGTTTCAGGCAGTGTTTCATGTTGTCGATGTATCTTGGTACCGCACAACTGGTCTGACCGAGCAGGTGTTTGCTTGTGCCAGGATGCTGTAATTTGCGCCAATGTGGTCCCCACCAGTTCTTCATCAGAGACTCTCTTTCTTTTTTGCAGCTCTAGCTTCCATGGTTTCAATGTGAGGCCTCCACGTGAATCCAGTAATTTATTTGTTGCCAGTAAAGTTGGCCTGTCTGTCTTTGGTACTGGAAGATCTCCAGTTTTGAGGTGACCTCTTCCATCTGATTGAAAGAGATGGTCTAGCTCAGTTTGAGTGGCCTCTTTCAGTCCAGCTGCTGACTCTATAGTCAGCATCCTGGATTCTGGAGGATGCTATTTCTTTATGTTCTGGAGGATGCTATTTCTTTATGCCTCCACGTGAATCCAGTAATTTATTTGTTGCCAGTAAAGTTGGCCTGTCTGTCTTTGGTACTGGAAGGTCTCCAGTTTTGAGGTGACCTCCTCCGTCTGATTGAAAGAGATGGTCTAGCTCAGTTTGAGTGGCCTCTTTCAGTCGAGCTGCTGACTCTATTGGCAGCATCCTGGATTCTGGAGGATGCTATTTCTTTATGTTCTGCTGCGCTCCACACTGCAAAGTCATCTGCATGGAGGATGTTCAAGACGAACCTTGGTACTGTTGTATTGATGTCATTAATGTAGACCAAAAACAGCATTAGACACAACATCTCCCTGAGGTACACCTTCCCCGAGTTTGACAAGAGTGCTGAATGTGCAGACGATAGAAGCTTCAGCGGCAGCCCCTGTTAAGCATGCCTTAAATAAAAAGAATTACAATTAAATCGATGGGTAACATTGAAATTAATGAAATGATCACAAATGTTTATGCTCAATATACATATTTTGTTAAGAAAACTGGCAACAAAAATATTTAATCAGAGGAGCAATTGTTATGATCATTTTTCGTTCCTTTGCGTACAGGAAAAATGGGGGTAGGGCAGCAGATTCAGCCACTGTGGCCCCTAAATGCATCACAGCATCATAAAATCAGGTTGGGAGTAACTGTGGTACTCTATCCTAAACAATAAAACCTAAAAAAGACCTATCAGTTGTATACAAAATTTCTGAGGGCATCAGAAACAATGTACATTTCCCAATTCAGCAATTTTAAATGGTAAAAAGCTATCATTCACCATGAACATACCGTAAAGGATGCCGACTTTCCTTATTTTCTTGCACTTTATGCTCACATTATTGAAACTCAATAGGTAAAGAGAGGTCAAAATAAAATGGGATAACTTTATCAATTTTTTCTAATTAATTTTGTGTATTTTTACAACTTGGGGGTAGGGATACAAAATCAACCACTGTGGCACTCACAGTGATCACAGCATCACCTAGTCAAGTTTATAATAATTGTGACATCCTGTTTTAATGATGTAGACCTACAAATGGACTGTCAGTGATATAGAAAATGTCTGAAGGCATCTGACACATTATTTTTGTCTTTTTTTGCGATTTCGCGGAAATGGTCGTTTACTGGGTGCACAAATACCTTCACTGTGAGCCAGAGATTCAATATGTTTTCATTCTGTTTTTTGCGGAGGATGCAGAAGGTGTGCCTTAACATAATATTACCTGATTTGGGCTTCTGGAATGAATTCTGATTTATTTAGAGGAAAATGTTTCTCAACCTCATTTTAGCACCTGCGAAGAGTGTGAATGGGGGTACCTTTGCGCCATCGGCTATATCTCTGGTGTGTTCCTAAGGATTTTCGGGGAACATGGCTTAAACATCTCAGGACATACTAAGGAACACTTTGAAACCCATCTTATTGAGTACTGGGGGGGGGGGGGGGGGGGGGGGGTGCACGGTAGACCTTCCTAGCTTATGGACTAATACTGCTATCTGTGCAAAGTACTCAGCCAGACTGTCTTTTTGGAGAAGGCGTACGAGAGAGCCATGTCTTCTGAGAACTTTTTAGAGACGAGAAGTGGCAGTATGACAACGCATATGGTCTTTGTGTATGGAAAACAATGTTGAAGAGAGGACACAACATTGAGGGCAGCCCGTATTTAACACCATTTGGTCAGTCAGACTGCCATGTACATTTACACGTTGTGGCCTGTCCTTTAAATAGTCTCGCACCCACAGAATAATGTTTGTGTTCACATTAAAGTCCATCATACGCTGTAAAAGCATCAGAGGTTCAACGGTATTAAAACATTAGAAAAGTCAATAAAAAGAATTCTCATATGTGCTTTTGAATTTTCAAGATGTTGCAAAACAAAATTGTACAGAGTAAGGCAAGCATCTTCCACACCCCTATGATTTTTGTAAGCAAATTGGAGTGGATCCAGGAGTTCGGCAACGTCATTTATCATCAGATGCCTCCGCACCACCTTTTCCATACATTTCGACAGAATAGAAGTCAATGCAACTGGGCGGAAATCGTTGGATTCAGGAGCCTTTTTTTTTTTTTTTTTTTTTTTTTTTTTAGGAATCGGAACAATGATTGATGATTGATGATTTCCAAGCAGTAGGGACAGTATGAAGATCAAGCAGGAACTGAAAGATAGTAGTGAAGATCCTTCCCAATTGACCGGCACAGGTTTTACAGAATGATCATCAACACTACTCTATGGAACAATGCACTATCAATATGTTGTCAAGGCAGACAATTAGTATGAGCACGTACGCAAAATATCATCATCATAAGCAAAGCCTCCAGTGATGTCACTTTGTTCCGTCACCTAAGTGTCATTTGGATTCGAAGCTATTCAATTCGATCTCATAGTCTTATGATCTGAAGCATTTTGTCCGTGCTATTGGTGGGTGCATTCTTCGAAGAATGGTCCCTTTTGGTTTTCTGATTAGAAAATGAAGTTATACATCGTTTCAGAGTAGGTACAGGTTGATCTGTTTAAGATACACTTGTACAATTAGTCCGTGGTAGTCATATTGACGTTGGCAGTCTTCACTCTATAGCGCAAAGTAAGTAAATAAACAGACCAAACGTGTAGTTAAATCAGCATGGGGGAAGTGTGTGTGTGTGTGTGTGTGTGTGTGTGTGTGTGTGTGTGTGTGTGGGAGGGGGGAGGAGGGAGGGGAGGGGGCTGTGGCGGCGGCGGATGTGTGGTAGTATTACTGTGCCTAAGCACTAATTTGTTTTAAACACTCTTTTATTTAAACCAACCTTCAAAGATGATGGGTTACTCTTCAAGAATTCCAGTAAACCAGTAACCATTCCACTAACAACTGCATCCTCTGGGAAACCGAAAATCTTCCCGGCACCAAAAGGAGGGATTGCAATTGACTTCACATCAGCTTGTTTGGCCAACAAGAGACACTTCAGCAACAGCATTCGGACATTCTGAAATAATAACAATAATAATAACAACAACAATAACACCAATAATAATAATAATAATAATAATAATAATAATAATATAATTTAATCAATATTATTGTTGTTTGCTAACACAATGGACGTATCATGCCATCAAAATTGCACTGAAGAGCAACAGAAATGGAAAATCCTACACGTAAAAATGAGGAAAGTTAAGAAATTAGTACAAAATCCTAAGCTATTCATACCACTGTTTAAATGATATGCAATTTGTTTAACTCACTCAAGACGTGCCGCCTCCGGATACGCGGCGTAAGCCGCGTACCCGGAGGCGGCACGTCTCGAATGAGTTGACGCTGCCTATCATTTCAACAGAATAAAGAATATAAGTTCTGTCAATTTGTATGAAGCGTGAATCTGAGAATTCAACACATATTTTGCCACCAATCAATGTGTCCCTTGCACTCAAACACGCTGCACACACTCTAACGCATGGATACGTAAAGATGCTATCTTTATGCTTGACCTATGGGGTGCTGTGAGGTTATATTGGCGTATTAATATCATGTTCTAAAAATGCACTAACTTCATTCACACTGGATGCAGTCCACTTGCGAATAACCGCAAGAATTACAGATGTTATGGGATGCACCCCTTGCTCAACTTGTTGAACGGGTATCAGATGAACTTGGCACTGATCCAATGCCTTTCGTGTCCCATCCTTACGTACAAATAGCATCTGAAAATCAGATAGTGTAAACATGTATAATATTTTTTTCTGAAGTGGGAGATGGGGGAGGAGTGTGCGTGTGTGTGTGGTGGGGTGGGGGTGGGGGGTGGGGGGTGGTGGTGGTGTGTATGGGTGGGGGGGTGTTAGTGGGCACAAGGTAAAGTGGGGCCATGTATATTTAACCCCACGCACGTATTTCCCAAATTTTGGAGGCGCCATGCATGACGGGCTCACAGTTGTATTACGTGTTCCTGCCCACACTACCTTGCCACACTTCTCCAGCTATATACGCCCTCAAGACAGAATTTGCGCTCTGCTGCCGACTCTCGAGTTTTACGTATCCCTCTTGTCAAAACAAAGTCGTTTGGTGAGAGGTCATTCAGATACCAAAGCCCAGTTGTTTGGAATTCTCTCCCACGCGAACTGAGATACGTGGATTCGAGAGAGGCATTCAAGCGAGCCCTAAAGACCCATATTTTTTTCTGTCAGCTACAAATGACTTTGTCACACACCTGTCATGTTAATGTCATCTCTATCTATGTTAGAAGTAGTGTGTGTGTGAGTGTGTGTGTGAATGCCAGTATGAGTCCATAAGCGTGGCACTTTTGAATGGTGACTTTATAGTTTGTTTACAGAGTGCGTTGTATTTTGTTTTTTTTTTTTGTACTTTTTGTAAATTGCATTTTTGTAGTTAGTTATTTTTGTACATTAGTTTTTGTTAAGCGCCTAGAGCTCTAATCTGAGGTTAGGCGCTATACAGGTACTCATTATTATTATTATTATTATTATCTAACGACTATGCACCTGTTGCAGGAGATGATTGACCATGATAATTGTGCCAGATTAGCTTGGCGCCGACAGTCGAGAAGCTAATCTGGCATTGCCCTTGAATTATCATGGTCGATCCATCTCCTGCTGTAGTGCTGTAGTGAAACGTTCAGAAAGATTATTATATTGAATATCTGTACTGAATATTTTGAATATCTGACACTTAACCCCGCATTCAGCTCTGACGCACTACAACAGGAGATGGATCGACCATGATAATTCAAGGGCAATGCCTGAGAACACGTGCAGCATGATCAGGTAAGGTAGCCATTTTGGTTCTTTCTAAAAGTGTTTTGTGGGGTAGGTAAACCCAGTAAGGTGTCTTACTAGGCGAGTAACAGAAATAGTATGAAAGCGAGATCGCTCACTACCGCCTGAAAGTGAAGCCGGCCTCATTACTTATGCGAGACACAACGCTCAAATGCGGCAAACAGGGAAACGCCAGCTGGTACCACGCTGCGGGCCACATTGAAGAATCAAAAAGGCCGCTTTGAAGAACAAAGGCAATACTGCCTGGTCCGCTGCACATAAATGTATGTAATAATTCAAGAGAAAACAGGTGGAAAATGGCAGCATTTCCCGGTGCAAAGGATGAAGCGTGAAGGGCCACATGTGCACAAAACTGTCTTGTAGAAAGTCTGGTCAACAACAACATACGGACACACGAATACTGAAACTTGATCTACTTTAAGCTCACGTGAAACGATATCACTTCAGTTTTGTTTTCCGATATGTCTGATCATTCTTTTTTTTTTTTTTTTTTTTTTTTTTTGGGGTGGGGGGGGTGGGGGTGGGGGGTTAGATATACATTTACTGATTTACACACTAACGTGACAGCTATCACAACTTACGTACGTAATGTATGCCTGAAGACATGCTGTTTCTACTACATGCTACTGGCAACAGCGTGCCGTCAGTTCAAACTTCCTTGTACGCCATGTTGCTCAGCCATCGGGTACGTGGGGCGATGCCGCCAGGAGGCTTCACTTTTCCACTAGCTCATTTGAGACGTGCCTCCTCAGGATTACGCCGCGTATCCGGAGGCGGCACGTCTCGAATGAGTTAACGCTGTACAAGGAGTGCCCAATCACTCTTTGCAATGCCACTGCTCCACTAATTCTCTTTCAGTTGCCTGCATGTGGTTAGCGCTTGGAACGATGATGCGGTTTAAAAAAAAAAAAATGTATTTCACTGCCTACGCCGTGTATCCGGATGCCGTTCATCTCGAATGAGTTGAAAAGAATAACGCCGAGGGTGAATGTTGATTGCGAGCCGGTGTGTGTATGGTATGAATCTAAACCACAGTCTAAATTGTACAAAGAAGAAACAAGTAATATACATGCTCAACTAGGGAATGGATGGTGTGGCTGAACCATTTTACAGACTCAGTTCATAGCCACATAGTGCGAAAGTCAGAATGTTACTTGTATGTGTGAATGTGGCATAGACCTGCAGAGCGCGATTTACACTAGCTTATCAGTAACATTCATAAGCACTAGGGCCTCGGGAATATCAAGTGCACTACCGATGAGCTCAACAGGACAGACAGGCGGGGTTTGGAAACAGACCGCTATTACTGACACAACTGCTTGTCATTGCTACCTTTCCAACCTCTGGGTGCCTTCGGACAAGGGCTCTCCCGACTGCAGTCTCCTTGATGTTAAGTTTTTCCGTCACGGGGCTCACGAAAGCATTCACCTATAATACAGACAGTGGTATGGGCTTTTTAAATGACAACACTGGTTAAAAGGTTAAAACAAATTATTGAAAATGTTAAACATTGATTAGTGTCATAAGTACATTTCAATAAAATGTTACGAATGTTTCTTAATAATAATAATAATAATAATAATAATAATAATAATAATAATAAATAGTTCTTGTATAGCGCTGTTCCCCGGAAAACACTGGACTCACTGCGCATGCACAACAGCACACCCCCTCTCTCAGACACACGCACAATTATACACTACTTTAAACCACCCCATCTCTTCCCAACACCTTACATCCACTTCCCTCTAGAATCAGAATAAAAGGCAGTCAGTCAACAGTTAGCTAAAGGTGAGCTAAATGTTAAATGCCCGACAGAAAAGAAAAGTCTTTAAGTGAGCTTTGAAACAGAGCTCGAGGTAGTTGCATATCTCTTGACATCTTACGAAGTCTTCCGTAAAGCCTAGAAAAAACATAATCTGCTCAGATGAAATACAAACATGAATGATGTAATAAAAAGATATCTTATGAATACGTTCTACATTTTTTTGCTGTTGATGTTGGTGTATGAAAGCCTACCTTTTCTGCAGAAATATCCCCGCACTTGACCTTGACTACCGTCTGACCCACCACAGCAGCAAACAGCTCACAATTTTCACTATCAAGAGACTTTTGGCTGGGTTTGAAAATAGTGGTACGTTTGGCTGGCTTCACCCTGGAGACGAAAGAAAAAATTATTCTCTAGAAGAATCAGCCACATAAACACAAAGTCACACATGCACAAAATTATACACATTTGAATGGCGCTGAACAGGAAGATTCAGTGGCAAAAAGAGGAATCATGAGAAGTGAGGGAGAGAGTGGGGGGTGGTGGCGTGGGGTGGGGTGGGGGGAGGGGAGCCTTCCTGTTTTGTGGCGCATTCTGATTAAGACCAAAACCATCGGCCCAATTCAATTTACTTGATTTTTTTTTTTTACATTTTGTAATAGCACTATCCTCACTATTAACTCTCTTAGCCCCGGGACCCTGCAGCAGGAGATGGATTGATCATGATACTTCAAGGGTAGTGCCAGATGACCTTGGCGCCTTCAGGCGCCAAGCTCATCTGGCACTACCCTTGAACTATCATGATAAACCCATCTCCTACAACTGGTACATAGTCATTAGACAACACCTCCAGAATTTGAGAAATGGGACCTTGGGGCTAAAAGAGTTAATACAAAATTTCAGCAACTTCAGTCAAGATGCACAGACGACGTGTTCTAATGAAGGTCAAGGTCAGACTTGTGATTTTTCGGCTTTTGCTAGGCCCTGGATGCTAGAAAACCCCGTCCTGCCAGCTTCTTTTTTTAGAAGAACCAAAAGTCACATTGTTTGAGGCAAGGACTGTATTATGGTTGAGGAAGAACACGAATGTTTTGCTTCTCTGTGTAGGACACAGTGACCTTGGCTTTGTGGTCACTTGAATTTTCAAGAAATAACAAGATGTTCCGGCCACTGAGAGTTGGCCGCTGCTCATGAACAGACTTCAACACTTTTGAAAAAAAGAAAAGAAATTCTTGCATGCTATTTTGCATTCACTGCGCACTCCACTGGTAAAATATAAAAAATGACATGGACCTCTAAGTTTAGAAAAATGAAGCAAATGTTTGCCGTCAATTCTGGAAATTTGACAAAAGTGCCCCTAGTCCCTTCTTATCAGAGGCCAACCACTCCTGACTGGACTGTTTTTTGGAGATACCGTTACAGGACAAGCAAGTATCATTTTCATCATACGATTGTTTGAGACCATTATGCTTAACGTCCTGAGTAGTTAATCTGAGCAATCGACTTTCGTTCCGATAATTTTTGGAGGTCAATGACATTGTGCACAATCCTTTAAATTGTTCCAAGAGAAAAATCGGAAGTTTAACATATTACTTAAAATAAAATATATTCGTGTTTTCCTATCAATGTGTAGATACACAGCAAAGTTTGCTCGTTTCCCAGCTAAATCTGACAGTCAAACCAGTGCACATGATCAAAGTCCTCTCTTTCATAGTTAATTTGCACAATCCACTTGCAGTCAGTGTCGGACAATACACAAGTACCATATCAAACAACGTTTAAATTTGTTTGGATTTTGACAGGATCGTCTGAAAGTTTCACTCTTTTCAAAATGTAGAAATAAATATATTATCTTGGAGAGTCCACTGTTTTCAAGCACGGCTGTTTACATACCTTTTTCAAGGACGTCACACAGCGGCATAGCTGAAGATACCAACCCTATCATGTGTATGAATAAAGCGCAAAGGGCGAAATTTGTTTTGATACTAATTTTATTTACGCGACTTAAGTCGTTTACAAATGGCGGCGAATCATTACTTTCTGATCATACTTCGCAAAATTGCCTAGATGCCAGCATCCCTGTTTTGTGGCGCATTCAGCTGGCCAACAAAGGTTAAGCAGCTGATAATACGTTAACATTGCGTAGATGAAGGAGTAGTTATAATGATTGAGGTGGTAGTACTGTAATTCCAACACATGAAGCAGTTTTAGGAATAACTTCTTTAACCATTCAGCCCTGACGCACTGCAGCAGGAGATGGGTCGACCATGATAACTCAAGGGTAGTGCCAGATTAGCTTGGCGCCTGTCGGCGCCAAGCTAATCTGGCACTACCCTTGAATTATCATGGTCGATCCATCTCCTGCAACAGGTGCACAGTCGTTAGATGACGCCTCGAAAATTTGGGAAATAAGTGCGTCGGGCTGAATGAGTAAAGTTCCCTAGGGTCGAAGTCCCTCACAAGACATTACACCTACACCGCCCAAACTGTCCTAACAGTCGTTAATTTCGTTTAAAGAATAGATTCGCATTTTGTGTTTTGTCATAACAGACTCTCTTGTCTGCATCCTTAAAACCACGTGCTTGTCTGAAAGTTTACATACAAACAGCAACGGATTTAGAAAGGTCAGCCATTTTTGCACCCGAACCGTCATTGAAATTGACTTGTACTCGTGGATTTTGGTTATACGGCGTCATATAAAAACAGTGCTTCAAGCGATAACATTTATTCTTCAAAATCTCTTACGGTCATAAGCACTAACTCATGCGAGACGTGCCGCCTCCGGATATGCGGCTTATGCCGCGTATCCGGAGGCGGCACGTCTCGAATGAGTTAAGAAAAAAAAAAAAGCAGGAGCTCAAAACAAATATTTTCTTTAGTATTCTTTTCTGGAAATGCTTTCCGCTCCTATAATTGAAAATCCAATTTCTGCATTTTAACACGCCTCATCTAAAAGACTGTAGCGGTGGCGAAAACGACACAAATAAAAAAAAAAACATAGAAATAAAGGAGGCCGACAGCGGCGCCACAAAATGTTATCACCCCTTGGAGCGCCTCAAAAGCGATTTCGCCATGATTCCGCTGGGAAGGGGACGTGGCCTTCAGCTAAGACAACAAATCAAAACAATTCTAAACAACTTAAATAAGCAATCCAGACCAAAAAGTTGACTGCCAAGGGTGTAAAATGTAGATAAGAACCCAACGGAAAAAGGTTCTTCTCAACTTACATAAGGGCGCGATACCGCCTGTCGCGCTGTTTTACGGACACTCTCAAAGCGATTTTCCGTCTGCTGCTCAGCCATGTTAATTATTGCCGTGTCGCCTACGCGCCTCTGTCGCGCAGCCATATGGAAACACGGCTTTACAGTCCATCTAGGAGAATAATTTGTCTGGTTGTAGAACCAAGGAACATGCCATTTCATTCACAACGACAAAGCACAAAGCCACACAAATGTCTGACGTTCTGATACCTGAGTTGTGGAAGGGAACATTTTGGAGGTAGCAGGAGCTCCGTAACGACTTGCACACCATCTTGCTTAAGTTCTTCTTCCAGGGACCGTGTAAATAATTGCACATTTCCATTATGAAGTCCGTTGATTACCACAGCAGTCTCTGCCCATAAGCCAACATATCAATACAGCTCAACACCGGTGTTAACAAAAGTATTTCGGTTAAATGTTAAGTCAAAATGGGATGTAGGAATTTTATGTTCTCATGTCTTAAGCCGAATTTCCTCTGTTGACAATAAAATGTTATCTTCCGCGTAAAGATGTGACCGTTCGGAAATGACCCTCAGAAATATTAGTCCTCATCCAGCAAAACTGACGACAAATAGGCGTAGAAACCTCCGGCAGTACTTATTAAAAACTGTGAGTTTGCCAATTTGTTCCATTCAAAACAAAATGAAGTGCCACATGCCTTCTGCGATAATGAAGATAAGTAGCGACTGAACTCTATATTTGTTTGTGTCTATTTTGAAAAAGGGTATTTACCTGAAATATAAATAAATTGTGTTGTAACTGTCTTTTCTAAGCGTGTTTCTTTCTCCGTTGGGTTATTCTCTGCGAAACGAAGATTGTTTTACCATTTTTCCGCTGACTGGAGGGCGACAGGTCGATGTATTGTATCTTATATCTAAACGAAAGCGCAGATGGAGAAGTTCTCCTTGATTTCCGTTTCTTCTTAACTCATTCTACCCCAAGACCGAAATCCCCAAATTTTGAAGTCGTCCTCTGAAGACTGCATTGCAGTGCAGGACACAGATCGACCATGATAATTCAAGGGTGATGCCAGAATAGCTTGGCGCCCGTAGGCGCCAAGCTATTCTGGCATCACCCTTGAACTATCAGGGTCGATCTTTATCTTGCTGTGGTGTGTCTGGGGTAGAATGAGTTAAGCCACGTCGACTCGGCGGAATTGTTCGTCAGACACCCTTTAACCTCTTCCCTGCCACTGCACGTACGCTGTACGTTAAATTTTTGTTTCTGAAATCTTGGTTCGTTCAACGATTAAAAGCCAAAAACGTCCAAGAAACATGGATACAAATTGGTCTCAGCAAGAGGCATAGATCATCATGAGCCCCCGCATTCGCGGGGGCTCATGAGGATCTAAGTCTCTTGCAGTTGAATTGCGTTCGTTTTTTTCTCGGCAGTGAAGGGGTTAAGGCATATGTGGATGCGATGGGCCTGGATCTGTTGCAGTGCGCTAGTCTATACACAGTACCTGATTGTGTGAACGCAGGCTGGAGAGGTACTGTTGTCGTGTGTATGCTTTTCTGAATGGTGCTCAGCTGCTCTTGAGCATCTTGCAGCACTGTCCGGAGTCCCTCTAGGGTCATGCACAGGCCACTTCCAGACTGCATGGTTAATCGTCCGCCACTCTGCCTGTTAGTGTGACGGACAAAAAATATCGAGACTGTTGTAGTAAGAATCAGACACAGGAAACACATATTACAAGCGATCACTACTGTAATGTGCAACAGGATGCTGAAGGAATTCTATTGTGCACTTAGACGAGCGCGCGCGCGCGCGTGTGTGTGTGTGTATGTGTGTGTGTGATGGTGTGTGTGTGTGATGGTGTGTGTTGTCACAAGTTATGTGTGTGTGTGTGTGTGTGTGTGTGTGTGTGTGTGTGTGTGTGTGTGTGTGTGTGTGTGTGTGTGTTGCCAGTGTCAGTGTATGTCTAAAGCTGAGTTTCGCGTCTTTATTAATATGAGTAGTTACTGTGATAGTTTAAGTGGCGACACGGGTTTCTATACGTGTTTATTTTAATGTAGTTCGTATTCCGTGTCTTATATATAAGTAATTCATGTGTGTAATGGCTACTATGGATAATGGTGTCTATTGGTTTTGTATCATTACTGCTAACTTTATTGATACCTTTTAATGTCAGCTTTTACTTGGGAATGGCGTTTATTGCTATCGTGCGTTGTATGGCCCTGCTGTGCATTTGACCACCGTAAGTGTCAGCAGTTCTGGTGGCTGCATGCACAGCGGGAACAAGCAACGACTCCACTTATTCTCCTCCCCCTTTGTATGTGTGTGAACAACGTCACACTATGTTCCTATGTGCACATCGTTTTGACATACTGTCTCACGACAAATGGCGATAAAGGATTGTTATCATAATTGGTTCCCCGTAAGTACGTTCTTCGTACGTTGATGATTTCTTACATAAACCCTAGCATAATAAGGAGAGGGGGAGGGGGGGGGGGCGCAGATGGAAAACGAGGTGCTGGGTGGGGGGTGGGGGGTGGGGGTGGGGGGGGGGACCGCAGTTCGTGTTGTCAAACAGCTTTCTTGAACATGCCGAAAAAAATCAAACAACGGGGCGAGGGGTGGGAGGGGTGGGTGGGAGGGGGAGAATTTACAGTCAGCCAACAGACTTTCACGTTGCACGAAATAATTAGGCTCAGCTGTCTACGTAATGTTTTAGGCTTTCATCAGCCCTGTGCACGTGTTTTCGTATATCTGCTCTGTTGATCTATTCACCCAAAGAGATTTGCAGAAACTTACTCCACAATATGTTTCACTTTCTCCAGCTCTCGGCTACGCCACATCAAGCACGCTTGTCCTGTCAGCCCCGGGATTTGGAACGTCTGCTGACTGCGCTTGAACCCTTCATAATCTACAGCTGAAAGACCTGCAAAACCTTCCACTGTCACTGTTGCTACAGAAGAGGTGTCTGGGGTGTTGGTGACTGTGACACATACAAGGTGCCGTTCCTCAAGTCGTGTCCTCCAAGCACCGAAAGCAGTGGTAAGAGTTTCCTCCATGCGGACCTGCACACAACAGAGAATACACACTGCATGGTTGCCTCCCTCAGTCCACAACATTGTGCAACGGATCAAGGTAGGTAACTCTTTTAATTCACATTCTGCTTAAATATGAAGATGGGCATGACTGTAGCTTGGGTGGATGGGAAGGAGGGGAGGGGGAGGGAGGGAGGGGCGGGGGGAGGGAGAGAGAGGGGGGGGGGGCGAATTGAAATTGAGAGAAGGGAAATGTCTTGAGTTCAGCCTTAAGGTCGTGACAATACAATACAATACAATAATACTTTATTAATCCCTCATGGGGAAATTCACATTTTTGCCACCACAGGTGCTGCTTACATTCACTCACTCGCTCATTCCACAAATTACAATCACAGAGCTACACAATGGACAATGACTCTGGACGGGTGAAGCCCGTCGCCAAGGCATCTAATGGCCAGCGCCAGTGGCCTCATCCCGACCCGAACCTCCCTGACAAAAACAGAATACCGCTAAGACAGCCCTATGCCCCCTTAACACACTATTATAATGTTCTTTATTACTGAAGTTCCTACTTGGCTAAAACTAGTACATAAAACAAGTTAACAACAGAAACAAAATACCCGCGTCGATACGGAGAAGATCTCCGATCTAGGCAACATAAAACTGAACAACGGTCAAACAGCACCTGGGGGCCCGTCGCCGCCATAGTACAGCGCCGGTGTTCAGACAGTCGCTCCGGCATAAACAGTCACCACCTTAATTTTACTGAACTTAACTAGTATATAACTTCATAGTCATTTTAAAAACAAAAGTAGTAGAACTACATCATTAACGTGAAATCAGTCCAAAATAGTTTCTAAAAAGTACACACGCGGCTGTTCAGTAAGAAACACAGTCACTGGGTCTGGGAGGTGTCTGTCACATCATTCGGAATGTGGGGCCTGAAGCTTGCTGGTACTCCGGCCCTTCGTTGAGTGCACTAGCGCAGGCAGTGGAGGTTGAGCGTGGCGTGCCGGAAGAGCCACTCCTTAGATGAGATGATGAAAGGGGAGGAAAGCACGCTGAAGGTATTGCCACAGCATAGCGCGCGCTGTTCTTCTGATATCCGCTTGGTACAACAAGAATCAGCGTGTATCAACTCCCAGCCGCATAGGCGGCACAGCGGAGAAAAATATAAAATCTAATTAACAGTCACAGCACATCAAATTGCCAAAAGTCATCAAAAAGAAATACCGGCCGTGATGCAGCATTGCAGGGCCTGACATCGTATATCAAACGAAGGTACAATGACTAGAATACTGTCGGTGGCGACCATTTCTGCCGGAGCGGGCGGCCAGGAGGTGTTGCATGGCCGCCATCTTGTCTTCGTAGAGGCAGAAGTTAACTTTCTTGAAAGATCCAAGGGAGCGGGGATTGTGCTGCGCTGGCCTCATCAGGTTTGCGCTTGTACACATAGGACATCATCTGGAAGTCCACATTGCCAGAGCCTTGGTGGGTCCCACAGGCCAAGAACTGTGTTACATCTTCCTCTTTGAGAGCGGGAGCACATCTAAACCTCCCGACATCTTGTTGATCTGTGATCAACCACACATGTGATGCCGTGGATATTCGAGGGCACAGGCAGATTTCAGGTCATTTGGGATGTTGCTCCACTGACAAGGAAGGGGCTGCGTTTCTGAAAGAGGCAAAGAACCACATGAGTCCCCGCATCCGCGGGGGCTCATGAGGTTCTTTGTCTCTAGTCGAGTCTGAATACAGCAGATTTCTTGCTTATCTTGATGATAAATGAAAAGAAAAGGAGAGACTGCCAGTGCTAATATTTTAGGAAGATTACAAAGTAAAGTAGGTGAAAGCACTGTCAGGGGAGAGAAGTGTGCATGATCGACAATGATCATAGATCTACAGTAGATCTATGATCACTTGTCGATCATGCACACTTCTCTCCCCTGACAGTGATTTTACCTACTTTACTTTGTAATTTATCCTGATGATGCTTGCTTATCCTGCAACTGTATCTCCCACATACAGTCCAGCCAGGAGCGGGTGGATGAGAAGAGACCAGCGGCACCTTTGTCAGGTTTTCAGAACTGATGGCAACATTTTCCCTAGTATTAATTCTTAAAGGTCCCTTTCATAAATTATATTTTACCAGTTGAGCGCGCCGTAAATACAAAATATCATGTAAGACATTCTGTTTCCAAAAACCGACCTATCAGAATAGCTTATTACCTTTGAATGCTGCCTGAAGCGTCTGAAATGTTGTGTCCAGAGGAGGAGGGCGGCACTATTACACAATGTGTAAATATCAAGTAATTTGGGCTAATAGATTTGGTTTTATGGCATAACTATGATGTATCATCAATTTGTTTTTTGTTAATCATTCCTCATAATTCGCCTAAGGAAGAACAAGTCAGTGTACCACACTGGTACCGACTCTTTATTTCAAGAACAAAAGGACAGCTTTCTGAAACTTTGTCATACTATTAATAGAAAGGCTGATTTGTAAATGGACTTATCACAGAGTGGGATGAGGAGAATCACAAGGATTCGAACACTGCCATGATATGTGCGTATGTGCGCATATGTGCTTACGCTGCCCAGTCAGCAATGGTCCTCGGGCCCACGACGGCTGCAGTGGGCCGCGCACGGCTGTGCGCGGGCCGACTGCGGCTATCGTGGGCCCGAGTACGTTTTGCTACAGGGGTGTAGTCTACCTTGTATTTGTTGGTGTGTACTCTCCTCTTCAAGTCTGCTACCAAGGCCTCTGCAGCTTGCATTTCACGAGACACAACCTGAATGCAAGAATTCTGATGATGCGAGTTTATGGTACATTTTGGGTGTCTCTGTAGAACTCCGTCCAAAAATCGCCGACCATTAGCTGACCTCAGAATCTTGGCAATGGAGTCGCTGACAGTCCAGGTACATTCACTCAAGTCCTGGGAAAAATAATGAAGCATCTGCAGAACTTCAGCAACATTTTAGGGCTCAAAATAATCAGATTGTCGAGGGCAAATGCAAACCAGTTTGCGCAGGCAAACTCATTTAACCCCCTCCCTGCCATTGTACGTACACTGGTACGTGTACATTTGGGTTTCCGATATTTGGGTTCTTTCAACGACCACAAGCCAACACCGACCAAGAAACATGGATACAAATTTGGATACAAATTGGTCTCAGCAAGAGGCATAGATCCTCATGAGCCCCCGCAGTCGCGGGGGCGACTGCGGGAGCTCATGAGGGTCTATGCTTTTTGCAGTTGGATCGTGCTCATTTTTTCCTCGGCAGTGAAGGGGTTAATTTGTTAACAGTGGACCCAGAATGCCAGAATGTCTCCTTCCCTTCATGAAAATGTATTTTCTGCACGTGACAGGACACAATGCTGTCAATTTATATATCCATGCCTAGACTACAAAGTTCACAGGTTTCAATTGTCATAGGAAGCATGACAATTTTACATAGTGCAGTGAGAAGGTTCTTTCTAGCAGAGGACCCAACCTGCATCCTACTTCTTAACTCATTCTCGGCCAGCCGCATCCGGCTGCGCGGCTTATGCCGTGCATCCGGATGCGGCAGGCCGCGAATGAATTAACAGTAATTTGAGCCCAGGCAGTACACTGTCCATCCAACAGTAAATGTGTTTTGAGCACTACTAACAGCGGCTGCATGCACAAAGGGCTAACCTGAGATCAAGATCTGAGCAACATATTTCTCCTACTTGTGTGCATGTCAAAACCTACGGGCAAAAGGTTTTCGAACGTCCCAGCTAGATTGAAAATAATGAGTTACAACGTATTAACTATTAATTCTTAGACGCCCAGTACTAAATGACTTCGTCCATTCTATTGAATGGAAGAAGTCATTTACTTCTGGGAGTCAAAGAATTCACATATCAAAGTCAATAATGTACGTAACATCATTCACCTGAACAAGCTCGTGCGGCTGAATGCTAGCCTTTTTGCACTCATCCTCAGTTCCCTGTAGGCGCACCATTCCCCTGTCTGGTGAAAGCGTCACTTGGCAGCCGTGGTCTCTTCCCTCAAAGTCATCAAGCGGCAGGGCTAACTTGTGCGGTTCTACTTTCACGAGTTGAAATGTGACTCTTTTTTGCGCGCTCGGCTTGTCACATGATGACTCCAGCAGAAATGTATTAGACGCTTCACTGGTTGTCTCAGCTATGACCATGGATACTACATTACCTAAATATAGGTCAGTGGCTATGACCATACAGTTTTCGTCGTCTGCACCAGTTTGCACATTTCCGCATTTTAGTCCAATTTCTCTTGAACGGCTCATCGCAGTTAGACCGCCTCCACTCGGTATCATTCCTCGTATCTTTTCCATTAATAGCTGTTCTCTAACACTTGCATCAGCAGGCTTTTGGGAAGCAATTTCCCTCACGGTACGTGTGTCGACACTGTCCATAACAGTATGTGATTTTTCAGTGTTAGTCTCGTTCTGCAATGTTTCAGTTTCAGTATGTGTTATTCTAGTTATTCCTCTAGTTTCTCCTCCTGTTTTTTTTAAAATTGACTTAAGTTTAAAATTTGATTGCAAAGTTTGTACGGCTGCCGCTTGCCTGTATTTCATAACGGGACGTGTCATGTCACTGCTTATGTCAGTTAATGATGCTTTCCCACTTTCTGGCCTTTCTACAGTCTCTGTCGCGGTCTGTGATTTCTCGCTGTCTGTTCCAGTCTGTGATTTCCAGCTCTCCGTTCCAGTGTCTGTCCCAGTCTGTGATTTCTCGCTGTCTGTCCCAGTCTGTGATTTCCCGGTGACTGTGCCAGTCTGTGATTTCCTGCTGTATGTCCCAGTCATGGATTTCCCGATGTCTGTCCCAGTCTGTGGTTTCTCGACATCTGCCGTCCCGGGACTTGCTTTTCCGCTGTATTTCCAAGTGTCTGCTTTCACATCATGGGTCGCAATCATAGAGCGTATACAAAGGGAGTGGTGATTCGAGCCTGATCGCAGCGTGCGGCGTCGCGTGCTCAGCGGTCGCCATCTTGAGAGTTCAGACGCCAGGGTTTCTGATCGGCAGAGACAGTTCACGTTTGCATTCACACATAATGATGGGCTGGATCTCATTAACGCATCAAGGCTTGACATGTACAGAAGATAGATCGACCATGATGGTTCAAGGGTAGTGCCAGAATAGTTTAGCACCTAGAGTGATCCGAACATGTGAAGAGTCAGTGCCCCAGAATGCCGGCTTACCGCCTACCATGATAGTTCAAGGGCTGTGCCAAAATAGCTCGGCACTTAGAGTGATCATGTTCAAGAGTGGTATCAGAATAGCTTAGCGCCTACCATGATAGTTCAAGGGTGATAGCAACATACCTTGGCGCCTAGTGATAATGTTCACTGAGAGTGGCGCCAGAATAGCTTGGCACCTAGAAGGATCGACCATGTCAGTTCAAATGTGGTTCCAGAATAGCTTAGCGCCAAACCATGATAGTTTATAGGTGGTGCCAGAATACCTAAGCTCCTAAATGCGCAAACTTTTGAACTGTAATGGACTATACCTACCTGTACTAAAATAAAGTCTTCGGTGTCAGTACAGCTCCCAAATGTGCTGTTCTGCCCTTGAACATTTTGTATTGTTTAGTCGGCTAAAATATTATACGATACTTTCATGGTATAAATTGAAAATGTTCTCGTGTCATACCGTTCTGTCTGTTCATAAAGATAGGTATTAGTGTGTAAATCCTACGCATAAGTCACTGAAACTCTGACAGTGAATGTCAGATTCTTTTTACATTATTTGTTAAATAGAGTTGGTCACGAAATAAAAAGCGTCTGCATAATCAAATAATCAGCTCCATTTTCAGAGTTCATGTTCGTCGGTTTGTCTGTCAGTATTTCTGCCTCTTCTGTCTGTCTGTCTATCAGTCAGTGTCTCTGCCTCTTGTGGCTGTCTGTTTCAGCCTCTGTCTGTGTTTCTGTTTCTTCTGCCTCTGTCACTGTGGCTGGTGCAGTGATAATCACATGATTATTAGTATTCTAAAGACAAAGAGCATGTTAGTTACTACACGTCAGAAACACCAGCATGGCCTACCACCTTTAACACTCTCCTTATATAGCCTGCCTGTAGAACAAGTAACTAGGCATCGCTTATTAGGCGTTATAGTGGACAACCAATTAAGCTGGAAACCGCATACTGACTCTGTATGCAAAACAATCTCCAAAAATCTATTTCTGTTATCAAAACTACGCCATATAGTTAATACTGATATCCGTTAACTCTTTTTCCATGCACATATTAAAACGCATTGTGACTACAGTTCTACCGTCTGCGGTGGATGCAGCGAAGTTCACATGAAAAAAGTTAATTCCTTGTATCGTCGGGGCATTAAATTAATACTTCCCGGTCCTACTTCGACTGACGAAAAATTAAAATCTCAAGTTACTAACATTGAATAAACAGTTTGAAGTTAATCGCTGTATTTTATTGCACAAGATCATGCCATGCAAGGAAAAGCCCTATCTAAAAACTTTATTTTCCGATAATAGTAGGAAAAACACAAGAAATAGTTCGATCCACCTTCCAAAAATTAGATTAGACATCTGTTAAACCAGCCTGTCCTTTTCAGGTGCTAAAGCGTGGAATATTTTACCTTCACATCTGAAATCAATATGTAAGATTAGCGTCTTCAAAGATCACTTCCATAAATATTTACTACAGAAGTAATAGTATGTTCGGCTCCCATATGCTACTATTCGTATAGTTAGTGACAAGTTTCCTATTACCCAATAATCTTCTATTGTTGCTGCAGATTATGTAATAGTTCGACTGTCTGCATTAACATGTCAGGTTCATACCTGTGTATATATATATATATATATATATATATATATATATATATATATATATATATATATATATATATACATATATATATGGTATATATATATACATGATATATATATATATATATATATATATATATATATATATATATATTATTGCTTTTAAAAAAATTCTGAGGGTGGGGGAGGGGGAATGGGTCTTTTTACTTATATATGTTTTATCTTTTGCTGTATCGTCTGATGTATTTTTATATGTGTAGAGTAACAGGACAGTTTGGAAGATAGGCATTGCTATGCTTATAACTTTTATCCTGAATACTGAAAAGCGTTTCATCATCATCATCATCATCATCATCATCATCTCTCTCTCTCTCTCTCTCTCTCTCTCTCTCTCTCTCTCTCTCTCTCTCTCTCCTCTCTCTCTCTCTCTCTCTCTCTCTCTCTCCCCCCACCCGGGTTTGCCCTGGGGGACTTGGGTGGGGTTAGGTATTTTTTAGTTCCCAGGGTCACCCTGGTCAGCCCCACAGGGTGGGTTTTTCTCTCTATTCTGGGGCATGTGTTTCTGTCTACCCTTTGTCCATTCACCTGTATTTGCCTTTTTAAAACTCTCCCTACTGTCTGCACTGCCTGTAGCTCTTGATATTGGATGTGTGTTGCTAAATGGTCTTAGCTTTATTTATGCCCCATGTTGTAGGTTTATTTAATGTATTTGACCGGCTGGCGACATACATTCAATTTTCTGTTTAGTTTTTTTTTTCACAAGCAGTGCAGGCACGTCCTGAGAAAGCCTTGTTGCTGTCGGGACGTTAAGCAATGTACAATCAATCAATCAATCTCTCTCTCTCTCTCTCTCTCTCTCTCTCTCTCTCTCTCTCTCTCTCTCTCTCTCTCTCTCTCTCTCTCTCTTGTTGACTTCACGCGCCAAAAACAGCAGATAATGCCTCTATTACTTAACCTTTCACTTAAAGGTAGTCAGGTAGAACAGGTAAATGAACATCGAGTACTGGGGATTACAATCGACAGTCAGCTAAAATGGCAAGCTCATACAGACGCCTTATGCAAAATAGTAGCCAAAAATCTCTTTATGTTATCAAAACTGAAATATTATACTGATTCAGATACCCGTAAACTATTTTATAACGCTCACATACGTTCTTATATCGATTACGCGTCATCGGTATGGGATGGGTGTAGTGAGGTCCATTTAAAGAGACTCAATTCCCTACACCGACGAGCGGCCAAAATAATCTGCCCTGATCCACACCTAAGCACTGAAGAAAAGCTCTCAAAAGCAGGTCTCCTGCCACTTCAAGGTCATTTTAAATATAACAAAGTAATCTTTATGTTCAAAGTGTGGAAACGCAAAACACCTGAGTACATCTCCACTTTGTTCCGTAAGTCTGAGTCCAAGCTTGGAAACATCAGAAAGCTTTTCATAGTCCAAAAACCAAGGATCGATCTATATAAAACTAGCTTATCCTTCTCAGGGGCACTTATCTGGAATGTCCTTCCCGACCATGTAAAATCCGCCTCCTCGCTAGCCTGTTTTAAAAAGGGTCTCTGCAAATATTTTGTGGATCACTCGTAGGGATGACTTCACCACTTGTATTATATGTTTCTTTTTATGCTGGGTCCAATTTATTCCCAATTAAGTCTGTTATCCTTTTCATTTATTATTTGGACTACTTAGCTCTGTCTATGTGTGAAGGGGGGTGGGTGGGGTGGGGGGTGTCTGTGAGTCTATGAGTATGTCTGTCTATGTGAACAGTGTTGTCATCTCTTTGCAAGTATTATGTTTACTTATATGTATGTATATTTGTAGTTAGTCTTGTAGTTGTTAGCAACGGCAGGTTTGTAAAATGGCTGTGTCGATGACGATGTCAATGCCTAAACCGTTGTAAAATAAAGTTTCATTGATTCATTGATTCTCTCTCTCTCTCTCTCTCTCTCTCTCTCTCTCTCTCTCTCTCTCTCTCTCTCTCTCTCTCTCTCTCTCTCTCTCTCTCTCTCTCTCTCTCTCTCTCTGTGCGTGTGTGTGTGTGTGTAAGTGTGTGTGTGCGGTCGGCGTGTGTGTGTGTCAGTCGCAGTGTTGTGCAGTCGGTGCGCGTGTAGGAAGAACTTGAGGCAGTCCTAAGAACTTATGTTTTTGATTTCTTTCACAAGTCATATGCACATAGTGTACAATCATGATATGGGGCAAGGGAGATGGATCAGTCGCGTAGGGACACAGAGGTGTAAAAACAGGGAACAAATGTACGACTGATTTCCACTAGCGACTGGCATTCATTCGGCTGAGCCAAATGGATCGACCAAGGATAGTAGCGGATAGCAGAGCAATACTTTCGCGATTCCTTAGAACTAAGGCACCAAGATAACTCATTCAAAAGCTTCTTCAAGTTGCTCTTCCGCAAGCAAGTCACAGTCATAGTCCTGTCTAAACTTACGTAAAGTAAGATAACATTCATGTGGTTGTGCCGTAAGGAAACAAAACGCTTTTAGACCACTTGGTATTTTATAATGTGTAATATTTTGAAAATGCACGCCAAGTACAAGTCCGTACAGTTCACACGCCTAGCATTTTATTATCCTTATCTCTTTCAGGTGTTAAAAGGCAGCACTGAGTATATACAGGCTATAGCATAAACACAGTGCAGAGGTAGCGGTTAGTGGAACCCGCAATATGGAGGGCGGCCTCCACGCTGATAAGTGCCAGATAGCCTCTCCCTATATATACGCTCTATGGTCGCAATGTGTATTTTTCCATCTTTATGGCATGGTACTAACTTATATTGAGTCTTGAAAAATACATTTCTACTAACCACAGCTGATGGTGCTTTCATCGCTTTACTCTGACTAACGGCTAATCCGGCCGTTGGAAATAACCTTGCAAATGTTTCTTCTATTTCTGGTTGGGTCTGGTCAGTTTCATGGACAGCTGCATCCAGAAGATAAGCGGCATCTCTCTGTGTGTTTCCGGACTGAACATGCGGTGTGGTATCGTACCATAGAACTGAAAGGCGAAGTGCATCACTAGTTCACACACTGGTAAGAGGCACCAATTCTTACAACATACAAGGATTTCCACGTGGAAAGAAGGATTCATTTCCTATAAAATGAACTTCCCAAGTCACTTTCAGCTATTCGGTTTAACCTTTTACAGCTTTACAATATAGTACTGAATCGACATCTTTGCGGGGCTGGTGTTGTTATTAAGACTATCGATATTGGTCGTTCTGTGATTGCATGTATCTTTAACAAATTAAGGTGCAATGATACTGACAGTATTAAAAGTCAAAATAAGATCTCCCGTGACTACATCGTCCAGAATGACATCGTTCTAATTTTTTCTCTCCTTTTTAATATTTTTTTGTGTGCTGTAAAGCGCTCCGAGCTTGCTGTTCGTGGGGAAGGGCGCTATATAAAAACTATGTATTATTATTAATGAATGATAGCAAACCCCATCCCATTTTAATAACAATAATAATTATGAGTACTTGTATAGCGCCTAACCTCAGATTAGAGCTCTAGGCGCTTAACAAAAACTAATGTACAAAAATAACTAATTACAAAAATGCAATTTACAAAAAGTACAACAAATAAAATATAACGCACTCCCGGTGGCTGTTCCAGTCTGTGATTTCCTGCTGTCTAACGAAAAAAAAAAAAAATTAACTCATTCGAGACGTGCCGCCTCCGGATACGGCGGCTTATACCGCGTATCCGGAGGCGGCACGTCTCGAGTGAGTTTCGCCAGCTTTTATTACTCTTACTTTGTCATTTAAATATTTTCTTTTCTCTTGGTACAGGAAATAAGATTTACGACCCTGTGCATCTAAATTAGTACGCTTACGCAAGTCTTACCACCAGGCATGTCTAAAAAAAACAAGCATGGGTCTGATGTAAAAAAAAAAAAAAAACAGTACTTGAAACAATGGGGGTCAAAATATAGCTACTGTGACCTATTTCGTGACCTTCTGTGACCTTTAAAGTTACTGAAATATTAGTATATTACTGCTAGTTTAAATAGGTCATGCTGAAAGTATCTTTGGACCAAATTTTGGAAACCAGTACTCCATCTTACCTTTTTAACATATACCTTTTAGCTATTTAATCACAGTCGTAATTAAATCACATTTATTGCTTATGTAAGGGTTCGTATATGTTGTGTGAATGTATTTTATGTATTGTATATTAGCAGTATTTGTTGAGTTTTTTAGCCTTCCGCCTTTTACTTTTTATGCTCTTGTGATAAAAGACAAATATTTAGGACAGTAAGGTATAATAATAATAATAATAATAATAATAATAATAATAATAATAATAATAATTATTATTATTATTATAATTATTATTATTATTATTATTATTATAACTCCACATATATGGCAATCATTTACTCCTTGACCCCATGACTATGATCTTTGAGAAAGGTTAACACATTCTGCCCCAGGACCGAAATTCCCAAATTTTGAAGTTGCCCTCTGAAGGACTATATTACAATTCTAGAGACAGATCGAGCATGATAGTTCAAGGGTGGCGCCAGAATAGCTTGGCGCCCATGGGCGCCAAGCTAATCTGGCACCACCCTTGAACTATCATGCTCGATCTATGTCTTGCTGTATGTCGGGACTGAATGAGTTAATGAAGTTGGTATGTTTAGAAAGGTCTCAGTTGCCACACAGTGAAATAGTATACTTGGGCACAGTATCAGTGAACCAAGTTTGAAGACGTTGGCTTGGAATACCTCAAAGAAAATGCCAACGTTAAAGTTTACGTCAAAAGATGGACGATTATTTATTTACCTCCCATGATCCTTAGCCTTTGCGACGGTTCAGCTATATGTCTGCATAGAAAGGTTTCATCATTAGCTACCATTGAGCCAAATCGTATTGAAAAGTTTGCAAATGATAAAGACGATAAAAATGACCTCATGTGACCCTCAAATGCCACTGCGAGCTATCAGTACGAAAAAGGTTCAACGCTTAGGCTTAACGTCTTGTGTCCATCAAAAAGATGATTCAAAGACGGGGCACCGAATAGGGTCTAAACAAAAACTGACCCCAGCTCGATTCGAACACGCGACCTTCCGACGAGACTTGAACGCTCTACCGCCGAACCACCCAGCCAAGCCACCCAGCTCAGTACGAGGTTGGATACCTCGTTATACTGTAAGCGAACTTCTTTACAGTGTCACACATTTATGTCTGGGAAAATACTCACTGCCCATGGTCTGAACAAACTCCACACTGACGTCACGGAAATAAATATCCAGCACGGCCCACACAGGTGAGCTGACATCCACTCCGCTACAGAACAGGCCTCTGTCTTCTCCGTTAACACCATAATACACGTCGCCTGTGTCAGTCAGGTAATAATACAGCACGTCGTTGGTTGAGCAGACTACCTCCAGTTCCTTAACCCACCAGTTCTTCTGATGAACAGGGAAATTCCATTGCTAGTAAAACCAAGGCCAAGCCCCCTATTCCACAGGTGCTGTCTTCTAATCTAGACAATACGTATGCACACCTGAAAAAGAACAAACGTACTGTCTGTATTTTCCGTTCCTTTAGCCGATTTCGAAGAACTTGAGATGCCCGGAAAGCACAGTTGCTTTGGGGAATGTAAAGCATATTCCCGATACCCTGACTGATATCCGGATGTCCAGTTTTTCCATTCCCGAAACCTTTGTCATCAAGACTGGCAGACACAAAAAAGTGAATTAAAGCTTGCGGTCGGCCACATGAGCGACTGAACCCTGAGAGATTCACAAGACATCACTAAGTATGCTCGAAAGCAACATTTCTGCTTTTCCTGTGATCCACCATGGTGTTCACAGACCGACCTGATCGCTTGTACTTACATTTGGTCTGATAAATTGGATGGGTAGCCTGGATCTGTCAGTTGTTTGTGAAGCATTTTTGCAGTACGCTGACCAGGTATGGCGGGGATGAGAGACGCCTCAGTGATATAAACAGACTAGCACTAGCAACAGTTTTCAGGGAAAAAAGAGACATTTCCAGACAGACTGAAATGCTAAGATTTTTGTCTGCTAGTGGTTGGCGTGCTCACAGAAAAGTGTACTAATGCCTGCACGAGAATTTCTTTTAGAGGCTCAGTAGCGGGTATGCCAACACGTAGGTAGGATCACCCATAATTTCAGACTGTAAACACATAAAAATAATTACCATTGGAAAGAGGTCGTACAAATGTGTGGCCGTGGAAAATTTCAAAACTCTACGTTTTATAGTTTATTAAAAATCACAATGTTTGCGTATTTCATAAAATTCAAAGTTTAGGGTCACATAACTACATAATCTCTAGATGACAATTTCCCACTTGCTGTACTGATTAAACCCAATACCTAGTTTGTGCTGATTTTGTTACAGCTCATATCATGGTATACTTTAGAAGATATGCCATTCTAAAAATGGTTTTAAAAAGATCAACGTCGAATAGCGCGCTTTATTATACTCGTAGTCTACGCTCCTGCTACTTCCCGTGAAGCACGCGTAGCACGTTTGCCGGACTCCGACAAAAGGAGCGCAGACAAATCTTTGCGCCAAGAAAAGGTGATCGGTCTATTGGTGACTTCCAATGGCCGTTCATTTTTACTGACGAGTGTCATACCCAGAATAGCATGCATAGAAAGGTGTTGTCACTCAACAATACATAGTTGTACCAAGTTTGACTCAAAAGTTTGCAAAAGTGCTAATAAAACTAAATTCTATCAAGAAAATTTGTATTTTTCACACAGTTGTTGATCTCATGAGAGGTCTCACCACAAAGTATCCCTGGCCTGAATAGTCCCCGAGGAAAAGCCAACGATTAATGGCCAACAGACGGCCAAGAAATTGATAACTGGTGGCTCATACCCACTTCTGCTATCGCGTCTGAGGAACGACAACAACAGCAACAACACTAACACAGGTAAGTGAGAATTCTATCTTAAGACTGCGTACTCATCAAGTACATAACAGCCCCACACACCCTTTCATGGATGGCGATGGGTCTATTACTGAAGCAGAACCCACTCTGTAACGTCTGCAAGTACTTGACCCGATTGGCGCAAGTCTTGTTGTTGCGCAGTTCGATGACGCAATCATGCTTGTCATGGAACTGCACTGGTTGACCCGAACACAATGAGCCGCCAGTAACATCTCTTGAAAAAGTGCAGGAAGGAACAAGTTGTGACAATGCCTGGACGCCGCAAGTCGACTGATGTAAAGTTATAGTCGGAAGTTGTTGATAGACCCTGCTCAGTACTCACAGCAGCCTCAGCATCTAAGATATAGGCAATGTGCAGATGTTTTGTCAGTGTTATTTGAGATATCTTGGTGTGTTCATATTACGAGTGGCTGCATGCACAAGATCTACCAATAGGCTACTAGTAAAAGGTATTACAATTCCTAACTAAATCATTGTTTCCACTAATACAGTAAAACACGCGAAAACAACATTGAAATTCAAAAGACAGATCGACTATGGTAGCTAAATGAGTGTGCCACTCATAGGCGGCAAGCTATTTTGGCACCAAGCTATTCTGGCACCACTTTCAAACTGTCAGTGTCCACCAGTATCTTGTTGATCTTAGTGGGTTAACCCCTTCATTGTCACTGGACGTACGCTAAACACTCAACGACCAAAATCCAACACCGTCCAAAGAACGCGGTCACACATTGGTCTCCGCAAGAGACATAGATCGTCATGAGCCCCCGCAATCGCGGGGGCTCATGAGGATCTATGTCTCTTGCAGTTGGGTCACTTCTTTCCACGGCAGTGAAGGAGTTAAAGCGACCTGCCACAGGGAGTAAAAGGGTAACAGTTGCAACATGTTCTTTATACATGTAACTATTTTTCGTATAATTTACAATACTGCTGTACAAAGGGCTAACTTTTATTATGGCGTTTTAATGTCGAAAAATCAATGAGGTTTCTGCTCTTCTTCTCCTTTGCATGCAGGAGGTTTCCTTCTGTTACGCTTTAATTTAAAGGCAGTGGAAACCCTATGGTACTCGTGTCTACTCACATGGACGGAGAAAAGAAGGGTAGTAAAAACCACAACAACGTTGTATCGGCGAAATTTGGCAATCGAGAAAGCATACAGAGCAGATCGCTTTAATGTCTTCCTTCTGTGGGAGACTCTCTAGCACCTCCAATACCATCACTTCCGCATTCGCCCCTCGCATGTTTTCTTTCACCTCTGCTGTTGAAAAATGTTTGACGCTTGCTGCTTTTGGGGTCGTGTTACACTGTCTGTATCAAACACAGTGGGTACTCTTTGACTGGGCATGCTACGCTGGATGACAGCCATAGCAGTCAAGCCATCATTCTCACAGACTCAAAATGGGGGAGGGTGGGGGGGGGGGGGGCGACGCAGGACTGAATGGGAAGCTCAGACTTTGGTGGGTCTACTGCCCAGGACATGCTGAAGTCCAGGGCAA
Source organism: Semisulcospira habei (assembly GCA_036245525.1). NCBI lineage: Eukaryota > Metazoa > Mollusca > Gastropoda > Semisulcospiridae > Semisulcospira > Semisulcospira habei. The sequence continues at coordinate 11,015,305 of BTPG01000007.1, read as the reverse complement.
TGATCAAGCGGACACCCTCGCTGGCAAGGCAAAGTCACACAGGGGCTAAGGATGGGCAGATCAGACGTGGTGAGAACCTGAGAAAGCATTTCCAGGAACAGAGCCAAGGGCACGACACAGTCGATAGCCTCGGGAGGACAGGTGTGGAGACAGGCAGCGTGCGTTGGTCAGACTTGAAAAGACTTGAGAGATCGATAGTAAACTAAACCAGTATTGGTACAATCTCGAAAGGAACTCTGGGAAAACTTCTGATGGGTGGGGTGGAGCGCGTATGGGCTTTTCCGAAGGCATAGACCGCATCTTACCTGAACTGCACTGGACTTACCTCGAGTGTGGGTACAGGCACACTCATATTCTGCAGGGGTACTCACACGTCAGGATGCAATTATGGTACTCCAAACGAAGTGCCGTCTTTTGTCAAGCGCAAGAGACAGATTTTCCTTTCAGGATTGTTTTTGATATGATGCAACATGATATTGTTAGTGACGTTTTCGATCACTATTTTATTATTGTGTCACCGTAAAACGCCATGTATTCTTGCAAAGGAAGTGCCGAGTTCCATCCAATTATTTTCGTGCTCGGCGTTATACCCCAATGACTAACCAGGTATTTTCGCGCCCGCGGTGGCTTAGGCTGGCTAAATTGGCACGATGTTAAAACATAGTAGGGGCGTGTATCCACATACTGATTTTACAATTATTTCAAAAATATATCAGTGGGTTGATGAATCGTACATAGTCAAGTCGCGCGTGTATTACGACTTTGCAAAAACAGGATGTTGCATTGACAGCTTGTCTTGCTAATCGCCAAAGTACCACGGAGACTAATAATCGTGTATCAACAGTCATGGCGGCTTGTCCAGCCCAGGCAAGCCGCACTCGCTTAAATGCACGTGTTCACCAGTACACGTAATTCACTTGCCACCACTACCCCAACCACCACCCTCACTTGAATACGGAAATCTGATGTAGAGTGACAGTTACACTGACTTACGTAATGTGATGAATTTCCTCTTTATCGTGTACTGGTCTCGTTTCGGCAGCATAGCATACTACTTCATTTACTTTCCTTTAGTTAAATCGCCCCAATGTACATTTAGTTTGTTTATCATGTTTTATGTACGCTATTGCCTTATTTACAAAGTTTCTAAATTGATGTTTATGGGACCTAACACTTGCTTCTTAGTAAGAGGAGTGTGAGGCCGCATGCCATGGCTGAGTACGGTCTAGGAGTTAAAGACAGAGGATGGTAGATGCGCCTAGGTTAGTAGGTATTGGGAGCACCCGCAGGCTCTGGCATCGCCCAGATGACGCAGTGTTCTAGGGCTTTGACGATACACCGCCTCTGTCGTTACGTATAACGGAGCTTCGCTGTTGACTAGTATACGTAATTACCGCACTTAGTAGTTCAGCCTGTACCGAACAATGACTGACCGAGGGTTCCGGCTACACGTAGTGCTAATATTACAAAAAATAAATTCATAGCCTCAACACGGGCCGCTGTCATTTAATCCTCTCCTGGCAGCTGTATCGTCTCCGCGATAGTTATTCACGCGCACACTTAGTCTACGTGCCTCTTGGGACTAAGTCAGGTTAATATACACTGCAGCCACCTCCTCGCACAATTATGTCCACTTTGATTCTTTTGTTTGACAGCATGACATATTTTGTTCGATTACAATTGTTTTTGTTACCATGGCATGCTGTTATCTAGTCAGCGTAGTCTCAGAGTGCGTGTGCTGAGTGCGTGTCTCAGAGCGCCTGTGCTGAGTCACAGTGTCAACTTGGTTTATTTAGGTTGACAGCACAGGATATTGTTTGTGAACATGGCAAGCAGTTTATCCGATCAGCGTATTCTCAGAGTGCTTGTGCTGAGTGCGTATCTCAGAGTGCCTGTGCTGAGTGACCAGGTCACAGTGTCCACTTGGTTTATTTAGTTTGACGGCACAGGATATTGTTTGTGAACATGGCAGGCAGTTTATCCGGTCAGAGTATTCTCAGAGTGCTTGTGCTGCGTACCGTATTTTAGAGAGCTTTTGCTGAATGACCGGGTAGCAATGTCCACTTTGTTTTATTTCCTTTGACAGCATGAAATATTTCTTCGATTACAATAATTATTGTTTTGTTACCAGAGCATGTTGTTATCTGGGCAGCATATTCGCAGAGTGTTTGTGTTGAGTGCGTATCTCAGAGTGTCTGTGCTGAGTGATCGGGTAACAGTGTTCACGTGGTTTATTTAGTTTGAGAGCATATTGTTAGTTGCCATGTCATGATGTTATCTGGTCAGCGTATCAATTCTCAGAGTGCTTGTGTTGAGTGCGTATCTCAGAGTGCCTGCGCTGAGTGATCAGGTAACGGTGTCCATCTTGTTTTATTTAATTTGACAGCATGAGATATTATTTCGATTTACAATTGTTACCATTGCATGCTGTTATCTGGTCAGCGTATTCTCAGAGTGCTTGTGCTGAATGCGTATCTCATAGTGCTTGTGGTGCGTGATCAGTTAACAGTGTCCACTGGGTTTATTTAGTTGACATCATAGAATATTGTTAGTGACCATGACATTCAGTTATCTGGTCAACGTATTCTAATAGCGCTTGTGCCGAGTGCGTATCTCAGAGTGCTTGTGCTGAGTGACCAGGTAACAGTGTCCACTTGGTTTATTTAGTTTGAGAGAATATTGTTTTGTTACCATGTCATGCTGTTATCTGGTCAGCATATTCTCAGAGTGCGTGTGCTCAGTGCGTATCTCAGAGTACCAGGTAACGGTGTCAACTTGGTTAATTTAGTAGGACAGCATAGGATATTGCTAGTGACCATGGCATGCAGTTATCCGGTCAGCGTATTCTCAGAGTGCTTGTGCTGAGTGCGTATTTCAGAGAGCTTGTGCTGAATGACTGGATAGCAATGTCCACTTTGGTTTTTTTTTGTTTTTTTTACTTGAAAGCATGAAATATTTTTTCTATTACAATTGTTTGTTACGATGGCATGCTGTTATCTGGTCAGTGTATTCTCAGAGTTCTTGTGCTGAGTGCGTATCTCAGAGTGCTTGTGCTGAGTGACCAGGTAACAGTGTCCACATGGTTTATTTAGTTTGATAGCATATCGTTTTGTTACCATGTCATGCTGTTATCTGGTCAGAGTATTCTCAGAGTGCTTGTTCTGAGTGTCCACTTTTGTTTTATTTACTTTGACAGCATTGGATATTGTCTGTGACATGGCATGCAGTTGTCTGGTCAGCGTGCTGACCCTTGATATGTATGCCCTCTGTCACCGCGTGTAGTCGATATGTGGTTGGGATTGCTCTCCTTTGATAGATCCACATAGGTGGCCGCAATTTACGATGTGCAGCCTACATTAGTCTGAACGTCTACATCATAGCTTCTCGCAGTTGTTACATTTTGTTTTCTTTCCATTTGTTGTATTACTATTACTCTGCATTTCTAATACATCGTTGCATTGTCACATTTAAATCTCACACATCTGAATTGTAATTATTGAAACATTATTGGTTGTAAGGCTTGACTTGACCCACCTTCCACCCCAGCAGCCACCATGTGGAAGGAACCTGGAGTCGGAGTTTTTACACCGAGTGCTTCGGTTTTCTCTGACTTAGGATGTGGTGCCACATAGTTTTCTTCAGATCCCACGCATGTTTGCCTAGTTGTTTATAGTATCAATTGATCAATACAAACAATGCATGTCCAGATCTATACTTTTCAGGATCGGTTAAACAGTAATGGCATGAACGATTTTCATAGCCATGCCATTCAAATCACAACTTTATTGTACATTTTTGTTAATTAGTCGTGTGCTTATGTATACATGTACTGTGATTCTTTTGCCTTTGTTCATTATTCCCTTTTGGCTGGTGTTCCTTAGAATCTTCTTGATAAACATCAAAGAGTTATGAACTGCTCTGCCCGACTAATTTACAGAGTACCGAAACGTGAGCACATAACACCCTTACTTGTTGACCTGCACTGGCTGCCTGTACCTCAAAGAATTGTGTACAAGGATTATGTTATTTGCTACAATGTTATTACCGGTTCTGCTCCCCCATATTTGTCCGACCTGGTTCATATTTACACGCCTTTAAGATCCCTCCGTTCATCATCAGACACTCATATTTTCAGGGTTCCTAGGCGAAAGAAGTCTTGCCAGGGCCAGCGTGCCTTTTCTTATTTCGGTCCAGTCACCTGGAACGATTTTCCAGCCCAAATCAGACATGCTCCAACTTTGTCTGCTTTCAAATCACTGCTCAAGACCTATCTGTCTTTTTATGCATTTAGTTAGATGCATTTTCAGTGCGTTAGCAATCTTTGGCAGTAACTGTTCGTGTAACGGTGTGTGTGTAATGTGTGAGTGTAAGCTTTTGATATGTGTCACATTAGTTTTTGTAATATTTATATTAGTGTTTTCTTTCGTGTACTTTTTGTTCTGTGATTTTTGATCTTGTAAAGCGCGTAGAGCACCATTCATTTAGAGGTTAAGCGCTATATAAATGAACATTATTATTAATATTATTATGGGGCACGGTCTTTGTTACTCTAGAGTTATAGGGGCATTTTCACCCACCAAAATCACTGAGACTGTACTTGACTTTAGAACTATCTTCTTTTGTTGTATGCTGTATGTCATTGATATCTGTTGTGATGTGACCGCCTTCAGATGGCCTTAGTTGCCTGCTTGGCGTTAAACCAGAATAACTAATTAACAACTGCTGTGATGTGAACGTGCCCCCGTATGCCCAAACCTTGTGTGGACTAATAATTAAGTTCATTTATACCAACTATTGATTGGCTTTACTGATCCATATGGCTGCTTCGACAATACGATAATTATTGACATGTAAATACATTTGAATAGAAGAGAGAGAGAGAGAGAGAGAGAGAGAGAGAGAGAGAGAGAGAGAGAGAGAGAGAGAGAGAGAGAGAGAGAGATGTTTTCAGTTTTTAAGTGTGGGATAAGCTCATGCTTACAAAACTGATATTGCATTATTATCAGTGTGATAACCACATATATCCATTACACACATCATACATGTATTATCACAAGTATGACAAAGCTATGCATATGACCTAGTAACCTGAATGGTGTACACAAAGCACATGACTGCATGAAATGCACTGCGTACATCTTTACATTATAAAAAAAGAACACATAAATGCCTTACAGACTGATGGGTGGCATGTGGGTGTGTAATAACTAATCAATTTGATAAAGATACGGACAGTCCGACACGGACATAAAGATAGTATAATTATTATCTATAGCTACCATATTGCTTGACATATCATCCTACCATAATGTGATAACAAATGGTTATATAAGTAACTAAATATAAATCACAGCGTGTGCGTGACTGTTGATTAAATAGCAACCTTTTTGATGTTTTGGAGCAACTTTTCCAGCTGTAGCATCACCATCGTTGATACTTTGCAAATACAAGAGAACCTGCACGAAATAAACAGACAATGAAAAAACATAACACACTAAAGGCCCACCATCATACACACACACACACCCGAGTCTAAACTGAGCTATGATCAAGTACAGTAAGACACAGAAGTTCTGTGTCTTATCGAACTTCATCATAGCCCAAGTTAGACACGCGTGCAGGACTCGTTCACACATTCAGCCCCGACTCAATGAATCAGAGATGAATGGAACTAAGCACTGTGTTAGCCCTGTGGCTGTCGGTAGCACTTTTTGTCGCGATGATCGCGACAAAAAAAGTGCTCCCGACAAATGATCGGCCTACTCCCTGCAACTGGCACAGTCATAGTGAGCCCAATATACATGCAGCAACATGTTGTCTTTACGGCCAAAAGTGTTTGGGCTGGTGGGGGAGAGAGAGGTTCACTGTTTGTTTGTTTGTTTGTTTGGTTGTTGTTGTGTTCTTTTCATGAAAGGCTAGCCCAACTCGTGTTCGATATCCAATAGTCAGAAATGGATCAGGAGAGATCATACATTCCAGGTTCTCAATAAATCACATGAGTTTAGGGAGGGGTGGGAGAACACCTTTCCACTGGCAGAAAAATCATATTGTCTGTCTGTCTGTCTGTCTCTGTCTGTCTGTCTGTCTGTCTGTCTGTCTGTCTGTCTCTCTCTCTCTCTCTCTCTCTCTCTCTCTCTCTCTCTCTCTCTCTCTCTCTCTCTCTCTCTCTCTCATGGTTTTTAGTCCGCCTATTGAAAATACAGTACACTATCCAGATTGGGGGTCGTCGCGGAGTGAATAGCATATCTATGACGTCATGGGCGAGTCGGACTTAAACTCTGACGATGAAGTAACCAGATAAAAAAAATTACATCATGTCTGGCTACGTTAACTCCCTTCAAAACGTACTGTTGGCGCAAGGGACCGTAAGTATGTGTGTGTGTATATATGTATACACGTGCCCGTATGTACATCCATCAATATCTCCTGCGTTTGTGCACTTCTAAATGTGAAACTCTATGAGTTTGTATGTCCCTGATAGTTGGAAGTGAGATCATGCAGTACCTTGCGATACAAACACTCATCATGTCACTGTCTAATCCCTGTAATCTTGGGCCGGGGGAGATAGGGGGTGTCCACAATCATTGTCTGATCGGACAGTTTACAGAAGTCGACGATGTCAAAAGTGAAAATTCATGTGGCCTGGCTCCCAAAACTAGCTGCATTTGTATGACTATAAATAAACAAACTTACGTTATAGGCACACTTTAGGCATTGTTCCTCGTCACGGCACTGCCCAGCAGCTTTACACAGTCCTGGTTCCAGTGGATTACAGCTAAGGTTGAGCCAGAACAGATTTTGCAGCAGACGGAATGTTCTTGGTAATGTTTTGATTTCATTGAAAGACAGGTTTAGGTACTGGAGATTTATAAGCCACCCAAACGCTGCAGGCAGCTCTTTCAGGCAGTTCCTGCTCAGGTCCACATGCACCAGGTGAGTCAGAGCGCAGAAATCATCCTGCCGACAAAAACATTGTCCTTACACGAGGTATTCGAACCACAGACTGAGACAGACACCCGACCCAGTCAGACTTGTCAAGCCGATCACCAAGTTTTTTCCACGTGTGCACGTTCGACAAATTTAAAAGGTTGCATCGTTCATAAGGTGACAACCAGCCTAATGAAAACATAGACTAGGCTGAGCTGAATTTGTTTCAATCATTGTTTAATTCTTTGGCATCAGAAGTTTAGTGTAGCATTACAAAACCATATATACAAAAACTGGTTATACATTGTAAAATTACATAAATAAAGTTTGTCGATTGGTGAGGTTGAACTCATTGGAGACGTGCCGCCTCCGGATACGCGGCTTATGCCGCGTATCCGGAGGCGGCACGTCTCCATTGAGTTAATTAACTGGTGCAAGCAGCGCTGCCTAGGTCACGGCAATAATGTGCGTCAGTATATACTCAGCTTCGCTTATAACGAGGTCGGATTTACAGAAGTCGGACATAACAACGCTGGTATATGGGTCCCAGGCAAATGTGTTCTTTTCTTTGTCAAATTAAGCCGCTTATAACAAGGTCAGATGTAAAAAAACAAACAAACTTCGGATATAACAAATCTATTTTATATCACCGTAGCGTTGTCCACTTCGCTTATAGCAAAAAATAGCCAACAACAAAATACAACAGGAGAATGACCAAAATTTCACAAACATTGCTTGTGTTTTCAGTCGCGCATATTATAACATAGAAGTGGAGTGTTCGTATGCTATCATTTCTAGACGGACCCAGCGACTCCCATTCGCAACTGAACTGTTTCAATCATAGTCGCCGAGAGCAAAGCTCGAGTTGACTATGAATCTAACAGTTTGAAAATGGGAGTCGCTCGGTCTGTCTAGAAATGATAGTGTACGAACACTCCACTTTTAAGTTTTATAGAACCTTTCACAACATGAATACAGTCACACAAAAAATCAAACAGAGCAGACGACAGTTTAGATTTGGCCTGTTTATCGGCTGCGCAACTCCGCCACTCACGCTGATTTCGCTGCTTCGTAGAGCAAACAATATAAATTGGTTGGTTGTACAGTGCTTAACATCCCGACATCAACAAGACTTTCTCAGGACGTACCTGCACTGCTTGTGAAAGAAAAAACCACAACAAACAAACAAACTAAACAGAATATTGACTGTTTGTCGCCAGCCGGTCTAATACGCTAAATAAACCTAAGACCATTCAGCAACACACGTCCAATATCAAGAGCTACAGGCAGCGCAGACAGTAGGGAGAGTTAAAAAAGAAAAGAAAAATACAGGTGAATGGACCAAGGGTAGACAGAAACACATGCCCCAGAATAGAAGGGAAAACCCACCCTGTGGGGCTGACCAGGGTGACCCTGGGAACTAAAATGTAGTTAACCCCACCCAAGTCCCCCGTGACAGACCCGGGTGGGGAGCAAACAATATAAATAATAATAATAGTAATAATAATAATAATTACGGTATTTATAATGCGCTTATCTTATAATAATTATAACTCTAAGCGCGCACTCACAACTCGCGCACGTATGCGCACGCTTTTGACAATGACTCACGTACCACAGTCAGCTTGGGGTGGGGAGTGTGGTGATGTTATTGTGCTAGAACTGTTGAAAGAGGTGAGTTTTGAGGGCGGACTGGAAGGAGGAGAGAGTGTTTCTGACGGAGAGGGGGGGGGGGGGGAAGTGTTCCAGATGGATGGACCATAGACGGAGAAGAAGCGGGGACCGAAAGTGCTGAGTTTGGTGCGGGAGATGTGGAGGCGGAGAGGATCGGAGGCGGAGCGAAGGGAGCAGGAAGGAGTGTGGGGGTGAAGTAAGTTGGAGAGATAGGCAGGAGCGTAGTTGTTAAGGGATTTGTAGCAGAGAGACAGAATCTTGTATTGGATGCATTAGGGGATGGGGAGCCAGTGAAGGAGTTTGAGCAGGGGAGTGATGTGGTCGGATTTCTTCTATCTGAGGACGAGGCGGGCAGCATTGTTCTGGACGCGCTGGAGAGTGAAAGTGGTGGAGTGAGAGAGACCGGAAAGGAGAGATTTGCAATAGTCCATGCGTGATAAGACGAGAGAGACAGCAAGTTTGGTGGCAGCTTCGGTGGTGAGGTATTTTCTGATCTGACTGATGCGACGGAGGTGGAAGTAGCATGCCTGGGCCGTGGCAGAAAGTTGGTCATGGAAAGAGAGGAATCGAGGATAACGTCGAGGTTCTTGGCCGAGTCAGAGAGGGGGATGTGGGTGCTGTCGAGTTGAAGATGTACCAAACAATATAATATAAACGTTGGACATCTACATCGGTGACAATGAATCATAAAAAACCGCAATCCAGACCAAAAAAGGTGACTGCCAAGAGTGTAAAATGCAAAGAAGTACACAACGGAGAAAGAAGCACATTTAGAAAAGACAGTTACAACACAATTATTAATATTTCTGGTATTTTTAAAATGGACAAACAAACAAATAAAGAGATCAGCCGCTACTTATATTCATTTGTCGAAAAGGAATGTGGCAACTGAACGATGTGACTTAAAATAAAATAAAATAATAAAAAAAAATGCGTAAAAAAATGGAAGAAGTAAAATAAAATGACGTCAACGAAAAACTCTTAAGAGAGAGAGACTGAGAGAAAGTGATCACGAGCTATAAGAGTGTGTGTAAGTGCGCGCGTGCGCAAGCACACGTGAATGCCATAACAAAAGAAAGAGAGAGAGAGAGAGAGGGTGGGTGGGTTTTGTGGGTGGGGGGGGGGGGGGGGGAGAACGAACTGGGATTACCCTTGGGCACGAAGTAGGCTGCGTCTAATAAACAAAGCCTGCTAAACACCACCCGAGGGTGAACTTTATATCACCTTCAAGTTGAGGACTACCCCGGGGAAAACGGGAGGGACCCGGGAAAAAACAAAACAGTATTTAGCACGAAACACAAGTAATAATTCATTGAATCAAAGCAAATTGTCAGTTTCTAGTAATGGATTATCGGTCGGAGTGGAGAGTAGGCAGTTGTGAAACCGTCTTCAAGGGTAATACCCCCCCTCCCCCCCCCCCCCCCCCCCCCCGTCCCCCCCAAAAAAAAAAAAAAAATTTAATAAATAAATAAATAAATAATAAAAAAATTAATACAAAATAATAATAATAATTATAATAAATAAATAAATATTTTTAAAAAACACTCAAGAAAGGAATAACACTTATGGCTCACGTGTATGACCGATCCACACATGTCTGACAATAAGTAAAGGGATGGCTTATGCACCAACAAAATACATGTTTTCTCAAAATTTAATAAGTTTTCACGCATCTGTAAAACCCCCGTGACCCTTGAACTTTGCGGTGAGTCGACTAAATTAGGATACATAAAAAGGTTTTATCATCAGCTGCCGTTGTGCCAAAGTTGATTGAAAAGTTTGCAAAAATGTTGATAATAACTACAATTATTGACATTTCATACACATTAATTTGTCGACCTCTTGTGACCCTTGACCTTTTCCGAGGGGTCATCCAAATTAATATGCATAGATAGGTCTGACCATCAGGTATCTCTGTACCAAGCTTGGGATTGAAGTTGTGAATAGTAGTTGAGAAAAATAAATTCTTGTCAAAATATAGCTATTTTTAAGTCCCTTCTATTTATAGAAGGGATTTTTTAGGAACGGTCGCAGTGGGGCGAATTTAATAGCATGCCCATAACGTCAAAGGCGGGCAGGCCTAAATCTCTCACAATTGAAGTAACAAGATAAAAATTACGTCATGTCTAGTTACGTCATGTCTAGACAAAGACAAACTCGACAAAACTCAGTCACTACTGACTCGCACGGCTGACTGCTACGAAGACGTGAAAAACTGGATGACAGCAAACAAGCTTAAACTGAACGACGACAAAACGGAAGCCATGCTGGTAAGCACTCGCCAGAAACTTTCCCAGCTCCCTCCCTCTCTCCACCTTCAACTCGACAGCACCCCGATCTCCCTCAGTGACTCGGCCAAAAACCTTGGCGTTATCCTTGATTCCTCTCTTACCATGACCAGCTTCGTCTCCGCCACTGCCCAGGTATGCTACTTCCACCTCCGCCGCATCAGTCAGATCAGAAAATACCTCACCACCGAAGCTGCCACCAAACTTGCTGTCTCTCTCATCCTATCTCGCATCGACTACTGCAACTCTCCCCTTTCCGGCCTCCCTCACTCCACCACTTCCACTCTCCAGCGTGTCCAGAACAATGCTGCCCGCCTCGTCCTCAGAAAGAAAAAATCTGACCACATCACTCCCCTGCTCAAACTCCTTCACTGGCTTCCCATCCCACAACGCATCCAATACAAGATTCTGTCTCTCTGCTACAAATCCCTGAACAACTGCGCTCCTGCCTATCTCTCCAACTTACTTCACCCCTACACTCCTTCCCGCTCCCTCCGCTCCGCCTCCGACCCCCTCCGTCTCCACATTCCCCGCACCAAACTCAGCACTTTCGGCCCCCGCTCCTTCTCAGTTTATGGTCCATCCACCTGGAACACTCTCCCACTCTCTCTCCGTCAGAAAGACTCTCTCCTCCTTTCAGTCCGCCCTCAAAACTCACCTCTTTCAACAGTTCTAGCACTATATCACCACACTCCCCACAAAAGCTGACTGTCGCAATGTATTTCACCATTTGTTGTTCGTGAGTCGTTGTCTAAAGCGTGCGCATGCGTGCGCGAGTTGTGAGTGCGCGCTTAGAGTTATAATTATTATAAGATAAGCGCATTATAAATACCGTAATTATTATTTATTATTATTATTACGCTAACCTCGTTGCTGAACGTACATTTGGCGCGAAGCGCCGTGTGTGCGTATGTGTGTGTGTGTGTGTGTGTGTGTGTGTGTGTGTGTGTGTGTGTGTGTGTGTGTGTGTGTGTGTGTGTGTGTGTGTGTGTGTGCGTAAAACACGCGTCATTAATTTGTCAAACGTTATTTGTCATGACGTAAGTTTGAGTTTATACGTAATTTTATGTTTTACGTGAGATGAGTTTCACTTTCGCTTCACAGGCTTGAGAAAATGATGACAAAACTAGAACTTCACGGTACAGTTTCAGTCTTGCTATAATTTGTGTGAGAGTAGGTTGACTTTGAAGTACCCAACGGAGAAAGAAACACGCTTAGAAAAGACGGGTACAACACAATTTATTAATATTTCGGGTAAATACCCTTTGTCAAAATAGACAAACAAACAAACAGAGAGATTAGCCGCTACTTATCTTCATTGGCAGAAGGAATGTGGCAACTTTGACTTTAGGTTGACTTTGCCTAGCTACATGATATACTAAGTACACGGGTCACCTGCATGCTCTTCTGAAGAGCGTCGATGTGTGTGTGCGTGTTAGTGCGTGCGTGCGCGCGTGCTACAAACATCTCCAAGAGGCATAGATCCTCATGAGCCTGGAGGATCTATGCCTCGTTATAGGATCGTTACATGAAATGACCAAAGAATCCAGGCATTTCATGAATTTCCTAAAAGTGGCGGCCATTTTATATACGAATTTCCTAAACCCATTCTGTAATGCGTGAACAACTGCTTTTTCACGTGTGACCATCAACAGTGTCAGATAAATTATTACTTTAATAACGCTTTATTTACAACACTAATTGGATCTGCAGTTGAAAACATCTAGTATGTACCCCGAATGAAAAGAAGGGAAGAACATTCTTAGTTGGGGCAAGACGGCATTGACAACTCATTGTATTTTAGCAATCTAAACCTGACATAGAACAAATCGCTTTAATTTCAGAGGTCCTGACCATACAGTCAGTCGACGAAATCAGGAAATTCTTGAGGCTCCTACACCGTTTAAGAAATACATGAATTGCGTGTGACCTCAAGACATGACATGCAAAGACTAAAATGGCCAAGAATACAATGAATTTCCTAAAATTACATTTGAGGAAATATATCAATTGCCTGATCTATTAATAGAAAATGAAGATCCAGGGCTGACGTTGTTTTACTGCCATTTACTAGCAATAAAAAGTCAGATATAGAATTCATGTCGATTTTCGGCTCGTATGTTATAGCAAAGATGTAGATATGTAGTGGACAATCCGTACATCCTTCTGTCGTCAGTCTGTCTGTGGTAATCTTTATCGTTATATTTTCTCAGAGCCTATTTAAACCATAGACTTTAAAACTGTAAACAGGAATGTTTTGTTACAAGACATGCCAATCTGATTTACCTCTCAAGGGAAAAAGGCACCCGTACCCAGGGTCACTATGTAGGAAATAAATTGCCATATATTGAAGGACGGGCTTGTTCTATAGCACGTCAGTTGAAAGGTCCTTGTACACCAAAGTATTACAGTTGCAGTGCGCCTAAATTGATCATTATTCAGGTCGTTATGCATGGGCAATAGCTGTCCCTGTACCCCATAATCCACCAATTAGGGCCGTCCATTATCATTATAGTGACCTGACGACGTTAAAACCCAACTAACTAACCATACTTTGACAAAAGTCCTGTTTTTGCAAACACTATCTTTAATTTCAAAGTCAAACTTGATACGGAGATACCTGATGATGCCATCTTCCTAATAGGAACCCTATGCGTCATAACAAATTGACCTGCCCTTCTGACAGGTCATGGGTCACAACAGATCGACAAATCTGGGTAATAATCTGATAAAATGTGAAAATGGCACTTTACGCATTGCAGAAGCGGTTTAGGAAATCCGTTTATAAAATGGGCCCCATTATTGGGAAATTCATGAAATGCCTGGACATTTCGTGTAAGTAAGTAAGTAAATAAGTAAGTAAGTAAGAGTAAGTAAGATAGTTTATTGCCATATGTTTCCATGTAAAAAAAAAAAAAACAATAAAAATATTGGAATTTGTGTTGTGCTAATGCCATTGAATTCCAGGCTGGTAAGCTTGCATTGTGTCATCAGGACATCAGCTGCCCTTTTTTGTGACTGCATCGCTCACTAGTTCCAGAAAAGAGAGGGTAGTGGGAGAGAAGGAATGCCAGACCTATCATTTGAAGCCTTCCACTGAACACTATATATATATATATCCGGTATTTACTGGTTTTTATAAAATTATTTGGTCTTAGGTGGTCATCTGTCTTAGTGACAAATTTATTTCAGTTATAAGCTCCGTTTCCTGGGTACACAACACAAAAAGCTCACTTACACTCAGTGCAGGCAGTAAGTTGAAAGACAGATACAGGTGTGTCACATGGGGAAGATCAGCCTGGAAAAATGTGAAAACACAAGTCCATGAGCACCATTCATTTGGTTTAATCGCATCTGTGCTTTTTCAAGAATTCTTTACCATCAGATGCTCAAAAGCTGTTGTTTTGGATAGTTCATTTTCTCATTTAACCCTTATCATTCGGAATACACCAGTGTGTGAAATAAGTTTGACTAAAATAGTTCAAGGGTAGTGCCAGAATAGCTTGGCGCCTCTAGGCGCCAAGCTATTCTGGCACCACCCTTGAACTATAGCCGATGGTCTCTATATCCTTATTTGTAAGTAGTATAATGTAGCTTGCATATGGCCGTGTACAAATGGGAAGCTTTTAGCCTCAGTATGATATGGGGTAATGACACGCATGACTTAACTGATTGTTTCAAAAGATCGGAATTCCACCCTATCTCTGGGACAGGGAGTGGAATTACGATCTTTTGAAACAAACAAGGCTGTCCCAGACAGTCCTCCTTCCCATAAAAGTCACACCAAGTAGTTTGCACAATCTGCACAAACAAGCTATTAGAATGGTACAGTATCCGAGTATCTCTCGTGGCTGTTTCTCACCAGTTGCCGGACAGGAACAAATTTCAGCCGACTGTCGCAGAGACTGATCTCATTTCCGACGATTTTCTTTTGTTTTGTCTTCCTATCCATGGCGACGAAGGTTCACAGTTCACTTGTTAAACCAGCAAGTAGACGGGTATCTGTGAAGCGTAGTGCGGCCTCTGCGGGCCCGACTAGAAGAATTTAGGTCTTCTATCTTGCCCGGTACGTATATACCTGACCCCAGTAGCAAAACGTCTTCGGGACCGCGACGGTGGCAGTGGGCCCGCGCACATTGTGCGCGGGCCCTCTGCGTCGCTCGAGGGCCCGATGACCTTTGCTTATTGGGGATATTATTACTGACGGCAGGCGGTGGCTGTACTCTCGCGATATTAATATCAAATTTCAAGTTATCAGTGTGTGCGTTTTGTTTCACATGACATATCACATGTCTTCAACACCGGGCGTAAGCCACCGGAAAATTGCAGTATGATGGTTTACACAGAGCTTTCAGAAGGCAATTAACTCATTCACTCCTGCGCCCGTATTTCCCAAATTTGGAGGCGTCATCTAACGACTATGCACTAGTTGCAGGAGATGGATCGACCATGATAATTCAAGGGTAGTGCCGAGAGGCGCCAAGCCGCTGATCCAATGATCTCCTGCTGTAGTGCGTCAGAGCTGAATGGGTTAATATATTATCAGCTATAAGTATCAGATAGATGCTTATGAGAATCTTAACGCTAGACAGTAAAATAATAATAATAATAATAATAATAATAATAATAATAATAATAATAATAATAATAATAATGACTAGTTATACATAATAATAATAATAATTACGGTATTTATACGCTTATCTTATAATAATTATAACTCTAAGCGCGCGCTCACAACTCACGCACGCATGCGCACGCTTAGACATCGGCTCGCGTATCACAAAAAGTGAAATACATTACGACAGTCGACTTGGGGTGGGGAGTGTGGTGATATAGTGCTAGAACTGTTGAAAGAGGTGAGTTTTGAGGGCGGACTGGAAGGAGGAGAGAAAGTGTTTCTGACGGAGAGAGAGAGAGAGTGGGAGAGTGTTCCAGGCGGATGGACGGTATACAGAGAAGGAGCGGGGGCCGAAAGTGCTGAGTTTGGTGCGGGGATGTGGAGGCGTAGAGGGTCGGAGGCGGAGCGGAGGGAGCGGGGAGGAGTGTAGGGGTGAAGTAAGTTTGAGAGATAGGCAGGAGCGCAGTTGTTCAGGGATTTGTAGCAGGGAGACAGAATCTTGTATTGGATGCGTTGGGGGATGGGAAGCCAGTGAAGGAGTTTGAGCAGGGGAGTGATGTGGTCGGATTTTTTCTTTCTGAGGACGAGGCGGGCAGCATTGTTCTGGACACGCTGGAGAGTGAAAGTGGTGGAGTGAGGGAGGCCGGAAAGGGGAGAGTTGCAGTAGTCGATGCGAGATAGGATGAGAGAGACAGCAGGTTTGGTGGCAGCTTCGGTAGTGAGGTATTTTCTGATCTGACTGATGCGGCGGAGGTGGAAGTAGCATGCCTGGGCCGTGGCAGAGACGAAGCTGGTCATGGAAAGAGAGGAATCGAGGATAACGCCGAGGTTTATGGCCGAGCCAGAGAGGGAGATGGGGGTGCTGTCGAGTTGAAGGTGGAGAGAGGGAGGGAGCTGGGATACCGCGTTCATTCCAAAGGCTTTCAAGGCTTTCAAGACAAACATTATATACAAGAGAACAAATTTTACAATTAAAAATGACATGAAAAAGAAATTTCGTGGAAAATGTTATTACAATTGTAAACACATTTCTAATTAACCCATTCAGCCCTGACGCACTACACCAGGAGATGGGTCGACCATGATAATTCAAGGGTAGTGCCAGATTAGCTTGGCGCCTGTAGGCGCCAAGCTAATCTGGCATTGCCCTTGAATTATCATGGTCGATCCATCTCCTGCAACTGGTGCATAGTCATTTGATGACGCCTCCCAAATTTGGGAAATACGGCCGTCGGACTGAATGAGTTAATACTCCATGAAAAGAACACACAGGCACACATCAGTACAAAGCCACTCTGACAGCAGATGAGATATGTTACGTGTCATTATCAGTGTACCACATTAACTGTCTATTGAACTGTACGACTTGAAAAAAATGCAGAGAAAGAACAAAGATGATTACAATGCAATATATCAAATATTTGTATCGCCCACTTTTGTTGTAGGTCTTACATTATAAGCCACCTCCTTCGAATGTTTTAAAGAGTTATTTCTCTTGATTGTCAGGAGGGCACAAGGTTTTAAAACGAGTGGTGAAAGTGAACTAAACTGACCACTTTGTTGTAAATGATTTCCCTCTAATTTTGACCCACGACCTTTCAGTCGAGAGTCGGACGCTCTACCACACAAGACAGCCCGGTCCCCAACACAGTAAATATGGTCACGATTCTAACATAAGCACATTATGATTTGGAAGGTGTCCTTTTTTTAGGACAGTTCACGAGATAGCATATGCTGTTACTGACACATGCTCAGCTGCAAACAAAACACAACCGCTGTTGTGAAAAAAACAAAACAACCTCATATCCATCTTTACTGTTTGAGAAAACTCAGATCTGTTAACGTCAACCCTCAGCTTTTACAGATTTTTTGGGGGGTTCCACTGTTTTTAGTGTTATTCTTGATCTGACTTGCTGAGATGGAAACAAGGTGAAGATCGTCTTATTAAAGTAATCAGGAAAGCAGGTGGGATGTCGAGTCCTAGAGCATTAGGTGCCATAGACACACCCTTCAAAAAACGGACGACAAACAAACTGGCCAACATTCTAGTGGAGCGGATACCTTGCGGAATTGTTCATTTTCCCAGTGCGCAAAGGCCGTCGAGCCGACGTCGGCCGACGTTGGCCCGCGCACGGCCGTGCGCGGGCCAACGGCGGCTGACGTCGGCCTGATGGCCTTTCGCGCATTGGGTTCGTGTTACAAATTTGCATTAAATTTGCATTGGCATCAAGTTTGGTTCAGTGACAAAGTTTCACGTCCTTCACATTATTAAAGGCAGGGCCACGACGAAAAGTCATTGGTTGCGCAATTTCCGCAAGAAAGGCATCCACTCAAACATACATCGGACAGCAGACGCATCGAGCGCAGCGGCAGATTACGAGTACTAAAAAGTAGTACATCATGTTTTGCCATCTCCTTTGTCCCTCAGCCTCAGGTTGTTTCCCTTTTCAACAGTGATATCAGTCGATATATATAGTTCTTGACCAGGAAATATTGCTGGCTTCCAACAAGTCCGCTTCAGCTTAACCCCGTCCCTGCCACTGTACGTATATTGTGTTTCTAAAACCTTTATTATTCTACGACCAAAAGCCACAACCGTCCAAGAAACATGGATACAAATTGGTCTCAGCAAGAGACATAGATCCTCATGAGCCCCCGCAAATGCGGGGGCGCATGAGGATCTATGTCTCTTGCAGTTGGATCATATTTTCTCGGCAGTCAAGGGGTTAAATTAATTAATTAATACATCAGCTGACTGGTTGAGTGGTGGAATGATTGAGTGTCAGATTGTTGTGCTTTTTATGCTTTGTTATGTGTGGTATAGACAGACAGAAAATTGCCCCATGAAGGAAGAATATAGTATAATTGTGTTGTATTGTATTGTATTGTATTGTATNATTGTATTGTATTGTAGGCTTTTAAAAAAAATTGTATTGTATTGTTTTGTCTTGTTTTGTATTGTTTTGTAATTGTTTATTGTTTTGTACTGCATTGTATTGTACAGTACAGTAAAATGCATACTCTGGGTTCCCACCCCTAACTTTTCTTGGGGTGGGGGTAGGAGGTGGGGTGGGGGGACAGAGTATGCATTGAGGGAGGAGGGAGGCACTGTGTGTTGTGTTGTTTTGTGTTGTGTTGTGTTGTGTTGTGTGTGTGTGTGTGTGTGTGTGTGTGTGTGTGTGTGTGTGTGTGTGTGTGTGTGTGTGTGTGTGTGTGTGTGTGTGTGTGTGCGCTTGAAAATCCGTCACCATTTTCAACAAATAAAAGCTGCAGCTGCCAGACTTGTATTCATGTCCTTTATTGTTGCCTTGGCATTTTCTCCGAAGCCTTTGAACGTATTCGAAAAACTTAACTGATGACAGTCCCGGGGTTTGTCTTATCCCCAGCAAGCAAGCGATCCTAGAGCCGAAATCGGCCACAGTTGGTCCGCGCACAGTCGTGCGCGGTCCAACTGCGGCCGACGTCGGCCCGAGGACCATTTATAAACTGGGTCGCTACTACGAGGTCACGGCCGAGAATACACTGTTGTGTTTTATTATTATTATTATTTATTTTTAATTTTCAAGGCATGTAGTTTGGCGTCATCAGTTGTTTGCCGGCGTTCACTCAGGGAATCCCTTACTGGCCAGAATCGCCTGAATGTTGGCATGCGTTGTACGAATGTTCTCAGCAGCACCGCGATCAACCAGGTCGTTGAAATCAATGCCAATTCCTTTCATGAACTCCAGAGTCTCCATAGATGGAAACCCTTGAATGACTGACTGAAACGTAGCCTGGACCATCCAGTTAGTATGCTCCTTCATGGTTTTGTCAAAGGCATTTGTTAGTATGACCTTGAAGTCACTTCCCATGGGATCAGCGTCCTTGACGGCATCAGCGATGGCAAGGAAAAGCGCAAGTCCGTGCTGAAGACCAGAGATGGCGTAAATTCCCTCCCTGACATCTACGAAGATGCTACTCGGACTAAACGGACCAGGGCCGGATTCATAAGTGACCATGTTTCTGACCGTGGCATAGGCATCTTTGTCCGTGCAGTTTTGATGGCGAAGTATCAGGACGTCCAACTTTTCTTTGGCGTCATCCCAGGCGAAATCCGCGTGCGGTGACAGAAAATTGAGACTCCTGCAACATGAATTTCTGTCGCTGCAAGAAACCATTATTATTATTTCCGTAAAAATCGGAAGTAGGTCAAACACTGCATGTGTTCTGACGCAGTGGGTTAAAAATTCGTGAAAACATGCGTGTTTGTCGAGGCTTTTAACACATTCGAGACGTGTCGCGTCCGGATTCGCGGCTTTAAGCCGCGAATCCGGATGCGACACGTCTCGAAAGTGTTAACCTATTCAGTGCCAGCTGACGCAGACAGTATTTTTGCAATCTTCGTTAATTTAACTCCGAAAACCCCTAGCTGTCCCAGGAACAAGGATTCAATGTGGTGTCAGCAAGAGGTAACTGCGGGGGCTCATGAGGATCTATACCTTTTGCAGCTGGGTGGTGTTAAATTTTTCCCGGCACTGAACGGGTTAATCCTTTTCCTCCCTCTAAACACGTGCACTGCCGACCTGCTTCTGATTTCCGAACAAAATCCTTTGCACTGTTCACATTTTATACATAAACCCTACCGCCAGATAGTATAATATTATTATGTTGAGCAGCAGTTTGCTTGATATTGTGCCAATAACGGGCAGATGTGATTACAAGACCCGAATCAAAATGTCTGAGTCGTCAGACAAGGACATCTTGATTCGGGTCAAGTAATCACATTTGCCGGTTATCAGCACTATATCAAGCAAAATGGTGCTCAATACAATTTATGCACAAAGTCAAAAACAAAACTGGGCATAGCGTCATTCATTGTGCGGCTGATTGCGGTGTTCAGACAAAACACATGAATGGCACTCCGTCTCACTGTTGACTCGGCGCGTAGATTTCGTCTTACTATGTAGACATCGGTGGTTTGTATATTGAGAGGCAAAAGTTCTGCACATGATTTCGTGTAGAGTATTAAGTGTAGAGACATAAACACCAGAAAGATTATTGCTTGGACTATAATTTATTTTGTTCCAGTGCAACACATTATTTGTGTTGATACTCATGACTCAGCAAATTTTGAAATTTGTGTTATACCATACAATGTTGTAAAACAGGGTAGAAATTGGTTCCCGTAAACGTTAGGTAGCCAGCTGATAGCCCCTAAAAATGCCTTTAAAAGTTAATAAAACTGTTGGCCGTGGGCTGTAGCAACAAGAATTACAAATGGACGCTTCTTTGAAAGTCGTCTCTTTAGCTCAAGCATTTCCATGAAACGGGTTGAAATAAATAAAAGCGTTTTCAGTACGATATTTTACCACTTTACATGATGTAGGCAAGTCACCAAATTGGGTTAAAGCCAACCTCAGTGATGAATTTCCGGTTTTATAGATTTGTGCATCTGACGTTTTATGTCATGATTTCAGTGTAGCAACTTCTTTTTTGTTGCCAAAGTCTTGCAGAAGAGCCACTGAATGAGTGTCTATTACTAATCTGACCTGAAAACATCGCCACTAAGCAAAAAGAACGCCATCAAGAATCCACCACCTTCAATGCCCAATACGGACCATGCTAACGGAAAATCAAAGCAGAGTTTGCGTCAAAACGTGGTCTCACACGCGATACAGACCATCTGGGTTACAATACACTCACTCTATAGGAAATGTGTTCGAAATTTGGGGCGGTGTTTGCGACGGAATATAAGCAGACCTTAAAAACATGAATACGTGAATATTCACTTCAGAGTGTTTTTGTAACGATAGTTGTTCGGTCAACGATGCACCATGTGGTGAATTTCCTTCCAAAATGTCCGTGGCAATGCTTGGAGAACAAGAAGCGCAACATGCAATTTAAACTCTTCTGAATGTATAATGTGTCCATGCAACGGAGCTGTTTGACGGTATGCTTGTTTAGCACCACAGTGTATCCCGGTATCTGAAGCAACTTTCACAATGTTGTCATATTACACAGGAAAATGGTCAGCAGACAACAAACTTAAATTTCATGCAAATTGAACCATCAGTTAATGTTTTACGAAGTTTTGAAGTCTGCTGTACAGAACTTTTGCCTTTTAGTATATAACCGTGCGTAAATGTTACTTGTATAATGGCGGAAAATGCCAGTGGGTTTGTTTATTCAGATCTTTTCTCAGGTTGTCGATATCGCCAGTTGTCATCTCGTCAATTTTCCTAGAGCAGCGACTAGCACGTTTGCTGACGTCTGTTCTCCGTTCCGCGCGTGTGTGTGTGTATAGGACATACATTTCGAGCGGTCGAGCACACTTAGAAGTATTTCATTATTGGTTCAGAAAAAGGACCTTGTTAATGTTGCAGTATGAGCATATTTCACGCTTCAGTTTGAAAAATTCAGGTATCATCACGATATAATCTTCTTGGCGTGCAAGAGATTTTGGGAAGGAAAGTATATCAAGCAAGTTTATGAATATCCATTTGCTTGTTATACAATATATCAATACATGCATCAAAGAAGGAAAACCTTTATAGAGTGGGTACATACATGCCTCTTGCTATACTGCAAATTTAGTACTACTTTGGAAGTTTCACTATCGTATGCATCAAGATGTTGCATGGTCATAGCTGGGCTGATATTGTTTTAAATCAGGCCTTTGCCTGTTCATTAGTTACTTAAAATTATGAACATAGGTATCGCGATTGCATCGCGAAATAGTCAGCTACACTTTCAAAGATAAAACGACAACTTCATTGTGCCGATAAATATGTCCGCAGAGGAGCCCTATTTTTACAGAAAGTCAAACATAAGCAATCGGAAAAATAAATAGTCAGGCGAATTGATAGATGTAACGAAATTTAAATGAAATATATTGCTTACATAGGCGGTTCACGTCTAGGAAGTCATATGAGAACACTTTAAATCACCAAATAAGCTTAGGAAAGATTTTAAAAATCTGTTCAGCTTTAAATAAGACGTTCATGCCCATCTTTCACAAGTCATGCGAGTTGTCACACACACCAGGAGTGCTATTACTGTCCGAACGTCTGTCCAGAAACTATACTACTATACGTAGAAAGGAGGAAGGAGACTGAGCCGCAAAGTCCTTACTTCTACGACTGAGACATTCAAACTTCACAATTCAACATACGTGACTAGTGCAGCATTCTCGAAAGATATATCAAAAACATTAATAAAGGAGATAGTGTGCGGCACTATTAAACATTAATTGTCTAGAGATGGTCGCTTAACTCATTCAGTCCCGACACACCACATTACCACACCACATTTGATAGTCTATTAAACATTAATTGTCTAGAGATGGTCGCTTAACTCATTCAGTCCCGACACACCACATTACCACACCACATTTGATAGTTTAAGAATGGTGTCAAAATAGCTTGGTGCCTACAGGCACCAAGCTATTCTGGCCTTACCCTCGAACTATCAGGGTTGGTCTGTCTCCTAAGTTGTCATACAGTCTTCAGATGACAACTCCAAAATTTGGGAATTTCGACCTTGGGACACGACGGGTTAAGCGTTACAGACCATAGTGACAAGAAAAAGTACCAGTCACCACTTAAACCTTTTCATCCTGATACACCCATTGCTTGACTGATAGTTCAAGGGTGGTGCCAGAATAGCTTGGCGCCTGAGGCGCCAAGCTATTGTGGCATTACAATTGAACTAAAACAGTTCACGTATCTCCTGGTCTGTAATGTAGCCTTCATAGAACAATAAACAAATTTTACAAAATCAGCCTCAGGATGTTATGGGTTAAACTGCAGAGAGAAAAAGAGAGGATATACTTGCGAATTTCCTCCCATATTTCGATGTAGGCACCGAGGTCGACATCAGCGTCCTTCAGATTGCATCTGGCTGTCAGCCCTATGAAGCGATCAGCGTTGAACTTCTCCTGTACAGCTGCCATGTTTGTGTGAGACGAACGCCACGATCACCGTATCATGGATGTATGTGTGCTTACTGGTCTGTATGCATTGTCTTTCTGGCGGCCTGGGGCAGGTTTGTGCCCGTTGACGGAAAATGTGTTTCTGCAGTCTTAGTTAATTCAACACCATCAAGCCCTAGATGTCACAGGAACATGGATTTACAGTTGTGTCAGCAAGAGGCATAGATCCTCATGAGCCTCCGCAACTACGGGGGCACATGAGGATCTTTACTTCTTGCAGTTGGGTGTTTTCAAATTAAACTCGGCACTGAACGGGTTACTAACCTACTACATCCATTCCTGCATTGAGGTTTCACCTAGCTATTATGTACCAGCTACAGGAGATGGATCGACAATGATAATTCAATGGTAGTGCCAGATTAGATTGGCGCCACTAATTGCAGTAAAATCGGTCCGTAAAGCAGCCAGAATATTTGCTTAGTTGGTTAGTTAGTTGGGGTTAACGCGAATTAGACCATAAAGGTCATCTCACAGCGGGGCCAAATTAGTAAAGATTAAACATGATATACTGAGTGAACACACACACACACACACACACACACATACACACACACACACACACACACACACACACACACACACACACACACAAACACACACACACATACACCCACACACACACACACCCACACACACACACACATTGTTTGCACAGGCCTTCAACAATTCTAGATAGCATCTCTGTCCTTGTTTTGCCATTTTCGACTGTATTTTCGTGGACAAACTAAATTTTTAAAAAATACTTATGCCTGACACAATGAACAATGAGAAATATTTAAATTGTGAAATACAATGAAAGTGTTCATGATAAATCCTCGAGTATACTTTCTTCTGAAGCAAATGTTTTCGCTACTTATTCCGCATGATTTCATGTTATCATAATCAAATGCCCTTAGCACACTTCGAGCAGTGTTATTTATTGCGGGCGGAGTGTACAAAACTCAGTCTTAGCAGATCCAAACAGCCCCGGCCTCCCCTTTATTTTCATGAATAAATTGAAAGAAAAAAATGCTGGGCACGTCAGCGTTCCTGGGAAAAAGCAGATACATAGAGCAACAAGATGATTAGACGGGTGAGTAGCACTTGACTCAGTTAACCCTTTGCCTGTCGGTAGCACCTTTTGTCCAGGTGATTCCTGCAGGAATCACCTGGACAAAAGGTGCTACCGACAGGCAAACGGGTTAATATGTTCTACAATTTCCACCTCGGTCACAGATAGGAATAATTCCTGGATTTTGCGTTCTAGCTTCGTTAGCCCTGTTGCTTTAAAAAGATCAGTTATGACGAAGATAACATGCATTGAAGCCGTTGCACTTCTAGTGCATCCATTCACTACCACGGCCAAGTTACTGCTGCCACTCTGCAATGCTCTGCAAAACATTAAGTAGGCTACGAGACGTGCGAGACAAATCATCCTTCGCTTGACAGCCTGAGGCCTCGTAAATATTTCTTGTGAAACACAAAAATTCCGGTCACAAGTAAGTTCCTTTGTCTTTCTGTTTTCTGTTTTAAAGTGCTTTATAGTTAGTGTCACTCAATTTCTACACTTAAACATTTCTTATTCAGTAATGGAGTGACGGCCATTGTCAGTATGTCGTACTTGTGTCGCAGTCTCGTTCTGTTGGAGGAACTGATAGAACAGTTTGAACCGGATAGATCCACGTGGAGCGTGCCACAAGTACTCTCTCTCTCTCTCTCTCTCTCTCTCTCTCTCTCTCTCTCTCTCTCTCTCTCTCTCTCTCTCTCTCTTTAGTGTTTCCGATGGTTCCCAAAATGCCACATTTCGTTTGCTCGTCAGTACACATATAGTATAAATATCAATACGTATGTGCGTGTGCGAGCGCGTGAGTGTGAATGTGTGCGTGCGCGCGTGTGTGTGCTTGCGCAAGCACGCTTCTATGTTCTTTTTATGTACTAATAAGAACGGTTTATGTCCTTTCATAATTTCATTATGCCTTACGTGTATTATATACCCGTCCAGTTTAAATTGCCCCTGCCTCTTAATTTTTTTTCATTCGTCCCAATATAGCATATATTGTCGCACATAAGAGCAACACACAAATGCAAGTGGAGTACACCCCAGATAGACCCACTCGGGAAGTACTCAGCAAGTACACTTCTATTCAAATGAGATGCGTAGCATCTCATTTGAATAGACGTGTACTTGTGGCGTACACCCCGAGTGGGTCTATCTGGGCTGTACTGTCGCAAACGGTACGGGGCACCTCTACCATCCTTATGTCATCTCTTCGTGACTTGCTTTGGTTGTGCTTCTCGCTGTGTTCCCCCCCCCCCCCCCCCCCCCCCCCCCCCGTTTCATTTACACCTGTGAGACACCCGGCTGTAAATCTGCACTTGTTACAGTTCAGACTCAGGCGTCGTTTCTAGTCACCCGCGGTGACTGAAGGGATTAACACAAGGTGAAGTGGTAAAAATGGCAGCCCAGCTACGCTTACAAACCGCTCTGTCGTGGACGCAGTGCACCCGGCAATGGTACCCGCGTCTGCTGCAGCAAGCTTACTTTCTCCCACCCGTGTACATCAACCGCGTCATGCTGTCGACAGAAATCATCGGAGGGGCCGAGGTGAAGGTGCATCAATCGCCGATAGACACACGGACAAAAGGTACTTTTCTTATCACCTTGTACAAGCTGCCTCCGATACTGTACCCCGCCGCCCCCCCCCCCCTCCCACCCGGGTCTGCCCTGGGGGACTTGGGTGGGGTTAACTAGTTTTTAGTTCCCAGGGTCACCCTGGTCAGCCCCACAGGGTGGGGTTTTCTTTTTTTTCCGGAGCATAGGTTTCTGTCTACCACTGGTCCATTCACATGTGTTTTCCTTTTTTAAACTCTCCCTACTGTCTGCGCTGCCTGTAGTCCTTGATATTGGATGTGCCGTTGCTATTTGGTCTGCTGCAGCTAACAGATGATGAGTCACTTATGTGTTTGCAGTTAATGCATTTTTAATGTATCATTTCCCTGTACATATTTTGTAATTGTAATGATTTCTACTTTTTTTTTGTAAAGTAGGGTAAGATACATTAGCATGAAGGTGCAGCGTTCCTACCATGTCTGAGGTTTATTTAGCGTATTAGACCGGCTGGCGACATACATTCAATATTCTTTCTTTTGTTTTGTTCACATGCAGCGAGGCTCGTCCTGAGAAAGTCTTGTTGCTCTCGGGACGCTAAGCATTGTACAACCAACCAACCATCCGATACTGTAAACAGAGGGCTTAGGGGCCTGACGATCAAGGTTTCACTAAATGCAAATACCGCTGTGCCACCGCGTGCGCAACCGACTGCTCCCGCTCCGCCGGCTCATTTTTTTAAGATACATGTATCCAAACAAAAAGAGCCTTTGCAGGAGCAGCCGGTTGCATACGCGTGAATTTCAGTGGTTTAAACCTTTGTCTGTCGGTAGCGTTTTTGTCGCGATGCTTTTTATAAGGTCTTTATAAGGTTTTATAATAGCCTCACCTATCTGGTTTGTGAGTTTTTATAAGGTCGCATATGCTGACCAAAATGTAAATGGATCTTATCTCGAGTGTCGCGTATTCGGATGTCTCTCGAAATTATTAATCGATTTAGCTTCGATGCACTCAAGCAGAAGATGGATCGACCATGGTAATTGCATCATGCTGGACCTTCCATTACGCAAATTAACCCGTTCAGTGCCGAGAAGATCTGAACATCAGCCCAGCTGCTTACTTACTTACGCCTGTCACCCCTACCCGGGTATAGGCTGTCGACGAGAGACCTCCAGCAACTCCTGTCCTGTGCTTCTCCTTCGATTCTACTCCAGGTGGTTCCCAGTCTCTTGATGTCTGCTTGGAGGTCTCGACGCCAGGAGTTTCTCGGCCTACCTCTTTTCCTCTTTCCCTGGGGGTTCCATGACAATGCCTGCCTAGTGATACTGGAAGCTGGCTTTCTCAGACTGTGACCGATCCATCCCCATCTTCTTCGCCCAATTTCATTCTCTGCTGTTATCTGCTCTGTTCTCTCCCAGAGTCTGATGTTGCTGATCTTCTCTGGCCAGTGGATTTTCAAAATTCTTCTAAGGCAACTGTTCATGAAGGTCTGTACTCTGTTGACTGTGGTTTTTGTCAATCTCCATGTCTCTGCTCCATATAGGAGAACTGCTTTTACATTGGAGTTGAAAATCCGGACTTTGGTGTGTTGTGACAGCTCTCTGGAACTCCACACTTTTTTCAACTGGAGAAAGGCTGCTCTGGCTTTACCGATTCGTGCTCTGACATCTGCATCAGTGCCGCCTTTTTTGTCTATGATGCTCCCGAGATAGGTGAAGGACTCCACCTCCTCCAACGGGGTGCCAGCAAGCAAGACTGGTTCTTCCCTGGTTGCGTTCAGCCTCATTGTCTTTGTTTTCTGTTTGTGAATGGTGAGGCCCACTTGGGACGAGATGTCAGCAAGCCTCGTGGTCTTGTCCTGCATTTGTTGATGAGTGTGGGACAGTAATGCCAAGTCGTCTGCAAAATCGAGGTCGTCAAGCTGTGTCCACAGTGTCCACTGTATTCCACTTCGTCTGTGCTCTGTGGTCATCTTCATGACCCAGTCTATGGCCAGTAGGAAGAGGAACGGAGACAGCAGACACCCCTGCCTGACACCAGTTCTGACCTGGAGCTCTCTGGTGAACTGCCCTTCGTGGATCACGCGACATGTCATGCCATCATAGCTGCTCTTGATCAGGCGGACGAGCTTTGTGGGTACACCGTAGTGTCGTAGGAGTTTCCACAGAGTCTCTCGGTCCACGCTGTCAAATGCTTTCTCATAATCCACAAAGTTGACGTACAGCGGGGAGCTCCACTCCAGAGACTGTTCCACGATGATGCGGAGAGTGGCGATCTGGTCTGTACATGATCGGTTCTTCCTGAATCCTGCTTGCTGGTCTCTCAGCTGGGGGTCAACGGAGCTCTTCATTCTCTCTAGGATGATCCTGTTGAAGACCTTTCCTGGTACTGACAGCAAGGTGATTCCTCTGTAGTTGCAGCCCAGCTGCAAGAGGCACATATCCTCATGAGTCCCACCAGTTGAAGGGGCTCATGAGGATCTATGCCTCTTGCTGACACCACTTTGAATCCATGCTCCTAGGAAAATTAGGCAATTTTAGTGTTGAATCAACAACGAGTGAGTATAGGGTTATTTTTTTTTTTTTTTTTTTTTTTTTTTTTTCGTGCTCCGTGATCGCTACTTTTTAATTCCTGTGCACCGTGATTGATAAAAAATATTTTCCGTGCATCGTGCATGACATATTTGGCGTGCATTGTGCAGGCGAAATGAAATTCTTCGTGCATCGTCCGAGACATGTCCGTATTTATTGTTTTCGCGCGAGGATTGTTTCAGCCACTTATCCGTATTCTTACCTCATTTGCCGCTCGGTAGTGGTCTAGCTCCCATTACCTGTCGAGGTGTTTAAATTTCCGCGATGCTGCTGGTCAGTTAACCCTTATCATTCGGAATACACCAGTGTGTGAAATAACTTTGACTAAAATTGTTCAAGGGTAGTGCCAGAATAGCTTGGCGCCTCTAGGCGCCAAGCTATTCTGGCACCACCCTTGAATTAAAGTCATTGGTCTATATCCTTATCTGTAAGTACTATAATGTAGCTTGCGTATGGCGGTGTACAAATTTGAAGCTTTTAGCCTCAGCATGATATGGGTTAAGGTACAGCTTGGTGAAAAGCCGCTGTAGAAACTCTGCGGAACAGTATGGAGGATGAATAACACATCCGAGGTGCATAGATTTCGTGAGTCCCACAAGCAGCCAGGGCTCATGAGTATCTATGCCTCATGCACTACTTGTGTGTTTACTTACACATGGACGGCACCTCGGCCGGCAAAGAAGCAAAGGCCGAGGCCAGAGCTGATGACACGATTGGCACCTGCTGTTGCTCTGACTCCCTAGTTTCTTAGGATGCGCGCTGGCGAATGCAGCGGCAAGACGGAAATAAGACTGCACTCGGTCTTTAGTGCAGTCTTCAGTCACAGGATTACAGCGATCTGTTTTGGGCGGTCTTTGGATAGGTCTACTATAGAATTCGCCGATAATAGCGGGTCAGCTTGATGTTGTCTTGCCTCAAGTCAGACATTTTTACCCTTCATTTATTTCATTGAGTAGGCACACGTAACAGACGTTTTATCATTACCACTGTCAGGCCAGGTTCAGGCCGGACGGAGAAAAATGTGCCATTCACCTAACATTTACATTGGCGGATCTGTTCATTCCGGAATTGTCAACAACAAAAAAAAAAAAAAGGGGGGGGGGGGGGGGGAGAAATGAAATGAAATGAAATGAAACTTTATTTTCCACGGATACTAGGTGCGCAGACCTTTTTTCATTCTTGTCCTTGCTACAAACTACAGGGGAAAAAAAATCCACACACACACACACGAACACACACACACACACACACATGCACACACCACGAACACACACACGCTCGCATTCACTAACACACACACACACACGCACATACACACACACACACTCACGCACACACACACACACACACACACACACACACACACACACACACACCTACCCACTACACGCTCTCATACCATCAATAGAGGATCTCCGTAAATCAAAAGCAGGGCACTAAGGTAAGCGGTGCATGCATGACGAAAGCAACAGATAAAACGCCCGGACAAACATGCTCTATCACGATGCCTGTTCGGGCCTCCAACCCACCGCTGTCGCCAAAACACACGTAAATCTGACCCGCCTCATTCCCGAACAACCTCGATTAGGCATTACTGACATACATTTTATGCACAGCACGGCATTTGAATCAATGTGATATAAAGGTAACTTCCTTAGTAAGATTGAGTGGTTAATGAGATTGAAGGCTTTTTTAAGATCTAGAAATACAACACCTGAAAGTTTGGACTCATTTATGGCAGTAAGCCATTTGTGGGTTATGAGAGTTAAGGCTGTCTGACACGAATGTTTAGGCCGAAAAGCTGATTGTGCTGTACTAATAAGGCGGCTTTCCTCCAGGAATTGAAGTAAATGATTATGTATATGCTATTCAAGTGGTTTGGACACTTCTGATAAGATTGAAATAGGTCTGTACTCACTTGGGTCGCTCAGATCTTTGCTTTTTGGTAGAGGAGTAACTTTTGCTATTTTCAATTCATCGGGAAACATGCTCTTTTGAATCGAAAGGTTATATATAAAGGTTAACGATTCAACAATATAAGGGAGCGCAATTTTCAGGATTTTACTGCTAATACCGTCAACACCACAAGATGCTTTACTTTTCATGTTGGTTATAGATTTTCCTACATCAAGGACGGTTATTAGGGGAACTGAGAAAGTATTGTCAGTGACTGCGTTTATCAGACTGTGCTGTTTCAATTGTTCTGAACATACGTAGTCACCTGGCTCACTGGTGTTCGTCTGTGACAGGTTTTTAACAATGTTAAGAAAGTGTTCACTAAATACATCCGCTGTAAGGTGCGGGGGGACACTCGTTGATTTGCTAGATTGTCCTTTAGTAAATGTGTTAATCACCTGCCGGGGTGTGATATTGACACTGCCTGTGGTGTCTGGAGTATTCAAGGAGGGGGTTTCATCTATAATAGGGGGGACAAGTCGTCTCTCAAAGGTTAGAGAGTAGTCCACCAGTAAAGGTCCCCACTTTGACACTCAACTCTCACTTGTGGCTCCACGTAACTGCAGCATGCGCAGCGGCCACACCACGGGCAACAGCTTCGACTGGCTGGCTAAACCAAGTGAGGGGAAACCGAGGGTCTCAAACCCTTGGTGAGGCAGGACTTGCTCGTCCTAGCATGCAAAGTCTGTCACCGGCCGACTGGGCGGAGGAAACTCAATCAAGGGTTCAACAGCCAAGAAGGCGGGTCAGCAGTGCACTGTGGAGTGCATAGGGCATGTCAGAGCACAGAAGAAGACATGGCCATCCACTGCAGCCAAGGAAGTTACCAGTTGTAACGTCTCATCGTGCCACTGGGCTCTGATTTCTGCGGCCGAGAGGATGGGGTTGCTCCAGCGCAACAGCTTCTCCACCAAAATCTCCTTCACGCGCAGGTTTTGTGCATGGATCTTCAACGTCACCAAATCTGCTTCTTCATCTTCTTTTTCTTCTGACTCCTCCAAAAGCCCTGCGGCGATGGGGAACGGGCGAACCGACAGGTAGCTCCGAACCTGCACGTAGGCGGCCTGTGGACCAGTGGTCGCTCTTCCCTGTACCAGGGGCAGCAGGGAAGTTCGGCAGCATCCCAGGCGACTGAGCAGCCCTCTTCAGGACAGCACTGCTCACCCTAGTAAGGGAGGGAACTAGAAAAGGTGTTCCAAACATTGCCATCACCAACACCCTCTTCAGGCTGGATAGTAAGTAAAAGACAACATGGATGCATTCCAGGTCCAAGCAGTGGCATCTCATAGACTATGTCATTGTCCGTCAGCGGGATACTCGTGATGTCAGAATCACCAGAGCCATGACAGGAGCCAAGTGCTGGACCGACCATCGGCTGGCGCGGTCTGTCCTCAAACTGCACATTGCACCAGCACACAGGAAGAGGCCGAAGCTCACCCGACCTTCATTCAATCTGGCCAAGCTTAAGCGCCTTGACGTCAAGGAAAACTTCCAGTCCCACCTTGGTGACC
Source organism: Semisulcospira habei (assembly GCA_036245525.1). Taxonomy (NCBI): domain Eukaryota; kingdom Metazoa; phylum Mollusca; class Gastropoda; family Semisulcospiridae; genus Semisulcospira; species Semisulcospira habei. Next base: position 10,983,181 of record BTPG01000007.1, on the reverse strand, counting down.
TGCTAACTGCCCATGGACCGTTGACAGGCAACCCAACTGAAATGTGGAACCAGTTTAAGGGGATGGTGACGGAGTCTGCCAAAGACGTGCTTGGACCCAAGCAGAGGGTACACCAGGATTGGTTCGATGAGAACAATGAAGAGATCAACAAGCTACTGGAGCAAAAGTGCAGTGCCTTCATCGAGTGGCAGAACGACATCAACTCCTTGTCCAAGAAAGACCGCTTCAAACACCTCCAGAGAAAAGCCCAGAGAGAGAGAGAGAGAGAGAGAGAGAGAGAGAGAGAGAGAGAGAGAGAGAGAGAGAGAGAGAGAGAGAGAGAGAGAGAGAGAGAGAGAGAGAGAGAGAGAGAGAGCTCCGCAACATGCAGGACACCTGGTGGGACAGCAAGGCAAAAGAACTTCAACACTTTGCTGAATCCAATAACTCCAAAGAGTTTTTCAGCGCTATGAAAGATGTCTATGGCCCTGCCAGACCCAGCACTTCCGACGGCTTCACCTTCCTGAAGGACAAAGGCAGCATCACTGAGCGCTGGAGAGAACACTTCTCAAATCTGTTGAACATGCCGTCCACTGTCGACCTCGCGGCGCTGGACATGATTCCCCTGAAACCGACACTGGATGACTTTGACCTCCCGCCTGCCCTGGACGAGGTCAAGAAAGCGATCAACCAGACTAGCTCCGGCAAGGCTGCAGGCATGGATGGCATCCCCGCAGAGCTCTTCAAAGCAGCTGGACCTGAGTCACTTGACGCCTTCCTCAACATTCTGACATGCATCTGGGCCACAGGAATTTAGAGATGCTACAATCGTCTCCCTGTTCAAGAACAAGGGCAGCAAAGCAGACTGTTGTGCCAATTAGCGAGGGATCTCACTCTTGTCCATTGCTGGCAAGATCCTCGCGAGAGTCATCCTCAACCGCCTGATCAGCTCTGTATCTGAGGAAGCACTCCCAGAGACTCAGTGTGGCTTCAGACCCGGCCGCAGCACAGTCGACATGGTCTTCTCTGTGAGACAGGTCCAGGAGAAATGCATTGAGCAGCACATGGACCTCTACGCTATCTTCATAGATCTGACCAAAGCATTTGACACCGTGAACAGAGAAGCGCTTTGGGTCATCCTCGCAAAGCTCGGCTGCCCAAGGAAGTTCACCAACATCATCCGCCTCTTCCATGATGGAATGGAATCCAATCAAACGGCGACACATCCGCACCCTTCGACATTTCCAACGGTGTGAAACAAGGTTGTGTTCTTGCCCCTGTGATGTTCACCCTGTTCTTCACGTGTGTCCTGACCCATGCAGTACGCGACCTTGAGAAGGGAGTGTACCTGAAATACAGACTAGACGGCACTCTCTTCGACCTCCGTCGACTGAACGCCAGGACCAAGACCATCGAGAGACTGATCCTTGAGGCGCTGTTTGCCGATGACTGTGCGCTGATGGCGCACACGGAGTCTGACCTCCAGACCATCGTCAACAGGTTCTAGGAAGCCTCTCGACTGTTTGGCCTCACCATCAGTCTCAACAAGACCGAGGTCCTGCACCAACCAGCCCCAGGCACAAGAGCCCCCTTCCCCACAACCTCCCCCCCCCCACCCACCCACCCAAAGTGTATATCAAAGGCTCCGAGCTGAAGACTGTCGACAAGTTCAGGTACCTGGGGAGCATCATCTCTTCTGATGGTACTATCGACAAGGAAATCGCAGCTCGCATCAGCAAAGCCAGCCAAGCCCTGGGTCGTCTGCGCACTCGTGTGATGAATAACAACAACGTCAAGCTCTCCACCAAGATCAAAGTCTACAAGGCAGTAGTCCTCCCCAGCCTCCTGTACGGCTGTGAGTCATGGACGCTGTACAGAAAGCACCTCAAGCAGCTTGAACGTTTCCACATGAGATCCCTGCGCTCACGGGTCATGCTGGGCGGGGTCAGCTGGTCTCCTGGGTGGGGATGTGGTCACGTCCAAGGGTGGTGTGACGCTGGTTACATCACTGTTGAGTGGAGTTGAGGGATTAGTGTCCTGAAGAGACTCGTCAGTTGTGCCGGGGGAGGGAGGTGGCAGCGCCAGTTGACCGACAGGGGGTGATAGAGATGAAGATTGCTGGGAAGACAACATCTTTTCAACACAGTCTTTGAGTGGTTGATATTCTTTGGCTATCCAATCATGACAGCGAGCTCCCTGGGCCCTGATAAGACAGGTGGTATAGAAAACAGTGATGGCAACGGCGAGTTTCTTGCCTGAACTCCTATAGACTCGTACTATTGTACTGTGTAGAGCATCGTGGTACGGGGGAAGGAGGGGGGAGTCTACTTCTTCTTTGTTACTGTCCTGGTCGATCTATTCGGCTCTGTAGCCAGGGGGCAGGGGGTGTTTGACGTACCTTTCATGCAGGGCTAATCTCCACAAGAAGACACGGGTACAGTCTGTCTCAAAGTTCTTTTGTATCGGGTCCTCAGTTGCGTTTATCTTTTGAAGTGTAGAATTGCATGGGGTCTTTGCGGCGGCGCGTGTGATGCGGGGGTTGGACATGGTGGGCGGGACGTTCATGGGAGGGGTGATGTCATCAATAAGGTCGTCAAACATGGAGATGCCAAGGTGTTTGCTGACACCTGCCGACTAGCCCCAGGGGCGCCAAGGCGAGCCGAGAAGAGGACAAGCCATCCTCGATCACAGTGCGAGAGAGAGAGAGAGAGAGAGAGAGAGAGAGAGAGAGAGAGAGAGAGAGAGAGAGAGAGAGAGAGAGAGAGAGAGAGAGAGAGAGAGAGAGAGAGAGAGAGAGAGAGAGAGAGAGACACACACATATGGCATACACACACACACACACGTATGGCATACACACACACACACATACACACACACAAACACACACACACACACACACACACACACACACACACACACACACACACACACACGGCGCTTCCCGTCATATGCACGTTCAACAGCGCGGTTAGCCTAGCTAGGCATAACGTAATTTTTATCGTGTTATTTCATTGTCAGAGTCTGATGTGTGCCCGCCTATGTTCGTCATTTGTATGCTATGGAACGTGCTCCGATCAGCCTATCTTAAAGTCTACCGTATTTTCAATACGGTAGACACAAAGTACGGCGAGTTGTATAAAAATGCACAAACCTGTTTTGGGGTTGCTCTGTCCACATGTTCGTTAAGGTGGAGCGCCGGCCCTTTCGATGAGTGACGTCATCGATGACGCAACACAACAGCACGTACTGCACTGCTTGAGGGAGCTGGCCACAAGAAAGGGAGAAGTCATGTTCGTTCTTTCCAACTTGAAATTCGGACAGTATCTCGGAGATCCTTCCTACAAAGCTGCTGCTGTTGCTGCCGGGTATCCCGTGCCAGGCGACCTCAAAGGCTCCAACCAGGACAGGGGGGATTTTGACATTCTCGTCACTCACAGCCTGTATGGAATATTAGCTTGCGAAATTAAAGCTGTGGATTCTAGCCAACATCAACAAGCATTGATGAAAAGAATCAGTAAGGCAACAAAACAACTGCAGAAAGCCAGGAAAGTACTGGAGCATGCTACGTCTGATCTAAACCCCCGGCCCCGAGTGACCACAGTCCTCATTCTGCCAAACGTTTTTCGTGCCCATGCTGTACAGGAACTCGCTCACCATCCCAAAGAGAAACAGGTAATGAGAGAGAGAGAGAGAGAGAGAGAGAGAGAGAGAGAGAGAGAGAGAGAGAGAGAGAGAGAGAGAGAGAGAGAGAGAGAGAGAGAGAGAGAGAGAGAGAGACAGACAGACAGAGAGACAGAGAGAGACAGAGAGAGATGATGATGATGATGAATCTTTTTTTATTCAGGATAAAGCCATTAGGCAACTCAATAACTTACAAGCTGTCCTGTAAACAAAAGATAACACAACAGGAAAAGAAACATAGCATGCAAATAATAATAACAATAATAATAATAATAATAATAATAATAATAATAATAATAATAATAATAATAATAATAATAAGATGAGGAAGCAAAACTACGGAAAAAAACTCAATAGCGGAATCATCGAAAGGAGGGAAAAAAAATGACAATGGCGAATTTGTAACTGTCTCCGATGCAAAAAGCAAGCGAACGAAACGCGTGCATAGCATTAATATTATACTCATCTAAGACAGTGTCATAGAATCAGCAACATCAATAGCGTATAGTGACACCGACAAGACATTAGATGATCAGTTAGCAAATGTATGGAGAAAGAGAAAATATTTGACGTTTACGTGTTATCAGAAGTATTATTTTTATATGGCAAACTGTGAAGTCACGCTGATTGGAAGTGAGTGTGCAATGCACGATTAAAATGGGTTTTATCGGAAAATGATTTAATGTTTAATGGCAATGAGTTCCAGACAGAACTACCTGAAAATAGAAGGCTTGACTTGTAGAGATCTAGCCGTGGGCGGGGTAAGTGAAGCAAGTCATTCCTCGTATGTAGTTGACGCCGAGGGCTGAAGTTAAATATCATGCGCAGATACTCCGGGGCTTGATAATGAAATATTTTGTGCATGAGGACGCATTTGTTAAATTTGAGTTGTTCCTTCAGTGTAAGCAGGCCAAGGGATTTTATTTTCTCGTCCGTGGAAGTAGGGTTAGGAATAATTAACTTAACTGAACGACGATACAGCGAGTTTAGCTTTTTAAAAGGAAGTTCACTGCATTCGTCCCACAAAGAGGACGCATAGTCACAGTGGCGTTTAATGTGTGCGTGAAAGAACAATGTACAGCACTTTGTACTAAGAATATGTATAAGTTTAGAGAGCAGAAATACATTCCTGGACAAGGTTTTGCACAAACTGTCAATATGCGGCGACCAGTTCAGCTTGTCGTCAATTACAACTCCCAGTAGGCGGTGCCTGGATACTTGTTGGATAGGTTTATTGCCAAGTGACAGTTTCAGATGGGCAGGATGTAGCTGACGCTTTTGGCGGGTTGTTATCAACATGCTTTTGGTTTTAGAAGTACTGATTAGCATGCGATTTTGCGTACACCAATCTGACACTTCATCGAGACTTTGCTGGAGGATACAATTTAGCGTCGTTTCACGTTTGTCTGATGTATGCAGCGTTGAATCGTCAGCAAAGAGTTCGCATTTAACCTCAGGATTTGAGATGGAAAGAGGTAGGTCAATGATGAATAAAGAAAATAAAAGAGGCCCTAGGATAGATCCTTGGGGGACTCCGTGCTTCACTATACCTTCTTTCGAATACCTTCCGTTTGAGTACACCTTCTGTCGGCGGTTACTGAGGTAGGAGGAGAAAAAAGCTATAGAGTTCGAATCAAGCTTATATACTGAAAGTTTCTTTAAAAGAATGTTGTGATCGACTAAATCAAATGCTTTGGTTAGGTCCAGAAAAACTACACCATTTAATTTGGAATTGTTTATTGATGAGAGCCAAGAGTCGACAATGTGAACGAGTGCAGTATGACATGAGTGCTTAGGTCTAAAACCGGACAGAAGAGATACGATTAGGCGGTGATTCTCCAAGAATTGGAGTAGGTGCTTATGAACGTGTCTTTCTAGTGGCTTCGATAATAGTGATAACACTGAAATAGGACGGAAATCGTTTGGACTTTTGGGATCTGTACATTTGGGAATGGGGACAACTTTAGCATCTTTCATGGCATCTGGAAAAATACCTTGCTTGATAGAAAGGTTGAATATAAATGTCAAGGTGTCAGCTGTGTATGGAAGGGACAATTTCAGTACCATGTTGTTTGTTCCATCCAGGCCACACGATTTACTTGTTAGAGTAGAAATATATTTACCTACTTCAAACACTGTCATAAGAGGTATGGAGAATGACGCACCTGTTGCAGACTCACAGTGTGCGCAGTTTATCAGAACAACTGTAACTATCAGTGCCACTGGAAAAAGACTGTACAAGAGACTCAGCAATATTTAAAAAGTGGGAATTGAAGTCGTCTGGAGTTATGCCTGGAGAGGTAGCAGCATTGATGGAACTCCTCTTTTTTGTAAACAACTTGATTGCATTCCAGACACTTCGGGTATCTTTACCCTCTGCGATAACTTTTTCCGCAAGTGTTTTCTGGGCTTTTCTAACTAAGGATTTTACAAGATTACGTTGTTTCTTAAAATCCGCAAACTTTTACTGCCGTTTTAAGTCATCTCTTATTTTCATTGCGTGAATGATGTCCTTTGACAACCAAGGCAGAAGGGTAGGGTGTTTAACGCGTTTAGTCCTTAGTGGGGCATGTTTATCGAGGACCCAAAGAAATAGCTTGTACCAAAGCGAGAGGGCTTTATTAGGATCATAAGTGTTATAAATAAGGTGAAAGGGCGTGATTGAGAGGTCATGAAGAAAGTCATCTTTGTTGAACTTTGTGTAAGACCTGTATGTGATGGTAGTGTGGTATTTGTGCTGGGGTCTATCACGTTTAACTGAAAGATTAAAACAAGCAGGAAAGTGATCACTAATGGCAACATTCGGCACGTGGACGTTTTTGACAGCAGGTGCATTTGTAGTGTAGATGTGGTCAATCAATGTGGCGGATGACAAAGAAACTCTAGTGGGAGACCGAATCATCTGCTGCAGGCCAAATAATGAGGTGGTGCAATTCCACGCCGCATTACCAGTCTTTAGCAGGTCAATATTAAAATCGCCTAGAAGGTGTATGTCTTTGTTGTGACGTTGTTGCACCTTATCCATCATGGCGACAAAATCATCATACCATGAGAATGTGGCTGAAGGGGTGCGATAAATAAATCCAATTAGTGTGGGGTAAGATTTGTCACATTTCAATTCAAGAAATAAACTTTCTACGTGACAAGACTCTAAATCCATGCGGCGGGTTGTGAAAGTAAAACAGTGGCGTCGGGTACTTTGTTGTATAAATGATACACTTTAAGGTGCCCTACCCGTAAATCATGCTTATTCAGCGAACACTGGTGTACATGTGGGCTAAAGGCAGGCATGATGAATCAACATGTGGGGGGAAAATGTTTACAAAAGTCAATTAAGAACAAATGAAAACTTTTGAACGCTAACAAAGTTAAACAAAACCCAGGAGAAACTACAGTGCTGAAAACTCAGCTCAGTCTATCGCTTTCGCTGCAGACAACGTCACGCCCCACGCAGGGGAAATAATAGCTCGTTACGTTCTGTAGGCGAATGAGTCACTGAACGTATACCGTATCTGCGATATATATAAATATCTAAACTGGCTCCTTAGCGTCACATCCCACGTAGGGAAAATAATGTTTTTGTTGCGTTCTGAAAAGCGAAATAAATGAGTCACTGGTCGGAGACCGTATAATATACGATACACACACTGGCTCCTTCGCTATACCATGAAGAGTATATTTCCTCAGTTTTGATAGAAAGGAAAATGCAATAAGATAATAATCGTCACCATTCACAGAAGAAAAATTCGTGTCACGAATTAAATCCAAAGTGCTATTTGATTAAAAAAAACTATATATTCAATGAAGTACCCAACGGAGACAGAAACACGCTTAGAAAAGACGGGTACAACACAATTTATTAATATTTCGGGTAAATACCCTTTGTCAAAATAGACAAACAAACAAACAGAGAGATTAGCCGCTACTTATCTTCATAAAAGAAAAGGAAGAACAAAAGTGCGGGGAAAAAGTAAAAATGACGTCAACGAAAAATCGTAATAGAGAGACTCGGAAAGAACCTGAACACGAGAGACAAGAGTGTGTGCAAGTACGTGCAGGAGCGAGCGAAAGAAAAGGCATGTAGATGAGGCCAGAGAAAGAGAGAGAGAATCAATGAATCAATGAAACTTTATTTTACAACGGTTTAAGCATTGACATCGTCATCGACACAGCCATTTTACAAACCTGCCGTTGCTAGCAACTACAAGACTAACTACAAATATAAGTAAACATAATACTTGCAAACAGATGACAACACTGTTGACATAGACAGACATACTCATAGACTCACAGGCACCCCCTCCCCCCACTCCACCCGCCCCCCTTCACACATAGACAGAGCTAAGTAGTCCAAATAATAAATGAAAAGGATAACAGACTTAATTGGGAATAAGTTGGACCCTGCATAAAAAGAAACATATAATACAAGAGGTTAAGGCATCCCTACGAGTGATCCACAAAATATTTGCAGAGACCCTTTTTAAAACAGGCTAGCGAGGAGGTGGATTTTACATGGTCGGGAAGAGCATTCCAGATATGAGAGAGAGAGAGAGAGAGAGAGAGAGAGAGAGAGAGAGAGAGAGAGAGAGAGAGAGAGAGAGAGAGAGAGAGAGAGAGAGAGAGAGAGAGAGAGAAAGAGAGCGAGACGGAGAGAGAGAGAAAGAGAGAGAGAACGAACGGGGAGTACCCTTGGGCACGAAGTAGGCTGAGTGTCTAATACACAAAGCCTGCTAAACACCAACCCGAAGGCAAACTTTATATCACCTTCAAGTTGAGGACTACCTCGGGGAAAAACGGGAGGACCCCGGGAAAAAAAACCCCAGCATTTAGCACGGTACACAACAAGTAATAAGTCATGAAAACAAAGCAAATAATCAAATTCAGTAAGAGAATATTGGTATAAGTGGAGAGTAGGTAGTTGTGAAACCGTCTTCAAGGGTAACTCAAAAAATAAGTGGGGGGGGGGGGGGGGGGGGGAGGAGAGAGGAGAGAGAGAGAGAGAGAGAGAGAGGAGAGAGAGAGAGAGAGAGAGAGAGAGAGAGAGGGTTAAAGGCCTCTGGCTTATGCAAGCCAGTAATGTCTGGGCCAGGAAAGACCGTGAAAAATTTCTGATTAATAAACTGGGCACTGTGGCGCCACTCGGGATGAATATGAAAAATTAACATTTTTTACCTTGCTTGTGTCTGCTACTTTACCTCACTGTTTTACTACTCACTAACCAGTTAGGTGAGGATGGCGCTGGTTGATATGTACATTTCCCTTGGGGACTTTCTCAGCGCTGGCCGAACGTTTAGTTGGATCTCTTGCCCTTCCCTGTCGGGCGCCGGGTCTCCGGCTCACGGTTTGATACGCGGTTTTGGGGCGAGGCGATCGCGTGCATCCCTTGGGGATGTATGTGGTCGTCTTGTTGCGTGCCTGTGTGTTTTTCTGTGGGCTGGTGGGTGCCTGTTGGGTGGGGTTGGTGGCTCTGGCGGTTGTCTTCCGCCCCCACCCCACCCCCTTTTTTTTCCCTCTCTCTCCTTCTACCTCTCGCCCTCTTTCTCTCCCCCCCCCCCTTCTACCCCCTTTACCACTTCTCTCTAGCCCTCTTTCTCTTTTTACGCTTTTTCCTTTTCCCTTCTTCCCCTTCCTCCTTCCTCTTTCCCCCGCTCCCCCCCCCCCTGCCCCCGTCTCTCTCTCTCTCTCTCCCCCCCCCCCCCTTATTTTTTGAGTTACCCTTGAAGACGGTTTCACAACTACCTACTCTCCACTTATACCAATATTCTCTTACTGAATTTGATTATTTGCTTTGTTTTCATGACTTATTACTTGTTGTGTACCGTGCTAAATGCTGGGTTTTTTCCCGGGGTCCTCCCGTTTTTCCCCGAGGTAGTCCTCAACTGAAGGTGATATAAAGTTTGCCTTCGGGTTGGTGTTTAGCAGGCTTTGTGTATTAGACACTCAGCCTACTTCGTGCCCAAGGGTACTCCCCGTTCGTTCTCTCTCTCTTTCTCTCTCTCCGTCTCGCTCTTTTTCTCTCTCTCCGTCTAGCTTTCTCTCTCTCTCTCTCTCTCTCTCTCTCTCTCTCTCTCTCTCTCTCTCTCTCTCTCTCTCTCTCTCTCTCTCTCTCTCTCTCTCTCTCTCTCTCTCTCTCTCTCTCTCTCTCTCTCTCTCTCTCTCTCTCTCTCTCTCTGGCCTCATCTACACGCCTTTTCTTGCGCTCGCTCCTGCACGTACTTGCACACACTCTTGTCTCTCGTGTTCAGGTTCTTTCCGAGTCTCTCTATTACGATTTTTCGTTGACGTCATTTTTACTTTTTCCGCACTTTTGTTCTTCCTTTTCTTTTATTTTACGTCACCTCCTTCAGTTGCCACATTCCTTCTGCCAATGAAGATAAGTAGCGGCTAATCTCTCTGTTTGTTTGTTTGTCTATTTTGACAAAGGGTATTTACCCGAAATATTAATAAATTGTGTTGTACCCGTCTTATCTAAGCGTGTTTCTTTCTCCGTTGGGTACTTCTTTGCATATTACACGCTTGGCAGTCACCTTTTTGGTCTGGATTGATATTTTATATATTCAATGTCGGACACTAAGCATTTTGCCAAAATGTCAGATGCAGATTTCATAATTAATGAGAGGTAAGGTCTGTGCCACACTGAGTGACTCTCTTTCCGTATGAGAGGGAAGGTGTGTGGCACACTGGTTGACTCCGTCGATTCACAGTAGAGAAGCGAGGGATACAACCCATGTGGACTTATAAATACGACATTGAGACATCATTGTACGCCGCGCAAGTTGTCTCCGTCGCTCCGCCAGAACGAATCAAGGGAGACAACGAGCGTGGGTTCAGAATGTCACTTCACTCAGTCAAGGGACGAACGATAGACGACACCGATTGTGCCCGTCGAACCACTGGTGAGAATCGAGGGAGGCAACCAGTATGGGTTCCCACTTAAATTCACTCAGACGAGGGTCTCATAATGCCGCCCATGATACTCTGGACAAGGGATGTAGCCGTACCGGCCATGGCTAGGGGCAACAGGTGGCACAGGGAAAGCAACACTCCAAGTGGCAGGATCACAGGAAAATTTGGGGGAAGGGGCCACGGGGTAGGAAATACGCTGATTGGTCATTGACTGGGGTGGATAATTTGGGGTGGGGTACTTTACAGTTGAGATCAATGGGCAGGTGACCGTTACGGTGCAAGCCTCCTAGAGGCGGCATGGGGGGTCCGTATTGCAGGCGGTCGTCACACATAGTTGGCCGCAGCACAGGCTGGTGGGCAGAGCTAGACCGCATAGATGGCAGGGATGCACGAGCTGTGGACCGAAGGTTGAAGGCAAGTCGCGAGGCCCCCTCAGTGCTTGGATGGAAATTATCATTCTGTCTGTAGAGCAACTTACGTGGCCCACCACGAGACAGAAACACTGGCACGTTGTCAATGTACAGAGCCCTCGCCTGATCACACGCCGCCATCAGGTTCCTGTTGGATGGGATGATGGCGCTGTTGGCGGGGTGTCGACCAAAAGCAGGCAAAACAGACGACATTTTGACGGAGGCGCATGGAAACTTAACTTTTACCAGTTTGAGGAGGGCGGCCCAGGTGTCCACACTGATAACTTGTCGGCGTTTGCATGTGTTGATCCCGACATGCAGCACGGCTAAAACAATGTGCGGTGCAGGAGGCTGCGAGTCGAGCAATGGACATGCACCACGGTTCTCCTGCTCGACTTAAGAGAGAGAGAGAGAGAGAGAGAGAGAGAGAGAGAGAGAGAGAGAGAGAGAGAGAGAGAGAGAGAGAGAGAGAGAGAGAGGGAGAGGGAGGGAGGGGGAAAGAGACAATGACAATGATTCTTTATTTTACAACGGTGAAAGTTTTAGCTGGCACAACCATTTTTCGAAATTGCCGTTGCTAATCTAATCTACAAATAATGCACAAAGTGTGAAAATATTATACTGAAAATAATAATAATAATAAATGATATAAAAAGAGAAACCAAAAAAAAAACAACAACAACAAAAACGTGCACACACACACACACACACACACACACACACACACACACACACACACACACACACACGTATACACACACAAACACGCGCGTGAACGCACACACTGAGTAATATAGGGTCGCAGTGAAAGTATTAAGATAATGACGTGAGGTAATTGAAAATACTGGCTCTAAAATACAAAAGGGTTGTTGATGTAACTTTCCTAGGCAAAGTGTTCTACAAGCTATGGCCTGAGAACGCTAAACTTGTCTTGTAGAGATCGATTCTAGGTCGTGGTACAATAATGAATTGCCTTGATCTTGAGTACGTTGGTGATGGAAAGGAAAATAGTTTCATAATATAATCAGGAAATTTGCTATTCAATTTTTTGAACAAAATTATTCTTTTATTGTACATTAAATGATTTTTCAGGGGAATAATCTCCAAGGTTTTCAATTTATTATCGATAGTTGAGTTAGGGTCAGGTAGGATAAGTTTTGCGGCTCTACGATGAAGAGAGTTCAGTCTATTTAACTGGACCTCGCTTGCTCCATCCCACACTGTAGAAGCATAGTCGATATGTGACCTGATGTGGGCGTTAAAGAACAGTTTACGTGTTTCTACATCAGTGATATATTTAAATTTGGCTAAAATGTAAAGGTTTTTTAAATATTATGTTGCATATTTTAATAATATGACACTGCCATTTAAACTGGTTATCTACAGTAACACCGAAAAGACGATGTTCTGTTACTTGACTGATGGGTTTTCTTTGCAGAGACAAGCTGAGTGAGAAAGAGCCGAGCTGGTGCTTTTGACGGGTACTTAGTACCATACATTCAGTCTTCGCTGGGTTTAGGATCATGGAATTGTTACTACACCAGTTGTCAATGTCTTGTAGTGCGTTTTGTAGGCGTGTATCAATAACAGATACATCCTCGTCGGGCGTGTGTATTGCAGCATCATCCGCGAACATATCGCAAGAAACATTATGATCGCTAATTGTGAGCGGAAGGTCGTTAATGAACAAACAAAATAGAAGAGGGCCTAAAATAGAGCCATGGGGCACGCCATGCTTGACTAATCGGTGATTAGAATATGTACCATTAGGAAGGACTTTTTGTCTTCTGTCATCCAAGTAGGATTTGAAGAACGTGGCAGCGCTGTTGGTGTATAATGAGATTTTCTTTATCAGTATATCATAGTTTACTAAATCAAAAGCTTTACTGAAGTCTAAAAGCTACAACTGTTAGTTTGGATTCATTGATAGATGCTAACCAGGTGTCTGTCATCCTAATCAGCGCGGTATAGCAGGAATGGTTTGGTCTGAAACCTGACTGCAATGAATGGATAAGATTTCGGTTTTCGAAATATTTAGATAGATGTTTATGAATATGCCTCTCTAAAGGCTTTGACAAAACTGGTTAGTAATGAAATGGGACGAAAATTATTAATTTCACATAGATCTTTTGATTTTGGTAGTGGGATTACTTTTGCATCTTTAAATGCATCCGGAAAACAGTTTTGTTTTATACAGAGATTGTAGATGAACGTGAGACTCTCAACGATATTGTGGAAGAGATGTCTTGAGTATTTTTGAGCTGATCTCATCAGGCCCGGATTACGTTTTATTTTCCATCGAGGTAATTAATCTGCCCACTTCATGAACCGCTATAGGCGGAATGATGAAAGGTTCGTTGTTTTTATTTTTCTAGTTACAGTAGTCTAGTAGTTTGTCTGGACAAATATACTCATGTGAGTTATTTCACAGTGGCATTAGTGATTCCGACACAGAGACAAAATGGTCGTTAAAACTGTTTGCAGTGAGGTGGGGTGGTAAAGACGCACTACTTTTATTTGTACCTTTGGTTACTCAAATTTATGACACGCCATACAGTGGAGGAGTCTTTACTTTGCTTAACTACCTTACTGAAGAGAGATTTCTTTGCTTCTAAAACCATTGATTTTACGCGATTACGCTGTAATTTGTATTTAGCAAAACGCTTCGTGGGTTTTTTTTTTCAGCTCGTCCCTGTGTTCAATAGCCTCTATCAGATCCGCAGTTAGCCAGGGTGGTAAGGCGGCGCACTTAACTAACTCTCTTTTGCCTCAGGGGCGCGTGTTTATTCAGCACACCGAGAAAGACGCGGTACCAGGTGTCTAATGCTTTGTTCGGGTCACTATCGTTATACACGTCCGTGAACTGTGCTCCAGCTAAATCAGTCAAAAAGCAATTTCATTAAAGTTTTAAAATGATCTATAAGTGATGCAGGTGTGACTTTGCTTTTTTCATTTTTGGAAGTTTTGACAGCCATATGCAGCTAACTGAACCCCCAGGGAAAGAGGAAAAGAGGTAGGCCGAGAAACTCCTGGCGTCGAGACCTCCAAGCAGACATCAAGAGACTGGGAACCACCTGGAGTAGAATCGAAGGAGAAGCACAGGACAGGAGTTGCTGGAGGTCTCTCGTCGACGGCCTATACCCGGGTAGGGGTGACAGGCGTAAGTAAGTAAGTATGCAGCTAACTGGATAGTGGTCGCTGACACTCAGACTATCAACTTGAGTGTTGCTAACTGCGAGAGGTTTGTTGGTATAGATATGGTCTATAATAGTGGCTGATGTTGGCGTAATTCTGCTGGGGGATGTCACCATTTGTTGGAGAGAGAGAGAGAGAGAGAGAGAGAGAGAGAGAGGAGAGAGAGAGAGAGAGAGAGAGAGAGAGAGAGAGAGAGGAGAGAGGAGATGAGAGAGAGAGAGAGAGAGAGAGAGAGAACAATGAACAATGAACCTTTATTTTCCAACGGTAGAAGTTATTGGTAACAGGACCAGTTTTCAAACTTGCCGTTGCTACATCTACTACATAAGTGACATAGACATGTAAACATACACATACCGACACTGCTGCATGCATGCATTCGCTCACGCTCGCACGCACGCACCACGCACGCACATACATACACACACATACCCACACACACACACGCACTCAGGTACGCACGCATGCACATCACAACTCGCGCATGCACGCTCGCACACACACACACACACACACACACACACACACACACACACACACACACACACACACACTCATGCACACCTCAATTACGCATGCACACACGCACGAACACTAACTCTCTCTCTCTCTCTCACACACACACACACACGCACACACACACACACACTTACACACGCACGCACTCACGCACATACGCACAAAACAAACACACGCTCTCGGACACGCACTCCAGACCCGCACACGCGTACGCACAAAAATATAAAATGAGTAAAAATGCAAAGTAAAGCAAATAAACAAAAAATCATTAAGTACATTAAAGTTCATACAGCAAGGGCAAATATGTATGCAGGTGCTATCTCTCTCTCTCTCTCTCTCTCTCTCTCTCTCTCTCTCTCTCTCTCTCTCTCTCACGCCGGCACACACACACATATACACACACACACACAGCATGCACGCACGCGCGCGCGCGCGCGCACACACACACACACACACACACACACATACACAGATAGAGAGAGAGAGAGAGAGAGAGAGAGAGAGAGAGAGAGAGAGAGAGAGAGAGAGAGAGAGAGAGAGAGAGAGAGAGAGAGCAGTTTAATGCAGGACATTTTCTTACGAAGTTGGGTTTTTTTCTTCAGTCACAAGTCTATTTAATTTCAACAAGTGCGTAATCATGAATGTCGCGATCTGGCTTTATGGCTCCTGTGCAGTGCAATGTACCGAAGCAGACCTGTACTCTGTCCTCGTCCTTTCATCAGAATCATTCATCTTAAGGTGATAGCACTGTGATTTCAAATCCATGAAAATGCTTTAGAAACGACTTCTCTTAAGTTCCCTAGGGTCTCAGCCCTTCACTAGACACAATGGCCGCCCCGCCCAAGCTCTCCCAACACTCGTTATTACCGTTTAAAGAGCATAAGTATTTGTTAGCATTTTGGTGTTTTGGCAAAATAGTCTCTCTTGTCTGCGTCCTTTAAACCAAGTGCGTGTTTGAAAGGTTGCAAACAGCCACAGAATTGGAAAGGCCAGCTATTTCCGCACCGAACAATCAAACTGAGACTGACCTACGCTAGCGGGGTTTGATTATTCACCATCACAAAAAAATCCTTTACGGTCATTAGCACCGAGAACAACAAACCCATGCAGGGGATCAAATGACATTTTTTTTAGTATTTTCATCATTCCGCACCCATAATTGAACAACCAAGCCCCGCGTTTTCAGCTAGCCTGTTCTAAATGACTATAGTAAACATTTCTAGTTTTGCGGACAGGCTTACAATTTTTTTTTACCATATATTGTACCTTGAAGCTGTACTGGGATGACATATTCCATTATAATTCTTTAATTTACATCACAGTTTTATGAAATAATTGTAAAATCAGTATGTGAATACACGCCCGTGCTAGCTTTTTCAAAAAGAATGTAATAGCGTGCCAATTTAGCCAGCCTAAGACATCGCTAACGCGAAAATAATGGGATAGAATAACACACTTCCTTTGCAAGAATACGTGACGTTTTACGGTGACTCAATAATAATAACAAGATGAGGATTTCATCCCAAAGTCTACCATATTGTCTGGAGCTCTCATGCGTTAACTTTTAGGAACATTCAGAGTTCATATTTTTGGCTTATTATGCTGATCCATTCCCCTCCTCTCTAAGCCAACCTCTGATCATCACACACATCCGCGCACACAAATAAAGACGGACACACGACGATTCCTGCCATTAATACGCACTGTGGGCTCGTGTAGCGACAGGAATCCATCTCCTTCTAATCTAACCCACCCTCTGATCCACACACACTGGCACGCAGAGATAAAGACGGATACACGGCGATTCCCGCCATTCGTAAGCTCAGTGGTCTGGCGCGTAGCATAGCTATTCTGAAGAAGAATACTAGCGCGAGCAGCAAGATGACGTCACTTCAAGCTTCACCTCATGGCATCATTAGTCCCACGACGCCGTGTTCATAGTGACGACTCGATGTTATGCGTCACTCACCGCAGTACTAACATTTGACGTATTAGAGGGTCAAACTTTGCAATTTTCTTGCTGATTTTCACACCTAGAGCTTACAGGTCACAATTTGACCTAATCTTACCCCAGAGCCGGGACAAGCAGCAGGCTTATGCAAACACTGTTTATGAAAAAGCATGCGGGTATTAATGCAAAGATAGTTTTTGCAGAAATTGTCTGATTTTCACACCTATAGCATACAGGTCGCAATTGACCTAATCGTACCCGACAGCCGAGACGGTGTGAAAATCAGACAATTTTCTGCACTACTTTTTCGGAGTCATTTGTAAACTAGCTAACATAACTTTATTTTTTCTTTTACGAAAAAAAATCTTCTGATTAATACCCGCATGATTTTTCATAAACAGTGTTTGCATAAGCCTGCTGTTTGTCCCGGCCCTAGGATAGGATCAGGGCAAATTGTGACCTGTAAACCCTAGATGTGAAAATCAGCAAGAAAATTGCAAAGTTGCTCCTCTGATACGTCAAATGTTAGTACTGCGATGAGTGACGCACACCATCGAGTTGTCACTATGAACATGGCGTCGTGGGACTAATGATGCCATGACGTAAAGCTTGAAGTGATGTCATTTCGCTGCTCGTGCTATTATTCTTCTTCAGAATATCCATGCTACGCCAGACAATAGAGCTTACGAATGGCGGGAATCGCCGTGTGTCCGTCTTTATTTCTGTGTGCCAGTGTGCGTGGATCAAAGGGTGGGTTAGAGTAGAAGCAGATGGATTCCTGTCGCTACACGAGCCTACAGAGCGTACTAATGGCAGGAAGCGCTGTGTCCGTCTTTATTTGTACAAAATTGTGTGCGCCGACGTGTGTGTTGATCAGAGGTTGGCTTAGAGAGGAGGGAAATGGATCAGCATAATACGCCTACAAGTATGAACAACTCTGAATGTTCCTAAACGAAAAACGCATCTGAGCTTCAAACAATACGGTAGAATTTGGGATAAAATCTTCATCTTGTTATCTTGTTACTTCTTGCCAGCATTTCTGCCCTGCACGCCAAAAGCGTCATGTGCATGCTCTGTAATGCCCTCCGACTAACCCAATTTCAAAGTCTACCGTATTTGTATTTTCAACACGGCGGACCAAAAGTAGTCGAAAACGTCACAAAAAATAGTATGTTGCATAATATCAAAAACAATCGCGAAGGGAAAATCTGTCCCTTTCGCTTGACAATAGTCGGCACTTCAGGGGTGGATGAGTTACCTCGACGGGTGTGTGTGTGTGTGTGTGTGTGTGTGTGTGTGTGTGTGTGTGTGTGTGTGTGTGTGTGTGTGTGTGTGTGTGTGTGTGTGAGGGTGGTGGTGGTGGTGGTGTTCCAACGTTTTGTTTGGGACCTTCAACCTGACGCAAAAGGCCTCCCCGACGATAGATCTTCTGCCAGTGGCCGAAAAATCAAACAACGGATATGCCCCTGCACTTCGTTTGGAGTACCACAATTGCATCCTGACGTGTCCAGTGTGTGAGTACCTCTGCAGATTTTGGGTGTGCCTGTACCCATAATAATTATGAGGTAAATATAAAACTAACTTCCTTGCTATCCTCGTGAATATATTCATTTCGGGTTTCCCATTCTATCGGCAACATTTGAGATATTCGGAGACATCTAACTCATTCTACCCCAACTACGGATTTATCCGTAAATGCACGCCCAGCATTTTCCGACCAACTACGGATTTATCCGTAATGGGCAGTCCTGAAACTGCATCCCTTCTTATTCGGCTTGTAGTGGTTCCTAATTGGAACTGTTAGCTTTAGCCACTTCTTTGTTCTTCCTCATGTGCACGCGGCAAGTTTGGGCGGTTTTTCGAGCCTTTTTTTGCGGAATTTGTGTACTTTTCTTCGACAATGGCGAGGCGTTCCCGGACTTTGAATGCTAGTCAGGCTGCTGAGTTTATAATGAATTATGACAGCGAAGAAAATGATGAACTGATCGACTGTGAAGTGGACTTAGATGAGTCCACTGACTCAGAAAATGAATTGAATGTTTGGGGTGTATCTTAAAAGTCTGAAATATTTACTTTTAAAAATGTCTTTGTTTACAAGCAAATTGCAAAAATAAACATCTCTTAGTTCTTTCCGGTGTCAATAAACATAAAACACAGGACATGTACATTTTGTAAATTTATTTTTCTGTACTGTCCCAAAATTTGGTTGAGATAGGTTCAGTGGTTTCAAAGTTATAGCAGTTTTTGCGAGACACCCATATATTTAGCACTCAGCTCTCTGCATGGCTGGTCCAGAGGGCAAAGTTGCTGGCTGCACAGCTGGGGTAGAAAGAGCTAAACTAGTACATGTTTCGCTAACGGAGAACAGATGTGATTCTGAAGGTTTCCATTCAATAACGTGCATGCCCAGTCAAAGAGTGCCCAATGTGTTTGATACAGACAGTGTAACACAACCCCAGCAGAAGCAAGCGTCCAACTTTATTCAACATCAGAGGTGAAAGAAAACATGCAAGGGGCGTCTACGGAAGTGAATATTGGAGTTGCTAAAGAGTCTTCCACAATTCGGACACCTATATTTCAATTGTGGAAGACTCTCTAGCACCTCCATAACGTTCCCGGGTTAGGTTTTGTCAATATTGCCAGCTGATCATGTCAGCGATACTGACGTAGAACTTTGCTCATCGATTCCACACTGGTTGTCTCCCTCGATTCGCTGCGCTAATTAGCGCAGCGAATCGAGGGAGACAACCAGCGTGCATCAACTGTTGCAGGCTCTCTGCCTGTGTCTGCGTGTAAAGCCCACTGAGGACCCTGCGGACTTCTGCCTGTTTTCTGATGACATGTCGAACAAGCAGATTCCCTGGAATGTTCCTGATCACGTGCTGCAGAAACTGGACTCCTGGTGGGGCAGGAGAATGCGCGCGCAAGGGGTTGATCCGGCCATGAACGACAACATTTATGAAAGTATAGTAGCAAGGCAAGCACAAAAGCATGAATTTTATTTCTGCCACGGACAGAGAGAGAGAGAGAGAGAGAGAGAGAGAGAGAGAGAGAGAGAGAGAGAGAGAGAGAGAGACAGAGAGAGACAGAGAGAGACAGAGACAGAGAGAGACAGACAGACAGAGAGAGGAGAGAGAGAGAGAGAGAGAGAGAGAGAGAGAGAGGGTGAGAGATGATGACGATGATGATGATGATGGTGATGAAACTTTATTTTGCAAAGGTAAAAAGTTTTGACAGAAAAAAATCGTCATTTTGCAAACTTGCCGTTGCTACAATCTACAAAATAGAATAGAAAAAAGTAATAAAACTACTTAGTTCACGCATAATAAGATAAACGTCTCATAGCATCATTACATTCGGACACAACAATACCACTGTCGCGCGCAGACTCTCTCTCTCTCTCTCTCTCTCTCTCTCTCTCTCTCTCTTACACACACACACACACACACACACACACACACACACACACACACACACACACACACACACACACACACACACACATACAAACACACACACACACAAACACACACAAACACACACACACACTCACACAGACACACACACAAACACGCACACACAAACTACATTAATACATGAGGTACATGAATGCGTTTCAAATACAAAATAACGCCGGAAAGAGTTTCCCATTTTTGTTTGGCCAATAATAACAGGACTTGTTTTTCTGATGTTATGTTTGGCTCATAAGGTGTTGAACAATTTTCAAATATATTCTAAGTGAGGTTATACCTTTCAGGTGTGCAGGAAGTGAATTCCATGGAAACGAACCAGAAAATGACATACTAGTTTTAAAGAGGTCAATTCTCGGTAGGGGTAGGCGTAAGGTATTGTTCCTGCTTAATAAATTTGGTGTTTAGGTGCTGCGGTGTCATATTATTTAGTATCTTATGCATGAAAATGCATTTGTTGATAATAAGTTGCTGACGCAGACCGAAATTATTTAAATTTCTAAATTTATCTGTTGTAGGAATGGGCCGCGTATTATTTAAACAACTCTTTTATATATAGAGTTTAACCTGTTCATGTTAACATCGCTACAGCCGTCCCACACCGTGGAGACATAATCAACTTGGGACTTTATATGAGCATGAAAAAACAGTTTTCAGGTATTTGTGTCAGTGACGTGTCTAAGTTGGGACAACAACAAAAAAAGTGTTTTTGGCAGTGGTCTTACAAGCAGCATTTATATGGGTCTCCCAGCACAGTTGTTCATCAACGTGTATTTCTAAGAATTTACGCCCAGTGACTTGTTCTATGGTTTCAGCGTTCAGTTGTAATTGTAATAGCTGTGGTTGGCGTTCATGTTTTGCCGCGTGTCGATTAAAATACTCTTTGTTTTAGCAGGATGAAGAGTGATATGGTTCTATCTACACCAGTCGGATACCTCATTGAGACTGCGTTGTAAGCTATGGCTAATGTCAGACGTTCTTTTACCAGAAACATGAAGGTTTGTATCGTCGGCAAAGAGGTTGCAGTTAATATCCGAGTTAGTGATATGTAATGGTAGATCATTGATAAATAGAATGAACAAAAGAGGTCGTAGAATAGACCCCTGAGGGACGCCGTAATTTACATTTCCTTGCTTAGACCATTTTCCATGAGCATATACCTTCTGCTTTCTATCAGTTAGATATGATTGGGAGAAATCTATTGTTGTTTCATGTATGTGGTATACTGCTATTTTTTTTCAGAAAAATGTCATGTTCCACAAGGTCAAACGCCGTTTTTAGTGCAAAAATAAAACAAAAAAAACCCTACTCCTGACATCATGTTTTATTGATTGATTCCAGCCAGCTGTATACAATATGTGTCAGTGCTGACTGACAAGAATGTTTCGGTCTAATACCGGACTGGTGAATGTTAAGTAAATTATTTTTTTCGAGGAAATCCAGGAGGTGTTTTTGTATGTGCTTTTCTAGGGGCTTTGACAGAGCTGACAGAAGGGAAATTTGACGATAATTATTAACATCTTCCAGATCTTTAGATTTAGGGATTGGGGTTACTTTCGCCTCTTTGAATATGGTTGCAAACGAGTTTTGTTCTATGCAGAGGTTGACAATAAACGTAAGTGGCTTTACTGTGTATGGTAATGACATCTTCAGAGTTTCATTATCGATACTGTCAATACCAGTCGAATTTTTGTTCGGCATGCTAGAAATATATTTGCTGACTTCAGCGACTGTAATATTAGGAATGATGAAGGTATTCGATGTACATATATTCTCACAGTATTCTCTCAGGGAAATTGGAACTTGATACGGTGTGCTGTTTCTTGCAGCTGACTGTGCCAGTGTTTAGCTGTCGACAAGAAGTGATTATATAACTCATTCTACCCCAGACACACCACAGAACGATATGGATCGACCATGATAGTCCAAGGGTGATGCCAGAATAGCTTGGCGCCTATGGGCGCCAAGCTATTCTGGCATCACCCTTGAACTATCATGGTCGATCTGTTTCCTGCACTGCAAAGCAGTCTTCAGAGGACAGCGGCAACATTTGGGGATATCGGTGTTGGGGTAGAATGAGTTAACACATCAGCTGACAAATGAGATGGGGTTTCCGGTGCCGATTTACTTTAATTATGAGATTTAGTGCTTTCCAAACCGATTCCGTATCCTTCTTGTCTCGAATCAATTGTTGGAAAAAAAGACTTTTTTTTAACGCTCTGAGTATTTGACGCAGTTACGTTGTTTCTTGTATTCATTTTATTTTTTCTCTTTTTAAAGTTTGTCTCTAAGCGAAATGGCTCGTTTGATATCCGCGGTTAACCAGGGTGGTATGGTAGAGTTTTTAACTCGTTTGTCTCTTATGGGCGCATGTTTATTGAGAACGCTGAGAAAAATCCATCCAGCACGATAAGACACTGTCAGGAGAAGTGTGATTATAAACTTCAGTAAACGGAGCATTGTGCAGGTCCCGCAGAAATTCTTCTTTATGGAATGTTTTAAAAGAACAATATTTTATTGTTTTGTGTCGTTTAGGTTTTTTTTTTTTTCTAGTTTCATGGAGACGTTACAACATATCGGATTATGATCGCTGATAACTGTACATTTGATATTTTATCCTCATTTGTCATGTAAATGTGATCAATTAAGGTTGAAGATGTAGATGTGGTTCTAGTCGGGGTTTTAACTAATTGTTTTAACTCATTCTACCCCAACACCGAAATCCCCAAATTTTGCCGTTGTCCTCTGAAGATTGCATTGCAGTGCAGGACACAGATCGACCATGATAGTTCAAGAGTGATGCCAGAATAGCTTGGCGCCCATAGGCGCCAAGCTATTCTGGCATCACCCTTCAATGGTCGATCCTTAACTTGCTGTGGTGTGTCTGGGGTAGAATGAGTTAAACAAAATAGGGCTGTTGTTGACGTCCATGCAGCATGGAACCCTTTAGGTTTAGAAAGATCTATATTAAAGTCGCCCAAAAAGATAACGTCAGCCTTACTTTGATTTACTTTATCCATCATTGCTACAAAGTCGTCATACCAGTCCCAGCTGGTTGCAGGATTTCTATCAATAAATCCAGTGAGGATTATCGGTGATTTGGTGGCTTTTATTTCAACCAATAAACTTTCTACTTTGGCTGACTCTAGTTCTGGTCGTCGTTTAACGCTACTAATTATTGAATTATTTGCATATACGGCTAGTCCAGATTACTGAGAAGTTTGGGACAGAAATGGAGTTATCCCTAATGGTATTTTTAAGCCTTGACTCGGTTACAACGAAAATATGAAAATGCATGGGCGTGTTCAGGAACGCAGACAAATCCGGCACCTTACTAACTAAATGGTAAATGAGCAGGTGACCAATTCTCAATTCGTCAGTCTGTTGCGGGGCAGTTTTTACGTAATATTTTGGCATTTCGGTATCGACACGAATGTTAATAGCGGGTAGAATGCGATAAAAATGTTTTTAAAAAGTACAGCAATGTCAATGTATTTAAATAAACAAATTGAAAACGTGTTAAAAATAAAAATAAATATAAGATATAAAATAAAATGAAAAGGTGCTAGAGATTACCACGATTTTAATTCTAATACAACTAAAAAGATGAAGAAAACCGCAATTAATCTACGAAAAAAAAAGTAATTTTAAATATCGAACATCCTATATCAACTTGGAGACGTGTGTCAATAACTGATCCACTACAATCGCACAGTGGGACGTTAGCAGATTCGAATAGAGACTACTGTAGATACTGTCTCGAACACACTGTCAAATAAGAGGGGAGAGTCCTATTACTGTCGAACACTAGCTGTCGACCTAGAGAAACGTGTCCTAATGACCGGCACGTGGCCTGAACTTTTGCAGCAACAAAAACAGCGCTGCACAATCATTGTCATTGAGCTGTGGCACTCCTGGCTGCGGGGGCGGTGGGGGGTGATGGGGGGGGGGGGGGGGTAGGTGAATACGGAGGGGTTCGGGTACGGGTACATCGGTCGGCCGTCTGTCACGAAGAAAGTGGGACCCATGGGAGGTGAAGCGTAAACGAAGGGGGGGGGGGGGCCGCTGTGACTTCTGTTCCGAGGCCGCAGATCCGGCCTTCGATCCACCGCTATGTTGAGTGGGTAGTAGTGTGAAGTCAACTTAGCTGTGATCTTTTTGACTGCAGTCTTTCGCCATAGCCTGCTCTTGTCGGAATCGGGGTTCAAGGCTGGGACCGGCTGGATGCTGGGGATCTTGGTCTTGTTTAGGCCTGTTGTCTCTTGAGCCAGATTTAATGTTCCTATCGCCATATCCGGGTGTTTGGTCATGGCGGAAAGAGTTTGGCTGTTGAACCGCCGTGGAACGGGCTGCGTTATTGGAAGTACATCCAGAGTACGCCCGCTTGATGTTCACAGCGAGAGTACTGGTGCCCCGCTTGTTGGGATGGACGGCGTCTCTGAACCATCCGCTCCAGTTCTTGTGTAAAAAACGTAGTCATTGTCAACAAAGTTGACCTTGAACAAAGAGCATGCTTCCCTGGCGCAGAGGTTTTTGTCAGTGATGCATGGGTCGGGTTGCTGGCGTTCGTTGTTCATGGGCAGGACAGACGACATGAAGAGTTCCGCTTTGAGGAGGACGCATCTGGCAGCAGAAATCATATCCTTCCAGCCCTTCTTGCCGATGACGAACCCACGCTTACAGTCATTGATGCCGACATGTATGATGACTGATGTGACTGTATTCGTGGGGTCGGCATCGTGAAGGCGCTGTCCAGAGGATGCCGCCTCTGTTGAGGCCCGACACTGACACGACCTGCGCCTTGTCCGTGCCAGTGACGGACAGCAGCTTACCGTACAGGCCGCGCGTACAGGTATAGAGTCACCAGGAAGAAGCGTCTGTGTAGCAGGCTTTAGCTCTGGAATCTCAGCACGGTCGGTGGGTTTGTGTGTGTGTGTGTGTGTGTGTGTGTGTGTGTGTGTGTGTGTGTGTGTGTGTATGTGTGTGTGTGTGTGTGTGTGTGTGTGTGTGTGAGAGAGAGAGAGAGAGAGAGAGAGAGAGAGAGAGAGAGAGAGAGAGAGAGAGAGAGAGAGAGAGAGAGAGAGAGAGAGAGAGAGAGAGAGCATCGTAAACATAATATTTGCAAACAATTGACAACACTGTTCACATAGATAGACATACTCATAGACTCACAGACACCCACCCCCCACCCCACCCGCCCCCCTTCACACATAGACAGAGCTAAGTAGTCCAAATAATAAATGAAAAGGATAACAGACTTAATTGGGAATAAATTGGACCCAGCATAAAAAGAGACATATAATACAAGTGGTTAAGGCATCCCTACGAGTGATCCACAAATATTTGCAGAGACCCTTTTTAAAACAGGCTAGCGAGGAGGCCGAGAGAGAGAGAGAGAGAGAGAGAGAGAGAGAGAGAGAGAGAGAGAGAGAGAGAGAGAGAGAGAGAGAGAGAGAGAGAGAGAGAGAGAGAGAGAGAGAGAGAGAGAGAGAGAGAGACAATGACAATGACAATGATTCTTTATTTTACAACGGTGAAAGTTTTGGCTGGCACAACCATTTTTCGAACTTGCCGTTGCTAATCTACAAATAATGCTCAAAGTGTGAAAATATTATATGAGAAAAAAGAAATAGAAAAAAAAAAGAAGAAGAAGAATAAATGATATAAAAACAAAACAAAACCAGCAACAACAACAACAACAAAAACGTGCGCGCGCACACACACACACACACACACACACACACACACACACACACACACACACACACACACACACACACACACACACACACACGCACACACTGAGTATTATAGGGTCGCAGTGAAAGTATTAAGATAATGACGTGAGGTAATTGAAAATACTGGCTCTAAAATAAGAAAGGGTTGTTGCTGTTGTAACTTTCCTAGGCAAATTGTTCCACAGGCTATGGCCTGAGAACGCTAAACTTGTCTTGTAGAGATCGATTCTAGGTCGTGGTACAATAATGAATTGCCTTGATCTTGAGTACGTTGGTGATGGAAAGGAAAATAGTTTCTTAATATAATCAGGCATGTTGCTATTCAATGTTTTGAACATAATTATTCCCTTATTGTACATTAAGTGATTTTTCAGGGGAAGAATCTCCAAGGTTTTCAGTTTATTATCGGTAGTTGAGTTAGGATCAGGTAGGATAAGTTTTGCGGCTCTACGATGAAGAGCGTTCAGTCTCTTCAAGTGGACCTCGCTTGCTCCATCCCACACTGTAGAAGCATAGTCGATATGTGACCTGATGTGGGCGTTAAAGAACAGTTTACGTGTTTCTACATCAGTGATATATTTTAATTTGGCTAAAATGTAAAGTTTCTTTGATATTATGTTGCATATGTTAGTAATATGACACTGCCATTTAAAAGACGATGTTCTGTTACTTGACTGATGGGTTTTCCTTGAAGAGACAAGCTGAGTGAGAGAGAGCCTAGCTGGTGCTTTTGACGGGTACTTAATACCATACATTCAGTCTTCGCTGGGTTTAGGATCATGGAGTTGTTACTACACCAGCTGTCAATGTCTTGTAGTGCGCTTTGTATGCGTGTATCAATAATAGATAAATCCTCGTCGGGCATGTGTATTGCAGCATCATCCGCGAACATATCGCATGAAACATTATGATCGTTAATTGTGAGCGGAAGGTCGTTAATGAACAAACAAAATAAAAGAGGGCCTAAAATAGAGCCCTGGGGCACGCCATGCTTGACTAAGCGGTGATTAGAATATGTACCATTAAGAAGGACTTTTTGTCTTCTGTCATCCAAGTAGGATTTGAAGAACGTGGCAGCGCTGTTGGTGTACAACGAAATTTTCTTTATCAATATATCATAGTTTACTAAATCAAAAGCTTTACGGAAGTCTAAAAAGACTACACCTGTTAGTTTGGATTCATTGATAGATGCTAACCAGGTGTCTGTCATCCTAATCAGCGCAGTATGGCAGGAATGGTTTGGTCTGAAACCTGACTGCAATGGATGGATAAGATTTCGGTTTTCTAAATATTTAGATAGATGTTTATGAATATGCCTCTCTAAAGGCTTTGACAAAACTGGTAGTAATGAAATGGGACGAAAATTATTAATTTCGCTTAGATCTTTTGATTTTGGTAGTGGGATTACTTTTGCATCTTTAAATACATCCGGAAAACAGTTTTGTTTTATACAGAGATTGTAGATGTACGTGAGACTCTCAACGATATATGGAAGAGATGTCTTGAGTATTTTTGAGCTGATCTCATCAGGCCCGGATGACTTTTTATTTTCCATCGAGGTAATTAATCTGCCCACTTCATGAACCGCTATAGGCGGTATGATGAAAGGTTCGTTGTTTTTATTTTTCTGGTTACAGTAGTCTAGTAATTTGTCTGGACAAATATACTCATGTGAGTTATTTCCCAGTGGCATTAGTGATTCCGCCACAGAGACAAAATGGTCGTTAAAACTGTTTGCAGTGAGGTGGGGTGGTAAAGACGCACTACTTTTATTTGTACCTTTGGTTACTAAATTTATGGCACGCCATACAGTGGAGGAGTCTTTACTTTGCTTAACTACCTTACTGAAGAGAGATTTTCTTGCTTCTAAAACCATTGATTTTACGCGATTACGCTGTGTTTTGTATTCAGCAAAACGCTTCGTTTTGTTTAGCTCGTCCCTGTGTTCCATAGCCTCTATCAGATCCGCAGTTAGCCAGGGTGGTAAGGCGGCGTACTTAACTCTCTTTTGCTTCAGGGGCGCGTGTTTATTCAGGACACCGAGAAAGACGCGGTACCAGGTGTCCAATGCTTTGTTCGGGTCACTATCGTTATAAACGTCCGTGAACTGTGCTCTATCTAAATCAGTCAAAAAGGCAATTTCATTAAAGTTTTTAAATGATCTATAAGTGATGCACGTGTGACCTTGCTTTTTCATTTTTGGAAGTTTTGACAGCCATATGCAGCTAACTGGATAGTGGTCGCTGACACTCAGACTATCAACTTGAGTGTTGCTAACTGCGAGAGGTTTGTTGGTATAGATATGGTCTATAATTGTGGCTGATGTTGGCGTAACTCTCGTGGGGGATGTCACCATTTGTTGGAGACCGACTAAGGTAGTAGTACACTCCCATGATGGATGAGGTTTCAGAAAGTCAATATTAAAATCTCCAAGAAGCAGAACATCTTTGGTCTGAATGTCTGTTTTATCGATCATGTGTAGAAAGCTATCGTACCACTCAAAGGTGGCTGCAGGGTTTCGATACAGAAACCCGACAAGCAAAGGAGGGGATTTAGAGTGTTTGATTTCTACCCAAATACATTCTACATCATCCGTTTCTAGGTCTTGTCTCCTGCGGGTTATGTGTAGAATTGATTGATGGATGTATACCGCTACACCTGTCTCACCCTGGGACGGATCTCTCCTAATAATAGAATAATTTGGGATGGTGATGGCTTCATTACTGATGTGGGAGGCCAACCGAGTTTCGGTTAAACCCATTAGGTGAAAATAGTCGGGGGAATTAACATAAACACAGACATCTTGAACTTTGTTTGCTAGGTGGTAGACATTGAGCTGACCGATACGGAATCTTTGTCCTTTGAGAGAGAGAGAGAGAGAGAGAGAGAGAGAGAGAGAGAGAGAGAGAGAGAGAGAGAGAGAGAGAGAGAGAGAGAGAGAGAGAGAGAGAGAGAGAGAGAGAGAGAGATGAAATGAAATGAAATGAAATGAAATGAAATGAAACTTTATTTCTCAACGGATGAAGTAATTAGCACGTGTGCCATTTTTCATACTTGCCGTTGCTACTCTACAAACACAGGATAATAATTGTAATACTAATAGTACCAAATTACACAAAGAAAAATTAGGAGACAGTAAACATGAAGAGACACTAAACAAAATTCATTCATTCATTCGGTCATACAAAAACAAACGAAAAATAGAAAGTACACGCAACGCGCGCACACTGACACATACACGCTCGCGCACACAGACACGCGCTAATGATAACTTGACCTATATACGAAGCAAATCATTTGGATCATAGTGAAAATTCACTTCAGACAGCACAAATTATTTGGATTATAATAGAAACTTGAATTATGTAATTAGGCGATTATTATTAGTATGCACAAACCATACGGCAGCATGCACTGATTATACGATAAGCACATGTTTGATGCGAATACTTGTGGTAGATTATGTATCATCAGCAGACAAGTACTTGAGGAGAGAGAGAGAGAGAGAGAGAGAGAGAGAGAGAGAGAGAGAGAGAGAGAGAGAGAGAGAGAGAGAGAGAGAGAGAGAGAGATAGAGAGAGAGAGAGAGAGAGAGAGAGAGAGAGAGAGAGAGAGAGAGAGAGAGAGAGAGAGAGAGAGAGAGTTATAGAGCATGTTTTTTTTTTTGTTTTTCCAACCGAACAATGCCAGTTGTGTATCAGTGGCTTAGGAACTCACCTGGCCAGCTGGCCATGTGTGACTGGGCAATACTTCCTTTGGACATTGTTTGGCAAGAACATGTTAAAGAGATTTTCTCCAGACAAGGAAGAGTTAATAGCTTACAATATCTCCTTGACATGTTTTACAATAATGCTGCACACAAGAACAGACGTAACTTGTGTTTAATTATATTGAAAGCGGTAAAATAAACGACTTGAGTTTTCTGCTCTATTTTCCTTTGCCACGCAGGAGAGTTCCCTCGTTGCGCACGACTAGTAGTTGCGGCAGGAACATTGAGATCCCGCTGTACTGGCGAATAATAAATTATAAGCAATCAAAGCCCGTCGGGAAACGCCGGCCATTTTAACACTTCTGTTGTGATTTTATTCAGTACACCGGTCACCGCCACACCCCCCCCCCCCTCTCACAAATATTGGAAAGCAGTGGTCATGTCTTACCCAGCAAGCGAAAGACCCTCGGGCCGACGTCATCCTGAGGGTCTTTGCTGACTGGGACACTTCACAGTGTTACGTTTTGATTATGCCGGCCACTGACAGCACTTCAAAGAAAA
This sequence comes from Semisulcospira habei, assembly GCA_036245525.1. Lineage (NCBI taxonomy): Eukaryota > Metazoa > Mollusca > Gastropoda > Semisulcospiridae > Semisulcospira > Semisulcospira habei. Next base: position 10,953,062 of record BTPG01000007.1, on the reverse strand, counting down.
TTAATGATCCTCTTATATATGGAGAAAATGTACAGTTGTCCCTGCTGACTGCAGATTCGCCGGTCCAGCCACAGTTGTTGAAGTGCACTGCAGCACCACGCCTCGTCTGGTCTTTCAACACCGCACCCTGGGCCAGGCCGCCGCTGATGTTGGCAGCATGCTGTCTTCACTGGCTCTCTTCCCCTCACAGGTTGGCCGTTAACCCATCTAACTTTCCAAATTTTGGAGGTGTCGCCTGACGACTATGTACGCGTTGCAGGAGATGGCCGGATCGACCATGATAATTTAAGGGTAGTGCCAGATTCGCTTGGCGCCATCAGGTACCAAGTCAGTCAGGCATTTCCCTTGAATTATCATGGTCGATCCATCTCCTGCCCTAGTGTGTCGAGGCTCAATGGGCTAAAGCGCTATCTAGACTGCAGACTACTAGGTGAAGAAGTTGATAGATCACACATGCCAAGGGGAATCGCCTAACCCTGCACATGTGATTTCCCCCAGGTATGCACACACCGTGACGGTAGACAGAGGACAGATGAAGCAAGCGTTGATAGATACATACCAAGGGAAGACACTCGAGGCTGGGTAAATGTGTTATCAAACAATTATATCTGTATCTGATTATTTCGGAATTTAATGTCCACTGTACCGGACTGTTATAATGAACGGCCATAAGGTTATGGGGGGCAGACACAGCTATATTACCCGTGGAGTACTACCTGACCACTGGTCAAATCAGGCGCATTATGCAACTGTGCCACTTTCATTCCCAGGACCTAGGGATGGGGAGTGTCATTTATACAACTTCCGCCCTTTTTCAGCCCATGTGGTACTACCATATATCAATTCACACTTGAGATAAAGCTTATGGCTGCTGTCTCCGCCACGGCCTCTGACCAATTTGTGGTTCAACCACATGTCGATAACCAGAGGCGGAAATGGAAGTTCTTGAAAGTACTGAGAGCAAAGTTTACGTCATTTTAAGTTTCACTGATGTCACTGAAGATGACGAATCCTAGAGATTTGTCTCATTAATTTTAGAACAATAAAAGAAGACAATTACAAAATTGACGTGCAAATAATGTTTTCGCGATAATCAAACACATCACATTTATTGTCATAACTAGACTGAAAGTGAGAGTTGGTGTTGGTGTTGGTGTTGGTATTTTGACTTTGATTTACATCTTAGTCACTAAATACTAACCCATTGGCTGTCGGTAGCAGTTTTTGTCGCTATGAATCCTGCCGGAATCATCGTAACAAAAAAAAAAAAAAAAAAAAAAAAAAAAGCGCCGCGCTACCAACAGCCAAAGAATTAATATAACATGCAGCATGCTTTGTGACTCTGTCACCAGGTGCATGTGATGCAACAAGCCCTTGACTTTGTCTACATGTCAGGACCGCCAGGCACCGGCAAAACGGTCATGCTGATACTGAGGGCCCTCTGGTGTATCGACCAAAATATTCCAGTATGGAGTCTGTTTGTTTGTGTCTGCTGTAACCCCTATACTGCCTGTGAAAATATATCAGTACAGCTATCGCAGACTTGGCGTCAACTACCCTTGTTTCAAGTTTGACAGAAAAAGTGGTGTATAAGATAACTCAACTTTTGTTTTAAACAAGATGAGGATTTCATCCCAAACGTATTCTGTATTGTTAGGAGCTCACGTGCGTTTTTATCTTGTAGGAACATTCACAGTCGTTCATATTTTAAAGCTTATCCTTCTGATCTATTTCCCTCCTATCTAACATAACCTCTGATCAACACACACGCCGTCGCACAAATAAAGGCGGACACACGGCGCTTCCCGCCAATAATTCCTTTTCTGTGGGGCTCGTGTTGCGACATGAATTAGCACGAGCAGCAAAATGACGTCACTATAAGCTTCACGTCATTGCATCGCTAGTCTCACGACGTCGTGTACACAGTGACAAATTTGATGTTTCAAGTCACTCATCCGAAAGGCACGCAGCCTCTTCCAGGGCTGACTGTTTGTTCCACACAGCCTCTTCCAGAGCTGACTGTTTGATGGGAGTAAATAGTGGATCCAAAACCTGCAAAATGAATTAATTATTATTTTAAAAGTTGAAGAGATGCAACGCTGGATTACGAACTCATTCAATATCACCCTATAACCTAGCTGTATATAAAGTATCTAATAAGAATAACACAAATACAGACTCAAATGCGGATCGATCGGTTTTTGCGAAACAACCATTTTCTTGTGAACGTGTAGTGTAATTAAAAAATAAAAAATAAATTGCTTCAGGAGAATTCACGTAGGGAAAATATCCTAAAGTTTTAAGCTTGTTTGTCCACTAATGCGGGCTCTAGTCGCTGTCACCCCCCCGCTCTCCCCCAACCCCACACACACACGCACGCACGCACGCACGTACGCACGCACGCACGCACGCACTCACACACACGCAAACACACACACACACACACACACACACAACCACACACACACACACACACACGACGTTTGGCGCCAAATGAACGTTCTCTAGCAAGGTTTGCTTAGCTAGGCGTGACGTCATTTTTATCTTGTTACTTCGTTGCAACACGCTCCGACCAGCCCGATTCAAAGTTTACCGTATTTTCAACACGGCAGACAAAAAGGACTCTTCACACATGTGCTGACTACTTGTGACCTTTCATCTTTAAACGAGGGGGCATATGCCTTAAATTCGCGTTTTTTCGGTTCTCGTGATTCTTGAAAGAAGGGGTCGGCGTGAAACGTGAAAGCCTAATCGTGATCAGTGAGAACGTCCTGTTTATTTCGTGAAACCGGCTTGAAAGACTGTTGCCAGAATGTAAATTGTGGTCAGAAAAATCATCAACTTCTCTCTCCCCCCCCCCCCTTCCCGCCACCCCCCCCCCCCCGCCCCCCGCCCGCCATCCCCTGTCGTTTGATTTTCCGGCCAGTTAAGGAATGCTGTACCGTGACGTACTGATGTTGGCTTGTGTTGCCATTCAGGTGTACATCATCAGCACGATGTCAGAAAGCCTGCCCGTATCCAGCGCCATCGTGAACCAGGTGCTGAAGACGATGCAGGAAAAGAAAAATCTCGATGTCAGCCACCTCGTGCACCGTGAGCATTTCGACTTGTACAATGCGTCTGAAGTAAAAAAAGCAACCGACTTCCTGATCCTCGCTGCTTCCTGTGGACAGCCACTCTGCATCGTTGCGGACGAAGCTGGGTAGGAAATCCAGAAGGAACGGTTGACTGCCAGACGTGTATAATGCACGGAGATAACCAAGGAAAGAAAAACGCATATTGTTTTGTCACTGGTTTCTTTCCGAAGCCAGCCAACTGCCAAGCGTGTAAAACGAAGGGAAGAAAAAGACACGCCTCGGAAGGACAATATTATTACAACACAAAACGTCCACGGGCCCACGTCGGACGCCGTTGGTCCGCGCACAACTGTGCGCGGTCCAACGGAGGCCGACGTTGGTCCGTGCTTGTTTTTTTTTTTCCCCTGGCTGGCGTCCGGAAGCGTATTTCTTTCTTTGTTAACAGTTTTTTTCCTTTTCTTCTCCATCCCCCCCCCCCCCCACACACACACACACTCTTTAAAAAAAAAAAACAGGTTGTGTCCCTTTCTTTCCTTGGTAATTTTAAAAGTTGGGTACGATTATGACGGTTATGACGTTTTTATTGAACTATCTTGGTCGATCTTTAGACAACTCGCAAAGGTAGAAAAGCTGAATGATGATGATGATGATAATGATGATGATGATGATATTACTTTTTAATAATTAATGATTATCTTTAATTTTTACTAAACGCAAGCCGCTGATTGTGTTGTACTACAGAAAGGGATTCGTACCAATGTGCAACACGCTGTACGAGTGCCCGTCAGTAGAGCACCTCTCTATCTGGGCGGCCACCCACGAGCCCGTAAGTGTCAACAAACCAACGTGGATGACACACTACGAGTTAACGGAACCGCTTCGCTGTCCCCCAGTTGTTCTGCGCGAAGTGAAGAAGGCTGATCTCATTGCCAGTGAGATTAAAGCATTACTCTCCATTTAATAGTTCGCAATACATGCATCTCCTCATAAGCGTATGTTCTTGGTGTGTCTTTTAACTCTTTTCATTGTGACACACTATTGCTTGAAATAAATTTGACTATGGTAGATCAAGGGTGGTGCCAGAATAGCTTTAAATGCTATATCAAAGTCCCTTTTTGTGGTGCTTGGACCCCCCCCCTTTCCCCTCCTCATTTGATTTTCTGTCGAGTTTCGACACACATACACGCTCCCCCACCACACCCCGCCCACCCCCACCCCTCCGCACTCCCCTCCCCCTCCCTCCCCCCCCCCCCCCGTTTATTTGTGTGTGTGTGTTGTTGTTTGTTTGTTTTATCGGCCACTGGAAGAAGGTCTAGCGTGGCGGAGGCCGATTGTGTCAGGTTGAAGGTCTCAAACAAAACGTTGGACCCCCACCCAACGAGGTAACTGATCCGCCCCTGAAGTTAATGTGAGAAAACAGTGCAAGTCTTTATTGTCGAATGCGGGATGTACAACTGAAAGTGTCGTCAAACAACAAAGACTTAGCCCATTTAACCCTAAGGCCGCATAATTTCGCAGATTGTGGAGTTCAGGGGCGGATCAGTTACCTCGTGGGGGTGGGGGTCCAAAGTTTTGTTTGAGACCTTCAACCTGACACAATCGGCCTCCGCCACGCTAGACCTTCCTCCAGTGGCCGATAAAACAAACAAACAACAACACACAAAAAACGGGGGGGGGGGGGGGGGGGGGGGGGGGGGGGGGGGAGTGCGGAGGGGTGGGGGTGGGCGGGGTGTGGTGGGGGAGCGTGTCTGTGTGTCGAAACTCGACAGAAATCAAATGGGGAAGGGAAGGGGGGGGGGGTCCAAGCACCACAAAAAGGGACTTTGTTATAGCATTTAAAACAATTTTGGGTCGGGGGTGGGGGGGGGGGGGGGGTGAGGTCCGGAACCCTTAGGATCCCCCCCTCAGGTGTCACCTGACGACTACATACCATTTGCAGGAAATAGATCATGGTTATTCAAGGGTAGTGTCAGATTTCCTTGGCGCCTGATGACGGTAAACTAATCTGGCACTACCTTTGAATTATCATGGTCGATCCATCTCCTGGCATAGTGCGTGGAAGCTAAATGCTTTAGTCTGAAGCGAAATACCAGGCATGTTGTCCTGTTGCAGAGGGTACAGTGCCCAACTACACAGTTTCCCCAGCACCCAGTGTCAGTGACGGTCCGCCCATAATTTACCTGACACACGGTCCACCCGGGCACTCTGGCCAAAAACCCGTAGACTGTGAGACATGCGGGGAGGAGATAGCGAAAGTTCTGCAAGAGCAACTGCATATTGGTAAGTGAGCCGTTGAGGCTGAGTGTGTTTGTTGAGGCATGATGCGAAGCGGATCGATGGGAGGTAATCATCGGTAGCGAATCGGGGGAGGCAACCAGTGTGTGTTTGCGGGGCCGGCTTCTACTTTCCTGAGTCGAATTTGCCCTTAAAACTGATAGAATACCGAGAATTACCTCCATCACTGAAGGAAGTGGTTTTACATTTTACCCATTCGCTGTCGAAACTCAGTGAAACCACCCACCCGCAAGAGGCATAGAACCTTATGAGTCCCCGTGACTCGTGGGGTGGGGGGTGGGGGCGCGGGTGGGGGTGGGGGGGGAAGAAGGGGTACATCATCAGCACGTGTTTGTTTCATTTGCTCTGCTAAACTATGCAGAACGGCTATCGGGCCTTCCGCCTGTGACGCTTTTTAAGACATTTTTGGCAGTAAGCAACAGATCCTCTGGCCGACTTCGGCTGCAGTGGTCCCGCGCACACCAGTGCGCAGGACCACTGCGGCCGACCCGACGACCTTTGCTCACTGGGTTAGGACCTCGCGTCATTTGGCGAATTTTATGTGATTCAGGTTCAACACTGAAAGGCGCGCCGTCCGACCTGAGCTACAGGGACGTGTTTGTCATCACGTTCAGCAACATCACGGACGCCTTGCTTGACGACCAGCACAGGGAGATGATGCCGCCTAGCGGAATAGTGCGGGGCATGCGCAGCCAGGGAATTCCGGTTTCTGTGCTGTCAAAAGGTGTCCGTCGCTCCCGCAATACCGCCAGCCCCTATGAGGTAGCTGCCAGGACGGGCCCAGACGAAGTGACCTTGTGTAATATGCCTGCCGTGTGGGGGCTGGAACGACGGGTGGTGGTCTGGCTGGGCGATCGTGCGATGGACGCTGTCGCCGGCAGAATGTACGCAATGTCACGAACCACTGCACAGCTCGTGTGGGTTCAGGTGTAGGCATCAACTGGTTATTATCGAGCTCAGGCATGAGAGGAAGAGAACACAGGGATCAGTCGGGTCTGGGTTTGAGCCACAGTCTTGCCGCCCCGGTAGCTAGGCTCGCACTCCAGGGGAAATAGATCCCCCCCCCCAAAAAAAAAAAAAAAAAAAAAAAGGTAAATAAATCCTCGCCTCTGTCACACTATATTTCGTGTTCTTTCAGTCTTTTTACACTTTTTCTCATTGGCCTGGCTCTATTCGCCGTTATCCCCTGTTCGCCCGTTCTCAAGGTAACGGGAGTCTTCTAGTCACATGTTACCAAGGTAGAATGACTCTAATATGGCAAACTGTGAAGTCAGGCTGAATGAAAGTGCGTGTGCAAAGCACGTTTAAAGTGGGTTTTACCGGAACATGATTTAATGTTTAAAGGTAATGAGTTCCAGACAAAGCTACCTGAAAATAGAAGGCTTGACTTGTAGATATCTATCCTGGGGCGGGGGAAATGAAGCAAGCCATGTCTCGTGTGTAGCTGATGCCTAGGGCTGAAGTTAAATAGCGTGCACAGATATTCGGGGAATAATGAGAGAGAGAGAGAGAGAGAGAGAGAGAGAGAGAGAGAGAGAGAGAGAGAGAGAGAGAGAGAGAGAGAGAGAGAGAGAGAGAGAGAGAGAGAATTACGTCATATCTAGAGATAGATTTGCGTCAATGTCGGCGTAGTGACGGAGTTGCTCCTCTTACGTCACCGCCACTGTCTGATTTTCTCCAGAAGTCAAGGTTTTTGACTGTTTTATTTTTAAGTCCCTTCTATTTATAGAGCAAATCTGGCACTACCCTTGAATTATCGTGGTCGACCCATCTCCTGCAATAGGTGCATAGTCGTTAGATGACGCCTCCAAAATTTGGGGAATACGTGCGTCGGGCTGAATGAGTTAATACTTTCTTCAGCTGAAGACAAAGTCGTTGTTTTACGAGTTGGGGTTTGCCAGTAGTTCTTGTCGACTCAAGGGTCCGATCAGGGGTTTCAATGTCGGAGGTGAAAGTCGAGGGCTAAAGCCTTCGACTTTCACGTCCGACATTGAACCCCCCCCCCCCCCCCCCCCCCCCGATCGGACCCTTGAGGCGACAAGAACCACTGGCAAAGCCTAACTGGTAATAGAACTAATGTTCTAAAGCAGGACACTTGAATTATCGTGGTCGATCCATCTCCTGCTGTAGGGCGTCGGGGCTAAAGGGGTTAATGTTCACACGAACAGTGCGGACAGGATCGATTGCTCGCTGACATTATTCACTCGTAGAAGTAGATAGCGTCCAGGCTATTACTCAATTATGCCAGCCAACTTTTCTGGCCACACTGTTTGTGTGAACATTAATCAACGTAACTTTGCCTACTTGATTATTTTTTATTTCTGACGTTAATTTAACGTGCCTTTGCTCATTTGATCAACTTGATGCTATTCTTAGGCCGTCAAGTAGGATGTGAACGCCCCCCTCCTCCCCTCTCCACCCCCTGCGGGGGTTTAGAGACCACATTTTTTTCGAAAGCCTATCACCTATGAAGATGAACTATAAGTGGTTGCCCAATATAACTGTAGCGTATTGCATATAGGAGAACATTGCTATAGTCATATTGTCATATGGTCTTTCTCATACCAAGGACCATTTCTTTGGAATAAACTCCCACAGTTCATCACACATTTTGATTCAGCCAATAGTTTCCGTCAGTCTTTAAAGACGCATTTATTCGTTTAAACATGCATTCACTGTTATAATTCTTCTTTTTGTCACCTTTTCGTTGTCAGTGAGAGTTGTCTAGTGTATCCTTTATTAGTTTTGTGGTACACGTATATCTTTCAGTGTGTGAGCATTTTTTGTTGGTGTGTTGTTACGTGGTGGAGTTGTAGTCGAAGTATGATAAACACACCAGACGCACGCACGTAAGAGTTCTTTAAAATAAACCTCGTTCAGCTGCAGTCCGTCACACGTGGCTTAAAGATGTAGACAATACTGGAGTAACAGTTCCAACAATATTTAATTCAGCGATGCGATATCCACACAATAATGCACTCTCAAATGCACAAACTACTGATACAAAGTCTCTTCTGCTATGTCCACACTACGACTCAAAGTTTCTCATACACAGCGTCTCTCGCAATAAACTGTGTGTCTCTACAACTGACAAAGCAAGACAATGTACTGACGGGCTTTCCCAGCGCCCTCCTTATATATACTATCAAATTCCAGAATCTTCTACGGAAATCATGAACTCAAACAACCAGAACGAAACACGTAGCCGAAGCTCATTAACATAAACTTTCCAGAAACAATATAACAGGTTACAAAAATACGGCTGCTCACTTCAGCTCTAAATTCTAGCGTATAATTAAGTCACATAAAAGTATGGTATCCCTATCACCTGGTAGCTCTATAAAGTACGAGAACATTCCCAAAACAAAACAAAGGCTGCTCAATCCACGCGCACAAAAAGTAGCGAAAATGTTGCGATGTCAACTAACCGACGTAACACTTACGAGGCCACTAGACAGTGCGACCCTTCTACAACGCACCGGACTAAACACAACAAAACGAAAACGGCTCTACTCACGAACAAAAGAAAATCTAACTAAAAAGGCACGTGAATCGTAACCATGATAGCTCAAATAAACAACGGATCGTTACCTACGAATAACACATGTACGCTCTCACAGGATAACACAACCACAATCGTAACATTACCTCCCTCTTAAGAATGAAATTTCACAAAAATTTCTTCTCAAATTTTAAAAATACGGTTGTGGCTGTGTAAACCTACACAAAACCCTAAACAAATATAATTTTACATCAAAAATCAAATTAAAATAAACGTCTCACAGTTCCTGTAAACAGTCCTGAGCATCGAAATGTTTCATACAAATGTTCTGGACATAGAAATGTTCATTCAAACTGCTCTGCTCAGGTAATCTGCTCCGAAGTTCTGCGAACCCTTGATAGACTGTAGTTTAATGTCAAAATTCTGCAAGAACATCACCCATCTCATAATACGAACATTTGTAAACTTTGCAGAGTTTAGATAGTTCAAGGGCTGATGGTCTGTTTGGAGAACAAATGGCACTCCCAGAAGGTACAGTTCGAATCGCCTTACTCCCCAAATGATGGCTAGGCACTCCTTCTCGATGGTCGAGTAGTTTCTCTCAGCTCTGGTCAACCTTTTGCTGGCGTAGCTCACTGGGTGGAGTTTTTCGTTATCTTCTTGCATCAAGACTGCACCTACTCCTTCGTTGGAGGCGTCTGTTCACAGGAAGAACGTTTTCAATGGGTCAGGAAGGTGTAGAATAGGCTTCTCGGTTAGGATGTCTCGAACCGCCTGGAATGCTCGCTCTTGGGCATCTTCCCACTTCACTATGTTAGGTTGTCCTTTCCTCAGCAAATCAGTCAGGGGTGCTGTGACTGCCGCAAAGTTTGGTATGAACTCCCGGTAGTAGTTCGCCAAGCCCATAAATGAGCGGACTTGCGTCTTGGTCGTAGGTCGCGGGGCATCCCTGATCTTCTGCAAGTTGGCGTCGTGTAGCCCCTTTAAACCTTCGCTCAATTTATGTCCAATGAAGTCTATGTTGTCAGCTCCAAGAATACACTTGCTTGGACGGATGGTAAAATTCGCATCTGACAGTCTTTGGAACAGTTCTCGGAGGGCTTTGAGGTGGTCCCCCCAAGTTTTGGTATGGATCAAAATGTCATCCCAGTAAAAGACCACATTTTGCATATCTTCTAGGATCTTTTTCAGTCCTCTCTTCAATGTGGCACCACTGTTCACCATACCAAAAGGCATTTTCAGGAACTCCCAATGACCGTCGGGTGTGACGAACGCTGTCTTGGGGATATCTTCTTCTGCAACCTTGATTTGCCAATACCCTTTGCTTAGGTCAATTTTGGAGAAGAATCGGTCTCCACTGACCTTCTGGAACAGTTCTTCTGCTGTGGGCATAGGCTCTGGATCAAAGATTGTTAGTTTATTGAGTCTGCGATAGTCCACACACACTCGGTTGGATCCATCTGGTTTCTTAACGATGACAACTGGGGACGCATAGGGTGACTTGGACTCTCTGATGACATTCAGACTCAGCATTTCCTTGATATCCTTTTTCAATTCTTCTCTCGTGTTATAAGGAAGACGATAAGGTTTGCTGCAAACTGGCTCGTTTGACGTCAGGTTTACCTCGTGCAGGATGGTGTCTGTTGTCCCTGGATCAGGTGTAAACCGATGCTCGAACTCTTGAGTCAGGACGCGCAGTTCTTCCCGTTGAGTCTGGGTCAGATTCTGACCGAACTGGATATCTTCTACATCCTCTTTATGTCGGAGTTCATTAAGGTCAAACAGGTTCTCGTCGTCTAGTCTTTCGTCATCAGCAAGACGCACCGATCCCGCCAATTTTGGTTTGTCTTGACCTCTCTGTAGCTCCACCAGCCTTTCTTTATTCACCACTGCTGCTTCCGTGTTGTCCGCCACTTTAAGAGGGATGGTTTGGTGACTCTTCTTTGCTTGACTTTTCGTGGTAACAGAACATATTTCAGGTCTCCACTCTGGATCTGGATCGTCTGCGTTTCTGGCACCATCAATGTTTCCGATGATGAGGTCGTAGACTGGCGTCTTCACGCACAACGTCTTCACCTCTCCTGTCAAGTCTGGGGTGTCGACACTGACTTTGGCAAGGGGGATAATTCTTACAGTTCCGTCAGCCAAAATGAGGGTGGTCCACTCCTGTAGCTTCTGGTCTTCAGCTATTAGGTCCTCTCTCACGATGATGCAGCTACAACCAGTGTCTCTCAACACTCTCACTGGTGTGTCGCCGACGAATCCTGACACCACCGGCATGTTCGGCACTTCATTCTCAGGCAGCGCGATGTTTGAGACTGGTAAAAATGTAGCCCCATCTCCTATTGGGATGCGTCCATTCTTTTTGAAAGATTCAATCAGCTCTGGTGTAACTCGCTTTTCTCTGGATTCAAAGTCATTGGATGACGTCACATCATTTGCTAATACAGCGGCAGCTCTGTGTTGAGACGTGGTACTGCTTCTGCCTGCTATCCCACGATCTTGGTTGGATCTTCTGATGTTGTCGCCTCGGGGAACATCTTTAGAAGGACACCGTATCGCTTTGTGACCTTTCTTTCCACAGAGAAAACATGTCAGGTTCTCCACCGGCTTGTATCTCGGGGTGTCTATGACATTGTGGATTTCCTCTGCTGGTGTAGACACACGCTGTGGCTTACTGGACCCGAACTTCATGTTGTGAGCGTCAAGGTATCTTTGAGCGAAGTCGACCAGGGCCTTTAGTGACTGGTCTTTTTGCTCTCTAAGGTGGGCGGCCAGGTCCTTAGAACATGTGCTGAAAACTTGTTCTTTGATGATGAGGTCGCACAGGTCTTGGTACTCTCTGTTTAGACCAGCCAGCTCTATCCATTTCTCCAGGCAGCTTCTAATTCTTTCAATGAATAGGCCAGGTGTTTTTCCTTCTTCAGGCTTGCAGTTCCGAAATCGTCGCCTGTAACCTTCTTCAGTGAAGTCGTACTGTCTCAACAGGGCGGCTTTAAACTGTGTATAATCTTCGGCTTCTTCTCTTGGCAAACGGGTGTAAAATTCAAGAGCTTTGACAGTTAGAAGTGCGCTCAGTTTAATAGCCCAAGTCTCTTGTTTCCAATTGTGGCTATTTGCGAAGCGCTCGAATCGCTCCAGATAAGCGTCCATCTTATCTGAATTTTCAATGAAAGGTGGAAGTTTTGGCGCACGGGCTGTTTGTTCTTTGCTCGCTAATGCTGTTGCTTCATTAGTTCTCTGGCTCTGTGCCTCTATCTCCATCTGCTTTAGATGAATTTCGTGTTGACGCTGCCTCTCCGCCTCTTCTCGCTCCTCTTCGCGTTGTTTCTCTGCCTCTCTTCGCTGTTTCTCTGCTTCTCTTCGCTGTTTCTCTGCTTCTTCTGCTTGGATTTCGAGTCTCCTGATTTCACGTTCTTTGGCTCTTTCTTCTCTTTCCAGTCTCTCCTTTTCTTCTTTCTCTCGTTTCTTTTCTTCTTTCTCTTCTCTCTCCAATCTCTCCTTTTCTTCTCTCTCTCGTCTCTTTTCTTCTTTCTCTTCTCTCTCTAGTCTCTCCTTTTCTTCTTTCTCTCGTTTCTTTTCTTCTTTCTCTTCTCTCTCCTTTACAAACTCGAGGAGTTGAGCTCCTTCGAGTCCACATTCCTTTCCAATTTTCAGGAATATCTCCATCTCCGATGTCGCCATCTCTGCTTTTCACTGCTGGCTGTTTTCTCCTGCTACCCTTTCCACTGAACCAACTGAAGAGATCTCGTCGGGGTCGCCAAAATGTTACGTGGTGGAGTTGTAATCGAAGTATGATAAACACACCAGACGCACGCACGTAAGAGTTCTTTAAAATAAACCTCGTTCAGCTGCAGTCCGTCACACGTGGCTTAAGGATGTAGACAATACTGGAGTAACAGTTCCAACAATATTTAATTCAGCGATGCGATATCCACACAATAATGCACTCTCAAATGCACAAACTACTGATACAAAGTCTCTTCTGCTATGTCCACACTACGACTCAAAGTTTCTCATACACAGCGTCTCTCGCAATAAACTGTGTGTCTCTACAACTGACAAAGCAAGACAATGTACTGACGGGCTTTCCCAGCGCCCTCCTTATATATACTATCAAATTTCAGAATCTTCTACGGAAATCATGAACTCAAACAACCAGAACGAAACACGTAGCCGAAGCTCATTAACATAAACTTTCCAGAAACAATATAACAGGTTACAAAAATACGGCTGCTCACTTCAGCTCTAAATTCTAGCGTATAATTAAGTCACATAAAAGTATGGTATCCCTATCACCTGGTAGCTCTATAAAGTACGAGAACATTCCCAAAACAAAACAAAGGCTGCTCAATCCACGCGCACAAAAAGTAGCGAAAATGTTGCGATGTCAACTAACCGACGTGACACTTACGAGGCCACTAGACAGTGCGACCCTTCTACAACGCACCGGACTAAACACAACAAAACGAAAACGGCTCTACTCACGAACAAAAGAAAATCTAACTAAAAAGGCACGTGAATCGTAACCATGATAGCTCAAATAAACAACGGATCGTTACCTACGAATAACACATGTACGCTCTCACAGGATAACACAACCACAATCGTAACAGTGTCCATTTTGTTATTTTTAATTATTCATGTACATCTTGTTGCGTGATCAGGTATGTTAGGGAATATAATTATATGTGTTGTTTGATGCAAGATGTATGTATATTAGTACGTCATTTGTACGGCGCCTAGAGCTTTTTCTCGAAAGTATAGGCGCCTTAAAAATATACATTATTATTATTATTTATTATTATATTTTCCTGTTTTGAGCCCTATATTTTGCTTTTGTGTGTAGGTGAAGGACGCAGTTCCCGTAAAAAAAAAGCACGCAAAACTAAATGACTGGTACCATTAGAAACTGAATACATTTACCTATCATTTACGATGATTTAATGTCTTAAAAGCAAGCTGGTGACGTCATAGTGACGCCATCATTTTTACCTTTCGTGAAATGCGAAAGAGCCTTTTTGCCAAGAGAATAGGTGTCCCATCATTCGCATACTATGATTGAAAACACATATACTAAGGTTATGACAAATCGTCAATGAAAACGTAAGCAATACAATGTTTTAGACTGGTGACCTTAAAATGTGTTATTTAAAGTTCAAGGTCGCCTAATGTTGTACTTATTGGAAAACGTGATGTTTTTTTTTTTTTTGAAAATGTGACAACAAATTACTAAAGCGAAAAAATGTAATGAATTGCTATGAATAGTTACTTAACGACTGAACTTGACCTTCATGAAGGTCAAGGTCGCAGTCTATGAAGCGTTTGTAAGAATATTCAGTTACAATAGGGGCCAAACATTTTGCTCTGTTATTAGGAAGGCCTGCTCACAACACCTAATGATCTCTTACTACTGAATAACATTCTGTTCGGATGATATGGAACATTATAATATAGATATCCTTTATAATTAAGGTCAAGATCACGATATGTACAATTGGTGTGCACTTAATCTTATAACCCAAGATGATGGTCAGATGCGTGTCAAATGGAATAAGTTAACTGCTCCATGTCCTGAAACTCTCTCTCTCTCTCTCTCTCTCTCTCTCTCTCTCTCTCTCTCTCTCTGCATACATCAGACAAACGTGAAACGACGCTAAATTGTATCCTCCAGCAAAGTCTCGATGAAGTGTCAGATTGGTGTACGCAAAATCGCATTCTAATCAGTACTTCTAAAACCAAAAGCATGTTGATAACAACCCGCCAAAAGCGTCAGCTACATCCTGCCCCTCTGAAACTGTCACTTGGCAATAAACCTATCCAACAAGTATCCAGGCACCGCCTACTGGGAGTTGTGATTGACGACCAGCTGAACTGGTCGCCACATGTCGACAGTTTGTGCAAAACCTTGTCCAGGAATGTATTTCTGCTATCTAAACTTAGACATATTCTTAGTACAAAGTGCTGTACATTGTTCTTTCACGCACACATTAAAAGCCACTGTGACTATGCGTCTTCTTTGTGGGACGAATGCAGTGAACTTCATTTTAAAAAACTAAACTCGCTGTATCGTCGTTCAGTTAAGTTAATTATTCCTAACCCTATTTCCACGGCCGAGAAAATGAAATCCCTTGGCCTGCTTACACTGAAGGAACAACTCAAATTTAACAAATGCGTCCTCATGCACAAAATCTTTCATTATCAAACCCCGGAATATCTGCGCATGATATTTAACTTCAGCCCTCGGCATCAACAACATACGAGGAATGACTTGCTTCACTTACCCCGCCCACGGATAGATCTCTAAAAGTCAAGCCTTCTATTTTCTGGTAGTTCTGTCTGGAACTCATTGCCATTAACCATTAAATCATTTTGCGATAAAACCCATTTTAAACGTGCATTGCACACTCTCTTCCAATCAGCGTGACTTCACAGTTTGCCATATAAAAATAATTCTGCTGATAACACGTAAACGTCAAATATTTTTCTCTTTCTCCTTACATTTGCTACCTGATCATCTATGGTCTTGTCGGTGTCACTATACGCTATTGATGCTGCTGATTCTATGACACTGTCTTACATGAGTATAATATTAATGCTGTGCACGCCTTTCGTTCTCTTGCTTTTTGCATCGGAGGCAGTTACAAATTCTCCATTGTGTTTTTTTCCCGTAGTTTTTCTTCCTCTTCTTCTTCTTGTTCTTCTTCTTCTTATTATTATTGTTAGTATTTGCATGCTCTGTTTATTTTCCTGTTATGTTGTTTGTTTACAGGACAGCTTGTAAGACAGGCATTGAGTTGCCTAATAGCTTTATCCTGAATAAATAAAGATTCATCATCATCCTCCTCTGTCTCTGTCTCTGTCTCTGTCTCTCTCTCTCTCTCTCTCTCTCTCTCTCTCTCTCTCTCTCTCTCTCTTATTATTATTATTATTATTTGCTCTTTTTATAAATGATCTTCCTCTACATATTTTTGCCACTGGAGTCACCTGCAGACCTATTGCAGATGACGGAACATTAGATGTTTCTGACGCAAATGTTTTAAGTGTTAACCACACCCTGCAGCAAAGTCTGAATGTTATCTAAAATGGTGTAGCGAATAGCAATTTTGTACGTTTACCCTTGTCTTACAATTTGTTACCGGCTCCTCCATGGGACCGCGGGGCCTTTCGCCGAGGGGTTCTTCTAGGGCTAGGGCTAGGGCTGGCCGTGCCAGGGCCAACTGGGCCAATGGGGTCGTAGTGCACAGTGTTAGGAGATAGTAGTGTAGCTGGAATTCTGTAATTAGTTTAGTGTGTTACCAGATTTTGTGTAGTGCACTGAAGACTTCTCCCCGCAGTTTTTATATGAAGTAAGTAATACGCTTTGCTCATTTGCATATTTGATTCTAGATGGTCTGTACGAAACATTTATAGGCCGCTTCATACAGGTGGACATTCATTCGTTGTCTGGTTCACAATAGTCCTTTAGTCTCGAACAGTAATGCTCGGATGTTTTTATACATTTTACAGGAATCTGTAGTGTAGTGCAGTAGTGAGTAATGTAGTTTTAGGTGTGTACCACCACCAGTCATTTTTATACCAACTAAGAATATATATTTCTTCTAATCCGTGCTTTGATTATTTAACTCTTATTTTGATGATGTTGTAATGATTGTACACTTTCATTATGCTGATCTTTCTTGAATACGTAACTTGAATTTTAACCTCACCAACAGTTGTTGATAGCGAGAGACAGATCGCGTGATTGTGAGCGTGCCTGTTTACGAATCGATGCGTGCACGTTTATCCAAGTGTGTGCGGAGTGCGAGATGTGAGTGTGTGAGCTCGGGCGCAGCATCCCGCGACCGAAACAGGTGGTGCCATATTTCATAAGTCACGGAAACGTGAACACTCACGACAGTATTTTCTTTTTTACAGACACTGTTACCACATTCTGCCCAGCGATCGAAACCCCCAAAATATAAAGTTTCCAATTCTAGAGACAGATCGCGCATGATAGTTAAAGGGTGGTGCCAGAATGGCTTGGCGCCTGTGGGCGCCAAGCTATTCTGGCACCGCCCTTGAACTATCATGCTCGAGCCATGTCTTGCTGTGGCGTGTCGGGTCTGAATGAGTTAACTAATTCTACCCCAACACCGAAACCCGTAAATGTTGCCGCTGTCCTCTGAAGATTGCATCGCAGTGCACGACACAGATCGACCATGATAGTTCAAGGGTGATGCCAGAATAGCTTGGCGCCCATAGGCGCCAAGCTATTCTGGCATCACCCTTGAACTATCATGGTCGATCCTTATCTTCCTGTGGTGTGTCTGGGGTAGAATGAGTTAAATCAAAGTTTCCAATTACGTTCTAAATGTAACGTTCTCTAAATTTGCAACCCCTATACCCGGCGTTACATGGCGGTAATTACATGATTCCAAATACTGGTAAAACAAAGTGCATACTCGGCACCACCTGACAAAAACACCAGCTCAATCCCACTCCTTTGAATTTGTTTCTGGGATCAGAACAACTTAACCCTTTGCGTGTCCGTAGCGGTTTTTGTCGCGATGATTCCTACAGGAGTCATCGCGACTAAAACCGCTAAGGGCACGCACAGGGTTAAGCAAGTTAAAGAACGTCGTGCACTTGACACAAACATTGACAACTGTCTCAGCTGGCAAAGCCAAACAGATAAGATGCTAAACTAAAATATTTCAATGACAGAAAAACAAGATGCACATATTATATCGAATATTGATTATGGCTCATCTGTGTTGGATGGCTGTAGCGACGCAAATTTAAAAAGATTAAACTCACTCCATAGGCGAGCAGCTAAACTTATTTTAGATAAAAAAATTCCACAACAAAGCAGTACCGACGAAAAACATGCATTACTTCGTATGCTCCCTCTCCAAGTAACTAAGCATCGCTTGCTGGGCGTAACAGTAGACAACCAGTTAAACTGGAAACCTCATGTTGATAACGTACGCAAAACTCTGTCCAAAAACTTGTTCCCTTTGTCTTAGCTTAGCCGTATAATTAATCCTGACGTTTGCAAACTTTTCTTTCACGCGAATATCAAAACACACTGTAATTACAGTTCCACTGTCTGGGACGGTTGCAGCGAAGTTCATATGAAGAAAGTAAATTCTCTGTATCGTCGAGGTGTTAAACTCATACTTCCTAGACCCGCCCCCACAGAATAAAAAATCAAATCTCTTAAATTGCTGGCATTAAACAAACAATTCAAATTTAATCGGTGTGTATTAATGTACAAGATTTTACACGAGAGAGCCCCACTCCAATTGCGAACTCTGTTTTCAGATAATTATAGACAAAACACGAGAAACAGGTCGCTCCACCTACCAAGAACAAGATTATATGCTGTTCAACATTGCATCCCACGCGTTCCAGGTAACGAGCACCCCCCCCTCCCCTCCCCCCCAACCCTTCACGCTTCTGCCTGTCATTTAGCGAGAACTGTGGTAACGTGACAGTGTGACGGTGGGTGTATGGGACATGTCACGCCATTTCCGCGCCATGCATCACGTTTTTTTCTCTAACCACGCCGTGGCCCATACCGTAACACTGACAGTAAATGCACACCCTTCTCTTTCTCAACTGAGTTCTGCACATGTACTGGATAGCTACATGATTCCGGCATTAAGCCTCTTGTCTTCTCTCGGTGGTGACAAGAAAATGCCTTCTACTGCCTGGCTCGTAAACCAAGCGCATACCGAGGAACAGCGCTTGGAGTCCCTGCTATGTTAAAAACGTGTAGGAGTCATGAGGCGGCACTAAACGACATAAATGTTTAAAAAGAAAGAAAGGAATCAGAAAAGCAACCTACATGGAGCTCCCATGCCACCATAATCTCACGTAAGAAGGTTCTAGTCAATGCACTAGCCACTGTCAGCTACTGCGATGTGAAAGATTTCAGACCTCTAACAAGAAATTGAACAATTTGGCATAAAAAGATTCCAAGTCATCAGCATATAACGATGGTAACAAGAAAACATTTAAGTCACTCGACAGAAAGATGACGTCATATTCTTGTTCATAATTTCTTTGACGCCTCAGTCATGCAGCACATATGCAAACACTGTACTCCTTGAGAAGCTTCCTTACGGAAGAAAACGAAAAATTCTGCACTACCAGCTAATATATTTACCAAGACAAATCTGAGCGGAGATAAAAGCATCCCGTGTTAAAAAATGGAGATTTTTTCCCCCGGTCTAACGACGAAAACAACCTACCCCAAGCAACGGATCCGCTCCAATTCCATTGTGCGCGCTCATGTCTAAAGAGAACTTAGGCGTGTCGAAAGCGTGAGGATCCACAAGATCTTATGCGTCACCGTCAAATCATCCGGTAAGTTAATGCGTCAAGGATTCTTTGCGGTTGGATCCGGGGCCTCTGTTCTAAATCGGCCTTCTTTACTATCGATGGAATGTAATGCTAGTGAGGTCTCGTTTGCAAAGAACGACTACCGACAACGAACGAGAGCATAATCGCGGTTCAGTGATAAACAGCTTGTACCATAAGCTTTGAGACAACACACCAAACGTCTCCAAGGTGTCTTGAAGACGTCTGAAGTCTTGTCTATGCTTAATGCGCATGCTTGCTGTCCGCCGCGGCTTTGCTGTCGCTCGTTGTTGGGAGTCGTTCGTAGCAAACGAAACCTCTCTACTGTGTGTGATGTCTTCGACCTTTCGAAAGTTCCCGCAGACGACAGTTCACGAGGTAATTAACTATGATAGTCAGTTCAAGGGTGGTGCCAGAATAGCTTGGCGCCTGTAGGCGCCAAGCTATTCTGGCACCACCCTTGAACTATAATGGTCCCAATGTGCCCCTGGAGAATGTCTTGATGGTCTAACGCATATTACGGTCTGCAGAATGGCAGTGCTCTCTGCCGTACTGCCACACCCTTGGTTGATTCGGTAATGGCGCACAATGTTCCAACCCAGTCGCCTCTCGCAATCTTATCTGCCTTTTAAAGTTGATGGCGATTTATGGTCAGGGCTTAGTGTGTGAACCGGGCTTGAGAATTATTCTACCTATCGGCTCGGGTGCGTTTCATGCTTACATCTTCTTAGCGGCCCAATGATAAAGGAACTGCAAACATTGTCAGTCGATAGTAAAGTATGAATGATTGACGGAACTCATAATGGAACGGACCCCTGACCGTGAAAAAACCGGTCTGCAAGAGACATAGATTCTCATGAGCCCTTGCATTCGCTGGGGCTCATGAAAATCTATGCCTCTTGATAACAAAGCAAAGCTACAACTGTTCCTCAATTTCAGGGTGTTGTATCGGGTTAAGCGTATACATAGATAAGGTTGTAGCCATTGATGAAATTTACGTTGTCTCTGAGCCTCTGGCAAGATTGTTTCCTTAAGCTACTGGATAAGTCAGTCCATAACTTACAGCAAAGAACGGATTTTTCCGGACAGCTTCTGTGTTTAGTTGGACTGTCCTCAACTGTGTCCGAGGGTAAACCCCGCAGGCAGTGAATAAAGTTTATATCGCAATATTTGCCGCACAGCTGCCAGTACCAGTTTACGGATTTTGCAAACCAAAAAAAGTTTGTCAGTCCAAATCTAGACCAAATAGGTGACTGCCTCGCTCGTACAATGCAAAGAAATTCCCAGGAAAGAAAGAAGCACGCTTAGAAAGGACAAGAAAAACATTTTTTTTTAAATATTCGTGTTAAAACCCATTATAGGTTTTTAATCCGAAAATGTAATACATGGTGTTGTCCTTGTCCTTAATGCGTGTTTACTTTGTTAGAATTGTTTTGTCGGTCCAAAGTTTTGCGTTTGGCACAAGCAGAACACATAATAGCAACCTTTGCGCCGGTTCTAAAGGCAAAAATGTCATGTCGTCTTCTCTTCCCCAGCTTCATGGCTTCTTTCGCTCCCGCCACCGCCATCCCGCCACCCCCTCCTGCCAAAGGAGCCAGTCTTAACTCATTCTATCCCAACACCGAAATCCTCAAATTTTGCCGTTGTCCTCTGAAGACTAATCAATCCAGACCAAAAAGGTGACTGCCAAGCGTGTAAAATGCAAAGAAGTACCCAACGGAGAAAGAAACACGCTTAGAAAAGACGGGTACAACACAATTTATTAATATTTCGGGTAGGCCTAAATACCCTTTGTCAAAATAGACAAACAAACAGAGAGTTTAGCCGCTACTTATCTTCATAGGAAGGAAGGAACTGTTGCCACATTCTTTCCTTCCAATGAAGATAAGTAGCGGCTAAACTATCTGTTTGTTTGTTTGTCTATTTTTGACAAAGGGTATTTACCCGAAATATTAATAAATTGTGTTGTACCCTCTTTTCTAAGCGTGTTTCTTTCTCCGTTGGGTACTCCTCTGTGAGACTGCCAGTGCAGTGCCGGACACAGATCGACCATGATAGTTCAAGGTTGATGCCAGAATAGCTGGGCGCCCATAGGCGCCCAGCTATTCTGGCATCACCCTTGAACTATCATGGTCGATCTGTGATCTTGCTGTGGTGTGTCTGGGGTAGAATGAGTTAAGCTGGCTAATACGCAAACGGTAGTACCATCATACGTTTTCTAAGAGTGAGCGCTCGCCCGCCCGGTGCAGCATCGTCGTATAACCCGTTCAGTGCCAAGGAAACGTAAACACCACCCAGCTGCAAGAGGTGTAGATCCTGCTGAGCCCCCCCCCCCCCCCCCCCCCAGTTGCCGGGGTTTAAGTGGATCCGTATGCCTCTTCTGAAACCACTCAGTATCCATGTTTGGTTGGTTAGTTCGGGGTTTAACGTCCACGGCACCGAAGTGATAATGGACGGCCCTGACGGGCGGGTTTTTTGGGGACAGGGAAATCTATTGCCAATGGAGTACGACCTGAACACTGATCAACTCAGGCGCACTCCAACTGTGCTACTTTGATTTAAGGACAAGTTATTGAACAAGCCCGTCTTTTCCCCCTGGATTTCTTTGACTGACTTGGGTATTTGTCGACTGTATGATCCAAAAACCCATTCCGCGTCCACTTGCAGTAAAGTGGTTAACTCATTCGAGACGTGCAGCCTCCGGATACGCGGCATAAGCCGAGTATACGGAGGCGGCATGTCTCGAATGAGTTAAAACTTAATTACCCCGGAAGGGGGGGGGGGGAAGTAGTGAGAAGACTTATTTTGCGATTCACGCATCGTAATTCCCCCCAAAGCCCTTTTTTCACGGATCAAGAGGATGAAGCCCCCCTCCCCCCCCCCCCCCCCAATCGTTGAGGTTATATCGGCCGTGCGCGCGAGAGAATAACCATTTGCGTGTCGGTAGCGGTTTTTGTCTCGATGATTCCTACAGGAATCATCGCGACAAAACACTCTACCGACTCGCAAAAGGCTAATCACAGAAACCGTATTTTTGTATCAGTTGTATTAACTTCGCAGAGGAGAGGCGACTTTGTTCCCTCCTTACCCCCTTCTGCATGGGCCCACGTGGGATGGGTCATTTGTGAGAGTAAGTACGGTGTGGATGTAAATGTCAGTCATACGTTTGCGCCAGGAATATGGAGCTGGCACAGGACACATCCCTACTGTCTCTGTCGCCCTACAACTAAGCGACGTGCAATATTCACAAGGGACAAGACATTGGTTATGATATTGCAACAAGTGTGGTCTCCGACCATCTTGAAGCAGTTCGTTGACTATTTTTTTGCTTGACGATTGACTGTCTTTACTTAGTCCAGCACGTTGTGTTTTGAAAACAAGTCTGACGACAACTGTCATTTCATTGTCACGCTAATTATGCCGTGGTAAACAAGGGAACGCCAGAGTGACCTGTTGTGTACGTTGCTCCAAAGAACCACAAGTTGCCAAAACCACAAGTGAGTATTCTTTTCCTTTTTCTTATTCTTAACTCATTCAGCCCGGCGCACGTATTTCCCAAATTTTGGAGGCGTCATCTAACGACTATGCGCCTGTTGCAGGGGATGGATCGACCATGAAAATTCAAGGGTAGTGCCAGATTAGCTTGGCGCCGACAGGCGCCAAGCTAATCTGGCACTACCCTTAAATTATTATGGTCGACCCATCTCCTGCTGTAGGGCGTCAGGGCTGAGTGGGATAATGTAATGTTCGCATGCTGCTTCGGTGTTCTTTGTAAAACAAAACGTACAAGTACTGAGGCTAAACTGTTTTTAGTCGTGTTTAGTTTGTAATAACGGAAAGAAAGACAAACAAGGGCGTGCCCTACTCGCTGTATCCATTCTGCGGTCAGTTGCATGAGAGCGAGCTTAGTCCTGCAGCGGACATTAAGCAAGGTGCTTAGTGGCTGGTGCAGGACTAAGCTCGCTCATGCAACTGGCCCGAGGTGTTTTTCGTGAGAAGTGTCATCACTAATGAACCATGTCCAGAATGTGGACGATGCGGTGTGCTTTTGTGTGCGTCTGAATGTGTGTTTGGCGAAATGCATATATATGTGTGAGTCAGTCTGTTATTGTTTTTGTTATTATAGTCTTGCCTGTGAGATATTGTTGTTTTGTTTTGCTTTTCTTACGATGTGGTTTTTTGTTGTTGCGTGTTTTGCTCTCTCTCTCTCTCTCTCTCTCTCTCTCTCTCTCTCTCTCTCTCTCTCTCTCTCTCTCTCTCTCTCTCTCTCCAGTTGACGAATATCCACCCCCTAAAAAAATTATTAACTTTCCTCAAATATCATGTCTGTGGTCAATGCAAATGTGAAAACCGCAATTTCAATAATTTAACTCTCGGATTAACCCCTTCACTGAAAAGAAAAAGTGACACGATCCAACTGCAAGAGGCATAGATCCTCATGAGCCCCCGCGACTGCGGGGGCTCATCAGGATCTATGCCTCTTGCTGAGACCAATGTGTATCCTTGTTTCTTGGACGGTGTTGGCTTTTCGTCGTTGAATGAAACAAGGTTTCAGAAAGAAAAATGTACGTACAGTGTACGTACAGTGGCTAACACATTTCACTTTGTCACAAAGGCTTTCATTAGCATACACCGACGAACTGAGACATGCAGGTTTTGAACTGGCAGGGGAGGGGTCATCTTAGGCTCCCGGGGAGGTGTCTTTGCGTGGGGGTCTTGTGGCGCCAATATAATCGACAAGTCCAGGCAGTGAATCAAAATGTCCAAAACGGGACTAGAGGCTTCCTCTCTTCTCTCCCTTGCTATATGGTAGGGCCCCTGTCGAAGCATACGAAAAGAACACCCCCCCCCACCCCACCCCACCCCCCTTCAAGAATTCTGCGTAGCATTACAACTTTAGTTTGTTTAACCCCTTCAATGTAAGGGTCCCAATATTGCGTAACCGAAACCATCTGGAATCATCGTCTCCCTGCGGCACAAGAGCATACGGATGAAACTTGAAAAACATTTCAAGGATAGAGATTTATTTTATTTATAGGCACGCGTTCCTTTTTTTTTCTTCTTCTTTAAATTTGTCACTTCCTCACAGACGGGCCAGGGGCATACATCCTCATGAGCCCCCGCAAGGATAAAGATTATAGGCACTCAGACCTTTTTTTCCTTCCTCCAACTCTGTCACTTCCTCAGAGACGGGCTATAGGCATAAATCCTCATGTGCCCCCGCAACTACGGGGGCTCATGATGATGTATGCCTCTAGATGTCCTTCGTAGTGTGCATGTCACTAGCAGTCATGGGGTTCAGAAACTGGGCGGTGTTTGGGAGGGGGGAGGTAGTGGGAGGGGAGGGGTGGAGTATGCATGCAGGACACTCAGAAAGCCTTCAGTGTTAACCGCGAGAGGCATGATATAGTAGCATTTTCAGTGCATGCTCCTCGGTGATTCACTGTCCGGAACAAAGAATGGGTCCTGTGTTACACACAGGCACACGTAACGCAGAACCTACGTCACACCACAGGGTTAAAGAACTTAAACAAGTCAAGCCTCCTGACAGCCGACTAATGACACCGCCTCTGGCATACATCTGTCGGGGACCTTAACTCATGTAGGATACCTTTCCATGTAAAGAATTGTGGGATGCATTGTTGTAGCCGGCAAACTTACATGAGTGTTACAGAATTAGCCGTGTGTTGGTCGTTTGATTTGATTTTCATTCGCCACGGTGAGGTTAATAGGCCACTGTGACAACTGGTAACAATTTATTGCAGTTAAATTATTTCTTTACGAATTTGTTGGACTACTAATGCGTGATGGTGTTAATATTTTGTTTTCTCCATTTGCATTGCTTTTTTAATATTTTATTAATCCAATTAAATTTGCTGTGTTAACAATAATGGGGCGGCTTGCAGCAGGAATAGCTTCTGTCAAAGCCAGACTTGACTAAAATATGTGTCATTGTATGTGATTTGTTTTACCGTCATGTATGCTGCGCCGTACCACTGTAGCAAAATATCTTCGGGCCCACGACGGCCGCAGTGGGCCCGCGCACGAAAGTCTTTTGCTTATGGGTAGGCCTCTATTCAGTGCTTACCTGTCTATGGTAATGGTTAATGCAGTAAAGCTGTGCCTCGGGTGATCGCCTCACGGCTCGTGTACAAGTGTGACTGACGTCCTATTCAGTCGGTTGTGTTTCCTATCCACCATGACATATACTGATTAACATCATTCCTTCATATGTTAGTTTTTTGTTGTTGTTTGTTTACAGTTCAAAGCGCCAGGCTACTTCCAACGAACCAGTGACCTAGTCGTGTCCACCAGCCAATCATGTCGATCCTTATATCCGCCTTCGGTCTTGTCTTCCTGCTGGGAGTTACGTCTGCTCACACATCCGACGACCATAAGGACGATAACCACGGACACCCAGGCTCGTTCTTCTGCGAGGGCGGCGGTTACAACATGTACTGCGGGGAGGGACACAAGCTCAAAGTCAAAGAAGCGTGGTTCGGCAGGTTTGCAGACGACTACCATAACTGCCTGCCCCAAAATATGACGGACAACCCCAACGCGTTACCTCGCTTGGACAAAGACTGCGGCGGAGATGCCAAGGGCGACCTTGCCGGCAAGTTCTGCAACGACACTGACAACGGGTGCACGCTGGAGATCGCGGGGTCAAAGATCACGGTAGACAGCGCCAACCCGTGCCCCGACAGGGTGCCCCGCTACCTGTATCTAGAATTTGAATGTAAGAGTGTGCTGGACGGAGGCGCAGGAGCCTTGAAACCCAGCATGGTAGGCGCGGTCTACGTTCTGGTTAGTGCTCTCCTCATGCTGATTTTCAGAAGAACTGGATAAGCACAATGACTGTGTTCGATGTTGCGTTTTGTGGTGCCGATATATGTGCAAAAAATGTACAGCCAACGATGGACGAAAGTACCAACTGTGTGCTGGTCTGTGATTTGGGACCTTACGGCCTAGAGCCGTAAGGTCCAAAATCACAGACTAGAACACTTTTTTTTTAAAATCATAGAATTAACCTTGTATCGACACAAACAATATCGTATGTAAAGGAATTTGAAGTTAACGCCGCACATTCGAAGCCGGACATATTTGGATCCGCGGCATAAAGCGGCGTATCCGAATGCGGCAGGTCTCGAATGAGTTAATTTATATGTTATGTCTGTTACAAACACATGGATTAATCTTCAAAATGTTAGTTTGGCTCAATTAAGAAGCCCCATATTAATAGCTGCGCAAGTGTCGTATCGCGTTGCCACAGGCAACGCGATACGACACTTCCGCGGCTATTGATGCGGGGCGGCTTGAATGAGTTAAACTAACAAGGGCGACATTTAGTTGGACCATGTGTATTGGAGCGACACTTGATTAATATCTGTAATGCGTTGCCCTGACATTTTATTACATATTATATACACACAGAAATGGGATCTTTTAACCATGTGTGGGAGTTGTCATACAATAAAAGTCTGCTTTGTATGTTTGTAGACTTTGGTGTAGTTTTGCTTGTTGGTTTCCATGTGGCGCGCGCGTGTGCGTGCATGCGTGCTTGCGTGCTTGTGTGTGTGTGTGCACGCGTGCGTATGTGTGTGTGCGTGCGTGCTTGCTTTCATGCGTGCGTGCGTGCATGTGTGTGTGTGTGTGTGTGTGTGTGTGTGTGTGTGTGTGTGTGTGTGTGTGTGTGTGTGTGTGTGTGTGTGTGTGTGGCTAAAACGTTAACGTTAAACGTTTAGGGCTTAGCGTATTTTGTCCACCACGAAGGTGATTTCAAAGACGGGACACCGAATAGGGACTGAACAAATTTTGTCCCCAGCTGGATTCGAACCCGGGTCCTTGCGGACGAGAGTCGAACGCTTTACCACCGAGCCACCCACCTCCCGCGCGCGCGTGTGTGTGTGTGTGTGTGTGTGCGTGTGCGTGTGCGTGTGCGTGTGCGTGTGCGTGTGCGTGCGTGCGTTCGTGTGTGTGTTTGTGTGTGTGTGTTTGTGACGGGCAGTGGGCAGATGTTCACATCTGCACGGGACATAGACGACCCCGCCCTCCACGAGTCCCCTGCTGCCTTGCAGGACTGGCCGCTTGGCTGCGGAAAGGCTAAGGGAGGAAAACCCTGACATCAAAGCCCCCGTGTCTCCGGGGAAGGTTTTTGAGCCAGAGACTAGGACAAGGACAGTCTGATATAAAACCTACGACCCGAGGACCTCGATGCCACCGTCCTAGCGTGCTAGGCCATGGCAGACGAACCAAGGGTTTAAAGGGTGGGGCCAGTACTGCGCACACTGCACTCCACCAAAAAGCTCCACCGCGCAGGCTTTAGGAAACGCCCACGGACCATGACAACGACCTTTCCAAGTCCTGTAGCGATGGGCAAGGGGCGAAACGGCAGGTGAAAGATGTCACTGGAAGCCGCAGTCTCAAACCTGCATGCAGGCGGTTCAGGATATTGGTCGCCTGATGTTGACCTGGGGATGACAACGTCACTCGGCACACCCTGAACGACCAAGCAGCCTTCTCTAGGGACAGCACTGCTTGCTCCACACGGAGAGGGGCCTAGAAAAGGTGGCCTAACCAAAGCTCATCCCCTCGTAACCCCAGTTGGCTAGCCGCGGTCAACGGGCATCTTCTCCTGCGGTCAGAAAACAAGAAAAAACAATGGATCCACTTTCATGACGACCACGACCGGACTCAACGTAGCATGCTGGAACATCCGAACCATGCTCGACACAGCAGACAGCGGACGCCCTGAACGTCGCTCCGCCCTTATTGCCCATGAATTGCGGAGGTTAAACATCGACATCGCCGCGCTCAGCGAAGTACGCCTCCCGGAGGAAGGCAGCCTCCAAGAACTTGGCGCTGGCTACACCCTCTACTGGTCAGGCAGGCCTGCATCAGAAAGACGGCTCTCAGGCGTGGGCTTCATGGTCAAGACCCCCATTGCGACTAAGTTGGAAAACCTACCAATGGGTCACTCCGACCGCATCATGTCCATGCGCCTCCCACTGAGACACCAGCAATACGTCACCCTTCTCAGTGTGTACTCCCCAACCCTCCTGGCAGAGCCTGCAGAAAAAGACAAGTTCTACTCTGACCTGCGCAGCCTCCTGCAGAGCACCCCCGCAGACGACAAAGTCATCATCCTTGGCGACTTCAACGCCAGAGTGGGCCAAGACTCTGAAGCCTGGAAAGGAGTCCTCGGCAAGCATGGCGTTGGGAACTGCAATGACAATGGCCGCCTGCTGTTGGAGTTCTGTGCAGAACAGCAACTTGTCATCACCAACACTACTTTCCAGCAAAAGGACAGTCGAAAGACCACCTGGATGCATCCTCGCTCCAAGCACTGGCACCTTATCGACTATGTCCTTGTGCGTCAGAGGGACCGCAGTGACGTCCTCCTCACCAGAGTGATGCCCAGTGCAGAGTGCCACACTGACCACCGCCTTGTCCGCTGCAAACTCAGGCTCCACCTCAAGTTGAAACCCAAGAAAAGAGGCCCCCTCAAGAAAAAGCTTGATGTCGCCAGCCTTCAGCGTGATGACAAGAAAGCTGCCCTTCAGACAGATTTACAGCGCATGCTCAAAGACACAGTTGATCCAGCAGACTCCTCCCCTGAAACACTCTGGGAGCAACTGAAAACTGCTATTGTAAAATCTTCTGTGGAAGTCTTGGGCTTTGTTAGAAAGAGGAACAAAGACTGGTTTAACGAAAACGACGTGGAGATCCAGGAACTTCTAGCAAACAAAAGAGCCGCCCACCAGGCCCACCTAGCCCAGCCTTCCTGCCCTGTGAAGAAATCTGCCTTTCGCCTCATCTGCAGCAGTCTCCAGCTCAAGCTTAGAGAGCTCCAGAACGAGTGGTGGTCGAGACTGGCACAGAGGACCCAGCTTTGCGCTGACAACGGTGACTACAGGGGCTTCTATGAAGCACTGAAAGCAGTGTATGGCCCTAGGCACCTGGTACAAAGTCCCCTGCGAAGCGCCGATGGACAGGCACTCCTCACAGATAATACCTCCATCTTGAACCGCTGGTCAGAATACTTTCAGGACCTCTTCGGCGCTGAGCGCACTGTTCAAGAAACAGTCATCCTCCAAATCCCACAGCTCCCACTAAAGGTTGAATTGGACGAACCGCCCACCGCCGAAGAGACCCACACAGCCATCCACCAGCTCAAGAGTGGCAAAGCAGCAGGCATTGACGGAATCCCGCCAGAGATCTGGAAACATGGAGGCCCAGCACTGCACAACAAGCTCCATGACCTCTTTCTCTGCTGCTGGGAGAAAGGAACACTACCAAAGGATCTCCGTGATGCAGTCATCATCACCCTATACAAGAACAAAGGAGAGAAATCTGAATGCTCTAATTATCGTGGAATTACCCTGCTGTCCATTGCCGGGAAAATTCTCGCAAGGCTGCTCCTGAATCGGCTGGTACCTGCCATCGCTGAAGACCACCTCCCAGAGGGCCAGTGTGGCTTCAGAGCCAACAGGAGTACCACCGACATGGTCTTTGTGCTGAGACAGCTTCAGGAGAAGTGCCGCGAGCAGAACAAAGGGCTGTACGTAACGTTTGTCGACCTAACAAAAGCATTAGACACTGTGAGCAGGCAAGGCATGTGGCAGATCCTGGAGCGACTTGGCTGTCCCCCAAAGTTCCTAAGCATGATCGTCCAGCTCCACGAGGACCAGCAAGGCCAGGTTAGACTCAACAGTAACCTCTCAGAACCATTCCCCATTATCAACGGCGTGAAACAGGGCTGCGTGCTGGCACCAACCCTCTTCACCATCTTCTTTAGCATGATGTTGAAGCAGGCCACAGTAGACCTCGACGATGACGATGCAGTGTACATCAGATATCGTCTCGATGGCAGCCTGTTCAACCTCAGACGACTGCAGGCCCACACGAAAACCCTAGACCAACTGATTCGTGAGCTGCTCTTTGCTGATGACGCTGCCCTTGTTGCACACACAGAGAGAGCCTTGCAGCGCATCACATCCTGCTTTGCAGATGCTGCCCAGCTCTTTGGACTCGAGGTCAGTCTGAAAAAGACAGAGGTACTACATCAGCCGGCACCCAAGGTAGAGCATCGCCCTCCCCACATCACCATCGGCGAGTCTGAACTGAAGTCAGTACACCAGTTTACCTACCTTGGCTGCATCATCACGTCAGATGCCAAGCTGGACAAGGAGCTTGACAGCAGGCTGGCAAAAGCGAACAGCGCTTTTGGGCGACTTTTCAAGCGGGTGTGGCACAATCAACAGCTGAAAACGGGCACCAAGATCAGTGTGTACAGAGCTGTCGTCCTCACCACCCTGCTGTACAGTTCCGAGTCCTGGGCCCTCTACCGCAACCAACTACGACTCCTCGAACGCTTTCACCAGCGCTGCCTGCGTACCATCCTGGGCATTCACTGGAGTGACTATGTCACCAACGTCGAGGTCCTTGAACAGGCAGAAACTATGAGCATCGAGGCTTTGTTGCTGCGGACACAGCTTCGCTGGGCGGGGCACGTCTCCAGGATGGAGGATCATCGCCTACCCAAGATCACTCTGTTCGGCGAGCTTGCTACTGGACACCGTGACAGAGGGGCACCAAAGAAGAGATACAAAGACGGTCTCAAGAAGTCACTTAGTGCTTGCCAAATCGACCACCGCCAGTGGTCTTCGCTTGCTGCGGACCGTGACACCTGGCGCTCCACCATCTACAAGGCAGCCGTCTCCTTTGAGGACTCTCGCAGAGCTAACCTTAAGGACAAACGGCTCAGGAGAAAAAACCGAGTTGCCGTAACTCAGAACCCTGACCAGACCTTCCCCTGCAGCCACTGCGGTCGAACCTGCCTGTCCCGGATTGGCCTCCGCAGCCACGAAAATGCCTGCAGACGACGTGGGCAAGCCCTATAGAATCTTCGTTCGCGAAGTCAAGCCAAGAGAGAGAGTTTGTGACGGCAAAATATCAGTTTATGTACAAGGATACCTTTTTTTCAAGCAATTCAAACTTAAAACTAAAAAAATCACACCGTCACACTGCCTTATATGCTTATTCATGGTCAGCTAAATTAATCAGTTAATATAAATTATGTGGTTTAAAGTCTCGACCCACGGCAATCCGCCCTCATTTTCAAATTACAGTCAATGCCACTTAATGCTATGACATATTTTCTAGTCTTTCCCACACTGTCACGCCGGATGATTTTAATTGCCAAATGTGTATACATAGTTGTCAGCTGAACATGTCTGTCAAACAAAATAAACCTTCATGTTATATATAAATATTGAGGCGTATTGCATGCATGTGCACGATGGCATGAAAACATAGTTATATCCCTTGAGCTCCTCCGCTTGCGTAGCGAATCAAGGGAGGTGACCTGTGTGATGCATATCATACACTATTATGAATATACTGTTTCCTCCATGAAATAATCCGGGCAGATTAACTCATTCGCGGTCAGCCGCATCCGGATGCGCGGCTTATGCCGCGCATCCGGATGCGGTTGGCCGTGAATAAATTAAGCGCTGGATCAGTCAAAAATGAAGATTGAAAGACGGTTGACGTTTCAAGCTTCACTCTCACCAATTGCGGGTGTAACTCCCATGGGGATAGGCCCGCGCGGGAAGTACCCCACAAGTACACTTCTATTAAAATGAGATGCTAAGCATCTCCTTTGAATATAAGTGTACTTGTGGTGTACTCCTCGAGTGAGTCGATCTGGGGAGTACCAAGCATCCGCTATATTGTGTCAGTTGGATAATCATAAATGAAGAGTGAAAGACGGTCGACTTTTGAAGGTTCACTCCTGCCGTTGGCGGGAGTACAGTAGACCCACTAGAGGAGTACAGTTCAAGTTCACTTCTATTCAAATGAGATGCTAAGCATCTCATTTGAATAAAAGTGTACTTGTGGCGTACTCCCCAAGTGGTTCTATCTGAGGAGTACTCCCGCAGACTGTAGGGTAGATCTACAGCCTTTGGATCAATCAAAAATATAAATCGGAAGATGGCCGAGTTTTGAAGGTATAATTACGGTCAGTAAATATATGTGCAGATCAGTGATTTTGAACCTTTCGGATCTTGGCCATAGATCCAAAATCACAGACCAACACATATGGCGCTTCTCATACTGTAGGCCGAAGACAATACGGACACTTACAACTTTCAGTCACACTCAGCAGGCTGACAGTCATGTACAAAGCGGGCTGGAAAAACTGCAAATAGAAATTTATGTTTTTTATTTTCATAATACATGAACCAGTTGAAAAACTTGACTATTATGACAATGGTAAGAACAAACAAATCAAAATCAGGTGAGGTTTCACAAATCTGTGAAGTCTCTTTCGTTGTCTGTGACATCTTTTCTGTTGCCGTGTTTGTGGCGATCTCCCACGGCTGCCGTGTTACCAAGCAACTCCAATTCATGAAGTACGTCATCTTCATCACCGTCATTGACATCAGCACCCTCGTTCAAGTCTCGACCAGTCACCCACTCCTGCTTCTCCGGGTCCAGCATTGCTCCCGTCAGGTCACGTGCCTTCCCGTCATTCCTCCCGAAGGAGAGGTATCGTTTGCGGAGCTCCCCGACCTGCTCCCAGAAGGATCCCTCTGGCACCTCGCCCTTATAGGCAAGTCTCTCTCGCTGCCAGTCATCGTACTCCTCCGCGTCCTGCAGCAGCAGCTGGTTCAAGTCGATGCCCTTCAGCATGTCTTCGTCTAGACCCAGCGCCATGATGTCCTTGTACGTCACTTTCTTCCCACGTCGTATCTTGTCGTCGCTGTGGTCGTCGTCCTCGTTGTCGCTGTGCATGATGATGGCGTGAACGTTGCTGAAGCGATCCTGTGCATTGTTCTCCTCTTTGGTCTTGACAAACTTGAGTTGCTTGACGTCGTGTTCGTGCCCGCCAGCACCGTGCAATATGTGCTCCCCGTCCATGACGGTGGGGATTTTACCTCTGTGTTCTTGAGCATCATCGTCATTGTCAGCATCCCCTCGCATCAGCCTGTCCACGTCACCTGCTGATGCCACTTCCTTCTTGACCTTGTGACGTGATGTCGGGTCGTGCACGTTGTGGGAGTCCGCCCCGTGCACCAGCTCCTCCACGTCGCCAGATCTGAACGGTCCGCTGCTGTCCCCTCTGGCCACGTTGTCGTGCACGTGGCGTTCACCGTGAACCATCTCCTCCACGTCTCCAGACTTGAACTCCTGGGCGATCTTCACTTCTGGCACGACAGGATCATCATCTGGACAAGACAATTGTAAGAATTACACGTAGACACTTCGCCGCCGAGAAAAACTGAACACAATTCAACTGCAAGAGACACAGAGTTAGTTATTTGGGTTTAACGCCGAGCAGCAAGAGACACAGACCCTCATGAGCACCCGCAGTTGCGTGGGCTCATGAGGATCTATGCCTCTTGCTGGAAGAACTTCCAGCCATGTTTATTGGATGGTTGGCGTTTAATCAATAAATATTTCAGTGACACAGTCCGCGGGAATTGGCATTGAAGTGGTTAAAATGGAGACCGCTGGTCTAGCACAAGAGTTAGCAAATCAAAGCAACGTCACAACGAACCCCCCCCCCCCCCCCCCCCAAAAAAAAAAAAAAAAAAAAAAAGCAACAAACAAACAATCAAATACCCCCCCCCCAAAAAAAAACAACAACAACAAACAAACAAAAAAACAACAACAACAAAAAGAAACAACAACAAACAAACAAACAAACAAACAAAAACAACAACCAACAAACAAACAAACAAACAAGCAAAAACAACAACAAACAAACAAACAAAAAACCAACCAAACAAACAAACAAACAAACAAACAAAACAAAAACAAAAAAAAAAACCAACAAACAACAACAACAGCAGCAAACAAACGGAATAAAACGAAACAAAAAAGCTAACGCTCCACAACCCAAACGTACCAAAACGAAAAGAACCGAACCGAACAGAAACGAAACAACACGAAAAGAACCGAACCGAACAGAAACGAAACAACACGAAAAGAACCGAACCGAACAGAAACGAAACAACACGAAAAGAACCGACACTAAACAAAAGGAAACGAAACGAAACGAAACAAAACCAGTAGAGAAGCTGAGTGTTTTGAAAACAAATCGGAGCTGCAAGATTAGCAAACCAAGGCTTGCTGGCGCTCTGCTTGCCTTTCTGTCTGGTATTTCTTTTCCTATTAAAAATACTATGATAATTTTGCAATGTGCCAGTGATTAAGTCATAGGTGGACAAACGGGTGTGAATTGACAGACAGGCAGGCGACAGAATAGCTGTGTGCTGGTCTGTGATATTGGACGTTATGGTGCAATGTCACAGACCTACACACGATTAATAATTTATTCACGCAGCTGACAATGGACGTGTACGAGGGGGCAAAAACAAGGTCACCTGAATCATCGTGCACGCCAGCCAGTCCGTGGATTAACTCCTCGAGATCGCCAGGCTGGAACTTGTGCCCGTTGTCGTCTGGCTCAGGTGCGTCGTGCTGAGATGAAGGATCGTGGACACCTGGAAAAAAACACCTTGTTTCTCGTTTTGTTTCTTAATAATGAGTGAAATGTGTGTAGTCTGTGATTTTGGACATCACAGCAATACGCCGTAAGGTCTGAAATCGCAGACGAGCACACAATTATATTGCCTTTATAATGTGATGGGCTGGAAAATTTCTTTTTGTTGCGTAAAACAGACGGTTTTCATTTATGATTTTATGACAAGTGATCAAATAAGTCAAATTAGGTTGAATCCAGTCTAAGCAGCTTTAAGCCGTTCGATACAAAATCAGATACAAAATCACAGTTAGCGAACAATATGTAGATTCTGCAGCTTAACTCTTTCACTGGTAGCAAACACCTAACTGTCTTTCCTGCTAGTGGTCGCTGGTGTTTTTAAAACCTTTATTACATGGACACAAACTGGTGTCAGCAAGAGGCATAGATCCTAATGAGCCCCCGCAACTGCGGGGGTCTCATGAGGATCTATGCCTCTTGCAGTTGGATACTGTTCAGCTTTTATTCCTCGGCAGTGAAGGATTTAATAATATGACGCGGCATTCAGTCATACCGCGCGTCAGTTGTCTCGTACTGTACTCTACCTTCTTCCCCATGGACAATCTCCTCAACGTTCCTCGCTCCGTGCTGTCCCGCTGCAGGGGCGCCCTCTACGGTACCTTCTCTGTGTGCGAAATCCACAGCTTCACTGTTTGGATCTAGTGAAACAGGCTTCTCGGCGTCTCCTTCCTTAGCCTGTCCTCCATTGATGACGACATGCTGAGCTGCGTCATGGACCTGGTCGCCCGCGTGCATGAGTTCCTCGACGTCTGCGGTCTTGGCCACACCTGCGTCACCAATGACGTCATTATCGGGTGAGGCAGAGTGCTCGTGGGGATTGCCGTCCATCAGACAGTCGATGCAGGGACCGGCTGAAACCACCAAACGGAAAGATGTTTGTTAACCCGTTCACTGCCAAGAAAAAATTGTTTACCGCCCAACTGCAAGAGGTATAGATCCTCATGAGCCCCCGCAGTTGCGGGGGCTCATGAGGATCTATGTCTCTTGCTGAGACCACTTTGTATCTGTTTCTTTTGGAGGCTCGGGCTCTTCCATGTTGAATTAACATGAAAACAAATCTGACTCCGCTGGCTGCGAATAGGTAAAAGCAAAGTTGGGGGGCACACTCGCATGCCCGCGCACCAGCTGCGGAGATAGATCGACCGTGACAGTTTAAGGGTAGTGCCTATATTAGTTTGGCGCCTTTCAGGCGCCAAAGCTAATATAGGCACCACCCTTGAACTGTCATACTCGACCCACAAAATCAATTTTGTCGCATGTCCGGGACGATGCAGCGAACCCACGCGGGATCGATTGAAATGTGTTGCGGGTTAGTCAACAGATTTTTTTTTCTCCAGCGTTAAATCCTAAATCCGCAGTTTAAATTGTATCAAAGCAATTTTAACTTTTTCAGGACGGAAACTGTTGTCATGGAAAAGATTTCGTTTCTTAGATGCAAAGAAAAACCCAGCAAAGAACGAATTAGAAAAGAATTCAGACAAAAACAAGTAACAGCCGAACATGTAAATGCAAAGAAAGTGCGGAGAAAATAAGAAACATAATAAGCCTATTTCAAAAGACAATTACAACACAATTTATTAATATTTCCGGTGAAAATTCTTTTTCCAAAATAGACATACAAACAAGTAAACAATGAGCTTCTCTGCTTTTCTTAGATAATTAAAAGTGTCCAACGAAGAAAGAAACAGACTTAGAAAGGACAATTACAACACAAGCTTGGCAGTCACCTTTTTGGTCTTGGTTCCTTAGGTGGGAAATATACTGACGAGCAAAAGAAATGCGACATTTTTGGATTCATCGGAAACAGGGAAATGTTTCCGATGATTCCCAAAATGTCGCATTTCTTTTGCTCGTCAGTATAAATTATTTTTTTTTCCCGGGCGGTTGCTGTGACCGTGGCTTTCCCCATCTCTGTCAAGCGTTCGTATACTACAATTTTATATAAAAAATAATAATAATTGATTTTGTATAAAATGATGTGTGCAACACTTACCAGCTGCTGGTTTGGCCACGACCCTGGACAGATCTACGAGAAAAAGAACTGTTGCACACAGCAGAACACAGCCTACGGTGGATCTCATCTCGATACTCAAATCTGGCTAGCTGACTTTCAGCTGGTCGGTGGAATGGATGGTTGGCTAGTAGCTCCTTTATTTCACTCAGTGTCAGCCAGCTACGGCTGTGTCAAAAGGTCTTGACAAATAAGAATTTGCTGATCTATGCCGGCACACGTCTAATGTTATGAAGCTCGCAAACCTGGATATCCGTACGTCTACGTGTCCGCTGACACAAACGAAAGTCTGCACACTGTCAGTCTTCTTGCGTCGTCATAGCGTTGTTCACTTTTAACACACACAAAAAATACAAAATTCAGCACCCTTAAGTAAACGCGTACCGTTTGCTGGAGTACTGTCCAGATAGACCCACTCGGGGAGTACGCCACAAGTACACTTCTATTCAAATGAGATGCGTAGCATCTCATTTGAATAGAAGTGTACTTGTGGCGTACTCCTCGAGTATATCATTTGAATACTAGTAGAAGTTCAATTGTGGCGTACTACCCGAGTGGGTCTATCCAGGGGAGTACTCCCGCAATCGGTACGGATAAACAAAGCTGCATGACTGCATTGTCCATAATCTCAGATGATCGCAAAGTGCTCGTTACACCATAACGGAGCATGCGACAAGTGGATTTTACCTGATAAAGTTTAACAGTTATATGCACACATACCAGAAGGCCGCCTAACGCTGGAATGTTCTCGTCCACGTGGGTTTGTTTGTCACATCAGACACGTTTTGCCAACGTCACAACAAACTTCGTGGCTGTTTTGATTTTATATCGACAAACCACTCCAAAGGTCACGTTGAGTTTCTTCCCCTTTAAAAAAAAGTCTATTTAATTTTGAACTGACAAAACTATGGCATAGAAGTCTGCCAATTAGTTTCAGTTATACGACCGACTCATTTTCGCTTATCACAATGCATTATAAGGAACAGCTCAACACAGACTTGACAAATGATCCCCCGATTTCTTATCTAACGCTATTCTTGTGTCCGCGTTATCATGAAGTTAACATATCGCCGTACAAAGTGCGACATGAAAATCAATGAAAGTTATTGGTGGGAAGACGGGCCACGTGACATCTGGCTCACATACGGGGTAACATGTGGTATTGACGAAGTTCGGCCACAAACATTGTGTCACTGCAGCTAAGGTAAAAGAGCTGAATCCGGACGAGAGGTCACGCGTTTAAACTTGATCAGCACAGGAATTTGTATATTAACCCTTTGGCTGTCGGTAGCGCTTTTTGTCGCGATGATTCCTGACGGAATCATCGCGACAAAAAGCGCTACCGACAGCCAAAGGGTTAGTTCCTTCATCGCCGAGAAACAAATTAAAACGATCTAACTGCAGGAGACATAGACCCTCATTGGAACCCGCAGTGCGGGGGGCTCATGAAGATCTATGCCTCTTGCTAACACCACTTTGTATCCATGTTTCTTGGACAAAGATTGAAGAAACACAATCTGCGTCCATTGTCGTGGGCGAGTTCAAATTTCAGCCGTTGATCGCCGATGTGTCTTATTTTTTCTTCACACACACACACACACACACACACACACACACACACACACACACACACACACACACACACACACACACACACACACAGAGTTGTGGTTGAAAATAAGTTTATTTTATTGCACTTGTGATACGTTTTCTAAAGACCAATCACAAAACAATCGCCACTATAAAACCTCTGACGCCCCAAAATTAGTTGACACAGCCATTAAAGACGAGCCTATGTTAAATGTTAGCAGACATCCTGCATACCCCAAGATTGAAGTATATGCTGGATACTGGCTGTGTGCTGATCCGTGAGTTTGGACCGAACGGCTATGAAACTTAAGGTCCCAGATCAGAGACCAGCACACTTTAAAAAAATCGCTCAAATTTTCTGTGGAAAAAAAACACAAACATAATTTATTTTCTGCCATTATGTGACAAAAGTCGTTATCTTCATTTTTGAGAAAAGCGAGATTTTCATGAGAGAACAATGAAAATCTCGCTTTTCTAAAAAAAATGGACATCCTGCCTTTTGTCATATAACCGCAGAAATAGCGTCAAAAGAAGGTAACAATATTGTAAGAAAGACATAAAATGCCGGAGAAGCTCACATTCTTTCAAACACCTAAAATGCAATCTGATTTTAATGCTCTGACTAATCCAAAATTGCAACTACCATCCGCGTCTGCTCGTTCTAACCTGCAGCTGACACAGTTAACTCATTTAAGGCGTCTCGCATCAATAGCCGCGGAAGTGTATAGCGTTGCCGGAGGCAACGCTATACGATACTTCCGCGGCTATTGATGCGGGACGCCTTAAATGAGCTGCAGCAGCTGTAACTACTGCTGCTGAAAAGCTTCAAAACAAAAAGGGAGAGGGTGGAGGGTGGGCTGTAGAAGGGTGGGTGGGGGTGGTGGGGTGGTTTACGCATAAAAACACGGTGGATAGAACGTACCCGCATTGTGAAGGCTAAAGACAGTAAATCCTAGTAAGATTACCACTGTAATGCATGACGTATCGCATTATGTAAACCATGAGTGGTGATGATCTACAAGCCTCACTTTTGACACACACGTCCTCGCTCCGAGGCTCTGCCGAGGCGCCAGAACGTGTGTGTCAAAAAACAAGTCGCGAATCGTAAATCATCCATCAGCCATGGTTTAAGATATTTATCCCACTATCGTCTGATCGCTGTTTGCGTCATCATAGATACTGTAGCTATGGCGTCATTCCGGTTTGACGGGTGGGCCGACTCCATACCGCCTACGCAAGCGTATTATTTACTTTATTTATTTTTATTAATTTATTTTTCTTATACTGAAAGGGCCTCCCTAACACAATTCTTCGTCGTGTTCTGTTGTATGCTGTTTCAGAATTTACGGTTCTGGTCTGAGTGCAGGGTTCCATAGGCCACATGGCTACAACGTCGCGGCACCCTGGGCATGGTAATAATAAATAATAATAATAAATAATAATAATAATAATAATAATAAATAGTTCTTGTATAGCGCTGTTCTCCAGGAAGGCGATAAATAATAATTAAAAAAAAAAAAAAAACGTCGTGTGACCCAAACGGTACTCAGGTGATTACCACACAGAAAAGACACGAATAAAGATAAAAGGAAACCTCAATTAACCCTCTTAACTCCACGGCGGCATTTCCCAAATTTTATAGGCGTTACCTAACGACTATGTACCACTCGCAGGAGACGGATTGACCATGATAATTCAAGGGTAGTGCCAGATGAGCTTGGCGCCTTCAGGCGCCAAGCTCATCTGGCACTACCCTTGAATTATCATGGTCAGCCAATCTCCTGCTGTAGGGCGTTGGGGCTAAATGGGTTAACGTCGGATAAGATGAACACCTCGCTTTCCACTAACAGGGACTTACTGTCTTCTAGCCTCACAGAGCAGGTACGATCCATTGGCAAGACGGTACGATGCATGCTGGCCTGTGATTCTCGACCCTACGTCACGACGCCTTACCGCCCGGCAAAGTCCAAAATCACAGACCAGCACACAAACACAGAAAACGAAAACAACAACAACAAAAACAACAAACAAACGTAACGCTAAAAGCATCCAAACTATCAAATTAAAAAATGCACAGCAAAATTAAGATCAACGGTAATAAGTACGTCACACTGAAAAGAGATTACGTCATACAGCCGTCGTCGGTACTGTCAACAGTTCAAACGGCTGCGCACGAACAAAGAGGGTAGACTCAAACCAAGGAGCCCCGCATCAATAGCTGCGGAAGTGCCGTATAGCGTTGCCTCCTGCAATGCTATATGACAAGTCCGCAGCTACTGATGCGGGGCGCCTTGAACGAGTTCAAGAAACGAGTACATCGATATCGTATGTACACAAACACAGCCAGCGATAAGCCAGTGATATACGCAATTACAGATCATCGTGAACACTGAGAAAATCAATCACTAATATATGTATACATAAAAAGCTAATGTGTATACATAAACTGTACAGATTATAATAAAATGATAACGAGACATTGTGTGTCTTGTACACTGAAAAACAAAATCAAAACAAAAGTTTTGAATGTTGAAAAAGTATTCAATTTTTTCAAAAAGCATAGACGGACAATTTTCTGCAAAGTGTAGAGATTATCTGAAAGAAACGGACAGAAGTGACTGTATCGTCAGTTTGCAACAGGCCAAAGTAAGTGTTAGCTGTTTGTGTGTCGGTAGCGGTTTTTGTCGGGATGATTCCAGCATTGTCGCGATGATTCCTGCTGGAATCATCGCGACGAAAACCGCTACCGACACGCACATGGTTAACTTACATATGAACAAAAAAAAAAAAAAAGAAGCCGAGGATATGAAATGACAGTGGTCGTGGTGAAAAATGAAGTACAAAAGGAGAGAGACAGAGAGTGGTTACTGTATAATAAGGTTTACAGCACTGATCAATAGCAACAGAATGTTGCCAGTCAAGCATAGGTACCCGTTACATGCGCATTGCTGTAAAAAAATTATTTAAAAAAAATACATTAAAAAAAGTCCCCTTTGTAGGAATGCACCCCAGACAGACCCTCTCGGGGAGTAGTACGCCACAAGTACACTTCTATTCAAATGAGATGCTTTAGCATCTCACTTGAATAGAAGAGTATTTGTGGCGTACTCTCCAAGCAATGCACGGTATATTACGGTTTCTTCACGCTAATCCAACCTTTACGCCCAGCGCGCAAACTTTCTCTCGCAGGAACTGTAATAATTGCATTAAATCAATATGCACGTAACGGACGCCTTTGTAATCGAATAAGCTACAGGCGCTTGACGGTGAACTGTGAATGACCCTCAAGCGCCTGTGATCAAAGGGCGGTTTCAAGACATGGGAAGACGCAACAACAGTCTGCACGCATAAACTAAACCTGCGAGCTCTTCTATTCTAAAAATCTAAGGAACAAGTCTATAAGTACTCTGCTTTGCAAGCACTTGCACACACACGTGCGCGTCTCAATCGCTAGCATCATGAAAGCCCGTCAGTTTTATTGGAAGATGTAACAAGCTGGCAATGTGCACGCACACGCGCTACGAGCTACACTGAACACTGTACCGAATTGAAGATCAACGTGCAACTGGACCATACAAGACAATGTGCAACTGGCCCCTTCACAGGGGGGCCGGGGGGGGGGGGGGGGGGGGGGAAAACGTCCGCCTGCAAGAGGCATAGATCCTCATGAGCCCCCGCATACGCGGGGGCTCATGAGGATCTATGTCTCTTGCTAGCCTTATTCAAATCCACTTTCACAGAATAAAAATGGTTAGTCCGAATCTGTGTCTATATGTACATGTCGCTGGTGTTCGCATGCAACTCGGAAGTAACGTGTCACAAAGCGACACCTACTGGTTGCATGGGAATACCAGCGATGTGCTTCTATACGAAAATACCGCAAACATTTGCCGCGATTATACGCTAAGTGTGTAGGTAATGTGAAAATCAGTGACAAATTACGTAATTGGTTCTGAAACTGAAAAAAATCTATATAAGCAAAACTAATGACGTAGCCATGGGAA
Organism: Semisulcospira habei; assembly: GCA_036245525.1. Taxonomy (NCBI): domain Eukaryota; kingdom Metazoa; phylum Mollusca; class Gastropoda; family Semisulcospiridae; genus Semisulcospira; species Semisulcospira habei. The sequence goes on along the minus strand of BTPG01000007.1, from coordinate 10,910,662 downwards.
CGTTGTAAAGGGGCACAAGCACACCTTTGATGAAAGGGTGACTGCACAGTTCCCTCCCTTACTAGTGTTTTTTTTTTTCTTTATTGCCGTTTTCTTTTCAATATCTCAATATCTTCTCAATATCTGCGATCAAATGCTTTACTGCGGTAAAACTTAAAGTGTCTACGTTTGGGAATAAACGTGAACAGCTTTTGAATTATGGTTTATGTTTTAACAGAACGTCTGAACAGAACAGAACAGTATTATTTAAAACGAGTGTTACTAAAAAAATAAGTACAACAGTTAAATGAATATGTGAAGGTAAGTACATGGGAGGAATAATTAAAATTTGAAAACAAAATGAGTCACATCTGCTTTTGCCCTTACAATAGAAATGTCAAAACACACAGAGATATATATTACATGATGAATGCCATTTTAAAGGTAATTAATGGTCATGCACCAAAATGAATTTCAAACTACTGAAAGTCTAAGTGTATACTAAATAACAAAGAAGAAATCACTATCAACACAAACGAAGTAAAGCTATGATGCACAATGCATGCTGATGAGCAAATAAATGTGAAACTATTGGAACATACAGTACCGGTGGCTGCATGCACTAGTGGGTTAATTAGCTCATGTTGAACTTGTATACTGACCAGCAAAACAAAAAGCAACATTTTTATAATCATTGTAAACACTTCAGTGTTTCTGATGACTACAAAAATGTGATGAACAAAAGAAAATGAAATTTTTTTTAATCATCAGAAACACTATAATGTTTCAGATGATTAAAAAAAATGTTGCTTTTCTTTTGCTAGTCAGCATACAAGTTCAACATGAGCTAATTAACCCTCTTGCGCATGCAGCCACCAGTACTCTATACAGAACCAGTGGCTGCTTGCTCATGGGGGTTAACAGTAACAGAAGATAAAACCGAAATCACAATTCAAATAAATAAAACCTTGCTGATACCTATTGCATCAGTTATCACTAAAAATAAAAGCCTATGAGCATTGATGAGCAAACAAAAAAATAACAGAAAATACACAATGGCAAGCAATACACAATACAACAAAGCTGTAACAACATATGCTGCAGTTAGAAAAAACAAGAATGGCAAAGCCCTTATGGCTGATGTGTATGACTGATCCACCAATTTCAGCAAAAACTGGTATTTTTCACACATCTGTCATCCTCTTGTGAAGCTTGACCTTTTGAAGGGGTCATCCAAATTAGTATGCACAAACAGGTGTTACCATCAGTACCAAGTTTGGGTTTGAAGTTGAAAATAGTATTTGAGAAAAGAACATTTTTGGGGGGTGAAAATATGGCATTTTTATAGAACTATTTCTGAACCTCTTGTGACCATTGATGGTTTGACCTTTCAGAGGGGTCATCCAAATTAGTATGCATAGAAAGGTCTTACCATCAGGTATCTCTGTACCAAGTTTGGGTTTGAAGTTAAAAACAGTATTTGAGAAAGAACGAACAGAACAAATCTTGTGAAAATATGCCAATTTTTTACCTATTTCTGGACCCCTTGTGACCTTGACCTTTGAGAGGGGTCACTGAAATTGGTATGTTTAGAAAGGTCATGCCACAAAGTATCATTGGGCAAAATTTGAAGACTGGCTTGAATAGTCTCCGAGAAAATGCTTTAAAGTTACCACGGACGCCGTATAGATGACCACCAGCGCATTACATACCCACTTTTGCTATTGCAAAAAAAATCTATACATTTATCAACAGTAAATTATCAAAATAGACAGAAAAATTAGAAGAGAAAAGAAGAGAAAAAGATTCTTTGTTATCTAAAGAAGTGAATGATTAGAAACTCGGATATCAAATTCTGTCAGCAAGTACATGTATCTGTTAGCAATATTGTTTACGATATATCATATCTGAAATTTTTGCTCATTCAGCGACCAAATGCCACAGCCATCACAGGAACATGTGTACACATTGGTCTCAAAAAGTGGCACAGATCCACATAAACCCCCGTGACCTCAAGAGCCCTTGCGGTTACCGAGGGGGAGGGGGTGGGGTGTTCATGAGGAGGATCTATTTCTCTTGGATCACGTTTATTTTTTCTTGGCAGTGAAAGGGTTAAATTTAGACATGTAAACGTTATATTTACTACCCTGTATTAGATAATTCATGTACACATAGCCAAGTCAAGTCAAAGGTACACTTGGCTACAGATCTTTCTTGCTCCGACAAATCCAATAAGCTAGTCTTCTCTTCTCTTTCAGTGCCTGAGACAGCAGATAGTAAAAGTACACGATAAAAAGAAATGCAACGGCTTGATATGTTTTTTAGGACGCCCTTTTTCTTTTTGATTTAAGAGTGACAAAACAAAAAGATGTGACCTTATCTTCTGACGAATGCGTGTGATAGAAGTATTATCATAAATGAAAACAAATTAAAGACAGAAGCAATGAGATTAAAATTCATCGGTTTTACACACACAAAAACTTATCACAGTTTTCACACCAACCCATGTTTGTGCATTCAAACCGCACAGGCGTACATATTGCAAGGATAAGACTGCTTAGCGATGAGGCACTAACAATAAACATGGAAATAAATCAAAAGTAGATGCATTTATTTCCTGTTGTGTTCATGGGTCAATAATGTATATGAATTTGTATTGAATGAAAAGTTATTATAAACAAAACAAAACTTGATGTCATAGAAATAAATGTTGTTACTGATACGTTCTCTCTTTTTAAAAAAAATAAACAAAACAACAGATTTCTTGGAGAAATGGAGAGCATTGTAAAGACCTTTTAAACCCACATTAACCCTCTTAACCCCACAGCCCCATTTCCAAACTTTTGGAGGCGTCGTCCAACGACTATGTACCAGTTGTAGGAGATGGATTGATCATGATAATTCAAGGGTAGTGCCAGATGAGCTTGGCGCCTTCAGGCGCCAAGCTCAGCTGGCACTACCCTTGAATTGTCATGATCAATCCATCTCCTACTGCAGGGTCCTGGGGCTAAAATGGTTAAAATATTGTAATAGATCTCCAAACAAAATTCTGTATTGTTTTTGAGCATAATAAGAAATTGCACACAGGACTTAAACAATAGATGAGATGTACCGGCATACTTCCTCAGTTCCTGTACTTAACAAAGTCTTCACACAAAAAAAACTACACTGCTAGCCATGCAGTGAAACAGTGTTTCCTGAAAAAAAATATTTCCTCCTTAAAGCACTAACAACTTCAAATAAAATCACAGTCAGATAAACAGCAAACAAACCGACAAACAGGAAAGCAGCTACATTAATCCCTAACTCAGCCTCTACTTTGACCCATTTATCCCCGAGTCCCTACAGCGGGAGATAGATTGACCATGATAATTCAAAAGTAGTGCCAGATTAGCTTGGCGCCTGAAGGCGCCAAGCTAATCTGGCACTACCCTTGAATTATCATGGTCAATCCATCTCCTGCAACTGGTACATGGTCATTAGGCAACACCTCCCACATTTGAGAAATGGGACCTTGGGGCTAAAAGGGTTAATGTGTAGAATATTACAATACGGAACAAAAAAAATGTAAGTAAGCAATGACCGAGTGCATATTTTCCTTCTTACTCATGACTGGCTCGTTTAATCATTTGGTTGTTGGTAGTGTTTTTTTGATGCAACGATTCCCACATGAATCATCGCAACAAAAACCACTACGGACAGCCCAAGGGTCAAGATGATGGTCTCTGGCCACTGTCCTGTGCTAATAATATCCCTTTTACTGGCACTTTAATTTAAAGACACACTGATGTGTTAAAGTTTAGCATGTTTTCAACTACAACACATAATCACAAAATTAATTATACACTGATGATCAAAAGGAATGCGTTATTTTTTTAATCACCAGGAACACTTTCGTGTTTGTGATGGTTTTAAAAAATGCTGCATTTCTGTTGCTTGACAGTATATTGAATATTGATAGGTGTGCGACGGTATGCGGTTTTAAACCTCATGGCCTAGAGCTGTGAGGTTTAAAGTCACAGACCAGCGCTGACGTTATCACTGACTGATGCATAGTATCATACACAGCAACATGAAAGGCTTTTGCGTTTTGCAACACAGCAGCGGCTGTACCAGGTACATTGAATACTGTCACCTGTGTGTCGATGCATGATTTTGAATCTTAAGGCTGTAAGCCATAAGGTCCAAAATCACTAACAACACACACTTACTTAACCCTATGAATACTGCTACTGATGACACCGTTCTGCTGAAAGATGTGTACTTGTGGGTCTTTTTTGATGATCGGCATCATCAGAAGCAGTCAAAGCGTTAACTCATTCAAGGCGCCCCACATCAACAGCTGCGGAGGTGTCGTTTAGCATTGCCAGCGGCAATGCTAAACGACACCTCCGCAGCTGTTAATGCAGGGCTCCTTGAATGAGTTAGTGAACTACATACACACAAGCAGGCGCAGCACACAATACATGCAGAAGTACTGTAAATACAAGCAGTTACACCGGTCTTATACACTGGTATGAAATTCTGAACCTTACCGCTCTATGTCTAAGCCGTAAGGTCCAAACTCAAAGACAAGCAAACACACAAAACATATAAAACACAGTACAAATAACATGATACACATTTAACCCATAGCTGATGATGATGACAAACACATTTTAACAACTTTTAAAATACTGGAAGCCAAAAGTACCATCATCTGAAATCTCTGTCAGCATGTTACTGTTAATAATAACCATAGGAAAATGTCAATATCGTTAGCATACTCATGTAGTTTTCTTTCATTAAAACTCAGATACATGCATACACTATAGAATGGCGTCATTATTTTAAGCTATTACATTCTGAGGCTGATTTAAAAAAAAAAATTTGCTTATTATCCTGTGAAGGCTACATTACGGTTTAGGAGACAGATCAACCATTGTAGTTCAAAGATGTGCCTGAATAGCTTGGCACCTCAGGCGCCAAAATATTCTGGCACCATCCTTGAACTATCATAGTAAAATTAAGTTCAAGCAATAGTGAATCAGGATGAAAACAGTTAAAGGGGGGGGGGGGGGTGTTTCTTAGGCTGAATCATCCCATGACAGTCAGAAAAATGTTTGCCGCAGGTACTGCTAACACTGTGTGTTTCGCAGCTGACCGGATGATACGAATGGCTACTGACATCAGCAATAAAGCTTCTGAACGCAGAACCAATCTGAAAACTGTCAGGTACTCTTCACTTCATACGAACAAAATATAACGTCTGATTGGAAGGTAGGGTTGTAAATACCTAAGTGGGTATGTAACCTGAATACTGATATTTGCATCTGGCAACCTGTGACCAAAAAGCATCGGGTCCCAAAGGTGTACCTTCGGTTTAGTCACAGAGAGCAGGCGGCGCTACGCTCTCGCGCTGACGGCTAGGATTCAATTTCTCATCGGGACTTCATGCGCGTTTATACACTGGTAGGCCGGCCAACAGTTTAACTTATTTAACCCCATGTCCCACTTGCCAAATTGTGTGTTATCTAATGACGATGCATCAGTCGCAGGTGATGGATTGAGCATGACAATTCGAGGGTAGTGACAGATTAACTTGGCACCATCAGGCGCCAAGCTAATCTTCCACTACCTTCGAATTATCATGCTTAATCCATCACCTGCTGTGGGATGTTGGGGCTAAATGGGTTGAGTACTGCTTTCTGAAACTACAAGAAATGTGAATGGTAGCACCAAAGTGTTAACCCTTTGGCTGTCGGTAGCGGTGTTAGTCACGGCGATTCCTGCAGGAATCATTGCGACTAAAACATTTTACAGGCAGCCAAATGGTTTTGGGCCCTAAACAATATCTGCAGTGGTCCTGTCTTGAGAAAAATAACGTTAGATATTTCCTTTACATGCATATATTGCTATCATGTGGCTTTTCTTACACACACAGCAAATGACTATCCATTGCCTGTTACTGCCTTCTACAAAATAATACCAATTTTTCAATTGTGTCAGATTATCATGCAACACACTGACCAGAAACATGTTCAAGCACCATCGATGTGTTCAGACTGAAATAAATATTGCGAGTGATACATGTTTAATAGTGCTTGACAGCATGCCACATACTGACAGTAAATGGAAGATGAAGAAGTATCTCAATTTCCTTTTTACAATGATTTTGCTAGAGCTGTTTTTACATGATAAAATCAAGGTTTGAGTAAGGCCTGCTGAAACACAGTGTACAAAACTGCTGATGTAAGATGACTATTTGATATAGATAGAAAAAAAATGTATGATGTGCACGACATTTCAAGAAGGATTTCCATGTAGTATTTGAAAAATGTATAACAGCTAAAGGTGGCAGTTTCAGATCTGAACTGGCCTGACTGAATAATAGAGCAGTCAGGATTACCCCAGCAGATTACCTCGGTAGATATGTAGTACTTGTGCCAAGATCCTTACCCCTTTCGCTGTTGGTAGCGTGTTTGGTCGACGCGATTCCTACAGGAATCACCTCAATAAAACATGCAATGGACAGCCAATCTGTGAATTTATTTGAGAGACCCATTACCCCCTATACGCATGCAGGCACCAGTAGTGTAAGTAAGTGGCTGCACACACCTGGGGGTTAACCCTCTTGGGAATGCATGCAGCCGCCAGTACTGTACCAGTGGCTGCATGCACAAGGGGGTTATTGAAAGGTAAACGTCAAACAGTATGACAAAGATTCGCTTAACACACAATCAGTCTGTCTTCCAGCAGTCAGCTACACTGGACAAAAAAACGGTCGATCCTTTGGCTGCTGGCAGCACTTTTTGTCTCGATGATTCCTTCCGGAAAAAAGCGCTGCCGACAGCCAAAGGGTTAAGTTGTGTGAAAAAGGTATGTGCACTGGTCTGTGATGTGGGACCTAAGGTCTGATGTCACAGACCAGCAAACACACAATGCATGTATATGGACATCAGATACCTGACGTGCTGGGAGTGCAAAAGCAGGCCGCCAGCGAAATCCGTACAAGTTAACCTGACACCCTTGCAATGACTCGTGATATTTGGTTGTCCGTACAAAAAAAGCATGTGTCAGATGTCCACCAAAAGGATGATGGACAATCAGCACATTAACCCCCTTGTACAATGTAGACACCAGTAATGTAAAGAGTGCCAGACGCCGCATGCACAACAAGGGCAGTGTCGAGTGACCACCTCACGAAGTGTCACCTGGGAAGCGGCAATAAAAATGTAACCAGTAATTGATGGTCACTTCAGACCAGTGGCCACTCTGTAGAGGAAGTCGCACTGACAAGTTGTCAGGATACTTCCCATACAGCTGTAGACTTAAATCGTGTGATTTTACTCAAACTGAGAAAGCAATGGGATTGGGTTCAGCCAGCAAGAGGCACAGATTCTCATGAGCCCCTTCAGGGGCTCATGAGAATCTGTGCCTCTGGCTGGTGGATTAGTACGAGGGGAAGGGAAAGCAGAGATTAATTGTTTACATTCGGTTACATGCCATTGTGTGAAAGCAGAGGCTGACTTCCAGATGACGATGTAGAAGTGGCAGAATGCAGCTGAGGCTATACTGTGGTGTGTTTCTTAAAGTCCAGGGAGCATGAGTTGACGCAAAAGCGTACACCCGTAGGTTTGGGGCCGTCATCAAAAACGTGACCAAGGTGGGCTCGGCATTCTGCGCACTTCACCTCCATTCTCTGCATGCCTGGGAAAAAAAGAAAAACATAGTAGTCCATTCAACCCTGAAACATTATACAACTACATGGAGCAAGCATGATATTGATAGTGCAAAGATGGTGCCAGAATCGCACATTCTGACACTACCCTTGAACTGTCAATAGTCAATGATCTCCTGAACTGTAAATATCTTTCAGAGGACAACTCTCAAAATGTATATAGTTATGTTATACTGTTTTCATGTCTTGTTTGTACTTTGTTATAAATGTACCACAAACGAATTTCTCTTTTCGAGATAATAAAGTACTCTTATTCTTATTCTTAATGTAGAGAAATTCAAATAAAAGAAATGTGCTTTGCCTTTCTAAGTGTGCTTCTTACTTTCTTGGGAATGTTTTTGCATTTTGAAAAAAGTAATCCTTTGGCTGTCGGTGGCGGATTTTGTCACGATGGTTCCTACAGGAATCATCGTAACAAAAGCCACTACTGACAGCCAAAGGATTATATGCTTGGAGTCACCGATCCAGTCTGGATCCCAAATTTGAGACGCGTGTGCTACCACTCATTTGTATCCCCACACCACCATTGACACATTTTCACAAATGCAAGCACCTGCACTGTACACCAAAGACGCAAACTACAGCAGTCCCGAAATTTGTGTTTGGGAGTGTATTCTTAAAATTATAACCCAAATGCTTACCATGACAGGTATCAACCTTTAATGCCACTTTCTCTTTGTTGATGACATCATAGAATGCGGGCCAGCCTGACTTCGAGTCAAACTTTGTGTCCGATGAAAACATGGGTGTGCCGCAGACAACACAGTTATACACTCCCTCCTCCTTCCAGTTGACAAACTTTCCTGAGTAGGCACTGGTGATGAAAGAAACCAAACTATAAGGTGGAGCAAAAAAAAAAAAAAAAAAAAATCACACATCTCAACACAGTGCAATGTCCAGATCAGTCTCAGTACTACGTGCATCAGAATAATGCGAAATGGGATACATGATCAAGTCTGTGGCTCTCAGGTGGAACACTGATTTTTCTTCACTAGCCTATCATGTAATTAAGTTTAGCACCACATTAAACCTTTCAGTCCCCCAGATCCCTACAGCAGGAGATGGCCTGACCATGATAATTCAAGGGTAGTGCCAGATTAGCTTGGCGCCTTCAGGCGCCAAGCTAATCTGGCACTACCCTTGAATTATCATGGTCAAGCTATCTCCTGCAACAGGTACATAGTCGTTTAAAAGCAACACATCCAAAATTTGAGAAATGGTACCTTGGGGCTAAAAGGGTTAACCCATTGCATCATCAGGATCAAATCCTTTGAGGTCTAGTCACAGTTCTGGAGACAGATCAATGATTATAGTTCAAAGAGTGGTGTCGAAATAGCTTGGCGCCTACGGGCACCAAGCTATTCTGACACCAACCTTGAACTATCATGGTCGATCCACATCCTGACATAGAATGCCAACAGCGCAGTCTGACTGTGGCTCCCAGGTATATCGCAATATAATGAAGCTGACCTGTGTCTCTTTTTCAGATGCGGTTTTTTTTGTCTTTCCTGTTAACACAACTTTAGAGGACAATGCCATTTTCGGGATTTTGATAAGTACTCCAAATTCGATACAACAGGCATCTCTCTTTGGGATGATACATAAATCACAAATTTGGGGAGCTGGGTGGCTTGATGGTAGAACGTTCGACTCTTGTCCAAAAGGTCCCAGGTACGAATCCAGCTGGGGGTCAAAATTTGTTCAGATTCTTTTCAGTGCCCCGTCTTTGAAATCACCTTCGTGGTGGACAAAAGGCGTTAAGCCCTAAACGTGTTTTTTTTTTTTTTTTTTTTTTTTTTAATCACAAATTTTCATGTGTGCTGGTGTGTAATTTTAAACCATTCTGCAGTGAGCCATCATGTCTAAAATTACAAATCTACACACATAATGCATGGCTATATTGTCTTTGGCTCTCAATAATGGTTTTTGTCATGATGATTCCTACAGGAATCATCACGACAAAAACCACTATCGACAGCCAAAGGGTTAACATCACACTCACCTTTCTGTGCCTTTCTCTTGTGTGACGCGATACTGCATGGGAGACAGTCGCTTTTTCAGCTCCTGTTTTTCTAGCTGAACCGGACACTTGCTGTCCTCTCCACATGTCGCTTGAAGCTTCTTTAATTTGGGAGACACCTCTTGTTGCTTAGACACAGCATGCAGAATGTTCATGGTGGCTGCCAGGTAAAACTGGGTGCGTAAACTGATGACTCAGATATAATGTGTCACTTCAGATGTCAAATCTGTTGTCTATGCCAGGCTTTTGTTTGTCAGTATTAGGGTAGCATGAGTCCACAAGCAATCTGCAAAGAAAACGTGATCATGTTCAACATATGTTTATAATAACATTATAACATGGTTATAACACACACACACACACACACACACACACACACAGAGGCTTTCCGCTAGAATTTAAAACTGTCCATCATTGTGATGGATAGCATAACAAAACATCTGTCCCAAGCCCTCTATGGTCCTGTTGCGTACTATAAACACAACCTGGATAAGTACATCACTGTCATCCATACTGATCGCAAAGCTGCACTGTCCAACAAGAGTACAAGGGCTGGGTGGGTGATGTATAATGGGATGAAGTTCATGTTATCACGACCTTTGCCTTCCTAAATCTAGTAAATCACTAAATCAGTAAATGACTGGATGCTTCTGGCACAATTAATGATACTAGCGGCGAAAACTTTCTGATGTCAGCAAATATGAGATTTGTTACACTTGAAAACAACTCACTATAACTTCTAAAATATACCAATTTTTCTTAATTTTTCAACTGCAGATTAAACATTGATCTTTCCCTTGTAAAATTTGATAGTAATTTGCAACAAAATCAGATAAATAGGTGTGTTTTGAGGGGTTTCAAAACACATTCCAAAACAGTAGTGAACACAAAGTTTGTCTCAGACAGTAGTAAATCTCCACTAACTCCTAAACTGCAAGATATTTTTGAACTGTAACTTCAAATGCTTCTAGTCTTACACCATCACTATCAGATTTGATCTAAATTGTACATGCAGATGAACAGAGAGTATATCAAAGATCAAAATGAATAAATCTGTCGAAATAAAAAAAAAGGTCTGCCTTAAATCACCATGTTTGCCACATTGTAAATGCAAATAACTCTGTTACCTCTTGGTATTTTTTTCCCAAACAAAAGTTAATGGTGAGTGTATTGCATCAATTTGGTTATGAATGGAGAGATTAAACATTTTCGAAAATAACTGTATGCAAAATTTTCAGCTGATCTGGTTTCTAAATAACATGAATCCTCCCTTTTTTAAAAAAAGAGAGAAAAGATTTGTCTGTACCGTTGATGGACAGCCTTTCATTTTTATGTCCATGTCAAAATTTGTCCATCAAATATGGAGAATTTTTCATTATATCTGACATAATGTATGATCGGCACAAACACACACATGTTTATATGTATGTACACTACAGGTGAAACGGCTAGATAAAATAACACTAACATCGCATGTGCTGTAAATTACAACATTCTATGATTCATGTGTACCTTCACTACTTGGAACACGACCAGGTTTAGCTAGAACGCTTTGCATATTTTTTTTTCGTTTTGAGGATGCTGTCAAAAATGCGTTTTATTTCGACCTGCATAGGAAGTAACTGGTAAGTGATAGTATGTCGACAGTGCAAAAATCGGCTAGGTGTGTACATACGTTTGCTGGCATAACGCATAATTGGGTTTATGAGCAAAACTTTAAATAAATTAACTCAGCTGGTCCGAAGACATAGTACCAGCAGAAAACGTTAAATGCATTTTGTTCTCAGACGATATCAGTAATTGATGCAGTTAAAGTTTATTATTATCTATTCTGCCGATTTTCTACTCTAGAGAACCAGGACATACCAACAGATCCTGTTACGCCAACAACAAGAAATTCCACGGCTCACCAAGAAGTGTTTCGGTCCATAAACTTACACTTTGTAACCAAGAAAGCATTGATGGACATTAACATCAAACAAACGTGAATGAAATAGACTCAAACCTTTGACAGATTGCTCTGCCGATGCGACTTAGTCTCGGGAAACCACAAATTTCAGTAGTTCGCGTCCATCTTGATAGCTGATTTCTTCCGGAGGACAGCGTTATCTTTCCTTTGCAGGTGAATTAGGGCCTTTTAAAGGTTATTGTAATAAATTATATTTCGCAACAAAATAACTGGTAAGTTTGACATGTACAATTTACTTTTAAACGTTATATTATACTTACTAATTGTGAAGAAATGTAAATATCTTAAATATGTTTCAGTATGTTTACAAAAAACAAATAATATATTTCTCTCAAACCTTAGCTAAGCCTCACACAAAAGTACGTCACGCAGACTTTTATGGAAAGGATGCGCGTGCAGTACCGCCAAACTGCGTAGCATACTCCCCTGTATGAACCAACGCGGGTGCTGGCGTGAATGTCGAAGAGACCTAGCTTACCCGTTAGCTGACGTTGATTATTTTTCAACACTTGCCAGCCGTTTGACCATGCTTCTGCGTGCTGATTGCAGGGCCTAGATCGAGTTGGTTTGGGCTGATATAAATTATAAAATATTTATAAATGATCAGGATAAAAGGGTCAACTTCAGGCGTAATCTACCTACATGGGCGTACATGTGTGGTTAAATTCTGGGGCAGATTTTAAAGTGAAGTTAACTAATATTCTCTAAACTTTATTGAAATGTTACCATTACAAAAAAAAAAAAAAAGAAAAAAAAAAGGGTGGTGGTGGGGGGGGGGGGAGGCGGGGGGTGGGGTGGGGGGGGGGGGGGGGGAGGCGGGGGGGGGGAGGCGGGGGGTGGGGGGGGGACTTTATTGTTTTCTGTTGTCTGTGTTTTCTTGTTTGTTTTTCCTTCTTCGTTTGTTTTTGCCCCCGTATGGTCAGTGGTGGGGCCGGGAGGGGAGGGGAACAACGGTCCCTGATTTGAGGTGCACGACTGACCTCGTTTCCCAGCCCCAGCGCGAATCTTAAGTTTTCTCTCAAACAGACACTATCTCTTTAATATATATCCGTGTCGCTCCTCCATCATCCGTGTCGCGAAGATAAACAAGGGAAGGGGAGGGGTGGGGGGGGGTGGAGGAGAAGGTCTGTGGAAGAGGTTGTATACTGAAAAGTCATTCCGTCTTAGAAATAAAAGCAAGTGACCAGAGAAACCCGTAGATGACACGAATTATAAAGGGAACGTGACATAAAAATGGAGCCAAGTCACTCCTGTATACTGAGTGTACGCTTCAGGAAAATACAATCACTATCTGGTAGCTTTATCCTGTGTGACCTTACGGAAGTAGAATCTGTGCAAGCAAAGACTTCCGGTGGCTTTGATAAAACTAATCTCAAGCCGTTGACTGAGTAATACAGAAGTATTTTGCTGCTGAAAAATGCCTGACTGTTCTGAATATTACATCTAACGGTACGTATTATGGTTGTGTTCATCGTACGTGTAATAAGTTAGCCTGTTGAAGGTAAAGGTGCAGCATGTGTCGGCATGCTCTGCTCTGTTCGCAAAGTACGTCTGCTTGTTTGAGCATGCCCGTTGACTTCATGTTACAGTATAACTAGACGGTGGATATGGAATGTGTGCAGTGCTTCGCTTGTTTGCATTATTTGTTCTTTAATACTGTACGACTTTGATAGCACGATTAACCATTTCAAGATTGAAAAAGGTAATGAGACTGAGAGGTGGACAATTGTGTCCTGAATATTGTGTGCACAGTTTGTTTTCATTGTTTCAATGCCGCCCCTCCTCCTCTCGCCCCACCTCTCTCTCTCTCTCTCTCTCTCTCTCTCTCTCTCTCTCTCTCTCACGTTAACATAGTGCATATAACTATGAGCTCTAAATGATAAATTCCCTCTGTATGGGTTTGTATCTGATTTAAGTGACAATTATAACTGTGTACATTTTTTTTCTTTCAGTAAAATGGCTTCTGCAGAGAAACATCCGAGTGAGGATGATGCTTCACGGGTGGCTGCAGCAGACCTAGCAATAAATCTGGCGGATCAGCTTATTAATGCTTTTCAGCAGGATGCAGACATGTCTGGAGATGGACTCGGGGATGTGACTGAAGAGGCAGGTTCCTTCAATGATGGGGAGACTGATGATGGAAATACGACCGAGGCAAAAGACGGTGATGGGGAGTGGCAGGAGATGGCTGCTGACGATGATGAGACAGAGGAAGGGGAGGATGGTACAAAGGGGGAGGGAGTGGGAGAGGAGAGTGCTGTGTCATGCTTCAGTCCCATCGGCAGTCATGGATTTACTCAGGATGATGGAGACAGAAATGAAGTAACAGCAGATGGCAACGATGTTGTTTTCACTCCAGCCAGGGTGCTGAATTTTGATGATTCTGATGGTGATGATCTGTCGGCTGTAGACCAGAGATATGTTCCTCGTGGGATTTTTATTCAGTCAGATTTTATGGATGATCGACCTGAGCTGCACGGCTCAGAGGAGTCTGACATGTATGCTGCCAGTGCCAGAAGGAATCGCCAGATGGGCAATGACCAGACTCAAAATGTTCGCATCATTGAAGGCCATGATGACTTGGACAGAGGGGCAGCCATGTCCATGAGGCTGCGAAACAACTTCCTGCAGACGCAGATGATACAGTTACCTCCCTTGAGCGCAGATGATTTCCACAACCAGTCAGCCAACTTGTATGACAGTCTGGAGCGTGAGGAGCATGACGCCTCACTGGGTGATGATCATGGGGAATATCACCATGACAACATGGAGGAGGACAGGGAGTCCACCAATGGAGAAGAAGAAGTGGAGCACGATAGGGATGCTTTCAGGCCTCAGTTTTCTGACAGAAACTTGGAAGAAAATCTGGACTCTTTTCACAGTGGTGGCTATGTTTATGCTGGACATCAGTACTCGGCAGCAGCAAGGGGCATGCCAAACTTTGACTCAGGTGAGCAAGGAGACGGGCAGGCTTGGAACAGTGATGGGCTGCTCCTCCCACGCAGGTCTCCCACAAGGAATCTGCATGGGTTGTCCCCAGATGAGGTGCATGTCAACATAGACCACAGACTGCAGCCTGCTGAGGGGGACCTAGGCAATCACCACTCCATACCTGCTGGCCACTCTGCTAGTGGTGGTGCTGCTGCCAGTATTGTGGTGACTGTGCCGACTCAGACCAGCAGCAACACCAGTCTGAATCAGATTTCCCCTGCAAATGTTGCTGCCGACGCTAGGAAAGACACGCAAGAAGTACAGTCAGTCCGTCCCAAAAACATGCAGAACGGTCAGCAAGTTCGAGGTGGACCTGCAGGAAAGGGCAACAACTCCAGCACCGTTCACAACAGCAGCCACGATTCTCAACAACCCTGTCCCCGAGTGAGCCGTTCAGATCAAAGAATGGCTGCGGCAGGGAGTCAGAACGCGGGGGCACGTAACCGTGTTGGAGTGGGATCATCTGGTGCTGGGAGACAGGCGGCCAGTGGAGCGCCTCGGCCAGCAGTGCAGGGAGCAGCCGAAGTCACCGCCAGCAATGGCGATGGTGATGGAGCTGTGGCCGGTGACAGTGTCACTGGCCACAGTTCTGTCACCATCACCACTGCTGGTGCTCAGAGTTTAACGGGACCACCGCTACAATCTCGCACATCTTCCCAAGGTTCCATCCACTCTGTCGCCAGCAACAACAGTAACAGTCGTGTCAGTGGTGTGGGCAAGGAGTCCAACACCAACCGCAACCCCCAGAGGGCCGGCAAAATACAGGCTTCAAAGCCTGCAGACCAGTTCCCCGCCCCTAGAGGCCTGCAACCTTCACAACCACACCGACAATCACAACAGCCACCTGCCTCACAGCGCACACAGCCACCGCAGTCACAGCTGCCCACACGCCAAGGCCAGCAGCCTGTTGGGAAGAGAGCAGCTGGGGCTACGGCCAGAAATTCAGACAGCCGAGCATCACAGTTGCAGCAGCAGCGCAGTCAGTTACAACAGGAGCAGCAGATGCTGCAACAGAAACAAAGGCAATTGCAACAACGTCAACAACAGCAACATCAGTTACAACAGCTACATGTAGGTGGCATGGATTCACCGGATGGTGACAACTTGGTGCATCACCACCCAGATTCAGTGATGACACAGGTGGGACAGATGTATCAGGAGAATCACAGACAGGTACCACTGTTACTTTGTATTTTGTCACAATTACAAACCAGACCGTTCTGTCTTATTACCCCATTGGCTGTCTTTAGTGATTTTTGGCTCACGTGCGAAGCAAAAGTAAGTCTATGTTTTGGGCCAGTGGTCATTTGTCCGTCATCCGTCTGCCACCGTCCGTTGTAAACTTCAACGTTGGCATTTTCTCGGAGGCTATTCAAAGCCACATTTTTCAAACTTGGCCCAAGGATACCTTGTGGTAAGACCTTTCTAAACATACCAGTTTGAGTGACCTCTCACAAAGGTCAAGGTCACAGGGGCTCAGGAAATAGGTACAAAATAGAGGCTATATTTTGACATAATTTATTTTTTCTCAAATACTATTCACAACTTCAAACCCAAACTTGGTACAATGATACCTGATGGTAAGACCTTTCTATACGTACTAATTTGGTTGATCCCTCAGAAAGGTCAAGGGTCACAAGAGCTCAGGAAAATATAGGTGAAAAATAGCCATATTTTGACAAAAGATGTTTTTTTTTTCAAATACTATTCACAACTTCAAACCCAAACATGGTACAGAGATACCTGATGGTAAGACCTATCTATGCACACTAATTTGGATGACCCCTCAGGAGGTTAAGGGTCACAAGGCCTCGGGAAATAGGTACGAAATAGCCAAATTTTGACAAAAGATGTTTTTTCTCAAATACCATTCACAACTTTAAACCCAAACATGCTACAGAGATACCTGATGGAAAGACCTTTCTATGCACACTAATTTTGTTGATCCCTCGGAAAGGTCAAGGGTCACGAGAGCTCAGGAAATAGGTCTAAAAAAGTAAAATAGCCATATTTTGACAAAAGATGTTTTTTCTCAATACTGTTCACAAACTTGAAACCCAAACTTGGTAAAAACTACAGAGATACCTGATGGTAAGACGATACGTACTAATTTGGATGACCCCTTCAAAAGGTCAAGGGTCACAAGAGGCTGGCAAATGTATGTAAAATGCTGATTTTTGATAAAATTGTACTGTAGGTATTCCCAAATTTTTCAACTAACTTTGGTACAAAGACAGCTGATGATAAGACCTTCCTATGCATGCTAATTCAGTCGACTCATCACAAAGGTCAAAGGTCATGGGGGTGGAGAGGGGGGGGTGGGGGTGGTGGGGTTGACAGATATGCGTACATTTTCAGAAAACCTGGATTTTGCTGCTGCAGAAGCCAGCCCTTGTCACAAAGTCACACATATGTAAATCAGTCATACACGTGAGCCATAATCATCAATGGCTTTGCCTTTCTTGTTGTCGCAATGATTCCATCAGGAATCATCATGACAGAAACCACAGGATTGGCTTATTCGAGGGGTGTTACTAATTATTACAGGTCAGCCTCGGTACTACAGTTTACACTCACCAGTAATGCAGAATTTTGTGGCTTCCCAAGCGATTCCCAGTCCCCACTGACATCAGTCTTATTTGCTTGCACACAGCTGAGTGCGGGCCAACTGTGGCTTAGAGTCACCACAGGTCTTGTTGCTCACTGAGTCTTTTGTTGATCAGTATATTATGTTTACACAGATAATGTCATCTGACTTAACCCATTACATCCTGAGGCTGATAAAAAAAAATTGTGCTTTTTTTCCATCTGAAGGCTACAATACGGATTAGGAAATAGATTAACCAGTTTAGTTCAAGAGTGGTGCCAGAATAGCTTGGCGCCACTGGCGCCAAGCTATTCTGGCATCACCCTTGAACTATCATAGTCAAATTTATTTCAAGCAATAGTGAATCAGGATGAAAAGGGTTAATGGCTCCCAGATAGCACAGTGTATACTAAGGCTTACCTGTATTGTGACGGATCTTGCTGGTGTGTTGGCAGGAGCGTGATGGTCGAGGCAACATGAGCGTGGAGGTTCAAGGGATGGAGGAGGTACGCAGTCGACTGCAGAGCATGCTGCGAGGTCCCAGAGATGCTGCTACCTTTGGTGAGCTTACATTCACAAAGAAAACCCAGTGTAACTCGTGAAGAGAAGTTGTCTGCTTCCGTTAATAACGGCATCTCTTTCTTCAGTGATGTGGATTATAACTTTTTGTGCAGAAACAATATGTACAGCACTAGAGGAATAAGTATTGCTTCCTTCTTGAGTTCTGCCATTGTGTTTTGAACAAGAGAGATGCCTTACTGAATCTGTTTCAGGGCTAACAATAAACTTGGAACACTGCAAGTGAAATTAGACGCCCAAGCTTGATGATACTTGTACCAGAGATGGAGACATCAGAAAATGTAGCTTGCATTTCATAATTGTGTGCTAGTCTTCGATTTTGGACCTTACAGCTGGCAGCTGTAATGTTTCAAAACAAAGACCAGCACACCAATGCTTCCGTAGGTTTGAACTCTAGTTGTGTGTTTGTACAGATTCCCGAGCATTTGACTTTGTGGACCCAGCCAGTGACCTTTTGATGGAGAGGCCACCCCAGCATTTCCACGACGGCGATGCCAGCTCTGTATCTGGGTATGTTTGCTTTGAAAATATTTTCTATTTCATGTACAATAACGTGAATAAGAACTGTGTGGCCTGTCATTCTTTGCCGTGGCACTCCTTTGGGAACCAAAAGCCCCCCTCCAAAACATAAAAATTATGATTCAGTTTCACTGAAGAAAAGGAGAGGAAAACTGTGTGTAAGGAAAGGCTTTGAATAAGGCTGCTGTGAACATGCTATTAACCTATTATTGACCTATTTAATCCCAGGGACGCATTTCCTGAATTTTGGAGGTGTTACCAACTTTGTACCAGCTGTAGGATATGGCTTAACCATGATAATTCAAGGGTAATGCCAAATGAGCTGGGCGCCTTCAGGCGCCAAGCTCATCTGGCACTACCCTTGAATTATCATGGTAAAGCCATTTTTTGTCAGGGCGTTGAGGCTAAATGGGTTAATCAGTGTTACTTTTCTATGCCTCATTCTTGTTAACCCCCTTGGGCGTGCAGCCGCCAGTACTGTGAATGTTACCAGTGAGTGCATGTCGATAATTGCCAGGACCCCATTTTCCAGTGAGAATTTCAGACTTTGTTTGCGCAGATATCGGGGGCCGGAAGAGATGTCGGAAATGCTGGACAATTTCCCCAGCTTCTCCTACAAGATGTTTACGGACATGTCCAGCATGTCGGTGAAAAGTGACATGTCGACGCACAGCGAGAACGTTTACCTCCGAGACTGTCTGGAAAAGGAGCGCTACAGAAGAAAGGTGGGCAAGTTCCGGCATTTGATCTGCAAGAGGCATTGATTCTCATGAGCCCCTGCAGATGTAGGGGCTCGTGAGAATCTGTGTCTCTTGCTGGGAGCAGTCAGCTCTGTTTATTTTCCTCTAATGGAGGACTTTGTCTTTGTTCTGCCTTTTGTTGATGAAGATTCTCCAACGTTTACTGTTTACGAAATGGACATGAATGTGGCAAATCGTTATTCATGTGTTGCACAGATAAGGCATTCTTTGCAGCAGATTTGGTCTGATTATTTTACGTGGAGTGTTAACCCTTTCACTGCTGAGAAATATTGAATGATCCATCTGCAAGAGGCATAGATCCTCATGAGCCCCCACTGTTGCAGGGGCTCATGAGGATCTGTACCTATGGCTGAAACCAATTTTTGTGTTCCTTGGATAGCTGTGGGCCTTTCATATAGATTTAACCCCCAAAATTTAGAAACACAATCTGTGTCAACTGCAAGAGAAGTGGTTAACCCATAACGCCCTGAAAGACTACAACAGGATGTGGATCGAGCATGATATTTCAAGGTTGGAGTCAGAATAGCTTGGCGCCTCTATTCTGACACCAACCTTGAAATATCATTTAGACGGGCTGACATTCTGTTTTCAATGTTTAGATTGGCTGACTTGGATGCCATCTATTAACCCATATATTATACTGAGGCTGAAAGCTTCAAATTTGTACACTGCCATATGCAAGCTACATTATAGTACTTACAGATAAGGATATAGACCAATGGCTTTAGTTCAAGGGTGGTGCCAGAATAACTATTCTGGCACTACCCTTGAACTAATTTAGTGAAACTTATTTCACACTCTGGTGTATTCCGAATGATAAGGGTTAAATGGAATGATTTTTATTTTATTTTGTCTCGAGGATGACATGGCGTACACATACTTGTTATTTGTTCATGCTCATATTATATACTTACATATGAACTTTATCCACAGCATTGTGAGCAGCAGATCCAGTCCCTGAATTCAAGGGTATGTCAGCGGTGTGTTACTGCACTCTTGTTTCTTTTCTTTGTAATGTTCTGTACAGACAAGTTTGACAGACAATGACATAATATTAGATTATTTAAATTTCATTGGATACACTATTTTGTCATTTAGAGATAATTAGTGGAGTTGGATTTATTTTTTTTTTTGGTAAGAATATCTTTTCTTTTCCATTTTTGTTCTTGGTTTTGTTTAGCGGTCATATTTATCTGAAACTCATCATTTTGTTTGTTTATAAATTTGTTGTGTGTGTTAGACACGATGATTCCTGTCGTAATCATCATGACTGAAACCGCTACCGACACGCATAGGGCTAGTATTGTTGCAGCGATTACATTGTTGCTGAGATCGCATGAGTGCATTTCAGAACATGTACTCGTAGTGTATTGGTTTGCGTTGACAGTTGCTGGAGGTACAGCAGCAGCTGGCAGTGGCCGTCTCCACAGACAAGAGGAAGGACATCATGATCGACCAGTTAGACAAGGTAAGCAGTCTTGATTCATTCAAATTTCAATACACAGCCCTGCCCTAAAGTGGAAAGTTGTCCTGTGAAGATTAATTAAAATTTTGGAAACATCCACCATGATTGTTCAAGGGTGGTGTCAGAATAGCTTGGGGCCTAGGCCCCAAGCTATTCTGACACCACCCTTGAACAATCATGATGGATCTTAATTTGGTGACGGGGTTGAACATTTCTGCTTATTCATCATGGTTTAGACAAATATTATTTAAGAATAAGAGTACTTTATTATCTCGAAAAGAGAAATTCGGTTGTGGTACATTTATAACAAATAGTACAAACAAGACATAAAAACATTATAGCTTAATTATGAACATTTTCTCCCTGCACTTGCACAGCTACAAATTCCAAATGGATATAAAGTAAACACTACAAAATCTTTACACATAACTCTTACACATCTCACACAAACATCTTTTATGGACTGAACTGAGCGGCACTTATACATTCACACCCACCTCTACATATGCATACATAATACGCGTGTTTCAACCTAGTCCTAACCCTCACTACTTATTATACAAACATCTCAGTACATTATTACACATTATTACACAAGCTGCATAATTAAAGTCTACCATAGTAAAATAATTAGTGGGTAAACACTTGGTAACAACAATCCCAGTATGTCCATGTTCACCACCAAATGAAACACAATATAATCACTGCTCTAAAATCAACAAGCTCCCTTCCTACTGATTGCACAGGTAAAGGGGGATAGGGGGAGGAGTTAGGTTTGGGTATGCGTGGATGTACCTACAGATTACATCGTTACATTGTTGTGTAATGTTCTGTGCATCTACTGTGGGAAATCAGAGTATTTACCCGACCACATATAGTAGCGCACCTTCATGTTTGTGTATGTATGTTTCTCCTGCCCACTTCCTAAGTTCCGGAGAAAGACATGGGTTATATAAGAGACCTGATCCATTCGTTTGAGGATGGAAATGATCGTCTTATTCTATATCTGCGTATTTCTCTGTGGGCTGGCGATTGGGTGCCTGATAGGCGGGGGCAGGGGATCTAACTGTTGTCTGTCCAGCGCTGTGATTCCCCTTGGTTTGAATACAATTCTGCCAGCGCTAGCCTCACCTATCTGGTTTGTGAGTATCTATAACTTGAGGCAAATTTGTATCGTTACATTGTTGTGTAATGTTCTGTGCATCTACTGTGGGAAATCTGTGGTTTGAATACAATTCTGCCAGCGCTAGCCTCACCTATCTGGTTTGTGAGTACCTACAGATTGCTTAGAGTGATGGATTTGGGGATGAAACTGTGCTGTAGTCTAAGTGTTCTAGCTTTGTGCGTGCGGAGTCTGCGGCCAGAGGGGAGGAGTTCATAGAGGTGGGCAAGGACATGGGATCTGTCTGAAGCTATCCGCCTACCCTTTCTCACCACACGCTGTTCATACAGGGACTCCACACTGTTTTGCTTACTGCCAGTCACTTTGCTGCAGATGTTTACCATTCGTGCCAAGGTGTTCTTGTTCTTCACACTCAGACCTCCATACCAGCACACAGAACCGAAAGTGGTGACAGACTCAATAAAAGAGCAGTAAAAAGTTTGAAGGACAGAGGGGTTCACATTCAGCTTCCTGAGTTTCTGGAGGCAGTAGATGCGTGACTGACATTTCTTGTGTATGAGGGAGGTGTTTGCGTTAAAGGACAACTTATCATCTATGACTGTTCCAAGATACTTATACTCAGTCACACGCTCAACAGACACATCATCGATCATCAGAACAGGGACAGGGGCAGGGTTTCTTCGAAAGTCTATCAGTAGTTCCTTGGTCTTACTCACATTTAGGTCTAGAAAATTATCTTTACACCAAACACTAAAACGTTCTACTTCTGCAAAGTAAGTCGCATCATTATTGGAGAGATCTTCTAAAGCAGTGTCATCCGAGTATTTTATAAGAAGGGTAGAGTCCATGCCACTACAATCGTTAGTGTACAGTGTGAACAGCACAGGGGAGAGAACTGTACCTTGAGGGGCGCCTATGGAAGTGGACCTAAGGGATGAGAGAGCTGTTTGAAAGCGAACTGACTGGGTCCTATTTACAAGGAAGTTGACAATCCATAGGATAAGCCTTGGCGTTACATTGTAACGGAGAAGTTTTTGAGCTATGAGATAGGGTTGTATAGTGTTGAAGGCTGAAGAAAAGTCTATAAAAAGAATGTGTACAAAAGAGCCAGGTTTTTCTAAATGTGTGTATGCATGGTGCAGGAGTGTGAGTGTGGCGTCATCAGTACATCTGTTTTGCTTGTATGCAAACTGGAAAGGATCTTGATAGGGCTTGACCTGATCGAGCAGTCTAGAAAGGACAACACGCTCAAAGCACTTCATTACTATAGAGGTGAGAGCTACAGGGCGATAGTCATTGAGTGTCTTGGGCTTGTTGTTCTTGGGGACAGGGCAGACTGTAGATGTTTTCCAGAGCCTAGGTACAGTGCAATCCTTCAGAGACCAGCTAAACAAACGGCTATAAACAACAGACAATTGACTGGCACATACTCTCAAAACTCTACCGCAAATATTATCAGGGCCTACTGCTTTCTTAACATTCAGTTTGCTAAAAAGCAAAAAAAAAATTTGTGGTAGTGGTGATGGGTGGGGGGGGGGGGGGGGGGTAACAGCAAAGCAATTGAACAGCTGACAAACTTATAGATGTGGCTTTAGTTTGGGTGCTCTGGAGTGTACAGTTCGGCAAGAAAGAGCGTTACTGTCATTGCTTGTATTTTTGTTGTAGCATGCATGTGCTGCTCTGTGACTTGATCTTATGACCTAGAGCCGTATGGTCCAAAATCACAGACAGGGACGCACGTACATGTGTGTTTGGACTGTCATCCTTACTTGCACCGTTAGTTTCCACACCACTCCCACCCCCACCCCCTTCCCCTATGTTCATAATAAGCATACCCTTGTCGTTTCCTGCCCACAGCAACTGGCAAAGGTGGTGGAGGGGTGGAAGAAGAGAGAGGCGGACAAGGACGAGTACATGCGCATGGTGATGAAGGAGAAATCACAGATCGAGGAAACGTTGCACAAACAGCAAGCGGTCAGTACTGTCTTCTTTCTCACTTTTTTAACCCCCTTGTGCATGCTTCCACCCACTGCTGCTGGTTAGTTCGGGGTTTAAGGTCCACAGCACGGGAGTGATAATAAAGTTATCTGAATCTCATGAGCCCCCGCAACTGCATGCATAAGGGGTTGGGGGGTGGCTGATACTGACCTGTGGTGTGATGCTTGGGCCCTCTTTCAGCAGTTTAGTACGTGACTGTTTGTGTGTCTGCAGATGATCGACAGCTTTGAGCGGGACCTGGCCAGCACTGTGGATGAGCTGAAGCAGGAGAGGGAAAACTCAGCTGCCATGGTCGACAAAATGAAGACGGAGGTTAGTAGCTTCACCCGTCTGGCCCCGAGGCCCTAGGGCAGGTGATGGATTGACCGTGATAATTCAAGAGTAGTGCCAGATTAGCTTGGCGCCTGACAGCGCCAAGCTAATCTGGCACTACCTTTGAATTATTACGGTCGATCTATCTCCTGGAACTGGCACATAGTTGTTAAGTGACATGTATTAAAATTGCAAAATGCACCCTCGGGGTTAAATGGGTTAACCCCATTGTGCTTGCTGCCATCGGTGATGTTTACAGTACTGGTGGTTGCTTGCGGAGGGGGGGGGTGGGGGGGGGGACGGGCGGGTGGGGGGGGGGTGGAGGGGGATGGGTGGGCGGTGAAGGTGGTGGTGGTTGGTTGGTTTCATTTCCTTTTCACGTACTCATGCCTGATGAACTGCCAGTCGTAGAGAGATAGAACGTGAAGGATAGAAGTAGTGCCTTATCATCTTCCCTGTCATGCAGGAGATAGGTTGACCCTGAAAGTTCAAGGGTAGTGCCTGATTAGCTCGGTGCTTAAGGCACCAACTTAATCAGTCACTACCCTTGAACTCCAATATTCAATCGTATCTCATGCAGGTTTTTCCTGAAATGGAACAATTTGGAGAAATCATTCTGTTTTAAGTTGGATAACACGAACAATTTGTGATTTTGCATTATTACATTTTCTGATCTAATCTCTTCTTACCTTTACTCTCATGTGTAGATAAAAGTATTTTGTACAGCATGAAACATTTGAATCTCATTAACGACAGGTCATTTATGATATTTCGGCAGCTGTCAGAGGCAGAGCATGACAAACAACACGCAGAGGACTTGCTGCAGGCCGAGAAGGAGCGGGCATCCTTGATGGAGCATGAATGGGAGCAGCTGAAAGAATCACGGGACCTGGCGGAGAGGCGAGCACAGCAGGCGCAGGAGCGTCTCCACACGGAGCAGGACGGCTGGTACACACGCGAACAGGAGCTGCTCCACAAGATCGACCAGGTCAAGGATGCCAACCTGAAGGTCATGCAGATGGAACGGGTCAGTGAGATATTTTGGGGTTGTTTGCTTAGAGACTTTTCTCCAGTGCTGTACCTAACCCTTTTCATCCTGATACACTCTTGCTTGAAATATATTTGACTATGATAGTTAAAGGGTGGTGCCAGAATTAGGAGATAGATCAACCATTTTAGTTCAAGGGTGGTGCCAGAATAGCTTGGCGCCTTTGGCGCCAAGCTATTCTGGCACCACCCTTGAACTAAAATGGTTGATTTGTCTCCTAATCTGTCATGTAGCCTTCATAGGATGATAGGTAAATTAAAAAAAAAAATCAGCTTCAGGATGTAATGGGTTGAGGTATTCTGCTTTAGGTCAGGCTTTGATTGTTAAATTTGCAGATACAATCAGCTTTCAATGTTGTCTGTCTCATTTAAGGATTTTCTTTCTGTCCTCAAAATCCATGTCAGTGGGCGCACTTAACCCATATCATTCGGAATACACCAGTGTGTGAAATAAGTCTGATTAAAATAGTTCAAGGGCGGTGCCAGAATAGCTTGGCGCCTCTAGGCGCCAAGCTATTCTGGCACCACCCTTGAACTAGAGCCATTGGTCTATATCCTTGTCTGTAAGTACTGTAGTGTAGCTTGCATATGGCTGTGTACAAATTTGAAGCTTTTAGTCTTGGTATGATATGGGTTAACACAGGTTTTGTTTTCTGCTGCCTCTAGTATGCAACAGTGGAACTCTCCATTGTACAAAGGAGAAGAAGAGCAGGAATTTCACACCCTTTGCAACATTCAAATTTTATAAGTTAACCCTTTGATACACGTTAATTGTAAGACCTTTTATAGCCGTCAGTCTGAATGTGTTAAAGCGCCCTGCTCCATACTAAAAGGTATAATGGTCCGCAATATCTCCTTTATAATAATAATAATAATACATAGTTTGTATATAGCGCCCTTTCCCATGGACAGCAAGTGCTCCAAGCTTGCTGTCCGTGGGGAAGGGCGCTATATAAAAACTATGTATTATTATTATTACAGTGGAGTCCGCTTAACACGAATTTCTGGGGACACGGAAAATCACTTCGTGTTAACCGTATTTCGTGTTAAACAATATGGCCTCAAAATTGATCACGGCCCTCCCGGCAAGGAAAAAGTGTGTAAGAGATGCGTGCATGAATGAGTACGAGGTTAAAAGTGCACATTATTGTACTATATATGCTTACATTACGTTCAGCTCGCTAGGAAAACACAAGGATGTGTACAGCTCACGTAGTTAACGTAAAATCCATCAGGTAAAATCCATAGTAAAGTAAAAGCAACACGGGCATCTGGCATCGGTAAAAGCAACACAGTCAAAGTCATTTAAAAAACGGGCCATGATCGAAGTCGGTCTTGCGTTATTGACAGCCTGTGTAGAGAGACAATCGTGGATCTCATTAATCTTGTTTTTTCACTTCAAGCGTAGTCGACTTCTGTTTTACCTTGGGGGTAGCCGTGATCGGTAGTTAACTGAATTGAGGGAGTGTTGGTACACGAATGATGCATGAATTCAGTTCAGAAACACTAGCCAATGAGAAGATGGATTACAACGACTGAAGGCTATTCAGCCAATCACAGGCTAGAGTTCGTTCATGTGTCGTGTGTACTACAGCACGAGAGCGACACGTGCAGTGCCCCTTTCATGAATCGGTTTTCGGTGTTTGAGACTGGAATGTGTGTTCGTGTTAAGCAGGTGAATAATAGTGAAATTGCTCTGGTCGGGAACCGAAAACAGCTTCGTGTTAAGCGAAATTTCGTGTTAAGAATTTCGTGTTATCAGTGAAATTTTAATACATAATAAGAAGGCCGTCAGCCGGGAATGCAAAAGCGGTTCGTGTTAACCGGAAATTCGTGTTAAGCGAGTTCGTGTTAACTGGACTCCACTGTATAAAAGAGATATTGCGGACCATTATAGCTTTTTAGCATGGAGTAGGGTGTTTTAACTCATTCAGCCCGACGGCCATATTTCCCACATTTTGGAGGTGACATCTAATGACTATGCACCAGTTGCAGGAAATGGATCGACCATGATAATTCAAGGGCAGTGCCAGATTAGCTTGGCGCCAGCAGGCACCAAGCTAATCTGGCACTGCTCTTGAATTGTCATGGTCGATCCATCTCCTGCTGTAGTGCGTCAGGGCTGAATGGGTTAATATGTTCTCTAATACCATCAGCTTCATCTGATAGTCAGCAAGTTGTTTCTGCCATGTTGCTAGAAAGGTTATTCGCATTTGAAATATGATATGTTGTGAAGTAAACGTAAGTACTAATACTTGCCTCAAATCACAGTCTGTCCCAGCATCCTCAGTAGAATGGCAGTCCAAATGTTCATTCCACTGATGAAGCTGAAAGAGGCTCTAATTTTGTGATTGGGAGTTTTCTTGTTTCCATCTCATGTTAGACCAGTGTCACAACCCCCCGACTCAGGTGGAGTGAAACCCAAGTTTCATATGCACCCAACATTACCGGTACTAATCTAAGTGTAATTTGTGCCACATTTGTTTCTCTAAATGATCCTGGTGTTGCTGTTGTAGGTGAAGCTTGAGGAACAGACGAAGAAGGCTGAAGAACTTGAAGAGAGACTACACACGGCTCAGACAGAGGTCAGACGACTGGAGATGGAGGTGGACAGTGCTGCCAGAGAAAAGGTAAAAATACATTACATGTCCGCACAGTGTTCTGTAACTCCCATCATCAACATCATCATTGGCGTCTTCATCTATCTCGAGCTTACTGTTGGGCGCAGCTGTCAGCATCACTAATTTCATCAAACTGATGAACCCCAATTGGCCGAGGGATTGGTAAGACGCCCTGCAGTCGGTGTGTTTGTTGTGTGTGAATTTTAGCATGAACTATTTTTAAGATATATTTACATCTTGTCTTAAGACCTTTGTTTTAGTCTGGCTGGCCAGATTTTTGCCCATCCCGCCGTGAGATGTCCTTGCCTGCTCGGCGTTAAACCCAAATAACTAACTAACTAATTGTTGTGTGTGAGTGTATAAGAAAGAAAATCAGAAGAAGAAAAAGACAAGTGCAATATAGTTTATTCAATTTTCCAAATGGACGTACAGATACAAAATAAGGCACTGCTTTCCTTCCCTAATCCATTTAGCCCCAATGCCCTACAGCCGGAGATGGATCGACCGTGATAATTCAAGGGCAGTGCCAGATTAGCTTGGCGCCCTGAAGGAAAAGAAAAGTGCAATATAGTTTATTCAATTTTCCAAATGGACGTACAGATACAAATATAAGGCACTGCTTTCCTTCCCTAATCCATTTAGCCCCAACGCCCTACAGCAGGAGATGGATCGACCGTGATAATTCAAGGGCAGCGCCAGATTAGCTGGGCGCCCTGAAGGCGCCAAGCTAATCTGGCACTGCCCTTGAATGATCATAGTTGATCCATCTCCTGCAACGGGTACACAGTCTTTCAGGTAACACCCCCAACGTTTTGGGGAAATTCGGCTGTGGGGTTTGATGGGTTAAGCATGATGGGAAGATAAAGGGTGTGCTGTGTTCATTCTTATCTTCATGGCCATTTTGAAACAAAAAGGCTAAAAACTTGTGTTGTATTTTTCCTTTCTAAGCATGTTTCTTTTTTTCCTTTCTAAGCATGTTTATTTCTTTGCTGGGAGGTTGTTCTTTTTGTGTGTGTGTGCATTGTACACACTTGGCAGTCATGTTTCTGGTGTGGATTTTGTCATGTAGGAGAGCATGAGAGTTGAGATGGCCATCACAGAGGCCAAGTTTGAGAGCGCTCAGAGGTCACTGGAGGCTGATCTACATTCGCAGATGGAACGTGAGGTATGTATGCCACTCATGATTTCAGCGATGCACACATTCATTAACTCTGTCTCGCTAAAAGGTGAAACTTCAGAATTGTCCTGAATCTTAACACACATTTTCTTTTACCTTGTGGAAATCAGCAGAAATTTGTATTCTGTGTAAAATCAATCTAGTCAAAGGAGAGGTAATTCGTTGAAGTTGCCCTCTCAAGGACTGTATTACAAACATCCAAGGGGTTAACACACTCTACCCCAGGAACTGCATCAGTAGCTGCAAGAGTGTTGTGTAGCCTTGTGGCAAT
The DNA here is from genome assembly GCA_036245525.1 of Semisulcospira habei. Classification (NCBI taxonomy): domain Eukaryota; kingdom Metazoa; phylum Mollusca; class Gastropoda; family Semisulcospiridae; genus Semisulcospira; species Semisulcospira habei. Next base: position 10,881,523 of record BTPG01000007.1, on the reverse strand, counting down.
ACTATGTGACACTTCTGCAGCTATTGATGCAGGGCACATTGAATGAGTTAACCCATTACCCCCTGAGGCTGATTTTGTAAAATTTGCTTATTGTCCTATGACATCTACATTTATTACAGATTAGAAGATTTTAGTTCAAGGGTGGTGCCTGAATGGCTTGGCACCTGAAGGCGCCAAGCCATTCTGGCTCCACCCTTGAACTATCAGTCAAATTTATTTCAAGCAATGGGTGTAGGGTGTATCAGGATGAAAAGGATTAAGAAACAACACTGGTGCTAACATTTCTCTCTGGTATGGATGTGCAGTTGTACTGCTTGTGGTTAAAGTAAGATAAGAAATATTTACAGATATATTTTCAGATATTTGCTTACTGCCTTCGTGAAACTGCAATACGACGTAAACTTCATCATTGACATGTAAAAAGGGTGATTTTTCCCTTTTGTCTCATAGGCAAAAGGGAAACAACCCTTCTTACATGCCATGAATGAATTTTATCTTATTTTTGCAGTTTGCATATTAGCTGCTACATGTAGCAAGTTAAGTAAGTACTTTCGTTTCACTGGTGTCACCAGATATCAGAGCAGCTGAACGAGGTGCATGAGAAGATGCGGGCGGAGCAGGAGGAACAGGCGGAGAAGCACCGGAGAACGGTGTCGGAGCTGCACCAGCGCCACCAGCGTGACATGGAGAAACAGATGGCCGGCCTCAGACAGGAGACACAGCGCAAAGAGGAGGACTACAGGCAGCAGATCGCTGACTTGGAGAGCAGGTACAGTCACCAACTATAAAGACTCAAAACCTGCCATGTGCCATGTTATTTCGGTCATTATAGCATTTCCTTGGGAAATATTATGAACCACTATTTGCATTGTATGTGGCAGGCTTTAGCCTGTTCACTGCCGAGGAAATTTGAACACCACCAAAGTGCAAGAGGTATAGATCCTCATGAGCCCCCACAGTTGCGGGGACTCACGAGGATCTATACCTCTTGTGGAAACCACTTTGTATCTATGTTCCTTTGGCTAGGGCTTTTTGATGGTGAATTTGCAATGATTTGTGTGTGTGTATGTGTGTGTGTGTGTGTGTGTGTGTGTGTGTGTGTGTGTGTGTGTGTGTGTGTGTGTGTGTGTGTGTGTGTGTGCAGAGTGAGTGAACACAGGGAGGAAAACAGTGCCCTGAAACTGGCCAAACAGAAACTGGAATCTCAGAGGTGAGCGCTGTGCTTGGGACTTTTGGCCAAGTGAATTTTGCGTGTGGAGCATCTTCTTTCATTTTAGTTAACAGAGCCTGTGTACACAATGCTATTTAGACCCCAGCTTGTTTTCTTTTGTTTTGATTTTCTTCAGTCCAGTCAAATTACTTTAACCCTCTTGTGCATGAAGCAACCAGTACTGTTTACAGTTTGGGTGGCTGCATTCACAAGTGGGTTAGCCAGCCATTTTGGATGGAGCTACTGATACTTATTTCTGTTTAGCCTTTCCGTACAGCTTAGCTCACCTCCTATCCGCTGACACTTTGTTCCTGATTTCTTTTGTGAATAACCCCTTCACTGCTTAACGATGCAGAAATCTTTGTTCACTTAACTCGTTCAGCCCGGTGCACGTATTTCCAAAATTTTGGAGGTGTCATCTAAGGACTATGCACCTGTTGCAGGAGATGGATCGACCATGATAATTCAAGGGTAGTGCCAGATTAGCTTGGCGCCGACAGGCGCCAAGCTAATCTGGCACTACCCTTGAATTATCATGGTTGACCCATCTCCTGCTGTAGTGCATCAGGGCTGAGTGGGATAACGCCAAAGAGCACGAGTTCAGTGCGGCTGCGGGGGCTCATGAGGATCTATGCCTCTTGCGTTTGGATCTTGCTCAGTGTGTGTCAGCAGGAAGGAGGTTAAAATGCTAAGATTTTGTTTCAGAATGGAGGTTCTGACCAAGCTTCAGTTCATCATGCAGTCGCAGTGGAACGAAGCCGTGTCTCTGCTAGCCAGCACACCCCAACGCCGGGTAATACTCAGCGTTCGTTAAAAATGGAAAAAAACCAACTTGTCATGAGTAGTTACAGTATTACCCAGCTGACTCAGTTAGATGGCCATCTTACCCATCATATCAGTTGTGTTTGTGCTGATTTGTGATATTGGACCTTATGGCCTAGAGTCAGGAGGTCCAACATCACAGACTAGCACATACGTTGCAGCTGACTAGGATTAACTTATTGTGCCCGAGGTACGAAATGCCCACATTTTGGAGTTATCCTCCGAGGACCTTTGCAATTCAGGAGACAGATCGACCATGATAGTTCATGGGTGGTGGCAGAATAGCTTGGCGCCTATAGGCGCCACGCTGTTCTTCCACCACCCTTGAACTATCATGGTCGAGGCATATCTTGCTGTGGTGTGTCGCGGGCACAATGAGTTAATGTACTTTAGCGTCTGCAATATGTGTGTTTCATGCAGAGCTGTTGTCAGATGCACACGATCACATCACATTCAGCGAGGTAAAAATGACTGCTTCGATATTACTTTGAGGGCACTTTTAAGAGTTTATGAGGTTTCCACTAGGATTTAAAATTGTCCGTCATCAGGATGGACAGCATGACAACAAAATCCGCCCCTGGTGCTCTGCCATCCGCCTCGTACTTTAAATGTGGCCGGATCAGTTCATCAGTACTGATGGCAAAGTTACACATGTACGCAAACCTTCTAGAAATCACAACAGAGCAGAAGGTCCTTGTGCCAGAGTCAGCCTTAACATGTACACATCTCCCATAGAGATGCCCTTGAGCAAAAGGTCCTCAGGCATATGTCAGCCTTAGCTATGGGAGACCTGTGTGTGTTGACTCATTCTGCCCGCGACACACCTCAGCAAGATACGGCTTGACCACGATAGTTCAAGGGTGGTGGCAGAATAGCTTGGCGCCTTTAGGCGCCAAGCTATTCTGCCACCACCCTTGAACTGTCATGGTTGATCTGTCTCCTAATATGTAATAATGCAGTCCTCAGAGGATAACTTCAAAATGTGGGTATTACGTACCTCAGGCACAATGAGTTAATCTGATGCTCAGGGGTGGGTTGCATATGCTTGCTTAGCGCGCAAATTTCTTGCTTAGCGCTAAGTTCACAAGCTTAGCTGAAAATGTACGTTGCATGAGCGTGCTTATCTGCTGGAGCGAGCTTAGTGGCGTGCTTAATTCTAAGGACGGTCCCCCCCGTGCGTAGCGGCGTGCTTAGCTGAGGAAGAGTTCTTAGCTGCCGTGTTAACGCGAGAACGGAAATGTGAATTCACTCTCTTAAACCTTGTGGCAGAAACAGCCTTCCATCTAGGATAGAGAAGGAGGAACACGAAATGTACGTGGGAACGCACGGACCCCCCACCCAGCCTCGTCTCACGGACATCTGAGAATTGTCGGTGAGGAGTCTGCATAACTAATTCAACTGACCCTGCACACCGATGGGTATAACCCAACACCAGCCGTTGTCAGAGAAACATAGATCCTCATACTATGGGAGCCTACTACACGGTAGTCCTTAACTAATGTACATCCACATTAGACTTGAGACATAGATCCTCATACTATGGGAGCCTACACGGTACTCCTTAACTAATGTATGTCTACATTAGATTGACAAGCAGGGTTGCCTGCACAAAAAATTTGCCATTCTTTCTCTCTTGACTTCTTGTTTTCCATCGCCGCCATTTCACCGGCGTTTTGTCTACTTCGTTTCCGTTAGGTCAGAAGAAGCGAAAACCGTGCGTTTTTATTGGCCGATTTCTACAATCTATGATGACGTAGGCGAGAACCCCACCATAAGCTATAAATAACCTATCCCCGCTCGCTAAGAACTCGTTCGGAGCTACGCACATCGCTAAGTCGCTCCATGCAACAGAAAACACTCGCGCACTAAGCAAGAGCTTTACTAAGCAAGAAAGACCTTAAGTCAGCGAGCTTAACACACTATATTTAAGCACGCTACATGCAACCCACTCCTGGTATACTGGAGCATATAGCACTGAGGCTGACCTGTAGCATTAGTGTACATTTTGCAGCAGAACCTAACCTCCTCCATGGCGTCCTCGCTGGGACTTGCTATGACTTCAGGTCTGTTGGCCCCCACACAGACCACCTTGTCACAGTCTGCGGGACCACAGTTCAACGTCCTCTCCTCCAGCACGTCGGCGGCAAACTCCTCCAGGACTGAGAAGTGAGTTTGGTTTTTGTGCTTCTTTCAGGTTATTTTGAATAACAGTTGCTTCCTCCAGGTTGGCATCTAAATCTTTCTATGTTTGCCCTTTCATCTTGGCTTAATGCACTACAGTCCACATTATTTTGATGCATCTAGGTAAGCTTGGTTCCTTATTTACAGCGTAATCAATGACTAATTTATTTAGGCCTGGTCATGCTGGCTCCGATACTGTTTCCAGTGATCAACCTTTTCAAAACTCCTAAATATTCAACCAGAGCTGAAAAGTCGGAAGCTATGCATGTACAAAGTGGTCAGATATTTATAAATTGCCCTTGGCTCCATCATTCTCTTAGATGTAGGCTGTGTTTCATGGTTTTATGGGATAAGGATGCTTTATTGATCCCACAAGTCTGCCCTTGTACAGTACAAACCAAATACAATACATGCATATCACATAATGAACCATGTTTATGTTAATATTTGTGCGTTCTCTGAAAGCCTTGTATAATGCGTCTGTTTCTAGGTTGTCTTTCTTTTTCAGTCAGCAGGATGGAGGCCGAAGAATGCCAGAGGGCAGCACTAGTCACAATAACCTGTCTGGTGAGAACAGCCAATGTTTTCTGTAGTAGTAATATGCTGTGAGAGTGACTGAGTGATTTTAGGATACAGTGTTGATGTTTTTACTGGGATGTTGACTAGTCTTTTACTGTCTGGTAAGAACAGTTAACCCCTTCATTGCCAAGAAAAACAGTACGATCCAATGGCAAGCAAGAGACGTTGATCGGCATGGCCCCCTGCAGTTGTGGGGGCCCATAAGGATCTATGCCTCTTGCTTAACTCATGGTACCCGAAGACCGAAATCCCCAAATTTTGCCGTTGTCCTCTGAAGACTGCATCGTAGTGCTGGACACAGATCGACCATGATAGTTCAAGGGTGATGCCAGAATAGATTGGCACCCATAGGCACAAAGCTATTCTGGCATCACACTTGAACTATCATGGTCGATCCATATCATGGATATCATGGTCGATCCATATCCATATCCATATCCATAAAAACCTAATTTGTATCCAGGTTTCATGGATGGTAAGGGCTCTTTTCGTCTTAATTTACAAAGACTTCAGAAACACAGTCAGTGACCACAATCACACCTACAGTATATGCTATGACAGTTACATTTTGGAAAAATTTTCTGACAATTTAATTTTCCAAAGTGAATGGAGCACATAACTACTGTATGTTTGCAGTTCATGATTTATGACGAACGTTCACGTGAAACATGATTTCAATAACCCCACCACTACTGCTTACGGTACTGTTTACAGTACCGCTGGCTGCATGCGCAAGAGATTATAAAAATATAATGTTGGGAGTTGTATTTCCAGTTTTCATGATTCACAACAATCGGTTCCCTTATTAGGTTCTGGATCACCGTCATCCCAGTCCTCGCAGAGCAGTCACAAAAACATCCCTGTCCACCATGCTGCCTCGGACACGACTGCATCAGCGCCCAAAGTTTCCACGTCCACCGCTGGGCCGATCCTCACGCTGGAGGACATCAGCGCCCTGCTCTCACAGGGCAGACAGCCGCCAGCCAGCTTCTCCAGCAGTCTGCATGGTGTTCTGAACAGTGGGGGGCTGGTGGTGCAGACGCAGGCCAGAGACAGACTCATACAGCAGCAGCAGCAATCACACCAAAACTCTCACTTGCCTGGGGTCCACTTGCCTGGGTTTCAGACAATGACGATAACCCAGACTTCGTCTGGGTTATCGTCATTGTCTGGACCCCAGGCAGTTATGATCCGCCCCCCACAGCAGTCGTCCTTCCTCAGCACCGCTAGGGATGGGACATCTTCATCACACCCACAGTTTCACGAGGACTTCAGCTTTCTCTCCACTTCGGACATTTCGCACGATTTCTCGCATCTTTCGCGAGAGGTGAATGGTTTTCACCCCGGTGGAGGGAGCGACAGGGAGTCGGTGAGGAGCGTGGAAAGCAGGGGTCGGCCGCAGCGCTACCAGCCTGATCGAGTGTTGGAACTGCGAGACTTGGAGCACCGAGGGTTTCCCAGCAGCTGGCTAGGCCAGAATGGCAGTGATGGGCAGAGGACTGGTGACGATGACAGTCACTTAGGCGCCACATATTCGCCGTCGAGTCGCAACCAGAGCATGTCACCACCTGTTAAACAGGGCCGGGATGGGGAGCAGGAGGCGGAGGGGGGCATTCTCCACGAGACTGACAGGTGAGGGTGCAGTGGTGTATGTGTACAAGAGCAGAGGCGAGATCTGTGTGACAGACGACTTACCCCCATTGGCTGTCCGGTAGAGGTTTTCGTCGCTATGATTCCTGTAGGAATCGTGGCTACAAAAACAGTTACTGACAGCAAAAGGGTTAAAGCATGGCACAAGGAAAGGTTTTGATAGAATCTACTTCTATTACTCTAAGTACTCCAGATTTTTATTTTACAGCACAACTTATTTTGAGTAGCTGCGACTGTATGAAGACCACCTGTCAAGTGTCATGTAGGACCATCATGAAGGTGGATGTGTCCACCTAAGTAGTGATCGTTAACCCTTTCAGCCCCGGATCCCTACACCAGGAGGTGGCTTGGCCATGATAATTCAAGGGTGGTGCCAGATGGGCTTGGCGCCTGCAGGCGCCAAGCTCATCTGGCACCACCCTTGAATTATCACAGGCAAGCCACCCCCTGCGACTGGTACATAGTCGTTAGGCAACACCTCCAAAATTTGATAAATGGGACCTTGGGGCTAAAAGGGTTAATAAAGGTGACACTTTTTGCCTGTCAAGACTTCACTTGAGGGAGCTCCTGTCTTTTAACTCTTTCGAGACGCTTCGCATCCGGATTCTCGGCACGTCTTGAAAGAGTTAAGACCTCTATTTTCCTGCCCCCCCAAAATAGGTGTTGGTTCAAAACAGGTTGTACTGTAAACGTTGCAGACTGAACAGCAGCTACAGAGAGATTTCACGCCAGCTGGAGGAACATCAGGCCAGACAGAGAGAACTGCAACACTACATCAGGATGGTCAGTCAGCGTCTCGCAGGTTCTCTTTCTCGTGTAGCAGGCCTCAAATTATTATCGGAATCTTCTTGTTATATTGCAGACATGGTGCAGTGCTCCTATTTCAATTTGTTATTAGTCTCATAAAAATAATAATAATAATACCAGTTATTATATAGGCGCTTTACCTAATTCTGCGAATCGGCTCAAAGCGCCGCGAACTGAACCCAACACACACGCTCACGTGACACACACACGCATTCACTCTGAAGACAAACACAGTACAAGACAGACACAGGACATTCACGTGGTGCGAAGGGTCAGCTCAGCCACCGAGGTTTCGGAAATTTTGATCGCTTGTATTTGAAATTTATAAAGTGGCCTGAAACCGGTCCCATGATGCAAGAGTAGCGTGTTCGTGGTAATTTTGTTAATTATATGTAATTTATTAGTTGAATGTTATTTGTTTCCTCAAAACACATTACCGATGACATGACTGTCAGGAATAGTCTACTTGCTTACCAATTTTAGCCTAAGACCCAAAGGGTCCCCCCAGGAGTCTCTCGGGGATCCCTAACAGGGACGAGAGTAGCCTCCCCTGCCCATCCGGTCACGTGCCATGTGGTGCATCCTTTAGCCAGTTGTCTACTTCGCTGTTCGTGTACACACGCGTTTTCTAGAGCCTACGGACCCGCCCTTACGGAGACTGTGTACGGTGCGACCGTTCCTCACCGGCTTGCCTTCTCCTTGCCTTCCGTCTTCCTCTTCCTTGTGTGGCCTCCTTCTTCTCTGCCTGGCCGCTTCTGTGCCTCGTGCAGCTTGCTGGCCCTGGAACCTTCTAGACTTCCGTCACACGCTGTGGTTTGTGCTTCGTCACTCTGCCATTCCGCCATGGAAAGGTAAAGTCTCGGCCGCTTCCTACGTCTCGTCCGGACGTCGGGCTTGGCTCGAGCTACTGTTTGTTTCTCTCCGCATTTCACTGTGAGTTTCGCGGGTTTCTTAATTTTGAAGCTTTAAATGGCAGGGTTAGTTACCCGCCGCCGGTCGCCTTTCATGTATGGGTATGGGTTGCATTTACCAAGTGCACCTCTCCCCAGCACGGCGACTTCCAGTGACCTAGTGTCCGGTGCTTGGTGCTTCGTCACTCTACCGTTCCGCTATGGACAGGTAAAGTCTCGGCCGCTTCCTACGTCTCGCCCTGCTGGGCCTGACGTCGTGCTTGGCTCGGACTACTGTTTGTTTCCCTCCGCATTTCGCGGTGAGTTTCGCTCGTTACTTAATTTCGGAGCTTTATATGGCGGGGTTAGCCTTTTATGTGTTGCAGTTACCAAGTGCGCCCCTCCCCGGTACGGCGACTTCCAGTGGCCTGGTGTCCGCCACACAGTGTGTCTACCGGGTGCCAGCTGCTCCTCTGTCATCGGCTGCGCTGGCTGCGCCGCCTGACCGGAGGTTCTTGGTCTCTACTCTGGTGTTTCTACCGACAAGCGACCCGCCTCTGTCCGCCTCCCTTGGGTCCTACCGCGGCACGGTGGGTTTGTTCAAGCTTCCCTCGGACTAGGGATAACACATGCTTCGCATCCCTGGTAAGTTGTAGCATATTAGTGGACGCGTCGGCTACGTGCCCCCCTCCTTGAGCCCCGGGCACCGCGACCTTGTCGCCTATGTATAAAAAAAAAAATTAAAAAAAAAGTGGACGCTTGGCCTCGCGGCCCCTCCTAAGCCCGCTGACTCCTCCGGCGAGTCGCCAAGCCGGCTACGTGCCCCCCTCCTTGAGCCCCGGGCACCGCGACCTTTGTCGCTTATTAGTTTACGCGTCGGCCTTCGGCCCCACTTCTAAGCCCGCTGACTCCTCCGGCGAGTCGCCAAGCCGGCTACGTGCCCCCCTCCTTGAGCCCCGGGCACCGCGACCTTTGTTGCTTATTAGTTTACGCGTCGGCCTTCGGCCCCACTTTCTAAGCCCGCTGACTCCTCCGGCGAGTCGCCAAGCCGGCTACGTGCCCCCCTCCTTGAGCCCCGGGCACCGTGACTTCTGTCGCTAATTAGTTTACGCGTCGGCCTTCGGCCCTACTTTCTAAGCCCGCTGACTCCTCCGGCGAGTCGCCCAGCCGGCTACGTGCCCCCGTCGAGCCCCGGGCACCGCGACCTTGTCGCCTATTTGTAGACACGTTGGCCTCGCGGCCCCTCCTAAGCCTGTTGACTCCTCCGGCGAGTCGCCAAGCCGCTACGTGCCCCCACCTTGAGCCCTAGGCACCGCGACCCTTGTCGCCAATTAGTTCACGCGTCGGCCCTTCGGCCTCAGTCTCTGGGCCCGCTGACTCCTACGGCGAGTCGCACTGCGACCCTTGTCGCCTGTTAGCACCCTAGTCGGCCTTGTGGTCCTCCTTCCAACCTGCTGACTCCTTCGTCGAGTCGCCCAGCCAGCTACGTGCCCCCTCCTTGAGCCTCGTGCACTGCGTCTGGGTCGTCTTTCATACACCTCGGGACTTTGGGCCGATTCCCCAGGCGCCTACGGCCATTCCACGTTGTATTCACCGGTTCTCGTCTGTTCACCGAAGTTAAGCAACGTCGCGCTCGGTTAGCACTCGGTTGGGTGCCCTCCTGGGTACACCCAGTGCAAGAGGGGATCAACATCTTAGCCCTCGTCGCCCGGATAGACGCGGCGCCCGGCGTTCGTCACCCGCCCGCTCGACTCCCTCCTGTGTTCCTGTCGGCCTTCGCCTTGTGCTCGGCGCAGTCGTTCTCCTCGGGACAGCCTTCTCCGCTCTCAGCGCCCTTCGCCTCCAGCGTCCCCCCGACCCTCTCCAGTGGATGACTCGGCGTCCTGCTGCCCTGTCCCCTCCTTGTGGCGAGTCTCTATGCGCCTTCGAGCGACGAGGCCCTTCTCTTCGCGCTTTGCCACCGCCCAGAGGATGCTGCTGCCTTGTTGACGCTGCCCCTTAGGTTGAGTGGCGTGACCTCGGGACGCTCTCCCCCCCCCCCCCCCCCTCTCTCCAGCGAGTTCCGCCGCTGACACGGTCTTCTTCTCTGTTCGCCGCTGCCCGGCTGGTGTCGACCTCGCCTTCGGCTCCCTGGTTCGCTGGCCACTCGCTACCCTTCGTGCCCGCTGCCTCCGGCGCTCGTGCTTGCGGCGGCTCTTCCCAGCTCCAGCAGATCTTCCGCGTGGCTTTGGACCCTCCGCTCTCTGGCTTTCCTTCCTTCGTGGCGGACTGGCTCCCTTCCCTGGCCTTCCCCCCCTGATGCGACGTCGCAGCTCTACCGTGCTCCTGTGGGTGCCCGCGCCCTTCGGCCCTGCCTGGCAGTCTCTGAAGGAAGCCGTCTAGGCCCGTTGGCCCAGTGCCCCTTGTGGACCGAGTTCCCGTCCGTTCGGACCAAGGCCCTCGCCCTTCGCGTGCAGGTCTCCGCTCTTCTTCGGGAAGCTGCGACGGTTCTCGTCGCTCGGCACGACTCCCCTGCCTTCGACCGCCGTTCTTGTCGTCCCCAGCTTGGTGGCAAGTGGAGGCCTTTCATTGGTCTCCCCGCCCGGACCCGGTCCTTTGCCGCCTCGTCCTTCCCCATGGAGACAGCCCGGGCCCTTCGCGTCGCCTTCAGCCCATGGACTTCGCCACCAGCCTGGATCTGTCCGATGCTTCTGCGCATCACCCTGCCTCCCGCCCCCCTGCCGTTACCTTCTCTTGCCGTCGACGGGACCGTCTCCAGTTCAGGCTCTCCCGTGTGGTCTCTTCCTCCTGTTTCTCGCCTGGTCGTCCTGGTCAATGCCAACAGTCCGACCTCTCGCCTTGTTCACCTGGGGATGCAGTTTGTGACCGACCACATCTTGGTGCGTCTTCCCGAGCCTCGGATCCAGAGACTCGCCGGTCTAGCCGTTGCTAGCTCAGGAAGCGGTGGTCCCCGCCAGAATGTGGCTCAAGCTCCTTGGCCTGATGAGTGTGGCGGCAGTTCTCCTTCCCCTTGGTCGTCTGTACTCCCGTTCTCTCCAACTGCATCTTCTCCTCCTCTGGAGACCATCCTCCACCGATCTCTCTACCCTGGTACCGGTCTCTCCTATGCTGCAGCCCCATCTGCGTCGCTGGACGGGCATTTCTTGGCTCGGCTCCGGGATCTCCTTGACCTCGCCACGGCCCCGTCTCTTTCTACGTCGATGCCAGTCTCGACGGTTGGAACGCTCACCTTCTTCCGAGTTCGCTCGACGGCCGGCCGCTGGACCGCCTTCTGGCTTCGCGGCACATCAACTGGCTGGAACAGAATGCAGTTGGCGGGCCCTCCGCGCTTGGGAATCCGATCTTCGGGCACAGGACCTCCTCATCCTCTCCGACACCACCACAGTTGTTGCATTCTTACAGAAGCAGGGAGGTACCCGCTCGCCCGACCTCTGCATCCTCCTCTACCGACTCCTTCGCTGGTGCGAGGACCGCGGCATTTCCCTCCGAGCCCGTCACATTCCAGGTCTCCTGGACGTCCTGGCAGACTACCTCTCGCGGCTGGGTCGGCTTCTTCACATGGAATGGACCCGGCGCCGGGACATCTTCGCCTGATCTGTGCTCGTTGGGAATCTCCCCTTTCGATCTCTTCGCCATGAGGTGGAACCGCCAGCTTCCTCTCTTCGTCTCCCCGATTCCCGACCCTCTGGCCTGGGCAGTCGATGCGCTGCGATCCCTTGGGTCGGACTGGTCGCTTACGCCTTCCCTCCGACGGTCCTGGTCCCCAAGTCCTGCTCAAGCTCCGGGGATGCAACGCAGTCCTTCTCCTGGTGGCCAGTTCTCCTGGACCAGATCGTGGACTACCGACCTTCTCAGTCTCGCCACGGACCCGCCCCTTCCACTTCCCACCCCGCGCACGATGCTCACGCAGCCCCGCCAGCCGCTTTTCCACCCCTGCCCCGAGCGACTTCTCCTACACGCCTGGCGATTGTGCGGCAAGCCCTCTCCGCTAGAGGCTTCTCGAGTGCGGCAGTGGACGCTATCGCTTCAGCCCGCAGACCTTCCACCAGACGTGTCTACGAGGGAAAGTGGCAGGTGCTTCGTGCCTGGTGCTCTGACCGTCGCCTCTCCCCCGTCGGCCTGACGACTCCTCAGCTCGCGGACTTCTTCTCTGGCTCTTCCGAGACCGAGGTGTGGCTCCCTTCATGATCCGCGGCTGCCCCTCTAGGATTGCCGACACCTACCGTCACCTCGGCCGTCCCGACCCCGGTGCCTGCAGGACCTGGCCGACCTTAGGGCACATTTCGGCTTGCAGCGTCCGGTGTCCCGCTCCCTCGTTCCGCCCTGGGACCTCCCCTGGGTCCTCACCTGGCTGGATTTGGACCGTAGAACCGCTCCATCTGGCCCGGTTCGCGGACGTGACTCGGAAGTCCTGCTTCCTGGTGGCCCTCGCCATGGCAGCCCGCGTCAGCGAGCTCCACGCGCTCTCGTCGTGCCCTTCCTGCCTGCAGTTCCGAGTGGATGGCTCCATTCAGCTACTCCCGGATCCTTCCTTCTCGCAAGACTAGATCTCCCTTGACGGCGCCTCAGGTCCACGCGCTTTGGCTGCTTAAAGGGCCCGACCTTCCTCGGGAGACTCGGCATCAAGATCCGGTGCATGCACTCCGTATCTTCCTGCGTCGCTCCAAGTCTGTGCGGAGGGGACGGACTCGTCTCTTTGCCGCTGTCCACCGGCAGAACCGACATCTCAGCCCAAATGATCTCCTCCTGGCTCCGCTGGGTAATACGGTCCGTCTATCGCGACCTCTCCCCACAGGGAGCTGAGACACTCAGGATCCGCGCCCATGAAGTTCGCGCTATGGCCGCAATTCTCGCCTGCGACCGCAACTGTGCGGTTAAGGACATTGTGGCTGCAGTGGGGTGGCGGGCCGAATCTACCGTCGCCCGCTTCTACCTCCGCGCCCTGACAGTCCAGCGCGACAACCTTACGCTGGTGGGCGACATTTCTGCGGCACAACACTCCCTCCAGGCGCCCTCGGCGCTTTAGGATGCACTTCGCTAAAATTGTCAGGAGTGTGTGATTAGGAGTGACGGGCCGGTTTGTCCCGAATGAGGTTTCTGAAGGGATTGTGCGGCACCCTCCTCCTCGACATTCTTCCTGACAGTCATGTCATCGGTAATGTGTTTTGAGGAAACAAATTAATTTTTCTCTAAAATGTATTTTTTCGAAAAATACTTACCGTGACATGACTCTGAGGTCCCTCCCTCCTCCCCGCTTGCCGCGGGTAGCTCCGTAGACAACTGGCTAAAGGATGCACCACGTGGCACGTGACCGGATGGGCAGGGGAGGCTACTCTCGTCCCTGTTAGGGATCCCCGAGAGCCTCCTGGGGGGACCCTTTGGGTCTTAGTCTAAAATTGGTAAGCAAGTAGACTATTCCTGACAGTCATGTCATCGGTAAGTATTTTTCGAAAAAATACATTTTAGAGAAAAATTAATGTTTTGTGCCTTTTGTAAAGCTTTTGGAGCTCTTTTGAGGGTAATCCTTTTCATCCTGATACACTACTGGTTTACATTAATTTGACTATGATAGTTCAAGGGTGGTGCCAGAAGAGCTTGGCGCCTGAGGCGCCAAGCTCTTCTGGCACCACCCTTGAACTATAACAGTTGATCTGTCTCGTACTCTTAATGTAGCCTTTATAGGACAATAAGCAAGCACTATAGTAAATTGTCATTATTATTATTATTATTATTATTATTGTCAGACCAAAATAGTGTCTGTTTACAAAATGTGTACTGGCTTGTGAATAAAGCCATAAGGTCCAAAGTCACAGACTAACACACAAATGCTATGTTAGCTATGGGGCACGAGTCGAAAATCATAGAACTGTACAGAAATGATTTGATGTTTGTTGTATTTCCTGCCCGCGCTCACAGCTGCTGGAGAAACCGCCCCAGGTAATGGAGGGAGGTGACAGACCAGAGAGGGATGGCACGCTGGAGTGTGAGTCCCTGGAAATATCCATGGAAACAGGTGAGTGGCTCCTGGTGTTGCCCACAATAATTCACTGCAGTCGGATATCGAAGTCATTTACGATAAAACAAAAGCGGAATATAACAACTCATTTTCTGAGATCTCAACTGCACAGTTTTCTTTGATGAAGACTTTACTCTTAGCAAGTTTTGGATGGAACACATCATTTGGGTCCCTGGAATTTCCCAGTGCTCCAAGGCCATCAGGCTGACGTTGGCCTGATGGCCTTTTGCACATTGGGTTTGTATTATCTGACATTTACTGCATATTTTTAATGAAAATTGTCTTTTGACATTTTCACCAGACTGGAAACGCACAAAAACTAAAAATTCAAAAAAACGAATAGAAGGCTGTGAAGTTGCTTTGTATCCCAGTGAGATCATATCATTGCATTGTGTGAGTGATTCAAGATTCTTCTTCTTCTTATTTTCTAAACTAGTTTATAAACTGGTCAACACATAAGTTTTCAAGATCTGAGCTTTATGATGAAGAATCTTATTGACAGATAATTCAAGATCTATAATATCAAGCCTATTGACAACCTTGGCTTGTCCGTCCAGTTGACCTTGACATGACGGACGCGGCTCAGGCGGCACAGATCCGCACAGATCTCCTTCGACTGCAGCAACTTAGGGATAGACAGGTAAGTGTTATTTTTTCTTCAGGCTTAACCCATTTAGCCCCGGGACCCTGCAGCAGGAGACGGATTGACCACGATAATTCAAGGGTAGTGCCAGATGAGCTTGGCGCCTTCAGGCGCCAAGCTCATCTGGCACTACCCTTGAATTATCGTGGTCAATCCATCTCGTACAACTGGTACCTAGTCATTAGGCAACACCTCCAAAATTTGAGAAATGGGACCTTGGGGCTGAAAGGGTTACACTTGCCTGCTCATGTCTGGCTCTAAGTAATTATGCTGAGGGTCTATGGGGGGGGGGGGGGGGGTGCCAGGGGTCTGACAGTACTTGCATTATCAGCATTTCAAAGCACAGCGAAGCATAGCTGGAAGAGCAGCCTCGGTGGGATACATACACAGGGCCAGTCTGGGCCAGGAGCCGGCACCAGGCATAATTTTGACGCCAAAGGGCCCAGCTGTCCAAGGCACGTGGATACAAAGGGGTCTCGGCAAGAGGCATAGATCCTCGTGAGCCCCCGCAGATGCGGGGGCTCATGAGGATCTGTGCCTCTTGCAGTTGGGTGTGTTTTATTTTTCTCAGCACTGAAGGGGTTAAATAAATGGTTTATTTACCTTTGCACTTTATTTGGTGAAATGTTGGTTCTTTTTGGTCGAAAGCGTGTCTTTCTTTCTTGGCTGCTTCCCTACCTGAATAGCAGCTCAAAACAGACTCCCCTCATTCGATTCACAAACACAGCTTTATCTGTCTGCAGCATTCGTCGGATTCCCACCAGCAGTCTGTTCGCCCCAAGGCCCCGCCCCGTCGGTCGGGGCCAACACACAACTCCGACGCTTCCAGTGCTCGTGGGCAAGGGGCCGCAAGCCAGCCAACAGGAGTTCTGGGCCCTGAGCAGCTGGCGGAAATCTCTCGACTCCTCAGTCAGTACGGGGAGGACGCGGAGGCGGGGAATGCTGTGACCTCCTTGACCTCTGACCCAGCCTCCGTGACACAGCTGCTCACCCTCCTGGCCATGATGCCACAACAGTGAGTGGTACCCTGTAGCCATAGAGTTAGACCACATTATTTCAGATCACATCAACTCATTTAAAGCACCCCGCATCAACAGCTGTGACGCTTCCACCTCGTGCCATCTCCCCTGTGCCCCTGTGGAGAAGCTGAGCAGACCACACAGCACATCCTCCAGGACTGTGGGAACCAGCTGCTGAGGGAGGAGATATGGCTGAAGCCCGCCACTCTACAAAAGAAACTGTACGGGCCTGTGGAGGTGCTACAGAAGACCACAGATTTCATTTTGAGAGCCAAACTCCAAGTGTGACGGCATTCAAAAAGAAGATTGGTTGTACTTTGCTTTACGTCCCGACAGCAGAGAAGAAGAAAAAGATCAATAGCTGTGAAAGTGTCGCATAGCATTGCCTTTGGCAACGCTATATGATACTTTCACAGCTATTGACATGAGACACCTTAAATGAGTTAATGTCGTACTGAATTTATGTATGCTTGTGAAGAAAATCCTTCCTGTAAACAAAAGGTCTGTCGTCAGGCTTTGTTGTGCTGTGCATGGCTGGGTGTGGGTCAGCTAAGCCTCAGGACAGTTCGTTCACTTCGGAGACAGAGATCTGGTCACTGTGCATCTGATTTTGCGATATACTGATACTGATGCAAGAATAAATAAGGCTGAACTATGTCAAATGATGGAGTTTATCAAGTATATGAATTCTTTATAGTGGATGCCTTTATTTTCATGTGTTACAGCTGTGTAAAAATATATTTCCAGTATTTTTGTTATTTTTTTTATTGGCTCATGTACGAAGCAAAAGTGAGTATGTTCTGGGCCAGTGGTCGTCCGTCTGCCGTCGTCCGTCCGCCGTCATCTGTGGTAAAAACTTTAACGTTGGCATTTTCTCGGAGACTATTCAAGCCACAGTCTTCAAACTTGGCTCAAGGATACTTTGTGGCAAGACCTTTCTAAGCATACCAATTTCAGTGACCTCTCACAAAGGTCAAGATCACAGGATCAGGAAATATATCAAAAACAGCTATATTTTGACATAATTTATTTTTTCTCAAATACCATTCACAACTTCAAACCCAAACTTGGTGCAAAGACACCTGATGGTAAGACCTTTCTATGGATACTAATTTAGTTGATCCCTCGAAAAGGTCAAGGGTCACAGGCGCTCAGGAAATAGGTAAAAAAATAGCCATATTTTGACAAAAGATGTTTTTTTCTCAAATACTATTCACAACTTCAGACCCAAACTTGGTACAAAGATACCTGATGGTAAGACCTATCTTTGCATACTAATTTGGATAACCCCTCGGAAAGGTCAAGAGTCATAAGAGCTCAGGAAATACGTCCCAAATAACCATATTTTGACAATAAATGTTTTTGTTTTCTCAAAACAACATTACCGATGACATTACTGTTAGGAATACTGTCTCGCTAGCCTAATTTTAGCCCAAAATTGAGGTTGTGTGCCTTTAAGGAGGGAAGGTATCAGGGGGCGCTATCTGCTAGGCAGAGCCACGGTAGCCTCCCTTCCCTCCATATCCGGAACGCGGTCACCTGATTCGCCATTCTGTCTCTTCGCTGAGCCGTGGAAGGTTGTATGCCCTACCTAGCTCCGTTCAGGCTTCGTTCTCGCGCGACTTTGTCTTCTTCGAGTTCGTGGTTGGAGGTTGACGGGTTACTACTGGCTTGTGAGCTTCCTGCTGCAGAGTGGGCTTCTGTTCCGGCTGCAGTGTCGACCGGGCTGTGCCTTCTCGTCCTTGGCGGGACTTTGCGGCCTTTTTTCGGGGGCCCTCGTCCTCCGTCCTTCACGGTGGTAACCTCCTTCTTTCTACCATGACCAGGTAAGCATTGTAGCTTGTGGTTAGTGCCCTCGGCCGACGCTACGGATGCAGTAGCACTGAGCAGAGGCGCTCGTAGTGTGACCGTTAGTGCGGTTCGTTTTTATGACGTGGAAGAGAAAAGTGTACAGGCGGCAGGACCAGTTCTAGCGACCGGTCGGGGGTGAATTAGCAACAAGGGCGCTGCTAACTCAACCTTACCGGGCGGAACTAGACTGAGAGATTCCGTTGTAGCCACATGTACAGGTCCTTCTTCCTTGCTTGAAAGCGTGTTTTCTTGCTCCATGTATTCCAGTTGGCAAGTTCGTACCTGCACGAGATGCGCAGACTTCCAGTGGCCGAGTGATGCCCACGACGTCTGTCTTCCGTGCTCTGGCTGTTCCCCCACCCACCCTTGCGACGTCTGCACCACCTGGGAGGAGGAGCAGTGGTCGCACCTGCGGCGTTTCTACCGGCGGAAGCGTCCGAAGAAGGCCGCTCCGTCTACTTTGGTGGAGGAAACACCGAGAGCTCTCACGATGCGGGACGCACATGCGGATCCGGAGCCTCACGCTCCTGACGGAGGGTTCGTCAGCTCGCTGGGGTTACTTGACACCGAGCATGGCCAACGAAGTACTCCGACATCTGTGTTTGTCAGCTCGCCGGCAGTTCCTGACCCCGAGCTTGGCCAACACCGGGCGCCTACAGGGTTTGTCGGCTCGCTGGGTCCCACTGAGTCTGACCGACAACGCCCGCGGGACCGAAACGCGTCTACGACCGTGAGAAGCTCCGTTGACAAGCACAAGTCTTCTGGTGCGGAGGTCAGTGCCTTAGTTAACACTAAGAGTAAAAAACCAACCAAATACACATTAGCGAGTGTAGTTAAGGTGCCTCCTGTTTTGGCCCCCTCGGCCCGGCCCCTGGCGCAGGGGGAGGTGACTGTTTTTCAGAGACCGCGCGGGCGAAGCTCCCGCGCTTCTAATGGCTCCCGTGACTCGCAATTCGCTCGCTCCGAACGCCATTCTTCTCACTCCGTTGGCGGGTCTTCCCGCTCGCGCTCGACTTCCAGAGGGCACCGAGCGCCTAGGAGGCTCAGCCCTCTTACCGACCGGCGTACTTCGTACTCTCACCGGGATAGAGGTCTCCGTCATCGTTCACCGCACCGCTCGACCTATCGACCCCGGTCCCATTCGCCCTCTCCATCCCGGAGCCAGCGTTCCCGTTTCCACCGGACTTACTCCCCCCGTCGCCGTTCTTCCCCGCGGCCGCGCTCCCCTCTTCACCGCTCCGCTTCGAGACGTCCAGCGACGAGGTTTTCCCCGACGTCCCGCTCACCCCCTGGTTCTGCGCGACGGGTCCGTTCTCCTCCCAGCGCTACAGTGACACAACGCGAGTTCGGCAGCGACGTTTCCAGTGTGGGTGTCCGACCTTCCCCTCCTCAGGGGTCGGATCCAGTTATGGAGGACGACGCTCTCAGCCTCGTTCCTGAGGGTTCGATGTCAGCCTTACTGCGTAACGATGCGTCCGACGCGTCCGGACACTCCCCCCTCTCGGATGACGCTGGTGTTCGACAGCCTTCCCTCAGTCATAAGATGGAGACCCTCCGAGCCTTGGATGAAGCGGATCGCCTTATCGCGGCCTCCCTTCCTCCGGAAGACTGCCCACCTTCACCGCCGGTCAAGAGGAAAGCTTCTGCCTTTGTGGATGCGGCCAGCCTGACCAAGCGGTTCAAGTCTCTCCCTCAACCTCCAGGGTTCCGAGACCTACGTGACGCCCTTTCGTCGCACCTTCGTACGAATTCCTTTGGGGACGCAGGTTTCTTTTCGGACAACAGGTGGCCCGCTGATCTACAGATAGCCTTTCAGCAGCGCTGGTACGCGGGTCATTCGCAGTCCTTCTCCTGTCAGCTACTGGAGCTGGACGCCCTGGCCCTCTCCTTCGCTGGCTCCCCTCGTCCGGGTCCCGTCATCCCAGGCCTTGACAAGACAGCTACCCTTGTACGGAATGCCCTCGCTACGGCGGGATTCCTCGACTTGGTGACCCAGACTATCGTTCGCCGTGTGGAAGAAGCCTGGAACCCTGTGACCTCTCCTTTTCTGGCGGACATCCTATCCTTAGCAGTGGCAGGCAACCGGGCGGCGTTTCACTCCGCTGTAAACTCCATGACGGCCGCGGCCAACTGCGACCTGATGCGACGTGATGCTCTTCTCCGTTCCTGTGATCTTCCCCCGGACTTGAAGAAGCAGCTTCGACAGGCGCCGCTTGGAGGGGAACTGCTGTTCGGGCCCACCTGGCAGGCGGTGAAGGAAGCCAACAAGGACTTGTGGCCCAGCCGACCGGCGCCCCACCGCTTTCGAGTTCCCCGCAAGGCCGCGGGTCGTGCCCTGCGGTCCGCCAGACCCGCTCCCCGCCCCCCTACAGTGCGCGGACGTCTCCCTCCTCGCGCCCCAGCCTTTGGGCGCGCTCGCCTTCGCCCCGACGCGACTCCCGCCCCCGCCCCCTCCCCCGCCTGGCCCCGGCCCGCCCGCCGCCCAGGGAGGGGCAGGGCCCACTGACGCTTATCCTCCTCCGCCGCCGCCGACCGCTTCCCTTTCTCCTGTCGGCGGGAGGCTGGCGCGCCACAGCCAGGCGTGGCACGCGCTGTTCCCGGACAACGCCTGGGTGCTTTCTACCGTCTCCGAAGGCCTTCGGATCGCCTTTCGGTCGCCGCCCCCCCTCCGTCGCTCCCCCGTTTGGACCCCTGTGCCCTCCGACCTAGACAGGGCCGCTGCTCTTCGCGACGAGGTGCACTCCCTACTTCTAAAGACGGCGACGGAAGTGGTTTCGCGGCCCAACTCCCCTGCTTTTTACAGCCGCCTTTTCGTTGTGCCCAAGCCAGGCGGCAAGTGGAGACCGGTCATCGATCTCTCCGCCTTGAACAAGTTCATCGTTGCCCCCCCCTTCCACATGGAGATGGCCCGAGCTCTTCGGGCCGCGGTGCAGCCGATGGACTTTGCCGTCAGCCTGGATCTCTCGGATGCCTACCTTCACGTGCCTGTTCACCCTTCGTCCCGACGGTATCTACGCTTTGCTTTTGCAGGAGTGATTTACCAGTTCCGAGTGTTGCCCTTCGGTCTCAACCTCAGCCCCTGGGTGTTCACGCGCATCATGGATGCAGTCGTCGCCCGGGCCAGAATGACGTCGTCCAGCCCGACGTCGAACTACCTCGACGACCTCCTCCTACGGAACCAGTCGGTCACGGCCTTGACCAGGGATTGAGATGCGCTGCTGCACCTCCTCGACAATCTCGGCTTCCTGCTGAACTGGGGCAAGTCCGACCTGGTGCCATCCCGCCACTTCGTCCATCTGGGTATGGAGTTTCGCACAGACTGCAACCTTGTTCGCCTGCCGGGACCACGCATACAGAAGCTGGCGACCCTCGCCCTGCACCTCGCGCAGACTCGCTCGGCTACCGCCAGAGTGTGGCTACAGCTCCTTGGCCTGCTGAGTGCGGCGGCGGACTTACTCCACCTGGGTCGCCTTTACTACCGTCCCCTTCAGCTCCATCTCCTCTTACACTGGCGGCCGTCTTCGGGCGCCCTGGAGACAATGGTACCAGTTCCCTTGATGCTGCTGCCGCATCTTCATCGATGGGCGGATCCTGCCTGGCTGGCGTCGGGAGTCCCCCTCTACACACCTTCCCCCCGACTGTCACTTTGCGTCGACGCGAGCAGCTCCGGCTGGGGAGCTCACCTACTTCCGATGTTCACCACGGCCTCCGGCATTTGGACCTCGGACCTAGCGACGCGACACATCAACTGGTTGGAGCTCCAGGCGGTTTGGCAAGTACTCCTCGCCTGGGAACCTCGCCTGCATCGTCAGGAGCTTCTCGTCCTGTCCGACAACTCCACAGTCGTCGCCTACCTTCAGAAGCAGGGCGGGACTCGCTCCCCGTCTCTTTGCATCCTTCTTTACCAGATACTTCGGTGGTGCGAGGACCGCGGCATTTCCCTCAGAGCCAGACACATCCCGGGCCATCTCAATGTCCTGGCAGACTCCCTCTCTCGACGCGGGCAGCTTCTCCACACCGAGTGGACACTCCGACCAGACATCTTTCGGATGATTTGCGACCGCTGGGAGACGCCCATGATCGACCTCTTTGCCACGAGATGGAACCACCAACTTCCACTCTTCGTCTCCCCCATCCCAGATCCTCAAGCCTGGGCGGTTGATGCTCTCTCCATTCCCTGGGACGGCCTCATCGCGTACGCCTACCCACCGGCGGTCCTCGTTCCCAAGGTCCTGCTCAAGCTCAGAGGTTGCAACACGGTTCTGTACCTAGTGGCCCCCTTCTCCTGGTCCCGGTCCTGGACAACCGACCTCCTGAACCTGGCGTCGGCCCCCCCACTACAGCTGCCCACTCCGCCATCGATGCTCAAGCAGCCCCGGCAGGACCTGTTCCACCCGTGCCCCGAGCGTCTCCTCCTACACGCCTGGAGATTGTGCGGCAAGCCCTCGCCAATAGAGGTTTCTCAAGTACGGCGGTGGATGCGATCGCTACAGCCCGCAGGCGATCCACTAGGCGAGTTTACGAGGGGAAATGGCGCGTTCTCTGCGACTGGTGCGCCGCCGAACGACTCTCCCCCACGGATCTGACGGTTCCCCAGCTGGCGGAATTCTTCCTCTGGCTCTTCAATGATCAGCGGTTGGCCCCCATTACCATTCGCGGCTATCTGGCTATGATAGCCGACACGTACCGGCACCTGGGACACCCCGACCCTGGCGCCTGCACAGACCTGGCTGATCTGATGGCACACTTCGGCCTTCATCGACCAACCTCCCGCTCCCTTGTGCCGAGATGGGACCTACCCTGGATACTGACGTGGCTCAACACTAGCCGCTTCGAGCCTTTGCAGCTGGCGCGACTGGCGGACGTGACGCGGAAGACATGCTTCCTACTAGCCCTCGCCACTGCGGCCAGGGTCAGCGAGCTTCACGCCTTCTCGACCCATCCATCGTGCCTACAGTTCCGGGCGGACGGTTCGCTACACCTGCTGCCGGACCCGAACTTCCTGGCCAAGACACGGCTTCCACTAGCCGTCCCACAAGTGGTCTCCATACAAGCCCTGAGGGGACCTAGCTTCTCCCGGGACTCCAGACAACAAGATCCGGTGAGAGCAGTGCGTATCTACTTGCGCAGGACCAAGCCTCTGCGCAGGGGCCGCACCCGCCTTTTCCTTCCTTTGTCTCCAGGTAAAAATGACATTACGGCCCAAACGATCTCCGCCTGGCTCCGTTGGGTGATACGCTCCGCATACCACGACCTCGCCCCTGACACCGCCACGCATCTGGACATCAGGGCGCATGAGGTACGAGCCTTGCATTCGACCGCAACTGTGCAGTCAGAGACATTGTGGCGGCCGTAGGCTGGCGTTCAGAGTCAACCTTCGCCAGATTCTACCTGAGGGACCTCTCCGGCCAGCGCGAGAACCTGTCGCTGGTGGGGGATGTCACGGCAGCACAACACTCCCTCCCGGCACCCCGGGTGCCGTAGGTATTCTTCGCTAAAATTATCGGGAGGTTGTGCCTGGGAGGGCGGGTCTCGGGGACCTAATAGTTTGCTTAGGGACGTAATTAGCGGCACCCACCGCCTCATCGACATTCTTCCTAACAGTAATGTCATCGGTAATGTTGTTTTGAGAAAACAAATGTATTTTTCTCTAAAATAAATTTTTTTGAAAAATACTTACCGATGACATTACTCGGAGGACCCTCCCACCTACCCCGCTGCCGCTGGCTCGCTACGATACAGAATGGCGAATCAGGTGACAGCGTTCCGGATATGGAGGGAAGGGAGGCTACCGTGGCTCTGCCTAGCAGATAGCGCCCCCTGATACCTTCCCTCCTTAAAGGCACACAACCTCAATTTTGGGCTAAAATTAGGCTAGCGAGACAGTATTCCTAACAGTAATGTCATCGGTAAGTATTTTTCAAAAAAATTTATTTTAGAGAAAAATACATTTTTTCTAAGTTACTATTCACAACATCAAACCCAAACTTGGCACAGAAATACCTGATGGTAAAACCTATCTATGCATACTAATTTGGATGACCTCTTGGTAAAGGTGAAGGGTCACAAGAGGTCGACAAATGTGTATAAAATGCCAATTTTTTTATAGAATTGTAGTTATTATCAACATTTTGGCAATCTTTTCAATCAAATTTGGCACAACGGTAGCTGAAGATAAGAACTGCCTATGTATATTGATTTAGTCGACTCATCAAAAAGGTCAAGGGTCAAAGGAGTTTCACAGATGTGTGAAACTGATTAAATTGTGACAAAACATGGATTTACTTATTGTCACACATGTGTGGATCGGTCATACATGTGAGCCATAAGGGCTTTGCCTTTCTTGTTGTTGTTTTTTTTAAACCATGTGCGTTTTAGGCAGGCACATACCGGAACAGAGGAGAGACGCAGTGCCAGTACAAAAAATTCTCCACGAGGAAACGGCTCCCGGAAGGCCAGAGATCCACATAGGTCCAAGAAAATGGCTGACGTCAGACACCACTCGGTAAGTGCATAATTCATGAGAGAAGGTGTGCTATGGCCACGTAAGTGTACAAACTGGTCCATAGCTGTGTCATTTATGTGAGCTGTCTGGCACGTCTGAATGTGGAGAAATGTCGCTGTCCACTTGATGGGCAAAACAGATTTCAACCTGTTCACCGCCAGTGGTTGCAGATTGTGTTTCTCAAATCTGCGTTAACCCTTTTAGCCCCACGGGCGTGTTTCCCAAATTTGGGAAGTTTTACTTGACAACTATGTACCAGTTGCAGGAGGTGGATTGACCATGATAATTAAAGGGGAGAGCCAGATGAGCTTGGCGCCATCAGGCGCCAAGCTCATCTGGCACTACCCTTGAATTATCATGGTCAGTCAGTCTCCTGCTGTAGGGTGTTGGGGCTAAAAGGGTTAACACTATTTTTGTTACAGCCCAGTTGTTCAAGAAACACAGAGGTGTTGGCAAGAGGCGTAGATCCTCATGAGCTCCCACACCTGCGGGGGCTCATGAGGATCTATGCCTCTTGCAGTTGAAACATATTCACGTTTTCTTAGCAGCGAAGGGTTTGATCAGGCACTACCTGTGAACTGCCCTGGCCGATCCACCTCCCACGGTGTCTCCCTTGTGAAAATCACTTTCAGATGCGGATGACTTGAAACATATTTGTTTTCTCAAAACACATTACCGATCGTATTACAGTGAGGAAAAGCCCTTAGCTAGCCTAATTTTAGCCAAAATTTGGTTGTGTCCGTATAAGGGAGTTTTGGCAGGAGTGGGGCGCCATAGACCAGGTCATGACCCGAATAGCCTCCCCTTATTCCCATCCGGTACGATACTACCCGTCATACCCCAGTTTAGTTCTTAGCTAGCACTAGGAAGGTTGTGTCTGTTCGTGCTCTGCGTTTTTGAACTTGAACCGGTCGCCCGACCTTGGTTACTGTGAGCTTGGAACTTTGGAAGTGTGAACTGTGGAGCTTGAGTCGTTTTTGGGACGGCTTGTACCCTCTGCTGTGCCGGTTCTCTTTCGTTGACTTGGGGACTCGCTTGCCGACGAGATTTTGGCGGTTGGGACTTCGAGCTCACGCGACCTGCCGTGGTGTCGAGACTTCGGAGCCTGCCCGGTCGTGACTGGCGACGAGTTTCTACGACCGGCTGACAGTGGTCCCACTTCGGTGGAGAGACGTGGGTTTGCTACCTTTTGCCGCCATGGACAGGTAATATGTCGGTGAATGCCCTCGACCGGCGCTCTAGGGTGGGAAGGAGCGCCGAGTGTAGGCATGCGCTGTACTCGCCTTCGAATTCAATAATGTTCGTTGCTTCATCGCGCGCGATTTATTTTGCGTGACCTCGGAGGCCACGCTCGCTCGTTCTTCATTGTACCCTCTTGTTGCAGATACCAGGTTCGTACCTGCACGTTGTGTGGCGACTTTCAGTGGCCCTCGGACGTACATGTAGTCTGCCTACCCTGTGCTGTTTGCGATTCGACCCATACGTGTGTGGTGTGCGCCCCATGGCTGGAAGAAAGATGGTCGCAGCTGTGGGGGTTTTACCTACGAGAGCGACCGACTCCTGTCAGGGACCGACTGACAGACCCGGTGCGGACTACCAAGGCGGGGACCAAGCCGGTACCAGTGGCTAATATGTCCTGACCAAGTAAAGCTTGTAAGTCGCAAGATATCGCGGAGGGCCCTACTAAGGTTACACTTACCGTGGCGACCAGGAGATCTGATACTGAACCCTTGGCAGCGGAAGGGGTGACGCTCAGTACGCCTCTGGAGACGGCAGAGAAGAGTGATCCTTCCCCCGGGCTGGCGTCGGCTACCGAATCTACGACGCTACCAGTCCAGAAACACATGGCGGATCGCAGACATGACAGGCAGAAACGACCACGTACAAGTAGTCACACGGTGACACACGAGTCTCGGGTACAACGGGACACGGCCTCGAGAGATGACCACGCTACCGCCCACCGGCAGCCGAGAGTGGAAACACGACGGACGGACGAACCAGATGCCAGGGCTCGCTCCTCGCCTAGGTCACAGGTTAGTGGAGGCATTCCGATCTCTTCCTCTGTTTGGTTAGATACAGCCCCCTACCCAGGCGCAGCCCGCAGAGACGACGCTCTTCGCCTCGTAGGGATCCTGGTCGCCGCTACCGCTCTCGGGCGGGTAGCTCGTCGGACTCGAGTGGTTACACTGACACACGCAGAGACAGATTATGCGTAGCGAGTCAACGTCGGCGGACCAGTACTGGGGGACTAAGACGCCGTGTTAGTCCTGTCTCTTCTTTTCGTGGTTCCTCGTCTCGGGACTGCTATCGTTGTAGACGGTCGCCCTCGCGGGCTCCTCCAGAATCACGTCGGACCCGCCCAGCCTCGCACAGCTCCCGCCCTTCGCGCCGCAGCCGTTCCCCGCCACGGCTGTGCAGAACCACACTTTTAGTTAGGAGCGGCCGGGGGCCACTGAGTGCAAGATAAGCCATCTGTGGCAAGGCCGGCGTGGAGGCAATTAGTTGTTAGCGCGCGCCTCTTCAGGCAGAGTGACAGAGCTGTTCATGGTCCTAGAAAGGAGTGCTCTTTCATTACGCTATGCTATGTGTACGTGCCGACAGCCGCATTCCGGCGCTCGGCAGCGGAAATGCTGAAAAGTGTTAGTAACTGAACATTCACAAAATGCTTTTTTTTTCGCAAGAATATCATTATAACATGAGTGCAGATTTGTAGCTGATAAAATTTGCTTTCTTTTCATACTAAACATGCCCATGCTGCTTACTACCAGCACACCTGCAAGAGCAGTTACATTTCATATTTGCAATACAATGAACATGCACTGACACAAAAAAGCACTAACTTTCGTGGGATGAAAATTTGATGTATCTACGCAGCATTCTAGCCTCTACTGTTATCACTTACTTGAATTCTTGTTTCTTTCCTGCTAGAGCAACACTAGCGTCAGAAAGCACTCCACTGCTGAGAAGCTGGAATGCTGGTAATCCGTTAGGTCCATCAAGCCGATCAACACAAACATGCTGATCCCAGCAGTGTTTATGCAGTACACTTGGGTTTACACAGTAAATTCATAACCACTAACACAACAGGTCTTAAGCACATCACACTGGTTCCTTTATATTAACACTAACACAAATAACAGGTCTGAAGCACATCACACTGGGCCTTATATCGACACGAACACAAGTAACGGGTCTTAAGCATATCACACTGGTGGTTCCTTTATATGAACAGTTTTTAGAATTTCCCTTACAGGGATGAATACAGTTTTTGTAATTCAAATGAATTACGCCTCCTTTATCCGGTTGTTTGTTACTTATGTTTCACTTTTGTTTGTCTACTCCTTAGACTACACCATTTGGAACAAAGGAACGAGGATAATATGGATGAGCAGACAACAGTTAGTACATGATACTACTAAACAGTATCACATCTATATTGGAGGCTATGAGCAGAGCATAAAGCACAGGGATTACACAATACACAACAGTATTCCAGAACAGAGAATGAATGTTCAAACCAACTCGGTACTGTGAGGCTCAGATAACTTACCAGCCATGTTCAGTCACACACAAACACGGTACCTGTCTTTATCCTCGGATTGCACTCTTAAAAAAAACGTAATTGGAATAATACCACCAACACAGGAACCAGCACACAACAGTTCACAAGTGTGTCAAACGGTTCTATGTAGAAAATCTTTATAGAGGAGATAGAGAACATTAAACACAGGCATAACCACCACACATCAGCAGTCCGTTACAGAGATTAGAGAAGGAATAGCTGATATGAGACTGTGACCTACTTAAGCCTGCTGTCTGCGGGAGTGGCTGCAGCTAGCATGTTGCTGGCTAAACTAAAGAGTGAAAAATCCAGCGTTCTGCACAGCCGTGCCGCGGGATCGCTACCCCGTCGCTCGCTCTGACTCTCTCTCATTCGCTGCGCCGCAGAGGTCACCTCGTCGACTCAGCGGACGCCGACCTACACACCGGACAGCCTCTCCTCCACTACACCCCATGGCGGCTCCGGCACCCGTTGGTCCCGCGAAGGCTCCCGATACCTCGCTTCTTCCCGCTCGTGGGGATGACGCCATCAGCCTGGCCCTGGAGGATTCGGTGTCGGCCTGGCTGGAATCCTCCCCTACCCCTCGCTCGCAGTCACCGGAAGATACAGAGGTTCCCCCCGCTTCCCTGGGTCACAGGACGGAAACCATGCGCGCTCTGGACGAAGCGGCTCGGCTCATCGCGGCTGCTCTGCCTGCAGAAGATTGTCCTGCTTCTCCCCCTGCTAAGAAGAGAGCATCGGCGTTTGTGGACGCCGAACTTCACGCTAAACGCTTCAAATCCCTGCCTCAACCTCCTGGGTTCCGAGACATTCGCGATGCCTTCTCCGCTCACCTGCTTCAGGGATCTCTCGGGGACACCGGCTTCTTTTCTGACAACAAGTGGCCTGCTGACCTGGCGATCGCGTTCCGGTAGAGTTGGTACGCCGGACATTCGCAAGCCTTCGCATACCCGCTTCCGGCGGTGGATCCCCCCGCGCTGTCCTGTGCCAGCCTGTTCCGACGAGCTGTCTCCACCCCGGGCCTGAATACGACTGCTACACTCATCCGCAATGCCCTTGCGTCAGCGGGTTTCTTGGACTTAGCGACACAGGCCATAGTACGACGGGTTGATGAAGCATGGAATCCGACCATCGCACCCCTTTTGGCAGACATCATAGCCGTGGCGGTCTCTGGTAATCGTGCAGCCTACCATACCTCCGTTAATGCCATGGCAGCGGCGGCAAACTGTGACCTCATGCGGCGAGATGCAGTTTTTGACAGCCTGTAACCTTCCTGTTGAAATTAAGAACCAGCTTTGCCGGGCCCCTCTCGGCAACGAACTCCTCTTTGGCCCACACTGGCAGTCCGTCAAGGAGTCAAATAAGGATTTGTGGCCTACCCGCATCATTCCGCAGCGCCTTCCTACAGCCCGCAGGCCTGTGGGTCGAGTCTTGCGGTCCTCCAGACCCCCCGCTCGCCCCTTCACCAGTCGTGGACGTCTCCCTCCCCCTTAAACCCGCCTTCGGTCGACCCGGTCCACCGAATCCCGCTTCCTCCGACGCCCCCGCCCCCACTTGGCCTAGACCTGCCCGACGTCCCTTTGGGCGGGGTCGGGCCCGTTGACTGCACACCATCTCCGCCTCCGCCGACCGCTCCCGGGTCTCCTGTTGGCGGGAGGCTAGCACTACACAGTGTCGCGTGGATGGCGCTGTTTCCTGATGACCCGTGGATCCTGTCGACTGTCTGTCAGGGCCTTCAGCTGTCCTTTCGGTCTCCCCCTCCTCTGCGCTGGTCTCCACTTTTGACTTCGGTGCCGACCGACCTGCTCAGGGCCGACGCGCTACGCAACGAGGTAGACGCTCTGCTCCAGAAGAACGCCATGGAGGTGGTGCTACGACACGACACCCCAGCCTTCTACAGCCGTCTGTTTGTCGTTCCCAAGCCGGGGGGGCAAGTGGCGTCCAGTGATCAACCTTTCCGCTCTGAACAAGTTCATAGTCGCCCCGGCTTTCCGTATGGAGGCCGCTCGAGCCCTCCGAGCCGCGGTGCAGCCCATGGACTTCGCCATCAGCCTCGACCTGTCAGACGCTTACCTTCATGTTCTGATGCATCCGACGGCCAGACGCTTCCTTCGGTTTGCCTTCGACGGAGTAGTCTACCAGTTCCGCGCCCTCCCCTTCGGCCTCAACCTCAGCCCGTGGGTGTTCACCCGGATCATGGACGCCGTCGTTGCCAGGGCCAGATGGACGAGCTCAAGTCCTACGTCGAACTATCTCGACGACCTACTCCTGAGGAACCAGGTAGACTCCACTCTGGAGAGGGACAGAGATGCGTTCCTAGTCCTCCTCGACTCCCTCGGGTTCATCGTCAACATGGGCAAGTCTGACCTCTCGGCATCCCACCGCTTTTGTTCACCTGGGAATGGATTTCTGCACCGACCTCAACAAAGTGCGGCTTCCGGAGGCGCGTATCAAGAAACTCGGCGATCTGGCGCGGCAAGTGGCACAACAGGACAGTGTCCCTGCTCGCGTGTGGTTACAACTTCTGGGGTTGATGAGTGCGGCAGCCGACCTGCTTCGCCTAGGATGACTCTACTCCCGGCCTGTGCAGCTACACCTTCTACTGCATTGGCGACCCTCGAAGGACGACATCGACGCGCTGGTTTCGGTGCTCCCGATGTTACGCCCTCACCTCCTGCGCTGGGCAGACCCTATCTGGCTGGCGTCAGGAGTCCCGCTTTATATGCCACCTCCTCACCTGTCTCTCTGTGTCGACGCAAGTCTCACCGGTTGGGGAGCTCACCTACTATCTTCGTTCATCACAGCCTCGGGTCTTTGGCCCCAAGATCTTCTGACCCGACACATCAATTGGTTAGAGCTGAAAGCGGTTTGGCAGGCCTTGATGACGTGGGACTCGCAACTCCGGGGACAGGAGCTCCTTGTGCTGTCCGACAACTCCACCGTCGTCGCCTACCTGCAGAAGCAGGGCGGGACTCACTCTCCATCACTGTGCATCTTCCTTTACCAACTGCTTCGCTGGTGCGAGGATCAGGGCATCACCCTGCGGTCCAGACACATTCCGGGGCATCTCAACGTGCTCGCCGACTCCCTGTCATGACGAGGACAGCTTCTCCACACCGAGTGGACGCTACGGCCGGACATCTTCCAGATGATCGGGGCCAAATGGGAGACTCCCATGATCGACCTCTTCGCGACCCGATGGAACCACCAGGTACCGCTGTTCGTCTCACCAGTGCCGGACCCGCTAGCTTGGGCGGTCAACGCGATGTCCATTCCCTGGGACGGGCTCGTCGCCTACGCTTACCCTCCGTCGGTGATGGTGCCCAAAGTCCTCCTCAAGCTCCGCGGCTGCAACACAATCCTTTTCCTGGTGGCTCCTTTCAGCTGGACCAAGTCGTGGACTACGGACCTGTTGAACCTAGCCATGTGCCCGCCATTACAGCTCCCCTGCATGCGCACAATGCTCAAGCAACCGCGTCAGCCACTGTTCCACCCGTGCCCAGAGCGACTCCTCCTACACGCCTGGAGGTTGTGCGGCAAGCCCTCACCAGCAGAGGCTTCTCTAGTGCGGCAGTGGAAGCTATCGCTGCTGCACGCAGACTCTCCACCAGACGAGTTTACGAGGGAAAGTGGAGAGTGCTTTGCAACTGGTGTGGTGCCAACGACCTCCCCCCTACGGCTTTGACGACGCCCCAGTTGGTGGAGTTCTTCCTCTGGCTTTTCCACCTCCAGGGTTTGGCGCCAATTACCATTCGGGGATACTTTGCCATGATCGCTGACACTTATCGTCACCTGGGCCGACCTGATCCTGGTGGCTGCAAAGACCTCGCTGATCTGATGGCACACTTTGGCTTACAACGCCCGGCGTTGCATTCGCTGTTGCCTAGATGGGACCTACCTTGGGTGCTGACGTGGCTCAACTCTGTCCGGTTTGAACCCCTGCAGTTGGCGCGCTTGCCGGACGTTACTCGAAAGACGTGCTTCCTGTTGGCCCTAGTCACGGCGTCCAGGGTCAGTGAGCTTCACGCGCTGTCCACACGCGCAGACTGCCTGCAGTTCCAGACAGACGGTTCCGTGCAGTTACTACCTGAACCATCTTTCCTGGCCAAGACGAGGTCGCCTTTGACGAATCCACAGATGATGACCATTCGCCCATTACGTACGACAGACTCCACCCGGGAGACCAGACAACAGGACCCGGTGAGAGCCTTACGGGTATACCTGCGCCGGACCAAGCTGCTGCGCCGAGGACGTCCCCGCCTCTTTCTCCCTTTGTCCCCAGGTAGACCATGTCCTCCTGGATCCGTTGGGTGATCCACTCCGCCTATCAGGACCTCGCCCCAGGGGCCGCCCAACTTATGCACATCAGGGCACACGAGGTCAGAGCCATGGCCACCAGTCTCGCCTTCGACCGCAACTGCGCAGTCAAGGACATTGTGGCGGCAGTGGGATGGCGAGCTGAGACCACGTTCGCTAGATTCTACCTGAGGGATCTCTCCACCCAGAGGCAGAACCTCGCGCTGGTGGGAGACATCGCAGCGGCGCAACACTCCCTCCCAGCGCCATAGGCGCCGTAAGTATCTTAACTAAAATTATCGGGAGTTTGCTCCGGGCGGGCGGGTCTGAGGTTCGTCTGTTGGCAGTAGGGGCGTTATAACGGCACCCACCTCCTCTTCGGTATTCCTCACTGTAATACCATCGGTAATGTGTTTTGAGAAAACAAATGAATTTTTCATTAAAATGGATTTTTTTGAAAAATACTTACCGATGGTATTACTTGAAGGACCCTCCCACCTACCCCGCTTGCCTCACGTACGCTAAGGAACTAAACTGAGGTATGACGGGTAGTATCGTACCGGATGGGAATAAGGGGAGGCTATTCGGGTCATGACCTGGTCTATGGCGCCCCACTCCTGCCAACACTCCCTTATACGGACACAACCAAATTTTGGCTAAAATTAGGCTAGCTAAGGGCTTTTCCTCACTGTAATACCATCGGTAAGTATTTTTCCAAAAAATGCATTTTAATGAAAAATTCATTTCTCGATCGTATAGGTGGGCCCAGACACCAGCCTGTCATCAGTAACGTCGGACAGACCCGACCGCACCATGGCATCCTCCACAAAATCCATGACATCTCGCAAGTCCGACAAGAAGTCCTCTGCCACTGCGTCTGCCAACACTTCTTCCTCCTCCGCAAAGCAGTCTGTGCGCCCCATCAGCAAAGACAAGCAGCCACAGGTCTGGAAATAGAGGAGTGTGTGCTGGTCTATGATTTTGAACCTTATGGCACATGGTCTTGTGGTCCAAAAGCACAGACTAGTGCATAGATGTTGGCTTCTTGTGAGCGTTTGTGGGGAGGGTGTGTGTGGGTAAATGGATGTGTTTGTGTGCGTGTGTGTGTGTTTGTGAAGGAAAGTAGCAGAGTGACTGAAAACAGTTTGTGATTGTCATATTCTTGTAAAAGAGCAAAATAATTGTCTAATCATTTTTTTAAATTTACGCATGGTTCACACTTTTGTGGTAGAACCAAAGAATTATGTTTTCTTCTGTGTGAATATTTGAAAAGGCGTATATAGAACTAAATTGTACTGCGTGTATGACTGATAAATAAAATCATAGCTTCAGATCAAACTTTGTATCTGTTCATTGTGAAGAAATGTGTAAAGTCTTCAACTCCCAGACCTAAATGACTTCCATTCGATAGAATAGAAGTCATTTAGTTCTGGGAGTTGAAGAGTGAAATTGGTTACGTTAACCTCACAGCACTGGTATTATTCATGGACATGCACCTCAGAGATGTAGTGTGATGTGCATCTTGGTTTGTAGTGAGGTCAGATTCAAAAGCACTGCCATTTTATGAACATTCATAGGGTTGCGTCTAAAATCTATTTGTTGAAATGTACTCCTGATAGTATTAAAGCCTTCGGCTGTCATCAGCGGGTTTTGGCAGATGATGCCAGCAGTAATCATCGTGACAAAAACTGCTGACATCAGAAGGGTTAACTCCTTTAGTCCCGACACACCACAGCAAGATATGGATTGACCATGATAGTTCAAGGGTGGTGCCAGAATAGCTTGGCGCCTATAGGTGCCAAGCTATTCTGGCACCACCCTTGAACTATCATGGTCAATTTGTCTCCTGAATTTTAATGCAGTCCTCTGAGGACAACTCAAAAATGTGGGGATTTTGTACCTGGGACACAATGAGTTAATAATTATAACCACAGCAAATTTTGCAAGTAAACTGTATAACAGGTTATTGTCTGCTGTTTAAAAAAAAAATAGAAATGAATATTTATGCATGAAGTGATGTAAATAAGATGCTTTTTGTCTCGTACAAACTGCTTGTGATGTCTTGTTTGTCAAATATTAGTACGTGCTAGTTCCGCTTGTCAGTCATGAATAATACTGATCACTTTTTTCCCCACACAAAGATATCATACATTTGCATGCTTTTCATTGAATTTTGGGACTGCGACCAGGTTAGCGTAGCAGTTTATATCCACACTGGTTACCTCCCTCGATCTGCTCAGCATCATGCACAGCAGATCAAGGCAGGCAACCAGTGTGGTTTCTATAGTGATTATTTGTAAGAGCAGAAGTTTCACTTATTTCCGAAAAATTGAAGCCATGTTGATTATGTCCAGGTGAGTAATGACTGTGATACAAATGAAACGTGGGACTGAATGATTATTTCCATTTTTCATCAATTTCCCCACCTTTTTTCATCATTCACATCCATCCCCCATCCCCCTGTATCACCTTCCCTCCTCCTTATCACTGCCTTACATTTGTGTGCTGGTGAGTGTTTTTGGACCTTGTAGCTTGAGGCTGTAAAATC
This sequence comes from Semisulcospira habei, assembly GCA_036245525.1. Classification (NCBI taxonomy): domain Eukaryota; kingdom Metazoa; phylum Mollusca; class Gastropoda; family Semisulcospiridae; genus Semisulcospira; species Semisulcospira habei. The sequence continues at coordinate 10,846,944 of BTPG01000007.1, read as the reverse complement.
CAAAAATCACAAATCACAAACGCCCGCAAATGTTTCATGTGCTGATAAGTCTGTTTGCGTCTGAAATGTTTAATTTTATGTACAGTATGTAGCAGTCAGATACATCGTTTTAGTATTATATGCATCTATAGAAATGAAGGTTTCAATTGTGTGGCCAGCTGCGAGTTTGTGTGTATGTGTGTGTGTGCGCGCGCGCGCGAGAGAGAGAGCTTCGTTTCACCGTTTTCCCCAGTAACAAAACGTTTTCGGTCCCACGACGGCCGCAGTGGGCCCGCGCACAGCCGTGCGCGGGCCCACTGCGGCCGTCGTGGGCCCGAGGATCTTTGCTCACTGTGTTGGCTGTAACGCTTGCCATTTGATGTCACAGTTGCTTTCTGCCATTGACCCCTTACCTGCCGGGGCGAGGCAAACGTTACCCAGCTGCAAGAGACAAAAATCCTCACAGTCCCTTGCTAGCAAGAGCTCATGAGGGATGCATGTCTCTTGTTAGTCCTGGATTCTTTATGTCTAGTTTTGGCCCCATCTGATGTGTGTTCTTCACGTGAATGTCGATCAGTGTGCGGTGGTGTCAGACGTGAAATCAGTGGTGTCAAGACGTGAAATTTGTGATCGCTGGCAGCGAAGGGGTTAACCGTTGCATGCACACCGTGTGTAGACGAACGCTGAAGCGCGGTTTGTGGTAATTTGTCCTATTCAATCACTGTGAAAAATGATTCATGCAAAAGTCACAAAATGTGCGCTGGTCAACAAAAATGTCCCAAATCGCGGGCGAGCACCTGCTACTTCATTTTGAAATCAATGTTTAAAAGTCGCTAGAAGACGCACGCAACGTTTACTACTGCTTGTGAAAGTGCAGTGAATAAAATACTGTTTGGTAGCGTGTCTGTGAGTCTTGTGGTTCTCTCAGCTGGTGAGGATGTTATTGCCTTCTTTGAGAGAGCTGGTATTCGTGTGTGTGTGCTGTTGGCATCCTTCTGTCTCGGAAGACAATGGAGTATATGCCCTTGCAGGGTCAGTCCGTTTTTAAGATTTGCAAATGTGTTTGTGTGTATGCCTCTTGTATTTAACCCACCTAATCCCACAGGTGCATTTCGTTAATTTTGAAGGTGTCGCCGAATGACTGTGTACCAGTTACAGAACCTGGATCGATCATGATAATTCAAGGGTAGTGCCAGATTAGCTTGGCGCCTTCAGGCACCAAGCTAATCTGGCACTACCCTTAAATTATCATGGTCAAGCCATCCAATATTGGGCATCGGGGCTAAATTGGGTTAATTGCGCTCACTGTGACATTGAAAGTGTTAGGAGTGTTTGCTTGAATTTATCAATAAGCACTTCACTTTAACTGAGGAGGGAATGCCATTCATATCGTGATGCGTGGTTGGCGGGTTTTTATCTTCTTCTCCTCTGCGGCCGTCATGGGCCCAAGGATCTTTGCTCAAAATTTGTAAACAAATTGAATTAAATTAATTTCACTGGGGTATATCTTTTAGTCAGTATATGGTAAAGCCTACTGTTTCTGATAATTACGCTGGGTTGAAAGGATCAAGTCTAGATTTCTCACTTGATGTTCGTCTCTCTTGCGTCGTCAGTCTGAGTGCATGGCACTAAAGCACCATGTGACGTGCAGCACAACTTGTAAAAAGGTAGGTGAAGCGTTATCTTTGCTGCCATCAGGATGTTAACTCAATCAAGGCGACCTGCATCAACAGCTGCGGAAGTGTTGCATAGCGTTGCTGAAGGTAACGCTATTCAACACTTGCGCAGCTATTGACACAGGGCACCTGGAATGAGTTAAACCATTACATCGTGAGGCTGATTTGTCCTATGAATGATTGATTGTACATTGCTTAACGTCCCGACAGCAACAAGGCTTTCTCAGGACGTGCCTGCACTGCTTGTGAAAAAAAACCCAACTAAACAGAACATTGAATGTATGTCGCCAGCCGGTCAAATACGTTAAATAAACCTAACACATGGGGCCTAAATAAAGCTAAGACCATTTAGCAATACACCTCCAATATCAAGAGCTACAGGCAGTGCAGACAGTAGGGAGAGTTTTAAAAAGCCAAATACAGGTGAATGGACCAAGGGTAGACAGAAACGCATGCCCCAGAATAGAGGGGGAAACCCTCCCTGTGGGGCTGACCAGGGTGACCCTGGGAAATAAAAAGTAGTTAACCCCACCCAAGTCCCCCAGGGCATACCCAGGTGGGGGTGTCCTATGAAGGCTACATTACAGACCAACCATTTTAGTTCAAGGGTGGTGCCAGAATAACTTGGCGCCTGAGGCGCTAAGCTATTCTGGCACCTCCCTTGAACTATCAGTCCAAATCTGTTCAAGCAATGGCTGTGTTGGGATGAAAAGGGTTCAGCAAAGCACAAACAGCAACAACTAAAAAATAAGAGCAAATTAAACACACGGAGCACAAAATAAAAATAAAGAGAAACGTATTGCTCACAATTTTATTTTCACTCGTTCTCAATCCAAGTACAGAGAAAGTGCACATAATTGCACAATGAAAGAAAACTTATAGTTCTACAGATCAACTAGAGATCCTAACATATTACAACCTTCTCACACCTGAATTTGAAAATCATTATTGTGCCACAGAATCTATGTATTGCACTAAAAATAAAAACCTGTACAAAGCCAAACAGCGCTCTTCATTGGTGAAGCATTTATCCCATTACATCCCAAGGCTGATTTTTGTAAAATCTAATCATTGTCCTGTGAGGACTACATTACAGAATAGGAGATAGATCAACTGTTTTAGTTTAAGGGTGGTGCCAGAATAGCTTGGCGCCTGAGGCGCCAAGCTATTCTGGTACCACCCTTGAACTATCAGTCAAATTTATTTAACTCATTCTACCCCAACACCGAAATCCTTAAATTTTGCCCTTGTCCTCTGAAGACTGCATTGCAGTGCAGGACACACATCGACCATGATAGTTCAAGGGGGATGCCAGAATATCGGCGCCAAGCTATTCTGGCATCCCCCTTGAACTATCATGGTCGATCCTTATCTTGCTGTGGTGTGTCTGGAGTAAAATGAGGTAAAGCAATACGGGTGTATCAGGATGAAAAGGGTTAACCCACGCAGCCCTGGCACATACTCTACAACAATATGGATGAACCACGACGGGTTGATGGCTGGTGCCAGAATAGCTCAGTGCCTCTCGCTGCAAAGCCATTCTAACACCACTCTCGGAAGTATGCATGGTCGATCTGTCAACTGATTTGTGGTGGTCACAGGACAACCTCCCAAATTTTGAACACAGGGTCTGCTAGATCTCGGAGATGGGCTGACCGTAGTAGCTGAATGGGAGTAACAGAATCGTGCCCTATGGAAAGAGAAATTTACCCTGTTGGGGTCTATTGACATTAGACTGCCTGATCAAATGTTCCCTTATCAATAACAATAAATCGGTCACAAATCACTGCAAACAAAGTCCACCACAGTTAGTTATTGGGGTTTAACGCCTGGTTCAGCGTTAAACCCCAATAACCAACTATGATGGACTTTGTGCTTATGCGGTAAATGATGGCTTTAAATTTCTGAAAATAACGGCAGTAACTGCATGTAAAACGCAGATATGAGATAATGCTAACCACTAAAACCGGCCACACAACATACACAATGTACAATCTCCACAACCAACATTTTCCGGTATATAATATTTGCAAGTATTATTTATCATGCAAATGACATTATTATCACATTATTTATTTGGAAAATGTACAGTTGATAATTTGTAGGTTTCAGCATACTGGTATTCAGCCCTGACAAATCATGACACAAGACAGGTCAAACATTGTTTCATGAGATGGATTTATTTATTTTTGATTGTTCAAGGGTGGTGCCGGAATAGCTTGGCGCCTAGAGGCGCCAAGCTATTCTGGCACCACCCTTGAACAATTATGGTGAATCTGTCTCAAGATCTGGTAAGGATCAAGTAATCTTCATAAAACATACTTACACTGGGTGCAAGTATTTTGGCCTCGGTGTGTATACACACAGCAAAGAATATGCCACAACCAAAAGATGAACTCGTTCAGTCCCGACACACCATAGCCAGATATGGCTCGACCATGATAGTTCAAGGGTGGTGCCAGAATAGCTTGGCGCCTGTAGACGCCGAGCTATCCGGGCAACACCCTCGAATTACCATGGTCGATCTGTCTCCTAAATTGTAATGCAGTCCTTGTAGGACAACTCCAAAAATGTGGGGATTCTGTACTTGGGACACAATGAGTTAACGTACACAATAACTGTACATCATGGACACCAATAATATGTTCAAGTCCATGTGAAACCCTGTAGATGATTACTGGGATACTTGTATGATAGTTCCAGATACCTTGCATCACAAAATACACAAAAACCAAATCTAACACACACACACGCACACACATTTTATATATATATATATATATATACTGACCTTCATTTTGGCAGTACAAGTACATGTATAAAATGATGAAAAACTGTCAGCAAGAAGAAAGTAGTAGAGAAAACTGCGTGAGTTTGCAACATAAAAATAATACAAACAAACCAGTAAACAGACAAACACATCATAGGCAAGAACTAAATTGAAAAATAAGAAGTAAAAATACACTGACATAAGTTTCCAAATGAAATAAAACAAGAAAGGCAAAGCCCTTACAGCTCACGTGTATGACCAATCCACATAATAAGTGTGACCATGACCTTTCCAACATAACAAAGTGAAAACGATTAAGTGTTCAAGTGTCGAAACATAAGGGTTGGCTTTTGTACCAACGAAATCCGAGTTTTCTCAATATGTGAGCATTTTTCACAAATTAGTCAACCTTCCTAGACCCTTGACCTTTGTGCGGAGTCAACTAAATTAGTAGGCATAGACAAGTGTTATCATCAGCTATCTTTATGCCAAATTTGATTGAAAAGTTTTCAAATACTTTGATGAAAACTACAAATCTATCAAAAACTGACATTTTTCACTCACTTGTTGACCTCCTGTGACCCATGACCTTTCTGAGAGGTCATCCAAATTAAAATGCATAGAAAGGCAATACCATGAGGTATTTCCATACCAAATTTGGGATTGAAGTTAAGACTAGTATTTGAGAACAAACAGTTTTTGTCAAAATATAGCTTTTTTTTTTTTTAACCCCTTTCTGGACCCCCTCCTCCTTCCCCCCCAATGACCCTAGAGAGGACTAGTAAATTAGTATGTATAGAAAGGTCTTATCATAAGCTACCTTTGTGTCAAATCTGACTAAAAAGTTGGCAAAAACTTTGATAAAAATTAAAATTCTATCCAAAACTGGCCTTTTTTTTTTACACATTTGCTGTCATCTTGTGACCCCTGCACTGTACGAGTGGTCATTCAAATTAGTATGCATGAAAAGGTCTTACCACCAAGTGTCTCTGTACCAAGTTTGGGATTGAAGATGAAAATAGTATTTTGAGAAAAAAGTGTTTGTCAAAATATGGCTATTTTTAACTCTTTTCTGGACCCGTGTGACCTTGACCTTTGAGAGGTCACTGAAATTGGTATGTTTAGAAAGGTCTTGCCACAAAGTATCCTTGGGGCCAAGTTTCAAGTCTGAGTCTTGAACAGTCTCCAAGAAAATGCCAATGTTAAAGTTTATCATGGATGCCAGACAGATGCCGGGTGGCCCATTACATAGACTCACTTTTGCTATTGCACATGAGCCAATAAAAAAAACCCACTGTACATAGATTCTGTTATAAAAGTCTACCTCGTTATTACTGCCTGAGGAAATGAGTGCTACACTGAAAATGACATTATTAATTGTAGACTTATACTGTAAAGCTTAATGCTGTAATGGGCAGGGGTGTGGGGTGGGGGGGGAGAGAAAAAAATCCAAACAGTTACACGGACGGACACAGTAAATCTGAAACTCCAGCATGTCCCTGCTATAAACGGGGGACAATATTAATAATGATAATTATACAGCTGTAGTGTGTATAAGAATTAGTTAAGATTACAGATGGAACATAACCACACGTACACAGAACATCGTTCCTCTATCACATGTATGCGTTTTCCAAGCCGCTCTAAACCCATTTAGCCCCAACGCCCTACAGCACAGCAGGAGATGGATTGACCATGACAATTCAAGGGTTGTGCCAGATGAGCTTGGCGCCTTCAGGTGCCAAGCTCATCTGGCACTACCCTTGAATGATCATGGTCAATCCATCTCCTTCAGCTTGCACATAGTCCTTTGTGACGCCTCCAAAATTTTGGAAATGCACCCATGGGGTAAAATGGATTAACTCGCAAACTGACGAAAGAAAAAAATGTAATTATTGCTTTGCACACCATCCATTTGAGAGAAAAAGCGGCACGTGCTAGTCTGTTATTATGAATATTCTGGCTCCTGGCACAGGTCATACACAATACCCTAAAAATAAGTACCTCTACAGACACATGCAGTCGCTTAACAGACGCATAACAAAACTAACAAAGTCTAACAATTGCAACTACAGGTTACTAGACAAGTCCATCACCTAAAGAACACCCTGCCTTGGTATAATTACACAGATTCAAGTACATAATCTCTCATGGAATACAGCTTATGCACGCCCAAGGTCACAATTGCTCCGAATATAAAAGTATTCACAGCAAGATAACATGTACACACACTAACTTGCAATACATGAAAGAATTAAGCAGTCTGTAGTCAACCAAGTGACTGCGTCCAATAGGACTGCACCATAAGTTACGTTTGGCACCAAAACACTTAAAACATTAACCCATTATGCCCATGGTCACATTTCCCCAATTCTGGAGGTGTCACTAAACGATTATGTGCCAGCTGCAGGAGATGGATGACTTAACTTGGTGCCTGAAGGCGCCACGCTAATCTGGCACTACCCTTGAATTATCAAGGTCCGTCCACCTCCTGCTGCAGGGTGTTGGGGCTGAATGGGTTAACCGATCATACAAATCAGGAAGATGCTGTTGCAAAATTACAACTTACACCTTGCATCTGTAAACAAAGTACATCAGAACCTACTGGTCTACAGACCACCACCACCACCACACCTATTGGTCTACAGAAAACCTATTGGTGTACGTACAGCAAATGACAACATCCAAAGAGTATGGTTGCCGAGTCCATATATTTCACACAGCAAATGAGATTCAATTGCACATAATGATATATGTTCACACAGAGGGCAGCAGTAAAGGGGAGAGAGGCGCAGTTCTTCCCCTTATTAGCGATTTTTATTCTACGCGCTACCTACCTTAACCCATTACATCCTGAGGCTGATTTTGTAAAATTTGCTTATTGCCCTATGACAGCTACATTACAGATTAGGAGATGGATCAAGCATCTAGTTCAAGGGTGGTGCCAGAATAGCTTGGCGCCTGAGGCGCCAAGCTATTCTGGCACCACCCTTGAACTATCAGTCAAATTTATTTCAAGCCACGGGCGTATCAGGATGAAAAGGTTTAACCCCATTCTGCATACAGCCACCAGTCACTATTAACACTACCTGCAGGGTAATATTTAACTTAGGTGAGCTGAATTTAAGCGCTAACAGTCACCCCCTTCTCCTTCATCTAAAGATGAGATTCTTGATAATATGGATCCAAGCTCTCAATATGAGACAGAGCTTATAGATAATCACACCCCGTCAAATCGGACACTGGGCTCGTGAGGCAGGATGACCCTGTGTGGGTAGAATGTGTAGTCGTCTGGGTACCTCAGCATGTTTGTGAGGCTTGACGTGTACATGTCAGCAAACCGTGCCAGCCGTCGGAAGAAGTAAGTGGGGTTGTGGTATGTCCGGAACATGCTCCCGAAACACGGATTGAAAAGAGACTTGGTGAAGTTTCTGTAATCAAGCAGGCAGATAAAGGTAAAACGTGTACCTTATGACACATTTCACACTCATCAATAAAATAAAATGAGGACTGACTGGGTTTCACACTGCAGAGGAATAAAACATCAATTTGAACCGAGTAGAAAGCACCGTCATCCCCTTCACCTCAATTTTTACATCGCGTCGCATGGCAACACTGGCTAAGTAAGGTAGAAAAGCTAAAGTACTCCGGAAATATGGTGTTGGGTGGGTTTTTTTCCTTCATACTATCCCCTACACTGTGAACATAAAGCGAACACGACGCAAAGCCACGACCAATCAAAACCCCCATAGGGCCAAGCCCTTGCGCTGTCGGCACTCTTGCTGCCTGAGCTTCACCACTCCCACCCCCCCCACCCCCCCTCCCGAGGACTTCCGGCACGGTCTGAGCATATACTGCTCGTGTACTCTCGGGCCGTGGGGGGGAGTGACGGAGATTATCCACCTTCCCCACTCCACCCCCCCTGGCTCTCTGAGGTAGGTTTGAGCGTTTACGCTTGCCTGCTCCCGGATTGCCAGGGGGGGGGGGGGGGTAAGGGGGGGTAGGGGGGGTAGGGGGGGGGGGTAAGGGGGGAAGGGGGAGAAGCGGGGGGAGGGGGGGGAGGCGATGGACGACCCCCTTATATCCAGTCAAACCTGATAGTCCCTCATACGCTCATTAGCGTCAGAATGGAAAGTAAACTGGACTCTTGCTGAACACGACGCAACTGCAAGATCCTCATGAACTATGCAAGTGAGGCTACACTGTTCCTTGGAAGAATACTTTTTGTTTAGTGTTTGCCTAATTTACAATGACTTAACCCATATCATACTGAGGCTAAAAGCTTCAAATCTGTACACTGCCACATGCAAGCTACATTACAGTACTTACAGATAAGATATCTAGACCAAGGGTATTAGTTCAAGGGTGGTGCCAGAATAGCTTGGCACCAAGAGGCGCCAAGCTATTCTGGCACCACCCTTGAACTATTTTAGTCAAACTTATTTCACACACTGGTGTATTCCGAATGATAAGGGTTAACCACTTCACTGGTGAGAAAATGTGAAAACCACCCACCTGCAAGAGGCGCAGATCCTCATGAGCCCCCGCAGTTGCGGGGGCTCATGAGGATCTATGCTTCTTGCTGAAGCCTCGTTGTATCCACACAGGTTTCTTTAACAGCATGGGATCCATGACACGGATGTTTTAAACGATTTCCATAATATGAGTCCACCGGCGGTGAAAGGGGTTAACCTGAGACAACTAGCAGTGAAGGCGTTAATGTCACCACATGAGGAGCCATAAAGCACCAGACGTTTCCCTCACCTCAGTTCATCTCTCTCCTGTATCCACTGAGCTATCACCTTCTTGGATTCGGACGACTGCTGGTGCTGACGACAGAATACAATCACGTTAACACATTCAGGCACAACGCCCTACAGCGGGAGCTGGATGGACCATGATAATTCAAGGGTAGTGCCAGATTCCCTTGGCGCCGGGCGGCGCCAAGCGAATCTGTCACTACCCGTGAATTATCATGGTCCATCCAGCTCCTGAAACTGGTACACAATTGATGAGTGACATTTATAAAATTGAGGAAATGTGACCTCGGGGCGAAATGGGTTAGCCCAAGATAGGAACAAGTCAGAGATGGTGATGTTATCGCTGAACGTTTATCATCATAATTTTCCTTGTGCTAAAAAACGTTTTACAAGGCCAGTGTTGGTTGCTCTTGGCTGGCCCATGGCTGTGTGTGGTCCAATGGCAGCCGACATCGGCCCCATAACCTTTTCTATACAGTGGGTCTGTAGGGGAGCCTATCCCCAGTAAGTAAAGGCCCTCAGGCCCATGACGGCCGTAGTAGGCCAGCGCACGGATGTGCATGGGCTCACTGCGGCCGTCATGGGCCCGAAGACATTTTACTGCTGGGGTCTGATCACTGGCCACGAAAATGTGCGCTGGTCTGCGGATAGGGACCATACCACATAGAGCAGTAAGGTAGATATGTGCTGGTCCGTGACTTTGCACTCAAAGCCTACAGCTGTAATTTTCAAAATCACAGAACAAGACGCAAAGATACCATTGAGACATATCTGCGAATGCCACAAACCTGCATTTCATGAATAAGGTGTTGCAGTGTCACCAGCCATCGAACAGCAGCCTTGTACTCTGGACTGTTCTGAATCTGAACCTCTCTCTGTACAATACACACACACACACACACACACACAGTCATGAAATTGTGACAATGCTGCAGGACTGTCAATAGCCTAGAGCCATCACACTGTGTGAAAACCACATTAGATTAACTCAATCTGCCCGCGACACACCACAGCAAGATATGGCTTGACCTGCATGATAGTTCAAGGGTGGTGGCAGAATAGCTTGGCACCTAGAGGCGCCAAGCTATTCTGCCACCACCCTTGAACTATCATGGTCGATCTTTCTCCTGAATTGTAATGCACTCCAAAATGTGGGTATTTCAAACCTCGGGCACAATGAGTTAATTCTTTTGATACAGCCGAAATGCTGAACCTCAAAGTAGAAAATTTATGAAATTTCTAAATTTGGGACAAGTCGTCGAAAGACAACAGTATATTACAGTTCAGGGCATGGGTGAACAACAGGTTCATAAATTAAAATGGTTTTAATAAGCAGCAAAATAAATAAATAAATAAGGCACAAGCATCACAATAATAAACAAATAAGAAAACAGGGAAAAGAGAAGAAAAAAAAAGAACATGGCGGAGCAGGGATTGAATCCATGCCACTGGCGGAATCAAAATAACAGATTTTGATTGCGCACTATACCAACTGAGCTAAAATTTGAGTTCATTATAATTGTATATTACGCTGTGTTACACAAGTCATGCAAGCTGACCTCCGCCAATCTCTCAAACAAGTTTTTACTTCCAAAAGCTTATATCAGCCCCTCTCAGTGAATTTAAAATACTGAGACCGATGTTATTTATCGTTGTATTTGGTCACAGGATACATAGATCTCTCTTGTCTTTACTGATGTTGATTTTGATGATGCGGCTGACGCACAATGCCAGCCAATCAGTTTAGAACATTTTAAACACGTTTAGAACAGCTCCAAGCACTTCTAAAGCGAAAGTCTTTGCTACAACACATTAAAAACGTATGTGCCAAACATGATTAAAAAAACAAACAAACAACAGTTGTAAATTTTAACTTTTAAAAACGTTTTGAAAATGAGAATAAGTGTGTTGTACACCTGGGCCCAGGAGAACTACTGAAGGGTTGGTGGTGTCAGAATAGCTTGGCACCTGGAGGTGCCAAGCTATTCCGACACCACCCTTGATCTATCATGGCTAATTCACATCTTGTTATAGTGTGCCAGGGCTGAAATGATTGCGGGACTGAAGTTAGGAACACTGCTACAGCACATCACACAAAAATCATGTGTACACAAACTGACAAAGTATAGAAGGCACATTCAAGCAGATTAAAGATAAACAACTTTTTCAAAAGATAAACAGTCTGACAGTATTTTAGACACAGCATGTCTGGAGTTTTACAACAGCAATGATAAAGCCAACTAAAAATAGCAAGTGGGACCAACATTGAGATTAGCAAGCACGTTAAAACTTCAACTTTTACATACGCTGGTAATCTACTCACCTCCAACTCAGGAATTATGGCCCCTGTTCTCCAACCATACCTCAATGAAGGGTCCTGAAAAGAAAAACAAAAACTTATGAATACTCACTTCTTGACATCAGCTGTGCAATGAGATCAGAATACTTTCAGCCATATTTTGTTCACTCATTTCCAATAATTGTTTGGAATTGTGCACCATTTACAGGTGTACTACCCACTCAAGGAGTACAGCATAAGTATACTTAGCATCTCATTTGAGTAAAAGTGTACATATGGTGTACTCCCATAGCAGGTCTCTGGAGTACTCACTTAGTGAGATTCCCGGCACCTGTCAAAATGAATCACTGTAATGTGTAGAAAAATGTCTGTGTGCAGAAACTTGTTCACGCACAAATCCTGTCCTTCAGTGAAGGTGGCTTTGAAAGCTAGCAAACTCAAGATTGACCTAACAAACCACTCTTCATGTCGATAACCAGAAGGCAAATATAATCAAGTAACAAGTCAATGATAATACCAGCTAATGCTCACAAACCAGATAGGTGAGGTTAGCGCTGGTAGAACAGTACACATACCAAGGGGAATTACTCAGCACTGGACATACAAACAGTTAGATCCCCTGCCCCCTCCTATCAGGCACCCAATCGCTGGCGATTGGGTGCCTGATAAAAGGGGGCTGGGGATCTAACTGTTCATATGTCCAGCGCTGAGTAATACCAGTGCTGGTCAGTCTATAACTGCTCAACACTGAACCCTTTGCGCAAAAGGTCAATGGGCTGATGTCTGCTGCTGTCAGTCCGCCCACGGGCTGACCCTGGCCAACGTCCGCCCGATGGACATTTCCTTGCTGATATGGCCCACAAATACAGACCAGCACATGCATGATGTCCACGTAAAAACATTCAGTTGTTACTAAGCAAGCTAACTGCAGATCAGCGGACAAACTTACTGCCAAGTCACTGTACACATGGTCACCGAAGTAGAGCACCCTCGGCCCAAACCACCCTGTCAGCTGCCTCAGCTGGTACAAGTTACCCTGGACAAAATAAACAACATCCACACTTTTCCAACAGACAAAACAATAAAACCCTTTGATTTTTACAGCAATTATGAGGACAAAAACTGCTACTGATTTACCCTTTTGCGCTGGTGTCCTACAGCAGGAGAAGGATTGACCATGATGATTCAAGGGTAGTGCCAGATGAGCTTGGCGCCTCAAGGCGCCAAGCTCATCTGGCACTACCTTTGAATCATCATGGTCAATCCACCTCCTGCAACTGGTATATAGCCATCAGGTAACACCTCCAAAAATTTGGGGAATGGAGCCTTGGGGGTAAAATGTGTTAAGTAACATGAAACTGCTGATCTCAAGGCGTCAGTCGTGGGGGCTCATGAGGATCTATGCCTCTTGGTGAGTTTAGCTGATAACAGACATAGCATAGATCACTGCTGGACTTGGCTTGACTGACTATAACTGCGGTTGAAAAAGTCTGCTTGGAATTGTTTACAACAACGAACACACCTGAGTGTAGACTTTCCCCTTGTGTAGAGATGTCACTCTCCCCCATGACTGCGTTTCCTCTGCTGGGTTGTATTCCCGGAACGGCCTGAAAGAAGAGGAAAGTACAATACAGCTGACTTCATTGGATGTAACAAAAGTTGAACAAGACAATGTAACTCATTCATGGCCAGCCACATACAGGTGCGCGGCATAAGCCGCGCATCCGGATGCGGCTGCCTGTGAATGAGTTAACCTTTTCAGAGGTCAGGACCGTGTATATGCAATATTATTTTGCTCATAACAATTAAAACTCATTAGATTATTACAACAGAAAACTTGGAATTGGCAATTCCATTATATCCCATGTTCACTCTATGTATCTTACTTTTGACTTTGACAGCATGATAAATAAATCAAGTAAAATAATAATAATCTTACTATAGGTCGTTTGACATGGGAGCACACAATGTTTTTCACAAATACCTGCGCAAAGAACCACTGTTCTACACCAGTCTAAGAACAAATAACATTCAGTGACAGTTGACATTATATGATTTACTTTTAGGAAACTTGAACAATTTGTCAGTTCTGCTGTACTGTCGTAAAATTTAGGAATTTTTTCATGAAATGGCCAATTTAAATCCTTGAATGTGTCCCAGATAAGATATATTAAGCCCAGTATAAGAAAGATCCATTTTCAAACCTGAAACAGGCATACATGAAGACTGCATGCTTAACCTCGATATTCAAATCTGCCAGGGCTCTATTATGGGTATTAAAAATGGCTTGTTCTTATCTTTTTAACAAATTTTTACGGCTGTACAGCAAAATCGACAAATCATAGGAGATCAGTAAAATATTCCATATTAGGTCAACTGGCACAAAATGATATTTGTTCTTAAAGTGGTCAAGAAAAGTGTTCCTCTGAGGAGATATTTTGGAAAAACATTGTGCGCTCTGAAGTCAAACGGCCTATACCAATGCAAATTCAGGTTAAAGGATCCCACATTCCTTTAACAGACGATCATTTCATAGCATTACATGAAGTCAACGTTTGGGGCGTCAGTGCCAGACAATTCAGTTTACAAAATGTTACTGTCTGCATGCACTTAGGTGCCAGTGGAATTTTTTTAAGCATAGTCCCCTGCAGGCATTTCTGTTGATTGAAGGTAAAACTGCTAGTGCTAGGGACAAAAAAAGTTTGCAAACTGGATCCTAGAAATTAACCCTTTTAGCTTTGGGACCCTGCAGCAGGAGATGGATTGATCATGATAATTCAAGAGTAGTGCCAGGTGAGTTTGGCGCCTGAAGGCACCAAGCTCATCTGGCACTATCCCTGAATTATCATGGTCAATCCACCTACTACAACTGGTACATAGTTGTTAGGCAACACCTCCAACATTTGAGAAATGGGACCTTGGGGCTAAAAGGGGTAAGGACTAGAATCACAGACAAGTACACAAATATGAAGTGACTGTGTGACTGCAAACCTTGATCCAGCATGGAAGAACTTTGGTTTGCGAGCGTTGGTAATGATGATGTCAAACAGTTCCATCCACTCTGGGCCCACCATGTAGCGCATGCCAGCATCTCTGTAAGGAAAGCAACATCTCAGGGTTTATGATTCGAAGGTCTTGCCATCAGAAGTCTCTGTACCAAGTTTGGGTCTGAAGTTATGAGCATCTCTTTTGTCAAAATACAGCTATTTTGTAAACCTATTTCCTCATCTCCTATGACCCTTGACCTTTCTTAGGGGTAATCCAAATTAGTATGCACCGAAAAATCTTACCATTATTTGGGTGTGAAGTTGTGAATAGTATTTGAGAAAAAACAAATCATGTCAATGTATGGCTACTGTTTTGAACCATTTTCTGATCTCATGACCTTGACTTTTGAAAGAGGTCAATGAAATTGTTATATTTCAAGGGAAGACCAAACTAGCCTGGCACATAGGAAAGCACCAAAGCCAATTCGGCAGTACCCTTGAACTATCAGTCAAATTATTTCAGGCAATAGTGTATCAGGATGAAAAGGGTTAAAAGCTGCAAAAATCATTAGGTCTGACGGAGCATTGTGGCTGTTGGTAGCAGTTCTTGTCACGATGCTTCCTGCAGGAGTCATCACAACAAAGATTGCTACTGAAAGCAATGTCAAGTGTACACACATGAAAGGGAATCCACTGTTTGTGACGAGGAAGAGGTTTTTGCCTGCATCAACCAGTCTCTCCAGGAATTCTTTGGTCTCCACCACTTTCTCAAGGTATAAATCTGGTGGAGAATAAAGTGCCCAATGTCATTTGGGCAAGTTGCCTGGTCTGCTTTTCTTGTTGAGGGAAAATCCCTGTCAACCTGCCTAGAACATGCTTTGGGCTCCTCAATTTTTAACTGATCTGCCCAGCAAGTGAATGTGCACGTTCAAATTTTTAGAAAGAAATGTTACTCATTTCTGACAAGTAAAGCTCAGCTGAATCTTTCAATAGTTACTGTTATTGTTTTGAAAAAAATCTATTTATGAAGCCTGAACTGGGAATAGATATAGTGAGACTTAGCTAAGTGGAGGTAAAGAGTTCTTACCTAGATTTTCCATAATCTTTTGATGAAGAAGTCCTGAAGTGTGGACCCCTTGCACAGCATTCTAAAAACAACACAAAAGCCAGATGTACATAAGTTTCCATCTGGGCGCTAATGAACCGTCAAAGTGTACAACTGTGTTGAAAATTATGTCATGTATCCTATCAGCCTTCCTACAAAAAAAAATCAAATGTTTTCCAACGGGGTCAAGTCTCTGCTGATGGCTTCTCACTGTCTCAATGCTGCTCATCGAATGAGACAATTAACCCTCGCGCTGCCAAGAAAAAATGAACATGATCCAACTGCAAGAGGTATAGATCCTCATGAGCCCGCGCAGTTGCGGGAGCTCATGAGGATCTATGCCTCTTGCTGACAACACTTTGCATCTATGTTCCTTTGCAGCTGAGGATCTCCGATGCCAAAAAGCCTTCAGAAACACAAATCTGTGATCACTGGCAGTGATGGTGCTAAACTTAATCCTTCTTTTTCAGATACACGGAGAATCCAACCTGAGTGTATACATACTCACCCTGATGTCATAGAAGACATATTCCGGATCATACACAATGTTGTTCTGGTAGAAAAACTGCAACCAAGACACATACTCGTTTATGAGTACTGATTTTGTTAAATAAATGTGTGCTGGTCTGCGATTTTGGTCCTTAAACTGTTTTCTGTCAGTAGCGCTTTTTGTTGAGGTAATTTGATCACCTAAACAGAAAGCAATACTGAACGCCAAAGGATTAACACCATAGTACAAACATTTAGATTTAGGACATGTATGCATTTACCCAAACTCGTGAAAAAAGTAAGCGAAGTAGGAAGAAATAATATTAGAAAAAGCTACTTACACCTGTCACAGTGTTGTCATATAATGTAGTGACTAATTTTTCATAATTAAGTATCCAGTCAAATGGCAACTTTGGCAAAAGACGGCATTCAAGCAAAGCTGATGATGTACCAGGATGGCATTTGAATGCTTTATTTTAATAATAGTTAACTGTTATCTCATTCAGCCCCGACACACCACAGCAAGACATGGATTTAGCATGATAGTTCAAGGGTGGTACCAGAATAGCTTGGCACCCATAGGCGTATTCTGAGTATTCTGGCACCAGCTTGAACTATCATGCTCGATCTGTCTACAGCATTGTAATACAGTCCTTCAGAGGACAACTTTAAAACGTGGGGATTTCGGCCCTGGGGTAGAATGTGTTATGTACCAAGCATAGACATACAATATCAATGACTTGCAATACTATATGTATATGTTTAAACCATGAGTGGGGATGATTCAAGAGATGAGACTTGCTTGTCTGACACACAAGTTCTGGCTCCGAGGCTCTGCCAAGGAGCCAGAACCTTGTGTAAAAAGCAAGTTGAGGCTCGCAAATCATTACCACGCATGGTTTAACATATTTACCCTACTGTCGTATGGTTCCCATTTTATGTCATGTGGGTTTGATGGTCGGAGTGTCTCGATAAGAACCCACACAAACATTTCACTTACTTATATTTTTCTTATAACAACCCTGAAAAGCCTACAGAACACGAAGTGCCACATCAATATCATCAACAATTCTTTATCAAGTTCTACAGTGATGTCAACAATGCTCTACTATGTTCAGCTGCAGTGCTATGTCTGAAGTTAAGTCCAATGAGGCCCTAGTCCGGATGTAGGATTCCATAGGAACACGGTCTCAACTTCAGTAGCGAAACATCTTCGGGCCCATGATGGCTGCAGTGGGCCCGCGCACAGCCGTGCGCGGGCCCACTGTGGCCGTCATGGGCCTGAGGACCTTTGCTGAGTGGGAAAATCCTGGAGTGTCACAGAAAATGATAAAGAACTTTTGACATTGCCCAACACATAGGCAGCACAAATTGTACTCGGGTTATTACCATGCAGAAAAGACATGTAGAGATCAGAGGAGTTCTCACCGACTGTGGGATAAAAAGCACTTACTTCGGACACATGCGATATGAGTGTTATCTCTGGGATGGCAAACAGGTCAATCATCTGATGCATGGGACCCTTGGGGGAAAAAAAGAAAATAACAGCTTACCTACATGTAATTATGAAAAGGCGTCAAGCTAATGTACAACTATGGAAAAGAGTAAACACGTTAAATCTCTTAGCCCCAAGGTCACATTTCTCAAATTTTGGAGTTGTTGCCCAACGACTATGTACCAGTTGTAGGAGATGGATTGATCATGATAATTCAAGGGTAGTGCCAGATGAGCTTGGCGCCTGAAGGCGCCAAGCTCATATGGCACCACCCTTGAATTATCATGATCAATCCATCTCCTGTTGATGGGTCCCGGGGTAAAAAGGGTTAAATGTGTGCTGACCTGCGAGTTTGGACGTATGGCACTAGGCCACAGGGTTCAAAATCATAGAACAGCATGCAAATCCTCTGTACGCTACATCTTTCTACTCTTGTTCTTGTTAAAATCGCCCGTTTTAACAATTTTATCACCTGAAAGCAAATCTGATCCATAAGCCTTCAATTTGTAACATGCAACGCATAGGCTATTTTCTTGAAACTTTTTAGTGCATGATACAAAACAATAAGTTTTATTTCAACTAAAAACTTCACTAAATTACTGAAAATGCTGATGAAATTATTTGATATCTGGTGTTGCACACTGGAGGATTTTCATTCTGATATGCATTCAGATGGGAAGCAAGTGATCCAAACAAGTGATTTCAGTACAAATCAGCACATACTTTTTTCTAAATCACCATCTGTTTATCGCAAGTTATGTCTCCTTGCCGTGTCTCCATTTTTTTTGTGTCTCTGCCATAGCAGTTTGCACAAGAGCAAGTACAGCAACTCATCACCACATGCATGTTTAACCCTTTGGTTGTTGGTAGTGGTTTTAGTCATGATGATTCCTGCAGGAATCATCGTGACTAAAACCGCTACCAACACCCAAAGGGTTAAGTCACTTCAACACCATACATTGAACTTCCGGTCTGACTCAATAGATTTTAAATAAACTTTTCATAATGAATTTTACAGGTACACTTAACATTTTCACTGTTACAGATTATGCGTGCTGTCTTCTGACTATTTTTATATGCCATCATATGTGACAGAAGAAATATTACACATGCAAAATTCATTTTTCTCTAAAAGGTATTTTTTCGAAAAATACTTACCGATGACATGACTACATGGGAATGTCTACTACTAGGCTCAATTTTAGCCTACTTGCCCGTTGTGTGCCCACACAACCCGAGAGGCACTCAGGGAACCCCCTAGAGGGGCCGAGAGTTATCTCCCCATACCTGCCTTACCAGATCCGGTCACGAGACCATTCAGTCTGATACTTCGCTCGAAAGCGGCAAGCGGGGCAGGAGGGAGGGTCATCCGAGTCATGTCATCGGTAAGTATTTTTCGAAAAAATACCTTTTAGAGAAAAATGAATTTGTTTCTTCAAAAACATTACCGATGACATGACTACATGGGAGAATTGCGATGAGGAGGAGGGTGCCGCCCAAAACTCCCCAACAGAACAGCGCCGTTCTCCCCGTCGTACACTCCCGACAATTTTAGCGAAGTGCATACCTATGGTGCCGGTGGCGCCGGGAGGGAGTGTTGTGCTGCGGCGATGTCCCCCACCAGTGCGAGATTCTCTCGCTGGCTAGCCAGGTCCCGGAGGTAGAAACGGGCAAAGACCGACTCGGTTTTCCAGCCCACGGCTGCCACGATGTCCTTGACAGCGCAGTTTCGATCAAACGCGACGCTCGTGGCCATAGCTCGTACCTTGTGTGCGTGAATGTGCAGCCTCTTCGCTCCCTGAGGGGAGATCTCCTGATAAGCGGAGCGTATGACCCAGCGGAGCCAGGAAGAGATCGTCTGGGCTGTAATGTCATGCCGGTTGGGTCTTAGAGGTAGGAAGAGGCGCGACCGTCCCCTGCGGATGGGCTTAGATCGCCGCAGATAGATTTTAAGGGCGCGCACGGGATCCTGGGACCGGGGTCGGTCTCTCAGCGGCCTAATGGTGATCACCTGAGGCGGAGTTAAAGGAGACCTGTTCTTCGCCAGAAAGGCCGGGTCCGTGAGCAGTTGGATGGAGCCGTCTGTTCGGAACTGCAGACAGGAAGGGCGTGCTGAAAGCGCATGTAGCTCGCTCACACGCGAAGCGGTAGCAAGTGCCAGCATCAAATGGCCAGCATACCAGTCCCGCCGAAACGACATGTCTAAATCCGCGGGCCAGCGACGGTCGGAGAAGAAGACCGGCTCCTGGGACGTGGCCAGCTGCAGGTGCGACGAAAAGACGTCTCGAAGGTCCTTAAAGCCGGGCGGTTGGGGAAGCGACTTAAACTTCTTGACCTGCCTCTCCGCGTCAACGAAGGTGGCGACCTTCCTCTTCAGAGGCGGGGAAGCTGGGCAGGCGTCCGCCGGCAGCGTCGCGGCCACGATCCTGGCGGCTTCATCCAGAGCTAAAAGCGTCTCGGCCCGGGAAGAAGACGGGAGCGCCGAGGGGGAAGCATCCTCGAGGGCCGCGGGCGAGGTCGAGCGACCCTCCTCGTCCAACAGAGCCGAGACGGAGTCTTCGGGCAGCAGGCTGAGCGCGTCGTCCTCTAGGGGGCGTCAAGAAGGCACCGGAACCACCACCGACCGCAGCGAGGTCAAAGGATTGATTGTACATTGTACATTGCTTAACGTCCCGACAGCAACAAGGCTTTCTCAGGACGTGCCTGCACTGCTTGTGAAAAAATAAAAAAGAAACAGAACATTGAATGTATGTCGCCAGCCGGTCAAATACGTTAAATAAACCTAACACATGGGCCTAAATAAAGCTAAGACCATTTAGCAACACACATCCAATATCAAGAGCTACAGGCAGTGCAGACAGTAGGGAGAGTTTTAAAAAGGCAAATACAGGTGAATGGACAAAGGGTAGACAGAAACACATGCCCCAGAATAGAGAGAAAAACCCACCCTGTGGGGCTGACCAGGGTGACCCTGGGAACTAAAAAATACCTAACCCCACCCAAGTCCCCCAGGGCAGACCCGGGTGGGGTGCGAGGTCAAAGGAGAGCGCTGAACCTCCGGCGTAGACAGGGGATGCGAGGGCAGCGGGGAGCGCGGCGGTAAGCGAGGAGGCGACCGGGAGCGGGACCGAGGACGAGACCTCTCCAAGACGCGGGAGCGAGGACTGGAAGGCGCCCGGCGAGCACGCGGCGAGGAGTCCCGATGACGCGAGGAGGGTCGACAAGGGCGGTGACGCAACGAAGGCGATGCCCGGCGCAGCGCAGAGCGCGAAGGCGCCCGAGGGGAAGCAGGGCGGCGAGGATCCCGCTGACGGCGCTCGCGAGGCGAGCGAGAGCGTCGGTGTCTGGAGGAGGAACGGTGAGGATCAGGGTCGCGGCTGCGTCGCGAAGGACGGTGCTGACGTCTCTCCGGGCCATACTCCGGAAGTAGGCCACTATGCCGGCAAGGCGATCCTCCGAAAGGATCAGCGGGCTTGTTGCGGGGAGAGTGGTGAGGACGGCTCGTCAACGGCGGACGGCTCAAGGCCGACTGCTGCTGGCCACTCTCAGTGAGATGTGCGCTAAGCCGGCAAACAGACCCTCCGGAAGGGTCAGCAGGCGTGGCAGCAGTGGCGGTCCTGTGGTCAGACAAAGAACGCGAACCCCGACGAGAGGACCGTTCCGTGCGGGAGTGGTCAGAGGAAACAGCAAGGGCGGCTAACGTCTCAACGGGCGCCGGATGCTCGTTAGCCGGGCGGGAACGCTCTCGGCGGTAGAAGGACCAAAGGTCCGCCCACAGAACCTCAGGCCAGGCCGCACAAACCTTACACCTGCGGTCCGAGGAACAACCCGAACACGGTAGGCAGACTGAGTGGGTGTCCGTCGGCCACTTAAAGTCACCGCACCGGGAGTACAAAAGCATTATGGCTAAGCGCAAGCGGGCTCCCGGTGAAAGCGTAATGGGGAACTCTCGTAGGGCTAAAGGGCCTTTAAACGGGCTAACACACAAGGAGCCCAAGGCCCACGTGCAAAACGGGCGTGAAACGGCAAAAGCCGACCATGAGCTAATCAGGCACTACGCACTGACAGAAAGACCACTAAGAAAGAAAGCAGGGAAGCACCCAACAGGCAGCCGGCTCTCAGCCCGAGGGCCGGCCGAGGGAACTACCGCTACCTTATCTCTGCAACGAAGGGAAGGGGGAAAGGGCAGGCAAACCGCTGTCCACCGAAGCAGAAAGAATCCCCGCAAGCAGCCCCAACGAAGCAGGAAGAGAAGGCAGTGTAGAAGGCAGGGTAGAAGTGGGCGCAGAGCACACGAAGTCGGCAACGAGCAACGAAGTAGGCAGAAGACCGGTCGAGGCAGCGAGAGCGCAGGCCAGACACGTCTTCTCACCACGAGCGAAGTAGCAAGACTGAATGGTCTCGTGACCGGATCTGGTAAGGCAGGTATGGGGAGATAACTCTCGGCCCCTCTGGGGGGTTCCCCGAGTGCCTCTCGGGTTGTGTGGGCACACAACGGGCAAGTAGGCTAAAATTGAGCCTAGTAGTAGACATTCCCATGTAGTCATGTCATCGGTAATGTTTTTGAAGAAACAAATGTCTATTAGGGCCCACAATCTCAGTTCAATCCTGCTTTTAGATAAAATAGGTGCAAGTACTTGCAGGAATATATGTGGACGCATGATATTTTACTTGTGATATATTGACCTGTGAACCCTCAAAACTATACATTTTCCACTTCTGTGGACAATAAATTATTCCTATGTTATCTTAACTCATTGGAGACGTGCCGCCTCCGGTTATGCGGCTTATGCCGTGTATTTGGAGGTGGCACGTCTCCAGTGAGTTAATTCATGCAGTTTATATCCAGTACCCCCAAATAATTGTGAAACAGAAAAATGTCTATCATCACAAAGCAGATTTTATATACACTTTCTGTTTAAGCCTTTGCATTCACTATGTGCACATGCAAATTGCTTTTAGTTTGTACACTTAAAATCAGGATAAAATGTCCGTCTGTTACATTGGAATTCACGTATGTTGGTTGTCACATGCCTTATGGAAGATACCGTACAAAGCAAGTCTATAAAAGTATACATGTATCCTGGTGAACTCACTGCCCCATAAAATGTGTTCATGTAGTCAAGCGAGACATGTGTTCCGCCATACAGAGATTTCACTTCATCATCTGGAACAGGATTCTTCCCTCTGAAAAAGCACATATGATTACTATAATAACAACCAAACTCACTGTCATCAAAACATTCCAATCCTTTCACTGCAGGAAAAGAACCCAAATTTACAATAAGCTATACCCTAAAAAACAAGAAAATGGCATAGCCCTGATGGCTCATGTACATGACCAATCAAATTTATTAATCAGACTTATGTGACCTTTAACTTTCTGTGAACTTTCACGATAAATAAAGGGTTGGCTTCTGTACCAGCAAAAGCCTACTTTATCAAAATGTATGCGCTTTTTACACATTTGTCAACTCCCCCATGACCCCTGATCATTTTGAGGGGTCAAACAATTTAGGATGCATAGAAAGATTTTATCATCAGCTACCTTTGTAATAATTGGATGGAAACGTTTGCAACAATGCAGATAAATAAATTCTACCAAAACTTTTGCATTTTTCACACATCTGCCAAACTCTTGTCTCCCTGTACTTTGATGGATTATCCAGACTGGTGTGCATAGGAAATGTCATGCTGTCAAATATCTCTATACTCCTACTAATCTGTGTAGTGATGCCATCAGCAGGTAGTTTAAAGACATAAATTGATTTGTTCATAGAAATGTCTTGCCACGGAGTATCCTTGGGCCAAGTTTGCAGACTGGCTTGAACACGCCAAGTTTGAAGACTGGCTTGAATAGTGTCCAAAATTCCAAGGTTAATAGGAATATGTATTTTTTCCTAAAATAAAATTTTTTGAAAAATACTTACCGATGGTATTACTTATAGAAAATGGTTTCTTGCTAGTCCAATTTTAGCCCAAAATTGTTGTGTACGAGAATACCCATGATGGCAGGTGAGGGGCGCCATAGCCTAGGCGGAAGCGCGGGAAGCCTCCCTTCCGGTATCGACCACGCATGCGCTAGTGTTTCCCTATGTCAGTCAGTTTCTTTGGAGCTGAGCGGCAAGCGGGGCAGGTGGGAGGGACCTTCGAGTAATACCATCGGTAAGTATTTTTCAAAAAAAATTATTTTAGGAAAAAATACATTTGTTTTCTCAAAACACATTACCGATGGTATTACTTATAGAAAAGAATCCCAAAGAGGAGGCGGGTGCCGCTATAACACCCCTACCCATGCCATCAAAGCTACTGTATCAATCCACCCCAAGCAACCTCCCGCTAATTTTAGCAAAGATACTTACGGCGCCTATGGTGCCGGGAGGGAGTGTTGCGCCGCCACGATGTCCCCCACCAGCGAAAGGTTTTGGCGCTGGCCAGAGAGGTCCCGCAGGTAGAAGCGTGCGAAGGTGGCCTCTGCACGCCAGCCCACGGCCGCCACAATGTCTTTGACAGCACAGTTGCGGTCGAATGCTAGGCTTGCTGCCATGGCTCTGATCTCGTGCGCCCTGATGTGCATGCGTTTGGCTGTATCCGGGGCGAGATCCTGGTAGGCAGAACGTATCACCCACCAAAGCCAGGAGGAAATAGTCTGGGCTGAGATATCAGTTCTACCTGGGGACAGAGGAAGGAATAGGCGGGAGCGTCCCCTGCGGAGTGGTTTGGTTCGGCGCAGGTACACACGTAATGCTCGTACCGGGTCCTGTTGTCTGGACTCCCGGCTGGCGTCTGGGCCTCATAAAGGTTGTATAGTGATCATTTGGGGTGCAACCAAAGGCGAACGGGTCTTGGCTAGGAAGGCCGGGTTGGGTAGTAGATGAACCGAACCGTCCGTCCGAAACTGCAGCCAGGAGGGGTGTGCAGACAGGGCATGGAGCTCGCTGACTCTGGAGGCTGTGGCGAGGGCCATAAGGAAGCAAGTCTTCCGCGTCACGTCAGGTAGTCTCGCCAACTGGATCGGCTCGAAGCGGGCCGAGTTGAGCCAAGTAAGAACCCGAGCCAGGTCCCATCGTGGTACCAGAGAGCGCAGCGTGGGACGTTGTAAACCGAAGTGGGCCATCAAGTCGGAGAGGTCTTTGCACGCACCCAGGTCGGGTCGTCCCAGATGCCTGTACGTGTCAGCGATCATGGCCAGGTAGCCGCGAATGGTGATGGGAGCCAACCGCTGGTCATTGAACAGCCAGAGGAAGAAATCCGCCAGCTGAGGTACTGTCAAATCGATGGTGGAGAGTCTTCGGTCATCAGACCAGGAGCAGAGAACTCTCCACTTGCCTTCGTAGACTTGCCTGGTCGATGTTCTGCGGGCTGTAGCGATAGCGTCCACTGCCGCACCTGAGAAGCCTCTAGCGACGAGGGCTTGCCGGACAACCTCCAGGCGCGGAGGAAGAGCCGCTCTGGGCACGGGTGGTAAAGCGGCTGCCGAGGTTGCTTGAGCATCGTGAGCGGGGTCGGGAGCGGAAGCGGAGGGGCCGTGGCGAGGTTCAGGTGGTCGGTCGTCCAGGACTTGGTCCAGCAGAAAGGTGCCACCAGGAACAGGATCGCGTTGCAACCTCTGAGTTTGAGTAGGACCTTGGGGACGAGCACTGTCGGAGGGTAAGCGTAGGCTACCAGGCCGTCCCAGGAAATGGAGCTCTGTCCAGGCCAGCGGATCTGAAATAGGGGAGACGAACAGAGGGAGCTGGCGATTCCATCTCGTGGCAAAGAGGTCGATCATAGGAGCCTCCCAGGTTGCGCCGATCATCCGAAAAATGTCTGGGCGCAGCGACCACTCGGTATGGAGAAGCTGTCCGCGTCGGGATAGGGAGTCGGCTAGCACATTCAGGTGACCTGGAATGTGACACGCGCGGAGGGTGATGTCCCGGTCCTCGCACCACCGGAGCACCTGGTAGAGTAGAATGCAGAGAGAAGGAGAGCGGGTCCCGCCTTGCTTCTGGATGTAGGCAACGACCGTGGAGTTGTCCGACAGCACCAGTAGCTCCTGATGTAGAAGGCGAGGTTCCCACGCAAGTAGTGCTTGCCAGACCGCCTTCATCTCTAACCAGTTGATGTGTCGGGACAGTGATTCCAAGGGCCACAGGCCGGAGGCAGTCGCGAAGGACGGCAGGAGGTGTGCTCCCCAACCGGAGAGGCTCGCATCTACGCAGAGGGAGAGGATGGGCGGCGGAGAGAACAGGGGTACCCCCGTCACGAGCCAGGTGGGATCTGCCCAGCGCAGCAGGTGAGGACGGAGCATAGGAGGGATCGGAACCGGAGCCTCGAGGTCAGACGACGACGGCCGCCAGTGAAGGAAGAGATGCAACTGCAGCAGACGGGAGTAGAGACGCCCCAAGGGAATGAGATCTGCAGCGGCACTCCTCAGACCCAGGAGCTGAAGCCACCATCTGGCGGGGATCGTAGCCAACTGGGACACCTGTCGGGCGAGACTCGCCAACTTCTGGACGCGCGGTTCCGGCAGCCGAACGATGTTGAGGTCGGTGCAGAACTCCATATCTAGGTGGACGAAACGGCGCGACGGGGCGAGATCGGACTTGCCAAAGTTGACCAGGAAGCCCAGTTTTTCGAGGAGGTGAAGCAAGGCATCTCGGTCTTCCTCCAGGGCGGGCACGGTCTGATTCTTCAGCAGGAGATCGTCCAGGTAGTTGGAGGTGGGGCTCGTGGACAACCGCCGGGCTCTGGCTACCACAGCATCCATGATGCGCGTGAAGACCCATGTGCTGAGGTTGAGGCCGAAGGGAAGCGCGCGGAACTGGTAGACCACGCCCTTGAAGGCGAAGCGTAGATACCGTCTGGAGGCTGGGTGCATGGGGACGTGAAGATACGCGTCCGAGAGGTCCAGGCTGACTGCGAAGTCCATAGGTTGCACCGCGGCCCAAAGGGCCCGAGCTGTCTCCATGCGGAAGTGCGGAGCGACAATAAACTTGTTGAGTGCCGACAGGTCGATAACAGGGCGCCACTTGCTGCCCGGCTTGGGCACTACGAAGAGCCGGCTGTAGAAGGCTGGGGAGTCGTGTTGAACCACCACCTCTGTCGCCGCCTTCCGAAGTAACGCAGCTACCTCGTTGCGCAGGGCGTCGGCTTTGAGCTGGTCTGAAGGGACCAAGGTCAACACCGGAGAACGTCGCAGGGGAGGCGGAGCCCAAAACGAGATCAAGAGTCCTACTGAGATGGTCTCGAGAATCCAAGGGTCGTCCGGTATCAGCGACCACCAAGCGGCGCTGTGAAGTGCGAGCCTCCCGCCGACAGGAGACCCCAAAGCGGTCGGCGGGGACCGAGTGGACAGACAGTCAGTGGGCCCTGCCCCGCCCAGGGCGCCGGGCAGGCTTGGGCCAGGACCTGGAACAGAATCGGAGCCCGGGAGGGGACGGGCGCGGGGGAAGGCCGGAGGTCTGGGGTGGAGTCGGCCACCTCTGGTGTAGGTCGGGTGGAGGGTCTAGAAGCCCGCAGGGAGCGACCCCGGGTCCTGCGGGAGGGCTGAAAAGAAGGAGGAACAGAGCGGCTGGGCCAGGTGTCCTTGTTAGCTTCTTTAACCGCCAGCCACGTGGGACCGAAGAGTAGCTCTCCGCCGAGAGGCGCCCGACGAAGTTGAAGTTTCAGGTCATTGGGGAGCGGGCAGGAGCGAAGGAGGGCATCCCTACGCAGCAGGTCACAGTTAGAGGCTGCGGCCATGGCGTTGACACAGGTGTGGTAGGCAGCGCGGTTACCTGAGACGGCTAGGGCTAGCAGATCTCCGAGCAGCGGGGTGAGGGACGGATGCCAGGCATCCTCCACACGACGGACGATGGCTTGAGTCAGAAGGTCGAGGAATCCCGCTGAGGCTAGAGCGTTGCGGATGAGGGTCGCTGTCTGGTCTACGCCGGGAAGGAGGATGTTACGCGGGGGAGTAGTCGCTAAGGACCAGGCCGCAGGGTCCGGCTTGGGTAGGGCGCAGGCGAAGGTCTGGGAGTGTCCCGCGTACCAGGACTGCCGAAAAAACATGTGTAAATCCTTGGGCCATTTGGAGTCCGTGAAGAACCCGGAGGAACCCAAGGCGCCCTCGCGAGGCGTGCAGAGAACGCGTCCCGAAGGCTGCCGAAGCCAGGAGGCTGGGGAAGAGACTTAAACGTTTTGGCATGTAGGTCAGCGTCCACGTAGGCCGAGGCCTTCCTCTTCAGCGGTGGAGAGGGAGGGCAGTCTTCCGCCGGGAGGCACGCCGCGATGATACGAGCCGCCTCATCAAGGGCGTGGAGAGTCTCCAACCTGTGACCAACCGAAGATGGCTGCTGGTCCTGAGCAGAATTGTGGAAGTCAGGGTGAGACGAGGTAGAGCGAGGGGGGGCTGTCGTCACAAAGCAGGGCCGAGACCGAATCCTCAGGTGCCAGGCTGAGGGCGTCGTCCTCCACTCGCTGCAAACGTGTGGGGGATCTAGTAAGAGGCAGAAGCGGGAGACCAGGATCCGCGACGGGTCGGGAAGAGGCCGAAGGCTTGACAGGAGACCTTCCCGGTGTGTGGTGACGAACAGAGCGAGCTGGCGTTGGATCCCGGGACGAGAAACGAGACCGGCGTGGGTTACGGCAACGCGACGTGAAGTACCGCGGAGAGCGGCTCCGATAAGAGCGGGAACTCCTAGAAAGGGAGCGACGTCGAGAGTGAGTGGCGTCCGCCCGAAGACGCTGAGCGTCCAGAGAGAGAGGGTGACGACGGGCGCACTCTATGCGAAGAAGATCCACTGACCGGGGGGGGGGGGGGGGGACCTTGGCTGACGATCCACCCGGAGCGAGTCATATCTGGAAAATGTCTGAGCGGGCCGGCTATCACGCGAAGTGCGGTAGTTAGACCGTCGGCGTGGAGACCTATCCCTCGAGCGTGAAAGGTGAGGAGAAGAGTGTCGGCGAGCCGAATGAACCCGGGAAGAAACTTCTCGGAGGCCTGTCGCTTCTCGTGCACTGAAGAGCGGGACGACGTTCGACGCAACTGTCCTACTGGTCGAGGAGCGTGACGGTCCTGAAAGGGAGTCTGATCTCTTGCGTAAGGCGAGCGCGGAGGGGCATCCACCTTCTCGGAAGCGGCGACTGGAGAGGTTGAGACTGGTCCCGGTGCTGGAGCCTGTTCCTGTAAGATGTCTTGCGCCGCCGAAGTCGGTGGAACCAGGCAGTGTCCACTAGTCGGGTCTGTGGGAGCTGCCGGTGAATGGGAACGGGCCCGCAACCGAAGTCGTGGGGTAGACTGTTCCCTCGCCCGGTATGATCCACTAGTCGGGTCTGTGGGGAATACCGGCGCGGCACCCTTGTGCCGAGAATAGGGTCTGTCTTGAAGCATAGCTTTTGGCGCTCGAGTGACTGTGACCGGACAGTGTCCACTAGGCGGGACTGTGGAAGCTGCCGTCGCAGAAGGACGCGCTCGCGACCTAAGCTGCGGCGTAGACTGTCCTGACACCAAGTAATAACCACTAGTCAGGTCTGTGGGTCTTACCGGTGTTGGACCCGTTATCTGTGCTGCTGTCGGCTGTTCGCGGTGGTAAAAGCTCCAAAGCTGCGTCCACTGCTCTTCCAGCCAGGGGGCGCAGACCAGGCACGGATGCGAGGAAGTACAGGCGGAACAGGGCAGGCAAACATCATGTCCGTCACTCGGCCATTGGAACTGTCCACACTTGGTACAGGTGCGGACTTGCCAACTGCAAAACATAACGTACAATTAAAAAGCGAACGTGCCCTCACAGGCACGCAAAACGACCGCGGAACGAACGAAGAAAAAGGACCACGGCGTATGCTGACGCACGGCGCTCTACCCCTTCCCATGAGCGCCGGACGGAAGCAGTGACCGAGATATTACCTTGCCATGATGGGGAAAGACGAGGTATGTAAAGGAACGGGACAACCAGTGTAGCCAGGCGCAGCCCCGCAAGGAGACGAGGGCGGAACCCCAACCACGACGGACGGAGTAGCCCGCAGTGTCGAAGTCACAAGAGGCCGGTGCAGTAGGAAAGACTGTGAGAACCGGTCGTAGCGAAGTCAAGCCAAGCCCACGAGGCTAGCCGAGGGCGAAGCCCGGAGGCAAGCCGACCGGCCAACCATGAGTAAAGTTCACAAGAGCTGTAACGTCAGAACCCGGGCGAGGCGAAGTATCGTAACACATGAAGGCGTCCAAGCCAAGGCTACACAAGAGGGAGCCCTGTTCCAACTCAGTACCACCGAAGAAAAAACAGTCCGAGCGTACACAACCTACTGGGACTAGCAAAGAAAACTGACTGACGTAGGGAAGCACTAGCGCATGCGTGGTCGATACCAGAAGGGAGGCTTCCCGCGCTTCCGCCTAGGCTATGGCGCCCCTCACCTGCCATCATGGGTATTCTCGTACACAAAATTTTGTCTAAAATTAGACTAGAAAGAAACCATTTTCTATAAGTAATACCATCGGTAATGTGTTTTGAGAAAACAAACACCAGTGTGTGAAATAAGTTTGACTAAAATAGTTCAAGAGTAGTGCCAGAACAGCCTCTAGGCGCCAAGCTATTCGAGCACCACCCTTGAACTAAAGCTATTGGTCTACATCCTTATTTGCAAGTACTATAAAGTAGCTTGTTTATGGCAGTGTACAAATTTGAAGCTTTTAGCCTCAGTAAAATATGGGTTAGAGTTTACCATGGACGACAATAACTGCAGACAGGTAACCACTGGCCCAGTACATAGACACTTCTGCTACTGGAAGTTGCTGAACATACAACAGACCGCTGCTGTGTTTTGCTTCCATCATGAATTTCATGCATGCGCAGTGTTCTACTGTGACAAACGAATACACAATGTGCGACCTAGTTGTTCTGGCACCACCCTTGACCTATCAGTCAAATTTATTTCAAGCAACGAGTGTATCAGGATGAAATGGGTTAACTACCTTGTGCATACAGATTAGAAGATAGATCAACTGTTTTAGTTCAAGGGTGATACCAGAACAGCTTGGCACCTTAGGCGCCAAGCTGTTCTGGCACCACCCTTGAACTATCAGCAGGGTTCAAAATACTTTTCAAAAGTACAGGGCCCTTCTGTCTTCAAATTACACGTGCAGAGCCTGGAATCACTAGTCAAAAGTTACACCACCCCATGCTGGCAGCCTCGACCTTTACTCAAAAAAATTGCTTGGCCATGCCAATGGTATTCGAAACGAGATCACATTATTTTCCTTCACAGTCTTAGTAAAGTTAAAAGTGCCGAACCTTACAGTGGTCTACTGCTTTCTCTAGACCTCTGGTTGAATATATCTAACAATCCCCACAATCAGCAAAAACCACTGAGGCAATATATTCTTATTATTTTGCTGCATTCCTAGACTGGTTGTGAATAAAAGAGTACCTAGTATGGCAAGGTCCAAAATCACAAACAAGGATATGTAAGACATGTAAACTGGGCAAGGATGAACTATATTGAGGAAACATATTTATCTTTACCTGTAGACAGTGCCCAGCTGTATGTTGTGGAAGGTGTCAATCTTCATCAACAATCCCCTCAATGTGTCATAATGCAGACCCCTCACTGCAAACGTTTCATCATACTTGAAGTCCAGCATCTCTGCTGGGTACTGAAATGTAGGAAACGGGTACATCTGAACAAACTGTAGAGTGTGTCCTTGTCAGGCGCGTGTATGTCACATTGTTTACATGTCACAGTTTCTTACAGTCCCAAATGAAGGCATATAAATGAGAGTGGGCGCCAACTTGTTTGCGCGACCACCACGTGTTTCTGTGCTCCCAGTGTTTCAGTGCTTTTCGTTGGATGTACTGTGTTTATGTGTGCTGAAAGTGTGCCGAGTCTCGCATAAGAGTGTACTGATGAGGATTGTATGCTTGTTTTTCGTCGGATCTGCTTGCTGCTGATTTGGTATCGTATTGATTAGTGTCTATCATTTGAACTTGTTTACGTCGCCCATTTTGCCACCACGTGTTTTTGTGCCCCCAGTGTTTTAGTGCTTTCCGTTGGATGTACTGTGTTTATGTGTGCTGAAAGTCTGCTGAGTATCGCATTAGAGTGTGCCGATGAGGATTGTATGCTTGTTTTTGTAGGATCTGCTTGCTGCTGACTTGGTATCGTATCGAATAGTATCTATCGTTTGAACTTTGTTTTACGTCGCCATTTTGCCTCCCCTGCAGCGTGACCAGTTGTGGGCCTTTCCCGCTGCCCTGTTTTTACGTGCTATGTGCTAGTGTGCTATGTGTTCACTGTGTGAGTCTGTTCACTACCCGCATTTGTTGCTGGTTGTTGTTCGTGTTCCTACCGTCCTATAGGTTTTACGTGTGCTGCCCTAAATTTGTTGCTTCCCATCGACATCTTGCCCTCCCCACTTGTGATCTCGCCGCTGACCGACCGTGTTTGTCTGCTTGTAATTTTCTTCCCCTGTATCCCTTCTGCCTTTTCAGTGTTTGGTTTTTGCATATTATCAGCGTCGCTCCCCTATCACACGCACACACACACACACCTACTGTACTTTTTCTCCCTTGCGTATTATCAGGTCGCTCCCCTCCCACACCGCTCACACACACACTGAAACACACACACACACACACACCATCACACACACACTCACACCCTACTGCACGCTCGTCCCGTCTTTCTCTTCCTGTCCTCACAAACAATCATGCTCATCAAATACACATGCCAACAATTGCTATCTCTACGTCGCCACGCCACCTTCTGCGCGGCCAGTGCCGCCGACAGTGTTGCAAATGCCTTACGTGGCATCCGGTTGTGAAAGAGAGGCCGCAGGGGTGGAATTAGCAGAAGGCACGACTCACCACCACACCCACAACCACACACTTCTTCCCGTTTTCCTATGTCCTTCCACCCCTTCCGCCTCCCCATCCCTTCCTTCTTCTCCCATTTCTTCTCCTGTCTTCCTCACCTACGGCTCCCTGCTTTCTTTGCCCGCCTCCTCCCCCTCCCTCCCCACACCACCTCCTCCTCCACCTGCTCTTTCCTCCTCCCCCCTTCTCCTCCTCTTCACCCTCCCCCTCGCTTTTCCTCATCTTTTCCTACTCTCCTTCCTCCCCCTTTCCCCCCCCCCCCCCCCCTAACCTTCCTCTCGCATCCCCTTTCTTGCCCGGTTCTCCTTCCCCGTCTTTTCCTCCTCCCCACTCCCCCCCTCCTTCATCTCTCCCCCCTCCTTCCTCTTTTCCCCCTCCCCACCCTCCTCCTCCATTGCCCTCTGATTCGTCCGTTTCTTCTTCCTCTTCCGTCTCACCCAACCTAAAACTGTGTCTGTTCAATGCACAGTCTGTCTGCAAAGATGGCAAAGCCGACGTGATTTCAGATTTCATTCTAGACAATGACCTAGATGTTGTCGTGATCACCGAAACGTGGCTCCGCTCAGCTGGCGATGAACCCATCATCGCCAGCGTCACTCCAAGTGGCTACCACCTGGCCTCCTTCCCGCGCGCTTCCAGAGGGGGTGGCATTGCCATCATCTACAGGGACTGTCTCTCCGCTCACCTCTCCTTCTCTCAGTCTCTACCTTTTGCTCATCCCTCCTTTGAATCTGTCGAGGCCGTAGCAACACTCCCTGGCCAGTCCCTCATCTTATCATGCATCTATCGCCCCCCTCCAAGCTCTCAAAACAAACTCACAAACTCCATGTTCCTCACCGAGTTCGACCTCCTCCTCGACCACTACAGCACATGACCCGGAAAACACATCCTTCTTGGCGACTTTAACTTCCACTTCGACAAACCCGACCACCCTGACACAAAACGCCTTTGCACATCACTTTCAAACCACAATCTTACCCAACACATCACCAAACCCACCCACCGACTTGGCCACACCCTCGACTGGATCATCACCCGCACCTCCGACCAACTCTTTCTCGACTCTGACACCTCCTCTGTGCTTCGCTCGTCTCCCTCAACCTACCTCCCCCCAAAAATCCCAAGCTCCTTGTCTCTCGTCGCAAACTAAAATCTGTCAACCGAGAGAGCTTCTTCGACGAAGCTGTCGACCTTCTCCTGGATCCCGCCTCCTCTCCTGATCTTGCATCTCATTTCGACTCCTCCCTTCGAAAACTTCTAGACACCCATGCACCTGTCACCACCTGCTCCATACCCAACCGACCCCCCCTCCCCCTGGCTCTCTGACGACATAGCTGAGGCCAAGCACGAGCACCAACAAGCGGAACGCTGCTGGCGCTCATCTGACCTCACCGTTCACAGACAGATCTTCCAAACAACTAGATCCAAAGTCTGCAGAATGATTTCCGACTCCAAACGTAAACACCTTCAAAACAAAATCCTGCAATCCACTTCTTCCAAAACCCTCTACGCCACCATGAACTCACTCCTAGGCATTTCTAAAGACTCTCCTCTCCCCAACACATACAGCAAAGAAGAACTCCCGTCCGCTTTTTCCACCTATTTTTCCGACAAAATCCAAACTCTGCGCAACACACTCAACACTCTGCCTTCTCCGCCTTGCCCTCCCAACACCCCTTTTTCCGGCACCCCCCTCTCGTCCTTCCAGCCCGTCTCTCAGGATGAAGTCCTCAAGACCATAAAGTCCATGTCTCTCAAAACCTGCGAACTAGACCCTCTCCCAGCTTCTCTCTACCGGGACGGCCTTCCAAAACTTCTGCCATTCATTACCAACATCATCAACACATCTCTAGAGAACGGCTCCGTCCCTGATATCTTCAAGTCCGCCATCGTCCGTCCTCTCCTAAAAAAACACAACCTCGACCCAAACGAACTCAAAAACTATCGCCCAGTCTCCAATCTCTCTTTCCTGTCCAAGCTTCTTCAGAAGGTCGTTCTCAACCAGCTCAACCTCCACCTTGCCGACAACCTCCTCAGTCCCTTCCAGTCTGCCTATCGCAAACATCACAGCACTGAAACAGCCCTTCTACATATCTTAAACGACCTGCTTCTCTCCACCGACTCGGGCAACATCTCCCTTCTTACGCTACTCAACCTCTCTGCCGCCTTCGACACTATAGACCACTCTATCCTCCTCCACCGCCTTCACCATTCCTTTGGCATCACTGACTCTGCTCACTCCTGGTTTCTCTCCTACCTCTCCGACAGACAGCAGTCCGTCACCATTGACGGCGTCTCCTCCAACCCAGTCACGCTCTCCTGCGGAGTTCCACAGGGGTCCGTCCTGGGCCCGGTCCTTTTCACACTCTACACGTCTCCCCTGTCCAACATCATCCAGTCTCACCACATACACCACCACCTCTACGCTGACGACTCACAACTACTAGACAAAGACAAACTCGACAACACTCAGTCACTACCGACTCGCACGGCTGACTGCTACGAAGACGTGAAAAACTGGATGACAGCAAACAAGCTTAAACTGAATGATGACAAAACTGAAGCCATGCTGGTAGGCACTCGCCAGAAACTTTCCCAGCTCCCTCCCTCCCTCCACCTTCAACTCGACAGCACCCCCATCTCCCTCTCCGACTCGCCCAAAAACCTCGGCGTTATCCTCGATTCCTCTCTTTCCATGACCAGCTTTGTTTCCGCCATGGCCCAGGCATGCTACTTCCACCTCCGCCGCATCGGTCAGATCAGAAAATACCTCACTACCGAAGCTGCGACCAAACTTTCTGTCTCTCTCATCCTATCTCGCATCGACTACTGCAACTCTCTCCTTTCCGGCCTCCCTCACTCCACCACTTTCACTCTCCAGCGCGTCCAGAACAATGCTGCCCGCCTTGTCCTCAGAAAGAAAAAATCCGACCACATCACTCCCCTGCTCAAACTCCTTCACTGGCTTCCCATCCCCCAACGCATCCAATACAAGATTCTGTCTCTCTGCTAAAAATACCTGAACAACTGCGCTCCCGCCTATCTCTCAAACTTACTTCACCCCTACACTCCTCCCCGCTCCCTCCGCTCCGCCTCCGACCCTCTCCACCTCCACATCCCCCGCACTAAACTCAGCACTTTCGGCCCCCGCTCCTTCTCAGTATACAGTCCATCTATCTGGAACACTCTCCCACTCTCTCTCCATCAGAAACACTCTCTCTCCTCCTTCCAGTCCGCCCTCAAAACTCACCTCTTTCAACAGTTCTAGCACTATACCACCACACTCCCCACCCTAAGCAGACTGTCGTATTGTATTTCACTATTTGTGGTTCGTGAGTCGTTGTCTAAAGCGTGCGTTTGCTTGCGCGAGTTGTGAGTGCGCGCTTAGAGTTATAATTATTATAAAATAAGCGCATTATAAATACCGTAATTATTATTATTATTATTATAAATGGCTTCAACTGTACCGGTTAAAATCTGTTTTAAAAAGTCAGACTATTGTCACATTTTAACCCATTACATCCTGAGGCTGATTTTGTAAAATTTGCTTATCATCCTGTGAAGGCTACATACAGATTAGAAGATAGATCAACTGATTTAGTTCAAGGGAGGTGCCAGAATAGCTTGGCGCCTAAGGCGCCAACCTGTTCTGGCACCACCTTTGAACTATCAGTCAGATTTATTTCAAGCAATGAGTGTATTAGGATGAAAAGGGTTAACTATCTTGTGCTTGCAGTACTGCGGACACATTTCAGCTCATGATAAAGAAAATCACACTACCTTCAGCTTGTTGACCAATGCTTCTTTCCCCAAGTTAAACAGCAATCGGTGTAGTGCTGTGGTATATGTAGCCAGGGTGTAATCATAATCAAAGCCATAGACTTCAATGTTGGCCAGGGACAGTTCATTGTTGGCATAGATTCCCTCTGGGTCCATATCCCTGGAAGGGTCAACAGCTGGAAAGAGAGAACAATCCAATAGAGAAAGCAACATAGAATAGCATCTAGAAAAACAAAATAACTGAGTATCATTACTAACAAACACCAACAGAGTGCTTTACTCATGAAATGTTCCTATCTAATGGTGAAAACAGACACAAATACAAATATGCATGCGTTTTGCAAACTGATTTTACTTTAACGACCAATATTGCAAAATCTGTCGTCTGCTACCTAGTACCAACCAAGTTTTATCAATAGTCATTGTTTCATCGGTTAAAATAGTCTTTTTATTCATATGGCAAACATACACAGCAAAACGTAAAATTTCAAAAACTATAAGAAGAATAAGCGCTTACAAACAGTACTCTGTACGCCAGCGCGATTTGTCAGTAATCACGCACTACTGATGCGAGTGATTCAACTTACTTGCATAAAATGCGACTTATCCCGTTAAATTTGCATCGCACTTTGTTTTTGTTGCGTACCTTCAGCCGCATTTTTTCTTTGTTTGTATATTTCCTGCAGTTCTGTTCTTGTAGTAACGTAGCATGCACGTCCACTTTCTCTCCATTGTGGGATACTGCGCAGCAAAACCTCGGCTGATCTCCGGCAGGCACTCGCCGCCATAGTTGCAAGGACGCTAAGAGAAATAACTTTCACAAATCATCTGTAATTGCTTACCTCCCTTTAGCTACCTTTCTCAGTCTAACAACGTCACAGAAGCGAACAACCAACACTAGCAGCCACTCAAACCGGAAGCGCCCAAAAAAGTATGGTTTCTACTAGTTTACGCCAAAACCACTCGGCACATAATTATGAGATTCTACTTCTGCGACCCAAGGTCTGAATAATAAATGCACATATTCTCGCCATTTAACCTAAGTGGGGCAGCAGACACAGATGTTAGCAGCGAGCAGAAAACAGCCACTCAGAATGGAAGACATTGTATGGAGAAACCGAGACCTTAATCCGGTAAGGGTTGGAACCGCCAGGAGACGATATTATTATATCTTCACAATCATGAAATTGGTTAGTAGACACAATGAATGAATAAATGAATTAACTTTCAATAATAATAATAATAATAATAATGTGAATAATAAAATCACAGTGGAAGACTGAGGGTGTGGGGAGTGTGCATGGGAGGGGGAGGGATGGGGGGGGGGGGGTGCGCCTTTATTTACGAGATATGTAGACTCCTCAACACACTGTGACGGTGTGCGCCTTTATTCAAAAGATATGTGTAATGTTTGGAGTACTGTTGGTGGTGCGTGAATCGTGGACGTCAAGCATACAAGGAGTAAACAACACTGATTGATGTGTTCAGACTGACTTTGTATTCATACAGAAATATCGGTTGATGATGATCGCCATGTTTGGTAGCCAGCCCCTAGCGACAACTCTAGCATCGCCTAAGTGCCGCGATTAGTGAGGAGTTAGTTCCCTTGAAGTTGTACATGTATTCATGAATATGAAACTCAACACATTACATCACCTCCTTCCTTGGATGAAAAAAAAATGCATGTGATCACAATTACAATCTTTTCTCCTTTTCCTTTCCTTCCCTTTGTTTAAATATTAAAGAAGAAATATAAATTGGGATTGGCAAAGAATTCTTGCATTAGTAGGTTGTTAACTCAAACATAAATAAATGAGGCTAATACAAGAGGTGGAGCATAATGATATCATGAACACAATGTGACTAGATTCCACTTATCACTGCTGATTATGACTAGCACTTAAAACTATTAAATGAAGTGAACACAACAGTCTCAGTTAGATGAATAATCCCTGTAAGACAAGTAAAGTGATAAAGGTAAAAAAAAAGAAAACAAAACTAACACAACGGTGCGGGTAAGTGCCCTACTGGGTCTTTCACCAGAGTCTTTGTAAAAATAAGGAAAAAATATATTGGTACAGGCTGGTCGCGCCTCACTGGGTCTTTCACCAGAGTCTTTTAGGGTTTGTTCAAAATATAATCATCGAATCGTTTTGGCATGTGAACTTGACGCGCAGACCTTCTGGCATGGTAGGGACTGGGTGAAGCTGCAGGGGTTGGAGGCTGGGGTGCGCAGTCAAGACCACTTGGCGTTGTCGGGTCAGGGAATGAGTCGGGTTCCTGTTCAGCAGCGGAAGGGGGTCTAGGAGCCTTCTTGAAGAAGCTGCTGTTTCGGGTGATCTTTTGTTGACCTCGCTGAGCCGTGATCATGGACCCTTTCTTGTTGGTGACGACCAGCGGAGTCGGTTGGCATGGAGTGTCAGCCTTGGTGGGGTCATGAGTCTTAAGGAGGACAGGATCACCAATCTGGAGGCGAGATGGTGTGGCATGACGTTCGCGACGAATTGCCTTGTTTGCCGCACGCATGTCGACGCAGACACGCACCTTTCCTGGCTGTTTGGGTTTGGGCACGACGACAACTGGAGACACCCATGGTGTTGGTCCAGTAGCTTTTTCAATGATGCCAAGTTCTTCGTCTTTCCGCAGTTGCTCTTCAATATCTTTTCGCACATGAAATGGAACACGTCGGTATTGTTGTGCTACAGGTTGGACAGTCTTGTCGACATATAGTTGGATTTTCTGGTCATTCAGTTTGCCTACACCACCAAAGAGATCGGAAAATTCGTCTTGCAGCTTTTCGTGTTCAGGCTTGATGTGATGCACGGTAGCGAGTAGGCCTAGTTCTTGACATGTCTTCCAGCCAAGGATAGCTTTTTCTTTCTGTTGGACGACATGGATTATCGTCTTTGTTGTGTTTCCCTTGTGTTGGACGACAGTATTGAAGGCACCATTGACAGGAATGGCATGTTTGCTCCCATACGCAGAAATCTTCTTGTTCGATGGATGTAACGAAAGCTTGGGTGTGATCAGATCATAGTCATCTTTTGATAGAATGTCAATAGTAGCACCGGAGTCTGCTAGAAACTCAAACCCATGTCCTTGCACTGTCACTACGAAGTGAGGAAGTCGACTGCTGATGTTAGAGGTCATGAAGATACTGATATTCAGTCTCGCTGGAGCTGTCAGATTCAGTCTTGATAACGTTGGCTTCATCATCTGGGTTGTCAAGATGGTGAACATTAGATCTGGGCTTGTTGCGATGACGGTAGCCACCAGGTTGGTGTTTCGATGCATTCAACGGTCCCTGTGTTTGTTTCACATGCTGTGAATGACAAACTGAAGCAAAATGGTGTAGTTTAGTGCAGGAATTGCAACGTTTGTTGAAGGCGGGGCAAGATTTCTGTCCACCTTTGTGCGGCCAATCACCACCACAGTTTCTGCACTTGGATGGTTGCTGAGACAGTTGTCGTGGTTGTTGATGGCGAAGACGACTGCCACTGGCATGGTGATGATGAGCATCAAGTTTATTGATCTCGGTATGCATGGCTCGTGAGTGCTGGGCGGTCAGTTGCAGGGTACGTGCAAACGTGAGAAGATCAGCTAAGGTCATAGCTGGGGTTGATAGACCCTTTTCTCGGACTTTCGACGACTTGCATCCAGCAATCAGCTGCGATTTGATTTCAGACGATGCATCGGCAAATCCACAGGTTTTAGCAAGCTGTTTAAGCTCAGAGTAGTACTCGTCAATGTTGTCTGTTTTTTGTTCTGTTTGCGGAAGACGTACCGTTGGTATTCCACGTTAGTTTGCGGGTTGAAATGAGCGGTGATAGTGTCTACCAGCTTCGAGAAAACAGTGTCGTTATCACCGGGACGAAGTGCTTCGTCAGGGAAAGTGTCAACAATGTCATTCAGTTCATCGCCGCCGCTAAGAAGAAGAGCTTTTTGTCGATCAACATCGTTTATTTCGTAGGCTGTGAAGAATGTTTTGAGTCGTTGAACCCACTTCCTCCAGCGCACAGCTCTTCCCTCTGGGGCGCAGTCGAACGACTGGTAGGCTGGTAGAGCGGCCATCTTCTAGCGCAGTAACGTTTTTTTCCGAGCACGTGGTCGAACAGAAAAGTCAGTGATAACTTGGACTTACTGCAATCCTCGTCGCCATTGTAATGTTTGGAGTACTGTTGGTGGTGCGTGAATCGTGGACGTCAAGCATACGAAGGAGTAAACAACACTGATTGATGTGTTCAGACTGACTTTGTATTCATACAGAAATATCGGTTGATGATGATAGCCATGTTTGGTAGCCAGCCCCTAGCGACAACTCTAGCATCGTCTAAGTGCCGCGATTAGTGAGGAGTTAGTTCTCTTGAAGTTGTACATGTATTCACGAATATGAAACTCAACACATTACAATATGCAGACCGGGAGACTGAGGGGGTTGGGCCGGAGTGCATGTACACATGTATAGGGGAAGAGGAAGGGGGGGGGGGGGGAGTAGACTTGCCACGCCAACACGCCGCTGTGTGCGCCGTATACGATTTAGTTTCCCGAAGAGCAGACTCACCAACACACAGTCGTGTGCGCCTTATATTCACTGACAAGAATAGCAGACTCTCAGTCCAACAAACGTGTGTGACATTATATGTATTTTTCATTTGACCTAACTTGCCATCTTACAGAAGTGATAACAGTCATTAATGGAATGGTAGAGAATAAAGCTTACGCAGTTTAAGAACAAGTAACAGTTACCACCAATACATTAACTATCTTGGTGTGGGTTGGTGTAGCCAGGGGACGTAAATAATGAGAGTTTGAAGAGTATTATAGTAAAATAAATGAAAAGCCATCGCGGCAACAACCCCCCCCCCACCCCACACACACGCACCCCCCCCCCCCCCCCCCCCCCCCCCGCCAAAAAGACTAAACAAAACAAAGAACAACAACAACAACGAAACCCAACGACCAAGATGGGACCCCACCCCAAAGCTGTTCCTATTTTCAAGCTCAAGTTATCCTGATCCTTCTCCTTGTCTAACCCATCCTCTGATCCACACACAGTGGCACACAAAAATAAAGACGGACGCACGGCAATCCAGTGAGTTGCCACATTCCTTCTGCGATAAGATAAGTAGCGACTGATCACTACTTGTTTGTTTGTCTATTTTGAAAATGCCCGAAATATTAATAAATTGTGTTGTAACTGTCTTTTTATAAGCGTGTTTTTTTCTTCTCGGACACTCGTAAGCTCTGTGGTCTGGCGTAGCGATAGGTAATCTGAAGAAGAATGAGAGCACGAGCAGCGAAATGACGTCACGTCAAGCTTCACGTCAGTCATGGTATCATTAGTCCCACCAAAGACAATGCATACATAATGTATTGCCTTTGGTCCCACGACGTCGTGTTCGTCAGTAGTGACTGACGACTCGATGTTATACGTCACTCATCGCAGTACTAACATTTTACGTATCATAGGATGAACTTGGCAATTTTCTTGCTGATTTTCACACCTAGGGCTTACAGGTCATAATTTGACCGAATCCTACCCCAGAGCGGTTTTTGTGAAAAGGCCATTTTCTCGCCAATGAGCATCTTAATACAAAAATTAAAAAAATAAAATGCCTCCAGATTATACTTTTAAGCGACGTTCTCCAGCAAGGTTTGCGTAGCTAGACCGGACGTCATTTTTATCTTGTTACTACTGCACTCCGACGAGCCCCATTTCAAAGTTGTTCCTATTTTTAAATAGGAACAACAACAACAAAATGAAATTAAGGAGTCACAGGTCAAAAACAAACAAAAAATAAATTATTCAATAATGCAAGCTCTCCAACATGCAAGCTCTCCAACACAGTGGCGTGCCTTTATTCAATAATGCAAGCTCTCCAACACGCTGGCGTGCCTTTATTCAATAATGCAAGCTCTCCAACACTGACACTGGCGTGCCTTTATTCAATAATGCCGCAAGCTCTCCAAAACACTGGCGTGCCTATATTCAATAAAGCAAGCTCTTCAACACACTGGCGTGCCTTTATTTAACAATGCAAGCTTTTCAACACACTAGCGTGCCTTTATTCAATATTATCCAAGCTCCCCAACACACTGGCGTGCCTTTATTCAATACTAGCAGATCGAGCGGAACCCGCATTGTGATTTTGACAGCATAGCGAGTACGGAAGGTTATTCTACTTTTTAGTGGAAGATTACGTCAAAGGGATGCTGGAGAACATCAGTACTGACACTGACACATGTATACATCACACCGATGACATCGTGACCTGCAGCCGGTATTGTGATAGTCATCCGGGTTCTGCCTTGTGACGTAGGCTCGTAAATATGCACATTAATTCAAAACGAGGCCGATCATGCAGACGATAACCCGCAACTCGGGTACAAAAACAACACATGAATTTCAACATTTGGCATTGTATTCACATCATAAATATCTAAGATAGTACACAAAGGACCCATAAACATACTGTCAGCAGTATCTGTTGGAGACAGTTTTCTGACCGTGTTGAGATGCTTCATCCTGGGGAACATAACTTTACAAAGGGGCACAACTGAACTTTTTGAAGGTTTTAGTTCGCAAAAAGCTTTTACTGGGCTTTCATTATACATACCCACTTCAAGACAGTGACCACCCTATTGTCCCACCAAATGCTTTCTTTCGTCCGTTCAAAGCGAAAAGAGGCCCACCGTAATCTTGTGGCGGCTTACAATGAATGAAATTGCTTCTGATAGGCGATGGTAGCTGACGTCATAACTATTCTATACGAGCTTAGGTCATCTGCATAATTATAACCAATCAGAGACAAGATGGCGGAATGAACCAGCGAAGAGCCGGAAAGTATCAGTCGACTCGCGCCGGCCGACAATCATGACGACAGACTCGGAATTGAAGAGAAGAAAGAGGAAGAGAGACAAGATACCCCTAAGTAGAATTGACATCGAACAATTGAATATGGAGCTTGGCTTGACCGCCCATCCGGAATTT
Source organism: Semisulcospira habei (assembly GCA_036245525.1). NCBI lineage: Eukaryota > Metazoa > Mollusca > Gastropoda > Semisulcospiridae > Semisulcospira > Semisulcospira habei. Next base: position 10,803,788 of record BTPG01000007.1, on the reverse strand, counting down.
GTCGGTTTCCTGCTCCGCTGTGAATCAGTAAGTAATCTACGCGGGTCTTTGTCGATCTTCCTATAGTTCCGCGAGCGCTAGTGATTTTTAGTATTCAAGATCTTCAGCAGAATTTATCTCTTATGATTTCGCAAGATTTTAAACCTGTTATATCATAAAGTTACGAACTAGGTATCAGATTTTATGCTGCAAGGATCTGAAAACAACGGTGTGTGTCAGAATTGCACATCACTGGTCGTGACACGTTTTTGTCTGTGCGGGCTCTCTTTAACTCGATTCACAGAGGTAGTGTTTCTGCTGCGATGGTGCATTTGTCATTTCCAGTGATGCTTTCAGTTACGTAGACTTCGATGTGCGAGATGTGAAATTGACTGCAGTGCAGAAAATGCGTAAAAATACCAATGTTCTGTTTTGTGTTTTCGAGGGACTGATAAAAGATCAAAGGTTAAACTATAGGCACCATGGACGCTGGCTCAGTCGCTTTGTGCGGAGAGTCAAACAAGCCACGTGCCCCCGGCCGTGCACTGACGATGCATCACGATCGTTACGATGCATCACGATCGTTACTAGTAAATACCAAAGAAGTACCCAACGGAGAAAGAAACACGCTTAGAAAAGACGGGTACAACACAATTTATTAATATTTCGGGTAAATACCCTTTGTCAAAATAGACAAACAAACAAACAGAGAGATTAGCCGCTACTTATCTTCATTGGCAGAAGGAATGTGGCAACTCCACATTTGCCACATTCCTTCTGCCAATGAAGATAAGTAGCGGCTAATCTCTCTGTTTGCTTGTTTGTCTATTTTGACAAAGGGTATTTACCGGAAATATTAATAAATTGTGTTGTACCCGTCTTTTCTAAGCGTGTTTCTTTCTCCGTTGGGTACTTCTTTGCATATTACACGTTTGGCAGTCACCTTTTTGGTCTGGATTGTTTAGTAAATACCAGCTCAAGCGGAACCCGCATTGTGATTTTGACAGCATAGCGAGTATGGAAGGTTTATTCTACATTCTCGTGGAAAATTACGCCAAAGGGATATCGGAGAACATCAGTACACGTGTACACTGACACGTGTGTACATCACACCGATGACCTCGTGACCTGCAGTATTGCGATACACTGACAGTCGGCCGGGTTCTGCCTTGTGACGTAGGCTCATAAATATGCATGTTAATTCAAAACAAGGCCCCTGCAGACGATAAATCCGCGACTCGGTTACAAAAACAATACACCCTGCAAACGATGAATTCGACATTTGGCATTGTACTTACACCATAAAGCTCTAAGATAGTACACACAAAGGACCCATACACATATTGCCAGCAGTTTCTGTTGCAAACAGTTTTCTGACTGTGTTGAGATGCTTGCTCCTGGGCAATATAACTTTAATAATAATAATAATAATAATAATAATAATAATAATAATAATAATAATAATAATAATAATAATAATAACGTGACATCGACCGTAAGCACGGGACGGGTATCTTTACAGCCACAGAGTGATGCAGCAAGACAACAGAAACACATTTAGTCTTTTGACATACTTTTGGCATCACTTCTACAAAAAGAAAGCAAATTAAAGGACAAGTCTACTGTATGGATTTTATAACATGAAACTTCCGCGGGTAGATAATCGGTGAAAACTTTCCAAATGCCATTTTGCAACCTTTTTTGAAAATAAATAAAAAACTAAAAAGCTTTAGGGGCCATTTCCAGGCAAAATCTTACGGGCCTAAGTGGATTTTCATACTTGTAACTTTTAGGTGACAATTTGACCTAATCTTACCCGACAGCCGGACACACAGCAGGCTTGTGTAATACTGTTGCGCTATAGAAGATTTATGTATTGATATTTTATTTTAAAAAAAATCATTCGGGTATTAATGAGAGGACGCTTTTGTTGTTCCTATTAAAAAAAATAGGAACAACTTTGAAATGGGGCTCGTCGAAGCGGGTTCCGGAGCATGCACATGACGTTTTTGGCGTGCGGGACCGAAATTCTAGCAAAGAAGTAAAAAGATGAAAATGACGTCACGTCAACTTTAGCTACGCAAACCTTGCAGGAGTGCTTCTTTTTGGCGCGGCCAAGCGCCGTATGTGTGTTGTTACGTTTTGTGGTTGTATTATTCTTTTTAGGGCATGGGTGTGTTAATTATGGGAAAGATCCGATATTCAATTGAGTTATTTTGGATAAGAATCACGTACTTTTTTAGTGTGATTCGTTTTCTTTTGCCTGGATAATTGCAATCGATTTTTGTTGTGTAGCTAGAATGTTGCAAATTTCGCTACATTGTTGCGAAATCTGACCTACATTTTGCTGGAAGGTTCTCGAATATGACGTCAAAGTTTTGTAGTACACAGATTCGCTACATTTTGCAACATTTACGGAATGCGCCTAGATCTTAGTAGAAGATGGTAGACAGCTCTAGAGTGTTCTTTTAATGAATATTAATGAGTTTTGGTTACCTTATCTTTTCTGACTGGCTGAGTTGTGTAATTTGCTGGATTGTTCTGGAAATCTGAAATGGTATAAAAGAGGGTGTTAGGAAATATGTGTGTACATTGTATATGAGAGACGCAGTGTATCAGTGTTGGTACATTATATGGGAGACACAATGTATCAAAACTACGGATGCATTGTACGAGACAGTGTACCAACGTGTGGATGCAATTGTGGATGCATTGTGCTGAGATTGCATCGTGAGAATAAAGTACTGTTGGAACTGTTACTCCAGTGTGATTTACAACCTTGTGTCACGTGTGATGAGTTGCAACTGAGTGAAATTTCTTTACTAAGAACCCTACGTGCGTGCGTCTGGTGTGATTGCATTATACTATGACTATGACTACCACGTAACGTGTGTGTGTGTGTGTGTGTGTGTGTGTGTGTGTGTGTGTGTATGTGTGTGTGTGTGTGTGTGTGTGTGTGTGTGTGCGTGTGTGCGTGTTGTGATGAAGCTCTATGCTTGTGCATAGTGCTCACACAGTAGGATTAGTACGGTACTGTTTTTGTTAAAGCTGAGGTGCAATGAGAAAAACCTGCCCAGCGCGTGTTTTAAAAAGACTCTACAGGACCCAGCTTGGGCCCTGCCCCTAAGTGGGTCAAATCGGTTCGTAACTCAGTTGACGGAGTTGGCAACTGCGTATCCCGAGCTTGCAAAACTCTCGGAAAACGACAGACCACTTCCTGTTGCACGGAAATCATCGCGATTAGCAGATCGGACAACAGCAGACGATTCTGTGACACTTTGAAACTGACCGACAGCCACGGATTTTACGCGCTGGGGACTATGATGGCAGAATGTACGGCTGTACATGCTGTAAGTATGACTCCTGACACCTTGTAGTTGTGAACGAATTTTTTCAACACGTACCTCCAGTCCAATATAGGCTAATATAAATAAATAAAGAAGCATTGTGATGTGCAACCAATACAGTAAATTGGATGAGAGAGAGAGAGAGAGAGAGAGAGAGAGAGAGAGAGAATCGACTGTTTACATAGATGCCAAAAGATACAAGGTCGCCATGGGTCAAGCTGATTTTTAGTAGCTGCCCTTCGTATGGAGAAAAAATTATGCTGTAGGCCACTCCAGATAAAAAGATATAACAACAAACACTAAACGACAAATAACCCCTCCTTCCTCACCCTTCCGATATCAAATAAGCTTCAGGCTGTACTGTGTAATTTACGGATAGCTCGGCCTGGTCCATATCCAGTGTGCGTCCAGGCAAGGCACAAATGGCCTGCTCTGTCCGTCGGGTGGTCGAGTGTCGTCTGCTACTGTTGATATCAGTAGAAATATCGCTGGTTTAGATCAGTGATCGCGGTGCCCACTCGGTGCAAACAGGAAGTGGCCTGTCTTTTTCACGGGAGTTTTGCCAGCACGACAAACGCAGTTGAAAACTCAGTCAACTGAGTCAGTTGCAAACCGGTTTGCCGAAGTTAGCCGAACGTTCACGAAGACAGGGCCCTCGTTGGGTCCTGCAAAGTTTTTTTAAAACACGTGCGGGGCGGAGTTTTTTGACTGTTTCTCAGCTTTAACGAGTAGGATTAGTACGGTACGGTTTTTGTTAACGGTTTGTTTGCCGAAAGTCCGTGTGGCACGTGAAATCTGTAACACATGGTTAGTACGGGATTTTTAGTGAGTTCTGTTTAGTGAGTTCTAGGCGGAAGCTGTGACTGTCAGAGGTCTAGATTGGTAGTGCGGGCTGTCTTGTCGTATGGAACGGTTGTGTTCGAGTTACCTAGCCCGCATTCCAAGACTCTGACGCCTAGATTTCAGGTATGTTTCTATAAATGTAGTATTGATAGTTGTTTAGTTAAAGACAGTATGCGTGGTAAGATTAATGTGGTTGTATAGCGGTGTTCCGGTTTGGTTTGGTTATAGTATGTTTAGAATTCGGTGAAGTAACCGGTGTTTTTGTATATAGTTGTTTACCGAGTTAGATGACTAAAGGAATGTGAAGTGTGTATGTCTAAGCCGCTATGAAGATAGTACGTGGTTGGTTAAGCATAGTCTTTTTCAGGGTATAGAGTAATGTATAGCAAGAGTGTTAGGCTATAGTCTGTTTCAAGATAGTGACAGAGATATGGGGGTGATACGAAAATAGTTTATGAAGCACGTGTGTGTGTGTGAATGAACGTGTGAGTTATTTGTATCAGCCAGGTTACGTGACGTTTCTCATTGATCCAATATGTTGTGTGTTTAGCAAGTGTTACGTTGGGACTTTTGTTGTCTATTCAGAGTTCTTGTAAAAGAGTGGAAAGACGGACGCCGAGACGTCGAGTCACAGGTGGGACCTACGTGAGGTCATCCCTCCAGCTCTTCTGAGAGTGAGTCTGACTGGGGACCAAGACACCCAAGTCCAAGCGAGAACTGAGTACCGTACGAGAACAAGGACGTCCGTGCCCAAAGAGACAGGACGGCAATAAGCGTACGACGAAGGACTTTCACGCCTAGACGTGAGAAGGACCAACGTAACCAGGCAACATCAAACAGGTTGGAGGCAATGTGAGACTAAGACCTAACCTGGCAAAGATATTGTGATACGTGTGTGGTGTGATAATAGAACAGTGTATATAGTTGATAGTCATTTAAGTCGTTCTTTTTTCATTTATAGTGTATAAAGGGTACTTTAGAAAGGGAGCCCGTGTGTTGTGTTTTACCGCATGAATGCGCCCGTCTGAGTCAGTGGCGGTGTATGCGTCTGTTGCGTGAGAGTCTGTGCGTACGACTGTGGGCAAGTCTGCGTGCGTTACAGTGGTGACCCTGTTTTAGCGGTAGGTTAGAAGTATCTGCGGGCGATAGTGGGATAGTGGACTTAAAGTTTTTTTGCATTGCTAGGTGCGTGTTAGGTTGTTGATAATTTTGCCATTTCTTTGTATTTTTACGTTTTTGTCATTGTTAGAAGTTGTAAATATGGAGGTAGACCCGGTAGAGGCTTACATTAAACAGGGTGAAAGGTTAGGACTTAGGGATGAGAAGCTTTTTGATTATGTCGAGAAGTGTAGGGATAGAGAAGATAGGGCGAAGGAGAGAGCGTTTCAGAGAGAGAAGGACGAGAAGTCTCTAGCGTTTCAGAGAGAGAAGGACGAGAGGGAACATGCGTTAAGAGAGAAAGAGCTAGAGTATCAGAGAGAGAAAGAGGAGAGGGATAGAAAGGAGAGAGATAGGGAGGTACAGCTTCAGTTAACTCGAGATGCGGGGTCTAGAGCAGCTCCAGATAGTGATTTGGTAAGCCGGGGCATATGTAATGTTCCCAGACTGCCGATGTTTAAGGAGTCTGTTGACTCAATTGATGCTTTTTTGTTTCGATTCGAGGCTCACGCGCGAATGTTGAGTTGGCCACCTGCCAGCTGGCCGATTTTGCTTTCATCGATGCTAGAAGGTCAGGCCTTGAGTGTTTTCCATAGCTTAAAGGTTTCGGGGAACATAGATTACGAGACTTTGAAGGAGTGTCTCTTACAGCAGTTTCAGTGTAATGCGGAGGGTTTTAGAGAACGCTTGAGGGCTTGTCGGCCAGAGACAGGGGAATCGTTTGTGTCGTTTGGCAGACGATTGTCCCATTTGCTCGTACGTTGGGTCGAACTGTCAAAGATCGATCACACGTACGAAGCATTGTTCGATCTCATGTTGGCTGAACAGTTCTTTGGGAGCGTTTCCAAGGATCTAGCGGTATTCTTGAGGGAGCGTAGCCTCAAGCGTACAGATGAGTTAGTGCAGAACGCGGAGGCTTTTCGGATGGCGCATCCTACGAAAAACCTCGCGCGTAGGACCGAGACACCGCCAGTCGGGTTGGTCGCAGCTAACACGACTGAGGGTTACCGAGGCGTCAATACTTTACGTGGAGCCCAGCTGGTTAACGGTAGAGGTACTTTGCGTTTTCGACGCGGTGATCGAGGTAACAGCAATGGCGGTAGCGATCCGTACGCACGTGGAGGGACTTCTTTGCGTGGGTATGGTCGTGGTCGTGTTGCGAGTTCGGACACGCAGTGTTTTTCTTGTCGTGGGTACGGGCACTTCAGTCGGAGCTGTCCGTACTACAGTGCAGGCGCACAGTATGCTAGTTATCAGGAACACGGCCATCTGGCTCATCAAGGTCCTAATAATCCTGGTATGGTGGAGGGGGCGGTGCAGCCCACTCACGTAGCCAGTTTTGCGGTCCCAGTCGGGGAGGAACCACAGCTGGGCGCAGTGTATTCAGATGACGGAGGTGGTTGCCTACCGCTGGTAGACGGTGTTGTTAATGGATGTCTTGTTTCTGTTCTCCGTGACTCAGGTACGACGACCGCAGGGGTCAGACGTAGCCTTGTTAGACCAGATCAGTTCACAGGCGAGACGCAGGAAGTAGTTTCGTTTGGAGGAAAGATAGAAGTTTTTCCGTTAGCTACAATAGAGGTTGACTCGGAGTTTTTCACAGGTGAGCTGGTTTCGTGTGTCATCGACGAGCCAGTAGTTGATTTAGTTCTGGGTAACATGAAGGGTGTGCAGCCAGTCATCGCTAAAGTTGGAGCGATTAAGCGAGCTCACGTTCTTAGCGGTGCAGTCGCATCAGTCGTAACGAGAGCTCAGAGCAAGCGTGCTCGTGGACAGAGGGAACGTGTTATTTCCGTCCAGAAACAGGGGATAGGTCAGCGGGCTTGGCCCAATAGTCGGGTTGGCTGGAGACGGCATACTTCTGTTGCGGACAGAAATGCGGCTCAGCACCCAATAATATGTAGGTAGATCGGAGATCGAAGTCTCGCGATTGTGTGTTTTGTGAGTGGGCAGTCCTTGGATCTTTTTCATTTCTGGAGGTTTTGGCGCGTTAAATTCGGTTTTCAAGTTTGCTGTGCGATCTGAAGGTGTGCGTTGAGGCGTAAGGCTGTAATTTTTTTTCTTGTATTCTAGATAGTCAAAGTTAGTCCTTTCCTGTTTCGGATAACATTACGTCGAGTAGTCTTAAAAAGAAACTCGGTCGTTTCTTTTTTTCCCGAGGAAGGGGGAATTGTGATGAAGCTCTATGCTTGTGCATAGTGCTCACGCAGTAGGATTAGTACGGTACGGTTTTTGTTAACGAGTAGGATTAGTACGGTACGGTTTTTGTTAACGGTTTGTTTGCCGAAAGTCCGTGTGGCACGTGAAATCTGTAACACATGGTTAGTACGGGATTTTTAGTGAGTTCTGTTTAGTGAGTTCTAGGCGGAAGCTGTGACTGTCAGAGGTCTAGATTGGTAGTGCGGGCTGTCTTGTCGTATGGAACGGTTGTGTTCGAGTTACCTAGCCCGCATTCCAAGACTCTGACGCCTAGATTTCAGGTATGTTTCTATAAATGTAGTATTGATAGTTGTTTAGTTAAAGACAGTATGCGTGGTAAGATTAATGTGGTTGTATAGCGGTGTTCCGGTTTGGTTTGGTTATAGTATGTTTAGAATTCGGTGAAGTAACCGGTGTTTTTGTATATAGTTGTTTACCGAGTTAGATGACTAAAGGAATGTGAAGTGTGTATGTCTAAGCCGCTATGAAGATAGTACGTGGTTGGTTAAGCATAGTCTTTTTCATGGGTATAGAGTAATGTATAGCAAGAGTGTTAGGCTATAGTCTGTTTCAAGATAGTGACAGAGATATGGGGGTGATACGAAAATAGTTTATGAAGCACGTGTGTGTGTGTGTGTGAATGAACGTGTGAGTTATTTGTATCAGCCAGGTTACGTGACGTTTCTCATTGATCCAATATGTTGTGTGTTTAGCAAGTGTTACGTTGGGACTTTTGTTGTCTATTCAGAGTTCTTGTAAAAGAGTGGAAAGACGGACGGAAAGAGGTGAGTCTGACTGGGGACCAAGACACCCAAGTCCAAGCGAGAGCTGAGTACCGTACGAGAACAAGGACGTCCGTGCCCAAAGAGACAGGACGGCAATAAGCGTACGACGAAGGACTTTCACGCCTAGACGTGAGAAGGACCAACGTAACCAGGCAACATCAAACAGGTTGGAGGCAATGTGAGACTAAGACCTAACCTGGCAAAGATATTGTGATACGTGTGTGGTGTGATAATAGAACAGTGTATATAGTTGATAGTCATTTAAGTCGTTCTTTTTTCATTTATATTGTATAAAGGGTACTTTAGAAAGGGAGCCCGTGTGTTGTGTTTTACCGCATGAATGCGCCCGTCTGAGTCGGTGGCGGTGTATGCGTCCGTTGCGTGAGAGTCTGTGCGTACGACTGTGGGCAAGTCTGCGTGCGTTACAGTGTGAGTGTGTGTGTGTGTGTGTGTGTGTGTGTGTGTGTGTGTGTGTGTGTGTGTGTGTGTGTGTGTGTGTGTGTGACAGCGACTAGAGCCCGCGTTTGAGGACGAACAAGCTTGACATTTTATGATATTGTCCCTAAAAGAATAATCTCAATTTAGTTTTAATCAAAATGTAGTAAAACTGTTGCCGCTAGGGTTTCACGTGAAAGAAAAACAGAAGATAGTGGTAGAAAACCCTTTAAAATAGAAACAAATAACGACGTTTCGGATCAAAGATCCTTTCTCAGGCGACATGGAAACAAATGTAGAACAGAAAAGAACACGACAGAAAGAAAAGACGTCATCCTGTTTAGAGAGAATTTAGAATGACGTAAAAAAAAAAAAAAAAAACACACACATGACGCAAATACACATGCACAAAACACGTACCACAAAACTTACGTCCATATACATACACGTCACTGCATACATTCGCATTCACCCGTGCCTGCTGCAGCTCACGCGCACGCACGCACGCACGCACACGCACACGCACACACACGCACACACACACACACACACACACACACACACACACACACACACTCAAAGGTAGCATCCAGTATCAACAGTGAGGTCAAGTCTGGCACCAACTACCCATCAGGCCGAGCATACATCCCTAGGGGCGAATGTTCAAGCCGCACGGATGGTAAGTGCCAAGCCTGTCCGCGAAAAAGGATTCTGTCATTTTGCGGCGGATGAAGTGGGATGTATTTTGCCAAAGGATGCGTATGCTGAAATGTGTGAGGCTATGAGGAGGTTCGTTGAAATGACGTCCAACCAACATCCCCATAAAAAACATTCTCCTCAGGAACTTCCACATCATTCAGAATGACACAGTATTGAAAGACATATTTCCTGAGCCTCCGCTGGTCGCTTACAAACATGACACCAACCTACGCGATCATCTTGTTCACAGTTCACTTCGCGCATCTAACACCTTACCACCTGGCACACACCCTTGTCAGCAACCACACTGCAAAGCATGTCCGTACATCAACACATTCCCTGTCATCACCGGACCCCTGTCATCTTTTCATATCCACCGATCATTCACATGCCAATCATCGGATATTGTCTATGTCATCTCATGTTCTCACTGCCCAAAGATGTTGTATGTGGGGGAGACATACCGTACACTCCCTGAACGCTGCGAGAAGCATGTTCGTTCGATCCGCCTCGGATACAACAACCAGGTTGGACGTCATTTCAACGAACCTCCTCATAGCCTCACACATTTCCATACTACGCATCCTTTGCCAAATACATCCCACTTCATCCGCCGCAAAATGACAGAATCCTTTTTCGCGGACAGGCTTGGCACTTACCATCCGTGCGGCTTGAACATTCGCCCCTAGGGATGTATGATCGGCCTGATGGGTAGTTGGTGCCAGACTTGACCTCACTGTTGATACTGGATGCTACCTTTGAGTGTGTGTGTGTGTGTGTGTGTGTGTGTGTGTGTGTGTGTGTGCGTGTGCGCGCGTGTGTGTATGTGCGTGAGCTGCAGCAGGCACGGGTGAATGCGAATGTATGCAGTGACGTGTATGTATATAGACGTAAGTTTTGTGCTACGTGTTTTGTGCATGTGTATTTGCGTCATTATGTGTGTGTGTGTGTTTTGTTGTTGTCGTTGTTGTTTTTTTTTTTTTTTTTTTTTTTTTTTTTTTTTTACGTCATTCTAAATTCTCTCTATACAGGATGACGTCTTTTCTTTCTGTGGTGTTCTTTTCTGTTCTACGTTTGTTTCCATGTCGCCTGAGGAAGGATCTTTGATCCGAAACGTCGTTATTTGTTTCTATTTTAAAGGGTTTTCTACCACTATCTTCTGTTTCTCTTCGATTTAGTTTTATTTTATTATTTATTTTTTATTAAGATGCTGACTGGCGAGAAAATGGCCGTTTCACAAAAACCGGTTGATCCACACGGGAGTCCTTAATTTGTCTTATTTTTACTAGATATTTTGTATATAGCTAGATAAAAAAGACGACATTGAATGAGTTCGTTAGCCAGCATTGTACCTTTAGAACATTTTGAGTGATAATTAAATATTTTTGAAAAAAAAATAGTTTAATATTTTTTGGATTAATTTCACGGATTATTTGGGATTAATCTTAAAACAACGGAATCTTCTTTTTTTTTTTTAAACGAAAAGAAGCAATCTTCTCATTAATAATTGCATGATTTTTTTAATAAACGATATTTACATAAGCCTACAGCTTGTCTCGGCTGTCGGGTACAATTAGGTCCATTGTGGCCTGTAAACACTAGGTTTTAAAGAGGCTCACGCTTACTAGCGCTGTGCGCTTCACAACGTGCCCATTTCACACGCTTCTAACATAATACATGTTGGTCCAATCAACTCACCGAGATAGATATTGGTAAACAACTACTTACTGTGTGGCCGTCAAAAAGAATTTTGCAGATATGTTCAGTAGTTTTCTTTATTTTACGTGTGGAAATCGGACGATTACATGGTTTTTGGCCGCCTTTTCACGTCGTGAACGGCCCGCTGTGTCCCAGTCGTGAAACTCTTTTTCATGTCATTTTCAATTCACTCATGCGGCCCGAGTTTTGCACCGAAAACAGTTTTGAGTATTGTGGGGGATGGGGGCGGAGAGGGGGGGGGGAGGGGGGCGTGGTACTGGATCTTCCCCCCACACACACCCACCCACCCACACACCCCGGTGGCCCAAACATACTCAAATATCCTCCTCACAGAAGAGAGTGGAATCCGTCCACCTCCTCCCCTCCACCACCACCCCCGTTTTTATGTTTCAAATACTCACATGTCTCTCTACCCCCCCCCCCCCCCCACCTCCCCACCTCCTCCGACTTTTGAATTTTGTCCAGTGGATAGGTTATCTCTCTTCCCCCCCCCCCCCCCTTTACCCACTTTAGTCATTTGATATTTTGAAGAGTACGAAGAGCAAAGTCTCGTTGCTACACCCTTCATCTTAATTAGTTAATTTTTATCATTTTTTATTTTGAGAATAACACTTCCTAACAACCTAAGCTGTCATCCGTTTCAGTTTGAACCATATCGGCGCCATTCTTCCTGACATACTGCGGGGGGGGGGGGGGGGGGGGGGGGGGGAATGTACGTACAGTGTGTTTATGACGTGCAAACAATCTTAGATGTCACAATAACCACATTTCGAGATCGTGTCGTAATTCATTCATGCTTGACAAAAAATCTTTTGTACGTATCCATCAAGCTCATTTATCAGGAGGACTATATCATAAAAAGGCAAAACGCAAATATATGCATGGCGGCCATGACGTTGACCCCGTAGGTAGCAACGTGATTCTTATTCTTAACACTTCTTTCCACTGAGTTCTACAGTCAGGTAAAGTTTCAGGTAGATCAGTCCAATGGTTTAAGAGACGTTGCTGCCGCGGCCTTGACTTTCTAAATTGTGATCTAATTTTTGCATCATGCAACCGCTATCCTTTGTTCATTTCTGTCAACGTAATAATTCTGAAGTAAATCAATCCAGTAATTTTGGATATTTCACGTAAAATAAACTAAATTCCAATATGGCTGCCATGACCTTGACCTTGGTGATAACCATTTGTTTTTTCTTCAAATCACACTTTTTACCAAGGTCTATAATCAGCTCAGTGTTAAGTGAAACCCGTTGAATGGGTGTAAGGATACTGTCTGTATAAAATACATCAATTAAAAATTAAAAAAAGGCTGCCACGACCTTCACCTAAAAGGTAGTGACGAAATTCATATGCTAAACACATTCTTCCATTAATATCTATCAAAACACCAAATTTCAAGCACACTAACCCATTAGTTTCAGAGATCGCATTTGAACAGACAAAACACAAAAGTCGCCTACATAACTTTGACCTTGGAGCCAGTGAATTGATTCTTGTTCACAACACACCCTGTCACTACGCACTATCACCAATCCAAGTCCCAGCCAAATCGGTCCGATGGTGTCGGAGATATTGCCCGCAAAAGAATATGTGACAATAAACTAAACATGGCCACCACGGCCATGATCTTCAGATTAGCAATCTAATTCTTGCAGTAAGCAGCCTATTTCGATAATCTCTATCATTGTAGTGGCCGTAACAATTAATACTAAACATGTAAGTTTCTTCTTTTTTACCTTTAGATGCGATATAAAGTGGAGAAGGAGGGTGAATCTGAAGTGCGAGGGTTCCTGATAGAGACCGAGGATAAGATATATCATTCGCCCGAGGTAGAGGACGTCGCATGGGTTGAAGCAACCGACATCACTGGCGCCCTGTACCATAACAGACTGGGAACCCGAGTTTTAAACTAACATGTCGTTGCCTTGATTACCACTTACATCTACATTTAATACAAGTTTCTAAACTCGGATTGCCTTGCCGTGTATTTTTGTTTGATTTTCAGTTATTTTTTCAACGAGGATGAAAATTCATTGAAAATAAGTATATACGGAAACATTTTAAAGCGGCGCCCCGTAAATTACATTGTGACAACTTCACCTAGGCAGTACGTGGTTCCATGGTTGGTGCTGACGCTGAACATTCTACTTTCACTGCTTTCTTTAATAGTATACTTCAGCCATCTTCACAAAATTTTGTCATTGTCGATAATATTGTGTGTGTCAAAATGGCGCTGCGGTAGTGGCGACACGTCTGCCTTGTGTCAATGTTTTAGTGTTTTTTTCATAATCTACACGTCAACCGTGAGTGAGTGACAAAGCTGTCAATATGAATTATCGGATAAGAAATGCAGTGGTGTGCCTGCTGGTGGCCAGTTTGGTCTCCAGCAGGAGATTGACGGAAGTTTATTTTCGTCCTTTGACAACTGAACTCCGATCCGGTACGTGAACATGACGGAGCTGCTTGATATTCGTTCATCCCCGATGGTTGTGCGACCTACTCTAGACCTGCCATCCGAGATGAAGATCAGGAAGCGTGGCAGTAAGGGCGGGGTGAGAGCAAGGAACAAAAGACATGCTTTCAAACCGTTTCTGCCTTCTGCCATCATTCAGTGGTAACGTACAGTCATTGCAAAACAAACTCGATGAACTCGATGCCAATGTACAACATACTGACCATTTTCGAACGTGCAGCATGATGTGCTTTACTGAGACCTGGCTACATAGCAACATAACAGATGATAGTATTGCAATTGATGGATTTTCTTCATTCAGATATGACAGACAGAAAGGTTCTGGGAAAAAGAAGGGGGGTGGACTTTGTGTGTACGTAAACAAGAAGTGGTGTAATCCGAACAACATGTCACTGACGTACACATTCTGTTCGCCAGACGTTGAAATTATGACCGTGAGCGCACGCCCCTACTACCTTCCGCGGGAATTTTCTCACGTTTTAGTAACGAATGTGTACGTACCACCATCAGCTAACGAGAAAGGAGCCGCCGCCGATATCATCGCTAACCATCTACACGACCTTGACACTCGCGCGCCCGATGCCTTCAAGTGTGTCACGGGTGACGTCAATCACTGTAATTTGAAGAATGTTCTGCCAGGCCGCAACAAGTGACGTGTACAACACGAGGGGACCGAACTCTTGACGTGTTTTGGTGTAATGTCAGAGATTCGTACGTCGCTGTTCCGATGCCGCCTCTAGGACGATCTGATCATAACTTGGTTAAACTCGTGCCACGGTATACACCACGCGTACAACGCGAGCCGCCGCTTACCAGGACAGTACAGAAATGGTCCACAGCAGCTAAAGAGGCCCTGAAAGGTTGCTTTGACTTCACGGAGTGGAATGTTTTTACTGACACTACAAGCGACGTTGCCGAGCTGGCTGACACAGCCTTGAAGCTACATTGGTTTTTGAGAGGGCTGTTCTTTCACATTTTAAAATACAGGTTGCAGATTCTATGGACCCCTTTCAGTTTGCTTACAGAAGGCAAAGAGGTGTTGATGATGCCATTTTGCATGTTGTAAACAACATCTACTCTCATTTAAAGAACCCAGGAGCCTCCATTCGACTGATGTTCTATGATTTTTCGTCTGCTTTTAACACCATTCAGCCACACATACTCGCCTCCAAACTAGTTCACATGAACATAAATGCCTCTACCATTCTTTGGGTTTTGGACTATCTCACTAACCGGCCACATTACGTCAGAATTAGTTCGGATCTAATCTCAGATGTACTTTTTACCAACACCGGTGCACCACAGGGGACTGTCCTGTCGCCTTTTTTGTTTTCTTTGTACACAGCAGACTGTAGAGCTACTCATGACGACTGTGTCATGGACAAATACGCTGACGACACGGCACTGACAGGTCTGATTACAGATGAGGACGACAGACACTATCGACAAGAGATCGATGACTTTGTAGAGTGGTGCGATAGAAACTACCTTGAATTACATGTTGGCAAAACAAAAGAGATGGTCATAGATTTCAGGAATAACAAACAGCATCCCGGTCCTGTTGTTATCAAGGGAACAGAAGTTGAGCGTGTAGAGTCCTACAAGTATTTAGGTGTTCTTTTTGACAACGCGCTCAACTGGAAACAAAACACAGATGCTATTGTGAAAAAAACGCATACCCGTCTTTACTGTTTGAGAAAGCTCAGATCATTTCATGTAAGCACTCAGCTTTTACAGATGTTTTAATGATCCAATATTGTTAGCATTTTAACTTTTTGGACTGACGTGCTGGGGGAGAAATTTATGTAACAGAGACCAAGATCGTCTTAACAAAGTAATCCGGAAAGGGGGTGGGGTGATTGGTAGGGCGCAGGATAATTTGGACATACTGTACAACAGACGGATTACGAACGAATTGGCTGACATTCTTGATGACAAAACACATCCACTTAGATATGAATTTGACAGCAGACGTATCGAACGAAGTGGCAGACTCCGAGTACCCAAAAGTCGTACATCACGTTATGCCAACTCTTTTGTCCCTCAGGCTGTTACCCTTTTCAACAGTAATATCAGTAGATAGTGTCGGTCAACATTCTTCCGTCCTTAGTACTAGCCCTCTCAGTATTATTACTATTATTATTATTATTGTTATTCAAAGGTAACAGTATGTCTGTTACAGTTCATTTCTTTAAGTGAGTGTTATGGGTTATTTGATTTTTTTTTTAATAGAGTGATTGATGATGCCATGTGTTGTATGGGCAGACTGTGAATTTCCCCGTGAGGGATTAATAAAGTATTATTGTATTGTATTGTATTGTATTGTATTGCATTTGCAATCATCTTTATGTCGCACCGTGATGCACGGGGCGCTAGTCAGCACACCCGAACTTGCAACGGTAAAAGTGAGAAAACGGAACAAGGCACTGATTTTTCTATGATAGTATATGATTTTAGGGATATCTAACCTTATTGAAGACAAAAGAACTGTATCGTGAGTTAGGCTTTGCCAGTTAGGCATTGAACCGTCTGTGTTCGAGGTTTCATCGTGCACTTGTAGTCCGATGCAGATGATTATTAGACTAACCCGCCGAGAAGTAACCCCACAGACGAAGGGTGGGGGGGGGGGGGGGGGTTCAATGTCATTGCCGTGCAGTTTACATTACGCTCTATTTGAACACAAACCAAGGGGAATCACTCAGCGCTGGGCAGACAAAAAGTTAGATCCCCTGCCCCCGCCTATCAGGCACCCATTCGCCAGCCCACAGAAATACGCAGGTATAGAACAAGACGATCATCTACATCCCTAAAAGGATGCATCAGGTCTCGCTTATAACCCATGTCTTTCTCCGGAACTTAGGAAGTAGGCAGGAGAAACATACATACACAAACATGTGGTCGGGTAAATACCCTGATTTCCCACAGTAGATGCACAGAACATTACACAACAATGTAACGATACAAATTTGCCTCGAGTTATAGATACTCACAAACCAGATAGGTGAGGCTAGCGCTGGCAGAATTGTACACAAACCAAGGGGAATTACTCAGCGCTGGACATACAAACAGTTAGATCTCCTGCCCCCGCCTATCAGGCACCCAATCGCCAGCCCACAGAGAAATACGCAGGTATAGAATAAGACGATCATCTACATCCCTAAAAGGATGCGATGCGAATTTGAAAGAGACAAGGACTTCCAGCTATCGCTGATTTCGTCCGGGGGCGGGGGGGGGGGGGGGGCGGGGGTGGGGGGGGGGGGGGGGAGTCGTCTCGCTGTCTGTCTGTCGCTCCGTCGCGCAGCGGCTGATGGTATCGCCGGGGCCGGGTGGTTGGAGGTGGTGGAGGCGGGTGGTGCGGCCGGTAAACCGTTGCTTCTTAGTACCAGGCTGGGGGGTGCTGGAGGGCTAGCCACTCGAGAAGATGTTGTACGAGTGGTGGCGGTGGTGGTGGTGGTGGCCGGAGATACCGTTGCTGGCTGTGGAAAGGCCTAGGGAGTTGGGGTGGCGGTGGCCAGTGGAGCCTGGGTCTGGGTGTCGGGCGTTGAGTTGAGCGGGGTGGGTGGCGGTGTTGCGGTGGCAGGCGGAGATGTGGTGGCGGCGTGGGGAGTAACGGCGAGCGTGGGTTGCGGTAGCGCTTAGGTGGTCGGTTGCGCTTGCGTTGGCCTGTGGCTGGTTGGTTGGCTGGCGGGCGTGGGGTGGTGTCGGCCTCTTGTGGTGCCGGGTCGGTCGTCGTACTTTTGGCCTCTCTGGTTGGGACCGGGGGTGCGTCTGTGCCCGTCTCCTGCGAAGGTGGGGTGGTGCTGCCGCAACCTCTATGTACGGTGGTGGTGGTGGTACCTATTTTCTTTGCTGCTGTCGTTTGGGCAGCTGTTGTCCCCGTTGATTTTCGGTCGGGCGCTGCCTGGCATTCTCCGTCTTGGTAGGTAGTGGCGGCTTGGCTGGCCGTATTTTCTAGCTTTGGGGAGAGAAGATCATTGATGGCCCCGGTGTGGATCAACCATCGGGCGGCGATCAGCGCTCGGTGATGGTTGTCCCCTTCGGCCGCTCTGATGGCAGGCACCGCGTCCTGGAACAGCAGCACCAGGTCGTCAAAGTCTATACTTCGGAGCCGGGTCCCCTCCTCCACAGACGATGCCGGCCGTTCCCGAGTGATTGATTCGGGGAAGGTGACCGGCGGCGGGGAGGGTGGGAAGTCCGGCTCCGACGCCGGCTCAGACGATTCCTCGGGTCCTCCATCTTGTTGGGGGGGGGGGGGGGTAACTGGGGGTTGTCTCTTCTTCTTCAACTTTTTGGAGTTGTTGCGGGCTAGGTGGGTCTACATGGCCTTGGAGGAACCGCCTGATTAGATGCGGTGATGGAAATCCTCCTCTGAATAAATCTTCGAATGTAGCCAGCGGGCTCGCCGGCTGTGTTGGCTGTGTAGTTGGCTGTGGGGGCGAGGGATCCCACATGAGGTGTTCTTGGTGTCGAATCGGCGGGGACAAAGGAGGCTTGTAACTCCTTGTCTTCTTTGGAGTCTTGGGTGGCTGTAGCGGCGCCTGAGGGAGGCTGGCGGTGTATTCTTCTATTTGGTCTTTGTTGCTCCTCCGTCTGTTTGCCCTAACAAGGGCGGGTGGCTGTTTTTTCCTTGACGCCATCTGTCGTGCTGTGAATACTGATCTGCGGGCGACGGTGTGAGTTCTGAGTGTAGTCACTGGGTTGTGACGACTGAGGCGAGGCGAGGCGAAGCTTGACTTGCTTGCTTTGTTGGAGAGACGCGGTGGACCGTCCTCTCTCCTCCGCTGCTGAGCTCTGAATGGCCTAAAAGGATGCATCAGGTCTCGCTTATAACCCATGTCTTTCTCCGGAACTTAGGAAGTAGGCAGGAGAAACATACATACACAAACACAAATACCCTGAATTCCCACAGTAGATGCACAGAACATTACACAACAATGTAACGATACAAATTTGCCTCGAGTTATAGATACTCACAAACCAGATAGGTGAGGCTAGCGCTGGCAGAATTGTACACAAACCAAGGGGAATTGCTCAGCGCTGGACAGACAAACTGTTGGACCCCCTGCCCCCCGCCTATCAGGCACCCATTCGCCAGCCCACAGAGAAATACGCCAAAGTGACCCTGCGTCCCCGGTTTATTTTGGAGTACGAGAAACTGACGCAGGGTCGATCTCGCGTGGCAGGTCATCCTTGAGTGTCACACCGGCTACTACTGAACGAACAACAGAACGCATTACAATACTAAGAATTATTATTATTATTATTATTGTTATTATTATTATTATTATTATCATTATTATTATTAAGGAAATCTGAAATAAGAAACTTGGCTTAAATTACAAATAAAGGTTTATTGGCAGTCTGTATTTTCGAATTATACTGCGAGTCTGTAATTAAAAAAAAAAGAAATGTTAGCGATCCTTATCAACATAGGATCATGAGGGCCAGACAGCATCTGTCAATGTACAGACGCTCCCATGTTGTTGAGAGACAGATCGTTCGGTCATGTCAGCTCTGTTCAAAAACATTTCCATTCATTTTTCACTGAATACGTACGCGTCGAAAATGCCGTCGTGTAATCTTACGAAAGAATTAGGCGTGATGTTATTAGTGTATAACAATAGTGTTTGTCATCAGTTCCAAATAAGCGTCAGTACTAATCTGTCCGGGGTCAACCTAGCATTTTGGGCATCACGGCTTAGAACCGTGTAGTTTCAGTAAAATCACGGACCAGCACATAAATAATCTAAAATGCCCAACATGATTACACAAGAATGTACTGTCACCCATTGTTTTCAGATAAAACGAAACATGAAACGGATATCGAGGCGCATGTACAAAGCACTAAAAAAAAAACAACTCTGTTAAAAAATCCACTCACGCCGAAGTACTTTTTTATTATAAGGTCTTTGCATTGTCAAGATAACATCTACACAGAAGTTTAACAATTTAGTGTGTATGTAGCTTTGGCCTGCGATACACATACAGATAATGTGAAACAACTGTAGACGGAATATATATTTACCTAACATTTTCTATTACGCCAAATAGTTTTGCAGAGCAACTGACCGGCATGTCCGAGATTGGCTTTACAAAAACTGTGGTGCTGACCCTTGTACTGGCCGTGTCAGGTAATTCTACGTTGATCTGAATTTCATGAGATTTGTTTTAATCATACAATTTAATGAATACAGTTATATTGCATTTTGATCTTCGGACGTTAGTTGTATGTCCTCTCCGCACTGCATGCCTCCCTTTTGTGCTGACACTGATTATTTTCATGGTGTGTGTGTGTGTGTGTGTGTGTGTGTGTGTGTGTGTGTGTGTGTGTGTGTGTGTGTGTGTGTGTGTGTGTGTGTGTGGTAAAGGTGTTCACGGAATTGGTGACCCATGTAGCTCCGGTCAGCACAAGACCCTGAGTAACATCTACCGCAGCGCAGGGTTCAAAACCGCCTTCCCTGAGGTTCCCTTGTGTGACGAGCAACTAAAACCTGGATGGTACCGCTTCAGCAGTGACGCGGGTGGGCAGATGCCTGAAAGCTGCCCAGACAAAATGAGTGTACGTATGTTGAATAGGAAATAAGACATTACAATTTGTGTGAAACAGTGTGTAACAAGAAAGGCAAAGCCCTTATGGCTCACGCGTATGACCAATCCACACAACAAGTGCGACCTTTGTGTTCATGTGTCTAAACATAAGTAAAGGGTTGGCTTTTGTACCAGTGAAATCTGAGTTTTTTTCAGGATGAATGCATTTTTGGCTCACCTGCGAAGCAAAGGTGAGTCTATGTTTTGGGGATGTGGTCGTCCGTTCGTCGTATGTCATCTGTCGTTCGTCCGCCGTTGTCTGTGGTAAACTGTAACGCTGGCATTTTCTCGGAGACTATTCACGCCACAGTCTTCAAACTTGGCCCAAAAAT
This sequence comes from Semisulcospira habei, assembly GCA_036245525.1. Lineage (NCBI taxonomy): Eukaryota > Metazoa > Mollusca > Gastropoda > Semisulcospiridae > Semisulcospira > Semisulcospira habei. Next base: position 10,783,228 of record BTPG01000007.1, on the reverse strand, counting down.
ACTTTGTAGCAAGACCTTTCTAAACATACCAATTTGAGTGACCTCTAGTAAAGGTCAAGGTCACAGGGGATCAGGAAATAGGTAAACAATAGCTATATTTTGACATAATTTATTTTTTCTCAAGTACTATTCTCAACTTTAAGACCAAATTTGGTACAAAGATACCTGATTGTAAGACCTTTCTATGCATACTAATTTAGTTGATCCCT
>BTPG01000007.1:10625519-10778019 GCA_036245525.1 Semisulcospira habei | reverse complement strand
AATAATAATCACAATCATTATCATGGTACTAATAACCATCGCTGCCGAGAAAGCTTTACCACCACCCAAACGCAGAAGGTATAGAACCTCATGGACCAACGCAGTTGCAGGGGCTCATGAGGAGCTATTCCTCTTGTGAGCGACTTTCATTTAAAATTAAAATCTGCGTCCACTGGCAGTAAAGGGGATAACGAAAAACGTTTATATATGACGCAGTCTTCCCGCATGCGCAGGTCGAATTCACATGTGCAAATGTTCTCAGGAGAACATGTTCTTAAAGGAAGGAGAACGAACAGATAGTTTCATGTAATTTAATTGGGTACATGTAAGTTGTTAAATAAATGAGAATTCTTGCCTCTTTTTGGCTCTATGATCGAAGCAATAAGACTGAGGGGTCTGAAAAAAGTTCATTGAACCATGGTTTTGAAACTATGCGTACTAAAGATCCTGAGAATCCTTTTTGACAGGTTGGCTGCAAGGTGCGATCGTTTTTCGAGACAATGCCGAACAGGACGAGTCCCTGGCTTGAGAGCAACACGTACTGGGCTGGAATCAGGGTAGGTTAATGGTCCTGAAGTCTGTTTAAATAATAGTATATTATATTGAGCAACATTTTTCTTGATATAGTGCCGATAACAGGCAGATGTGGTTACGAGACCCGAATCAAAATGACCGAGTCGTAAGACGAGGACATTTGATTCAAGTAATCACATCTGTCTGTTTATCGGCAGTATATCAAGCAAAATGTTCCTCAATATAATGTATGTACCCAGTCCAAAACAAAACTTTGCCATAGCCCTTCTGATTAACGCTAGTGGTGCTAAAGTGGCCAATTTCGCTATATTTGGACATAAAACTTCTCAGCTTGACAATACTAATCAAAATGTACTCAGCGCAAATCCAACCACGCGGCATCTATCCAGTGCAAATGTTTTCCTCCGATTTTTCACTTATTTATAGAGCTAAATAAACTCAGCGTGAATCTTCAGAGCATGATCCCACCCAGCATAAATCGACAAATGTTTGAATTTACTCAAATAAAGATGTGTCAATTGGATAGCGATAGCACACATTTACACTAGGTAGATTTACGCCAAGGTTCATTCAAGCTGTGTAGATTTTCGCTGGATATTTTCACTTTAAAAAAAAGAAAAGATTTGCACTGAAACATAGCGAGCCACACCCTTTCAGCGCCACTGATAATGGCACTGTGTGTACTACACGTGCTAGAAAAAGATCACGTCACCACAAAAACTCTTTAACGTCACAATCTAGGGCCCGCATAGTCTGGAGTTCACGTCAGACTTTTTTGAAATGTTGCAAAGGAGGTGACATGACGTAAAGTTTACATACACATAGGCTGAAGGGAACTTTACCGTCCAACACCAAATGTATGCTTCAAACATACAGAACCCAGCAAATCTGACACTGCTGAACATGTTTTATCGCGCAAATTCCCTCTCGCACGCCTAGGAGCAAACAGGCTGATAAGCTGCCTTAGGTGCGACCACAGACATTAAAGGCCCACTACCGCCGTAAATGTTCAGAGATACACTTCTGTAACAGGTGGTTTGCGAAACGCTACACACATTTAGAAACAGGCCAATCCAGTTCAGCACACGTCGTCTTAATATCAAGTAACCTGACATTGACTCCACTCTGTCTAGAAATACAACGCTATCAGTACGAGAAACAGATACAAATAGATTGACACGCTAACGGCAGCGCACAATAAAAAAAAAGTGCGATTACGTGTGTGCTTTTGCTGCGTGTCCAAACTGTTGTTAGAGTTCATTAGGTGTGTCGACAAGGCATAAACACAAATGGTGCTGACATGTGCCCTTCAAATTTACGCGTAATGGTACTTTAGTAACTATGTCTATTTAGTATATGTCTATTTATGGAACTGAGTGTGATACTTCCGATGTGTGTTTGTCTCTGTCCAAATGGTGACCTGTTCTGTGCCCCGTATTGGACTGTCGACTGACTCAGCGAGGAGTTTTTTGTTTTGTTCGCATGTCTAGACATCAGTGCTTTCTATAATCGTGCGTGTTGTTGAGTAATGTCTATTTGTAATTAGAACACGGTTAATGACGGAAAATGCCATCAGGTTTGTTTATTTAGTCATGTTCTAAGTTGCCACAATCACTAGCGGACATCAGTGTCGTCAATCTCAATAGCATGGCGATTCGATTCGTGTGTTTGCTGCTGTCTTTTCTAAGTTTGTGTGTGTATGGGAAAGAAATTTCGAGCGTACGTACGTATTTCGTTGCTAGTGAGCATAAGGAGCTTGCTAATGTGACAGTATGCGCATATTTAGCGTTTTTGTTTTGACAGAGGCAAGCATCAAGACTGAATCTTTCTGGTCTGCAAGGGATTATGGGAAGGAAAGTATATCGAGTTCATGAATATTAATTTGCTTGTTATACAGTATATCAGTACATGTGTCAAAGAAGGGGAAATTTTATGGAGTGGGTACATAGAATCATATCACAACATTTGCATGGCGATAAACCTTTTCAGCCACCATGACAATAATTCGCTGCTCAGGACTGAAAAGAATTCATGGTTGGTTTCTTCACAACAGCTTAAGAGAAATGAAAAGAGCACACATCACACTTCTTCTTCTTCAGCGTTCCCAAGTTGCTGCCTCAGATGTCAAGATTGGTTGTTGAGATGAAGTTTGTGGTCTGCAGTAGGTCTAGAATGGAGCCCCAGAGTTTCTCTGACAGCGTCGCTCCATGTGGCCAGTGCTGTATCCTGGCGTCTTGGTACAGGAGACAGGACTGCAGTACATGCTCTGGGGTCTGTCTGTAAACCAGTTTCACACAAGCAGTCTGCAGTGTGTGACAGTCCAAGGCGGGCGGGCACATCACACTGATGTATTGTACATCGTTCTTTTCATTCTGCAGTGGGCAGCGTGGCACATTTGAGAAGCTGTATGACTTTTTTTTTTTTTTTTTTTTTTTTTTTTAATTGCTGAGATCTGGAAATGCGAAAAAAAGAAAAGAAAAATAAAGTTGTTCAAACCTAAAATTTTGTTACGCCAGAATATTCTGTGTTCTTTCAAGTGCAATACAATCAAACAATTTCAATGTAATAAGAACACGCTGTGGGTCAATTAGACAGTAATCTATGGGCTAACATTTGTGGCTGCATGGTATTAAAGGCAGAGGAGAAGTCAGCAAATAGAATCCTGGCATGTGCACCAGGTCTCTCCAGATGAGTGTACAGTTTGTCTAGAATGAACAGCTTAGCATCTTCGACACCCTTTTCCGCCCGGTAAGCAAACTGCAGTGGATCCATTTTACTTCAGTTGCAGACAAAACAAAAGCTCGGACAATCTTCTCCAGCGTTTTCATGACAAGACATGTTAATGCAACTGGTCGGAAATCGTTCAATTGTTTTGGATTATCTTACTTGGGAAGTGGAATGATCGTTGAGGTTTTCCACGCGGAGGGAATACAGCAGGTATCTAGGGAGAGCTGGAAAAGGTGTTGAAAAACACCACTAAGCTGTTCAGCACAGAGCTTCATTGTCCTGCCACAGATTCCATCAGGACCGGCACTCTTGTTCACATTGATCATTTTCAAACACTTCTCAACACTCTCTTGCTCAGTAACAATAGAGCCATCGTGTGTCAGTGACTGCCTCGAATTAGCTACAGCAGACGAAAAATCGCGTGTTTTAAAACGGGTAAAAAAAGGAATTAAAAGTATCAGGCAACGTATCGTCACTGAATCCCGCAAACCCGATCTTCGATTTGTGTGTATCGTTAGCATTGTTGACAGCAGACATAATCTTTATGCCTTGCCAAGCGGCACGCAAATTACCATTAACAAGTTTCATTTCCACGTTGTACGTGTTTGTATGCCAGCCTTGCCTGTCTGATCACAGCTTTAACTTCCTTATTCACCCGTTTCTTCTCCTCTGCCGTACCCTGATAAAAGACCCTTCAGTTTAGTTTGTTGATAACGTTTTTCAATTCTTTTGTTATCCACGGCTTGTTGTTTGCAAACACAGTTATCTGTTTCGTGGGGATAACTGAGTCCACACAGAAGGAAGTGTAAGATGATACATCAACACGCTCAGACAGACTGTCACAACTGTTATAAAACACGTCCCATTCTGTACAATCAAAACATCCTTGTAAGACAGCAATACTATCAGTGGCCCAGTTTTTCACAGTCTACACGTTGCGCACGCTGAAACACCGGCTTGTACACGGGAGCAAGTAACACCGTGCTGTGATCAGCTGTTCCAAGGGAGGCATAACATAGGGTTTATAGGCTGAGGGTACAGATCCATAACAACGGTCCAAAGTTTTATTTAGGCGGGTGGGACAGTCAACATATTGGTGGTAAGTCCTCAGAGTCCTGTTAAGCGAGCAGTGGTTAAACTCACCTAGAATAAACTTGGGTGCATCTGGCGAAATCGAGTCAAGTTTGTGTGTATATGTTCGCTGATGGGGTGTAGAGTGTTCATGGAGAAGTAGTACCTTTGACTTTTCAGCCAGCAGCGCCTCTTGGGGCAGGCGGGAGCACTGGTCTTCACATGGCACTCAACTCTCACAGCTGGCTCCAGGTCCTTTACCTAGCCACACCCCGGTAACCGCTTCTGCTGGCGGGCGAAACGTTGTGAGGGGCTGACGCGTCTCTCAGTCAGTTGAAATACTTGGAGAGGAGACGGGCGCCGCCAAGTTCGCCTAAGCCCATTGAAAGGACTGATGGACAAGCAACAGAATAAGAATAACATGCCGGATCGGTCGGGGCCCGGATCACCAACGACCGCGCACCCCATTGGAGGTCTCCAGGGTGGGGGCGACAAGTGTGTTACTGGAACCAAACCCACCATCAAGCTGCCCACGCAAGGAATAACTATCGGAACTTGGAACGTTCGCACACTCTACCAGTGCGGCAAAGTGAAGGAACTCACCCACGAGTTAAAGCGCTATCGCTGGGACATTGTAGGACTTGCAGAAGTTCGATGGACAGGCTTCGGAGAAACAACAACAGATGAAGGCCATAAAATCTTGTTCAGCGGAAAAGAAACCAAGCACGAACATGGCGTAGCTTTTATCGTAAGGAAAGAGGTGGCTGGAACTGTCATCAGCTGCACCCCCGTGTCAAGCAGACTAATCTCCATCCGCATCTCCGCCCGACCGCACAACATCACTATAATACAAGTATACGCTCCAACAGCAGATCATGATGATGAGGAATTAGAAGAATTTTACAAACAACTGGACAACATCATCAAGAAAACACCTAAGAAAGACATTCTGACTGTCCTCGGTGACTGGAACGCAAAGATCGGCCCTGACACTTACCAACAATGGGCAGGAACAGCTGGCAAGTTTGGCCTTGGAGAAACAAACGACAGAGGCCTGCGACTTTTAGAGTTCGCACAGAGTCACCGTCTTACCGTTGCTAATACCCTCCATCCACACAAGAAGTCAAGAACAGTGACATGGCAATCGCCAGGAGGCCTGGTCCATAACCAGATTGACTTCATCTTGCTGCCTCGACGATTCAAATCTAGCGTTAACAAAGCACAAACGAGGTCCTTTCCTGGCGCTGATATTGGCAGCGACCACAACCTCGTCCTTACTAGCCTCAAGTTGAAGCTGGCATTGAAACGAGACAGCAAGAGTCCTCGCATCCGATTCGACCTCGAGAAGCTAAAAGACCCGGAAGTAGAAGAGGTCTTCCAAGCCCAGGTGGGAGGCAGATTTGCAGCCTTGGCTACTTTGGACTGGGACGTAGACACCCTTGCTGGAAATATAAAAGAGGTGTTACTTTCTACAGCAGAAGAAGTGCTGGGGAAGCAGAGGAAGCGCAAACAGCCCTGGGTCACCGATGACATCCTTGATCTCTGTGATGAGAGGAGAGCCTGGAAGAAAAAGAGAGGCCAAGACCTCACATCAGCAAACAAGTACAGACTTGTCAACAAGAAGATCAGGAAGAGGATGAAAGAAGCCAAAGAAGATTGGATTGAAGACCAGTGTCGTAGCGTGGAAGAGGGCATGGCAAACGGCAACAGCAAGAAGGCTTATGAAACGCTAAGGACCCTCACCAAGACTCAACAGCGAACAGCCACAGTCATCGAAGACAGCAGCGGCCAACTCCTTACGGAAAACACTGCTGTACTAAACATATGGACTGAGTACTGCCGAGACTTGTATAACTACAAGGCTGAGCCAGACACCAGCATCCTCCAAAACAACCAGGCTGGGGCCAGGAAGGCCGAAGACCTGCCAGTGTTAGCTGAAGAGGTGGAAACAGCTGTACGCGGCCTGAAGGGAGGAAAGTCTCCAGGTGTAGACAACGTACCTGCTGAACTGTTGAAACATGGAGGAGAGGTAACAACGAAGGTACTCACTACACTCTGTCAAAAGATCTGGGAGCAAAAGAAATGGCCAGTAGAATGGACACAGTCTCTAGTGATCCCGCTCCCCAAGAAAGGAAACCTGAAACAGTGCCAGAACTACAGAACTATCAGTCTGATAAGTCACCCTAGCAAAGTAATGCTTAGAATCATTCTCAACCGCCTCAAAACTTTCGCCGAGGAACTGCTGGCAGAAGAACAGGCTGGCTTCAGAGTTGGAAGAAGCACTGTAGAGCAGATTTTCAACTGCCGCGTCCTGATCGAGAAACATCTGCAGCATCAGCGCGAACTCTACCACAACTTCATTGATTTCAGGAAAGCATTTGATCGCGTCTGGCACGACGGACTCTGGCAAGTTATGAGATCGTTCAACATAGAGGAGGGGCTGATCCAAATGATAGAAGCGCTTTACAAGAACGCCTGCAGCGCGGTTCTACTTAACAATCAGTCAGGCGAGTTCTTCAGGACGACGATCGGTGTCCGTCAAGGATGCCTGCTCTCTCCTGTCCTTTTCAACATATTCCTGGAGAACATCATGCAGGAAACCCTCCACGACCACCATACTTCAATCTCTATTGGTGGCAGATCCCTGTGCAATCTTCGATTCGCAGACGACATTGACCTCATGGCAGGCAGCAATAGTGAGCTGCAAAACCTGACAGACAAACTTTCAAGTAGCGCAGGGTCTTATGGCATGGAGATCAGTACGGATAAAAGCAAAGTGATGATCAACACCACAAGCGACAGCAGCAGCAACATTCACATGAACGGCCAGAAGCTAGAAGAGGTCAATAGCTTCAAGTACTTGGGAGCCACCCTGTCCAAAGACGGTAGTTGCATAGCAGAGATCCGTATCAGGATAGGTACAGCAACATCCGCAATGGCCAGGCTGGACAGGATATGGCGAAGTAACTCCATCAGCTTCACCATCAAGTACAGGCTTTACAAGTCCCTCGTAGTGTCTATTCTACTCTACGGCTGTGAGACTTGGACGCTGCTTGCAGACTCAGAAAAGAAAATCCAGGCCTTTGAGAACAAGTGCCTGAGGAAGTTGCTCCACATCTCGTACCGCGAGCACAAGACCAACGAATATGTACGGAGCATCGTCACTTCCCTGGTGGGCCCACATGAACCCCTTCTGGCAACCGTGAAACGGCGCAAGCTTGCTTGGTTTGGCCACGTGACCCGACACAACACCTTGTCCAAGACTATCCTCCAAGGCACTCTCGAAGGAAGTCGTCGGCGAGGTCGTCAGAGAAAGAGTTGGGTCGCAAACATAAAAGAATGGACCGAACTCGAGATGCCAGACTTGCTTGCCACTGCCCAAAATAGAACTCAGTGGAGAGCACTGTCTGTTGCTGCTGCCTTTCAGTCCCCCCAACGCCCAGTTCGGGCAAGGGACTGATGATGATGATGATGTTCGCTGATGTATTCCAGTGCCCTGGTAGCATTAGCACGGGGATGAATATAGAGCACAGAGAAAAACAATTGAGGAAATTTCCGTCGAAGATAGAATGGACGTAGTGACACACATAGTAGCTCTATGTACGGCGTGCATAACGTGTCACGTACAAACACAGTGTTACACTGACCAGGCCTTGTTCACCTCCACCGTGTTCCTTCCCTGTGTTACACTTCGTTCTATTCAGTCTGACTGGTGTCCCAAATATTCTAAAAACAAATCATTGTCTTGCACATTGCTGTCTAACCAGGTCTCTGTAAAGGCAAGCAAGCACGATTCCCGATACTCATGCACATGACCAATGTTAGCGTGCAATTTATCCATTTTTTTTTATGGCGGATCGAACGAACATTTGCAAGCAACACAGTAGGAATGGGGGGTCTACCGGCTTTCTGTTTACTTTTCAACCTTCTCCTCACTCCTCCCTTCTTCCATCTTTTCCTTTTCATCTTATACTTCTTATCTTCGGAACCTGTTGCATTTGGGTTCATGCTAGAGGGAAAGTCAATGTTCCATATGTCGAGCGCGCCGGCTGTGTCAGTGGCACGATGACTCAGCAAGTACTCACGTGCGTAGTGCACATGTTGTTGGTCGTGCATCGGTCGAACACAGAATGAAAATGACAAAACACACAAAAGCGCCAACACCAACACCAATTTGCTTGCATCCATGTTCATTTGTGATCACTTATACAACATCCAAGCAAGTCCTGAGTGAAATATTTAACAAAAGACGAGTAAATTTACGCAAAAAACAGCCCCCGGTCTCGCACTTCATCGCCACATGAGTAGCGCCGGAAGTTTCTCTAGAAGTAAAGTTTTTTGTTTTTTTTTAGTGTTTTAATTATTTTCTGAAAAGAATTATTTTTTACTAAAAAAGTTGAAAGGCGATACAAAGCTGGCTAGCGAACTCATCCAATGTCTTTCTCCAAACTAGCTATATGCAAACGTTCAAGTAAATGTGACAAAAATTACAGACTCTAATCTGGGTCAACGGATTTCCCATAAATGGTTGCGTATGTCTTCAATGAGACATTCAATTACAATAATATGCTCGGAGGCTCTCTTAGCCACCCACTTAAGAAAGTATTTCGCCAAGTTTCACTGAAGGCTCGTGTGTACAGAAATATCGGAGATTTTCTTGTTTACATACATACGCACACACACACACACACACACACACACACACACACACACACACACACACACACACACACACACACACACACACACACACACACACACACATACATACATACATACATACATACATACATACATACATACATACGCACATACATACATACGCACATACATACATACGCACATACGGCGCTTCGCGCCAAATGTACGTTCAGCAGCGAGGTTAGCGTAACTAGACATGACGTAACTTTTATCTTATTACTTCAATTGTTAGAGGTTTAGCCTGCCCGCTTTTGACACCATGAACATGCTATTAAACTTGCTCCACTGCGATAAATAGAAGGGACTTAACAAGATGGGATGAACCGTAACCCACAAAGTCCCTTTCATATGAGAGCTGTCTTCGCTGTCAATGGTCTCTACCTTTTGTCTTTGACCTGATTCTGATGTTGAATTATCTCCTATTCAAAAAGTCTCGCAGATCTGCCAATGCATCAGTGAGTTCTATAAGGGGCGCAGGACATACGCGTCACTTATTTGTCTAACGGCATTTGTCATGGCGTAAGTTTTAGCTTTTACGTAATTTATAATTTACGTGATATGAGTTTCACTTTCGCTTCATAGGCTTGAGAAAATGGTGAGAAAACTAGAACTTCACGGTACAATTTCAGTCTTCGTATAATTCGTGGGAAAGCAGGTTGACGTTACCTAGATGATGAATCAATGAATCTTTATTTTACAACGGTGAAGATATTAACACATTCAGTGACTATGTCATTTTTCGTATCTGCCGTTGCTAAAACTACGACTAAGTACAAAGTATACATAAAACAGGGACATCAAAGCACAGTGATACAAAATATACAGTCCACTAAAAACAAACAGACGCATGCACACACAAATGCACATACGCGCGCGCGTGCACACACACACACACACACATGCATACACACACACATACATACACGCGCACATACACATGCATACACACACACATACATACACGCGCACATACACATGATAGTTAGAATATACACGTACATTCTTGTGTCTACGTATAACTAGATATTGTTATTTGAGTGATGTCAGGAATCTATAAAGACTTGTCTTGAAGCGAGATAATGTCGGAGTGGATTTAACGTGATGTGGGAGTGAGTTCCACAGTGTGGAACCCGCAAATGACAAAGTGGATTTAAATAAATCTATTCGGGGTTTTGGAACAATATAAGGACCCCTCATATTCCCATAGCAGAAATTTGATTTTTTAAAAACAGATCTATTAGATATTCTGGAGCGTTATGGTTCCACACTTTAAACATCAGTACCCCTTTGTTAAATTTAAAGTGATTTTGAAGGGGTAGGAATCTAGCTTTATTGATTTTTTCCTCGCATGTCAAGTGCGAGTCGGGAAAATTTAATTTTGCCATTCTCCTATGTAAAGAATTTAGTCTTTTTAAGTGGACATCACTGCAAATATCCCACACCGTCGATAGGTAGTTTTTATGTGACATGATGTGTGCATTCCTGAACAATTTTCTGGTTTCACTATCTGTGTAATACTTTAATTTTGATAACGTAATGACACTCCTAGAGACCGTTTTACACACATTGTCAATGTGCATCTGCCACCTTAGCTGATTATCAATTGTGACCCCCAAAAGACAATGTTCGGCTACCTGTTCTATGATGTCGTCGCCGAGTGATAGATTAAGCGTTAATAGTTTCAGCTGATGCTTTTGGCGTGTTGCAATAATTATAGATTTTGTTTTAGTAGGATGCAGAATCATAGAGTTGACTTTAATCATGCAGCTATATCATCGAGACTTTGTTGAAGGCCGTTTTCAACTACAATTATGTCTTTGTTAGCTGTGTGGATTGAGGTATCATCGGAGAACATATCACAAAGTGTTGCTTCGTAGGTTAAACTTAGAGGTAGGTCATTGATGTAAATACAAAATAAAAGAGGACCTAAGATTGACCCCTGCGGAACTCCGAGTTTAACATCTTTAGTAGACGAGTAGGCTCCATTTGCAATTACTTTCTGCTTCCTGTTTTCGAGGTATTACGTAAACAACGAAACAGCCATGTCGTTTCGAAGATAATGCTTACGTTTGGAAATTAATATTGTATGGTTCACTAAGACGAAAGCCTTTTTAAAGTCAAGAAAAATTACACCTGTCAACTGCGAATTATTCATTTTTGAAAGCCATGTGTCTGTTAATCTGCTCAGAGCCGTATGACGTGAGTGCCGAGGGCGAAATCCTGACTAATACGAATGGAGCAACTTTTGTGATTCTAAGTAGTCAGACAGGTGTTTATGTATATGCCTTTTGAGGGGCTTTGATAATACTGACAGCAGAGAAATGGGTCTATAGTTGTTAGGGCCAGTACGATCTTTTGATTTTGGCTGTGGAACGACTTTTGCGACTTTAAGGTCTGTTTTGAATACATAAAAGTTGTAAATATAAGTAAGGGTCTCTACGATGTATGGTACAGACAACTTTAATATTTCTGAACTGATATCATCATGCCCGGAGGACTTCTTATTAGCTAGGTCACTAATTAGTTTGCCCACTTCGTGCACAGCAAGTGTGGGGATATTAAATGGTGGTGTGCCAGTTGATATACTAAGTACACGGGTCACCTGCATGCTCTTCTGAAAGCGCGTCGATGTGTGTGTGCGTGTTAGTGCGTGCGTGCGCGCGCGTTCCAAGCGGGACCTGCCCCTGCTCTAAATAAGTTACCCCTTTACATTCTTCAGCGGTTAGTGAGAGGAATAGGTACTTTATAAATTTTACCTTTACACACTGTTGACATCGTTGATAAGGGGAGCAGTTTCCCACTCATTTTGCCCTAGGCCTGTGGAAGCGGCTTTTTGACTTGAGGACATTCTATAAGTACTTAGAGTCTTTTAGAAGCCAACCGACAGCAATGCCAAATAGAGGCAATTATATTATCTTTTATGAACTTTTGTCATGCTTATGACATGTCTATGCTCTTCCTCTTTTCTGCCCCCTCCACTGTTCGTGCTGGTCTGTGACTCTGCATTTGGCGACCTAGAGTTGTCGGTCCAGAATCGCAGATTGACACGTTAGCTTGACTTGACAATTCCTGAGTTATATCACTGTTGTGCTGGTCTGCGATTTTGCATCGTTCGGCCTAGAGTCGTTCGGTCCGGAACCGCAGATGAACACATGAGCTTGCCCACCAGACTAATAACGTTCACATGGTACTGATCTGCAATTCGGCATCTGGCGGCCTGGTGTCGTGGGGTCCGGAATTGCAAATGAGTTTACTCCGACCACCAGGTCCGGTGAGAACTTTGTGGTGCTGGTCTGTGATTTTGCATCCCGCGGCCTAGTGTCACGTGGTCCGGGATCGCAGATCAACACTGTAATTCTGTGGGCCAGTAAATTATGATGGTGCATAAGATCCCCCTTCCCTTTTGGTTTGTGAGGATGTTTTTATACTCTTTTGTTGACTACACATGCACCTAGTTTTACATATGCATTCTGCCTCCCTGTTTTACACTAGTTTAGACCCAGGCTGTTTGCGTTGTCATTACGGACGGATGTGAATGATGAGTTGTGCTAGTGTGTGTGAGCGTGTGGATGCCACTCCATATCCCTCTGTACCCAAGGTTGCCTGAGAGCGTAACTAGACATGATGTAATTTTTATTTTGTTACTTCAATTGTTAGAGGTTTAGCCTGCCCGCCTTTGACATCATGGACATGCTATTAAATTGGCCCCACCGCTCCCCGTCCTAAAAAGTCCCTACTATAAATAGAAGAGAAAAGAACTACCCAACGGAGAAAGAAACACGCTTAGAAAAGTCGGGTACAACACAATTTATTAATATTTCGGGTAAATACCCTTTGTCAAAATAGACAAACAAACAGAGAGATCAGCCGCTACTTACTAATCTTCATTCGCAGAAGGAATGTCGCAACAGACACATATATATGCGCTTTCAGAAGGGCATGCAGGTGATCCATGTACTTAGTATATCAACTGGCACACCACCATTTAATATCCCCACACTTGCTGTGCACGAAGTGGGTAAGCTAATTAGTGACCTAGCTAATAAGAAGTCCTCCGGCCATGATGATAATATATATATATGATATGTGGAGTTGCCGGGCACAACATGCATCAAGGCACTGATATAAATCAGACATCATTTTATCAATCAACAAAGTTCTAGACCAAAAATTCAATACATGAGCTACTTACAGAGCTAAGGGGGAGTCGACATTGTAGTTCTTCTTAGTTGTATCGTCGTAGCGGCACGAGTGGTCTGTGGCAAACGGCAGAGTGGTACTGACCGCAAGCGCGCTATGGAAGGGCTTTATATACGGCAGGCGCGGGTCGCAAAGAAAGCACCACTCGCGTGCTTTCAGAACTCGGTGTTGTTGGAGCGGAAATGCTGAAATTTGTGTTTCCCCCCACTCGGTTTTCTGACCATAGCTCTGATACTACTGAACTTAGAAACTTGCGGTTTGTTGCTAACGAAAGGTCTGCAATTGTAGTTTCACTAGTATCAGACATTGATTTGATTAAAGACGGCTAAAATTAATTATGAATTTTTAAACGACTTTTCTCCAGGGGTCTGGTCGGTGTAAAAGGTACAAACTCCCAAAATAAAGTTTAACCCAAAATCGATCGGACTAGACATAGATTACAGAATGAAAGAGACTATCATGCTGAATCTTATGGATCTTGGCTTAAAACAGTCGGTACAGTCATTGAGGAGATATTCAACTTAGAATGCCTCATTAGAAACACAAGCTATCATCGTCATTGTAGGCACCGGATGCTAGAACAAAAGCCACGAGGCGGCTGATGCGGTTGCGTCCCCTGAATAGACACTGAATACCTAGTGGTCTAGAAGTAAGCCAGAGGGGTCGGACTAACACAGGCATCAATGAAAACAATACCTTGCGGGACCTTACATTGAAGGAAAAACCACTGAATAATAACACACACCACTATTGCAAACAAAATCGTGATGCAACAAACAAAATTACATCAGGTGGGTTATGAGAGCCGGGTGTACCCGGTCACAAATAGAAGGGATTTAACAAGCAAAATAACAAATCATACACTACACGACACTAAATACTTTATCAATCACCGCTATGAGTCAAATGACCGGAATTTTGATGTCTGTCGGGCCATTTTTAAAGGAGCCAAGAAAACAATAACACTAAGTGTTCTTACAGTCGTTGAGAACAACTAACACGGCCGGGCATACACCTATGTGCAAAAAATCAAGGACGTACGTGTGTGTGTGTGTGTGTGTGTGTGTGTGTGTGTGTGTGTGTGTGTGAGAGAGAGAGAGAGAGAGAGAGGGAGAGAGAGAGAGAGAGAGAGAGAGAGAGAGAGAGAGAGAGAGAGAGAGAGAGAGAGAGAGAGAGAGAGAGAATCAATGATTCAATGAATAATTGAATCTTTATTTTACAACGGTAGAGATATTAACAATGTCACAGGCAATGCCATTTTTTAAATCTGCCGTTGAGAGAGAGAGAGAGAGAGAGAGAGAGAGAGAGAGAGAGAGAGAGAGAGAGAGAGAGAGAGAGAGAGAGAGAGAGAGAATCAATGAATCTTTATTTCTTTATTTTACAACGGTGAATATATTAACACAGTCAGTGACTATGTCATTTTTCGTACCTGCCGTTGCTACAACTACGACTAACTAAGTACAAAATATACATAAAAAAGAGACATCAAAGCACAGTAATACAAAAATAGATAGTCCACTAAACACAAACACGCGCATACGCCGCGCACAAACGCACTCACGCGTCCACACACACACACACACACACACACACACACACACACACACACACACACACACACACACACATGATTGTTAGAATATACACGTACATTCGTGTGTCTACGAATCAAATATTATTATTTGAGTAATGTCAGATACCTATAAAGACTTGCCTTAAAACGAGATAATGTCGGAGTGGCTTTAACATGATGTGGGAGTGAGTTCCACAGTGTGGAACCCGCAAATGACAAAGTAGATTTAAATATATCTATTCGGGGGTTTAGAACAATATAAAGACCCCTCATGTTCCCATAGCAGGAATCTGATTTTTTAAACAATTCTGTTAGATATTCTGGCGCGCTATGGTTCCACACTTTAAACATCAGTACCCCTTTGTTATATTTAAAATGATTTTGAAGGGGCAGGAATCCAGCTTTACTGAGTTTTTCCTCGGTCGTCAAGTGCGGGTCGGGAAGAATTAATTTTGCCATTCTCCTATGTAAAGAATTTAGTCTTTTTAAGTGGACATCACTGCAACAATCCCACACCGTCGATGCGTAGTTTATATGTGACATGATGTGTGCACTACTGAACAATTTTCTGGTTTCACTATCTGTGTAATACTTTAATTTCGATAACATAAAGACATTTTTAGAGACCGTTTTACAGACATTGTCAATGTGCATCTGCCACCTCAGCTGATTATCAATTATGACCAATTATCAAGAGAGAGAGAGAGAGAGAGAGAGAGAGAGAGAGAGAGAGAGAGAGAGAGAGAGAGAGAGAGAGAAACGTTTTTATTATTATTATATTATTATATATGGTATTTATATTGCGCATTTCTCATATTTATAATATAACTCAATGCGCAGAATGTAGCCGCGAACTGAACCCAACAAGCACGCTCACGTGAATCACGCGCATTCACTCACACACTGTACGTAAACACAGAACATTCACGTGGTGCTAAGGGCAAGCTCAAGCGAGCTACTGAAGTTGTTTTTGGAAATCGTTTGTATTTGAAATTTTATTAAGTTGGCTGAAACTGATACCAAAGTGGAGGGGGGAGGAAGAGCCGGAGTACCCGGAGAAAGAACCCCCGACGGTCCGCCCGAATTAACGGTGACACTTACACGAGGAGAAAAGTCCGACGCCGGAACCCGGAATCGAACCTCGCACCTTTAGCATTGGTGGCAGGCGCCTTAACCACTGCGCCACGGACCGCCCCAAATTCAGGATAAAAAGTTTTAGGCATAGCAATGCCTATCTTCCAAACTGCCCTGCTACTCTACACATATACACATAAAAATACATCAGACCGTACAGCAAAAGATAAAACATATATAAGCAAAACGACCCATCCCCCCCCCCCTTCCCTCAGGAATATGTATATATATATATATATATATATATATATATATATATATATATATATATATATATATATATATATATATATATATATATATATATATATATATATATATATATATATATATAATTTTTCATTAAATTCTGAGAATGCTGTGCTAAAGCCATGGAATTAAAAAAATAGTTATCTATCTATCTATCTATATCCCGTAGTCTTGCCGACCGTTGGGGCACCACTGATGACTTGGCAACCAGCTCCCTCCAATCCTCTCTGTTCTCTGCCATTCTCAGCGTATCGCCCAGCTTCAGTCCTGTCCACTCTGAGATATTGTCCTCCCATCTTTTCCTCTGTCTTCCTCTCCTTCGTCCTCCTTGCACAGTGCCTTGCAGGATTGTTTTGGCAAGCCCTGCTGAACGCGTGACATGCCCATACCACTTCAGTTTGCGTTTTCTCACAATGGCTAATAAGTCTTCATAGGGCCTGATTCTGCTCCCCACTTCCTCGTTTGTGATGTGATCTCTGTATGAGATGCCAAGCAGCCTTCGAAAACATCTCATTTCAGTGGCTTGTATCCTCCTTTCAAGGTCTGCTGTGAGGGTCCATGACTCGCAGGCATACAAGAACACTGAGATGACTAAGGAGCGCATCAGTCTGATCTTGGAGCAGAGTGTGATGTTTCTGTCCTTCCATATGGTCTTCAATCTTGTCAGTGCTGTTGTTGTCTGCGCAATCCTGGACAGTATTTCTGATTTTGATCCCTCATCTGTCACAATGGCTCCTAAGTATTTGAATTTCTTAACTGTTTCCAGTTTTTGGCCTCCAACCATGATTTCAGTGCCAATGCCACTGGCGTTATTGGTCATCAGTTTGGTCTTCTCTGCACTGATTTCCATCCCATATGCAATGGCTGTACTATCCAGCTTTTCCACCAGCTCCTTCTCTGTTCCTGCAAGGCCATCAATGTCGTCCGCAAAGCGCAAGTTCGTGATTGTTCTGCCTCCAATACTGACAGTTCCTTCATGATCTTTCAGAGCGTCCGTCATGATTCTTTCCAGGAAGATGTTGAAAAGAGTAGGTGAGAGCAAGCAGCCTTGTCTGACTCCAACTGTAGTCCTAAACCAGTTTCCTATTTTGCCGTTGAATAGTTAGTTATTTGGGTTTAACGCCGAGCAGGCGACTAAGGCCATCTCACGGCGGGATGGGTAAAAATCTGGTCAGCCAGACTAAAAGCAAGGTCTTAAGACAAGATGTAAATATAGATTAAAAATCTCAGGCTAAAATGTCGCACATGTCTTTAAAAGAAACGTCTACAGACTCTCAAAAAGGGCAAATAAAAAATTCATATAGTCAATGAATGCTCAGATCTTGTTAAAAATATTGCATTCTCTCAAAAAATTGAAGATTTTGTCCGGAGGAACATCCCGGAACAAAACCTTCAAGGAGTCTGCTGTGAAGTGTTTATATCTGGTGTCAATGAGGTCAGCACAATACAGCAAAAAGTGTCGAACAGAAAACTGCTCATCACAGGCAAAACACCATGGACGCTCATCCTGTTTAAGTAAGTAAGAGTGCGTAACATACGTGTGCCCGATGTGGAGCCGAGCAAGGACAGTCTCCTCACGGCGGCTGCCGCAGCGGAAAGGTAGACTGTCAGACAACTTAGGAAGAGCTTCATGAAGCTTGTTCCCTTCCTCTTTGTCCCACTCGGACTGCCACTCGCGGGCTATGTACGCACTAATACCAGGTTTAAAATCACTATACACAGTCTGTGTGTCAGGGACAGGGTCACTGCGGGCACTGTTGGCAGCAGAATCTGCGATTCTGTTGCCTTCGATGCCCACATGGCCCGGGACCCAAATAAAAATGATGTCATAATATTCCTTCATCAAGTCCGCGTAGAGCTCTCTAATCTGCACCAGCAGTGGATGGTCTGTTCCCGCGCCCTGAAGGGCCTGCAGGGCAGAAAGAGAGTCAGACAGAATCAGGAAGTTCCTTTCCCGAGACTGATAGGCATGCTTGAGTGCTAGCAGAATTGCCTGCAGTTCTGCACTAAATACAGAGGAATGGTCAGGGAGACGGAGCTGAAATGGGCGTCTAGGATGGCGAGAGGACACTGCAGCCGCAGCCACTCTTCCATCCTCAGACTTGGACCCATCCGTATAAAGACGACAATAGCCAGGAAAAATTGAAAGGAGTTCATTGAGGCTCTGTTGGTATATGGCTGGTGGAGTACAATCCTTCTTGTGGGCAGTCAAGTCCAGCAAGATGTCAGGAACTGGTAGTAGCCAGGGTGGAGTGACGTGTTGCAGAGATTCCGAAACTTTGTCCAGGTCCACTCCGGCCGCCTGCAGATGAGGTCGGACACGGAAGGAAAGTGGACGGACAGCTCCCGGATGGGCATCGTAAATCTCTGCAAACGACGGGGTAAAAACACAATCATAGGCAGGATTTTCTGGATGGGCCTTCAGCTTCAGAACGTAGCTGAGCATGAGGCGGATGCGGCGGAGCCTGAGAGAAGGCTCCCCTGCCTCTGCATACAGACTAGGAACTGGAGATGTCCTGAAGGCTCCCAGACATATGCGCAGACCTTGATGGTGAATTGTGTTCAGACGCTGTAGAACAGACTTGGAAGCCGAGCCATATACCACAGAGCCGTAATCCAGTTTGGACCGAACAAGGGCCCGGTACAGTCGAAGTAAGACGATACGGTCTGCACCCCAGTCAGTACGACCAACGACACGAAGAATGTCGAGGGCCTTCCGACAAGAGGTTCTAAGGTAGTTAACATGGTTGCGGAAGGTCAATCTTTTGTCAAAGATGACCCCCAGAAACTTTGCCTCTTCGGCCACCTGAATTGGCACTCCAGCAATGCTCAGGGTAGGTTTTGGAAAAAATTTCATCTGGTTAGTAAAATGCACACAGACTGTCTTGGAGGGCGAGAACCTGAATCCGTTGAGAGACACCCACCCCTGGATGCGATCAACGCACAGCTGCAAGCGCCTCTCAAGGGACGCAAGTCCTCGACCTCGTGCACACAAAGCAAAGTCGTCCACAAACAAAGAGCATTCAGAATCATCCTTGACGGCCTTTACAATGTTATTTATTTTAATGCTAAATAAAACAGGAGATAGAATGCTGCCCTGCGGGACACCCATCTCCTGTTCAAAGGAGTCGGAGAGGGTGGAGCCCACACGGACATGGAACGACCTGTTAGACAAAAAATTGTGAATAAAAACAGGCAGGTGCCCTTTAAAACCCATGTCCGACAAATCAGACATTATACCATACTTCCAGGTAGTGTCATATGCCTTTTCAAGATCAAAGAAAATTGCATAGACATGCTGCTTGTTGACAAAAGCATCTCGGATAAAAGACTCAAAGCGGACTAGATGGTCAGTTGTACTACGGAAGCGCCGGAAACCGCACTGGAGGTCTGTGATGAGACCACGTGACTCAAGATGCCACACCAGTCGGGCGTTGACCAAGCGTTCCATAGTCTTACATAAACATGATGTCAAAGCTATTGGCCGGTAGTTGCCCGGGTCGGAAGGATCCTTACCCGGCTTGGGGATTGGCACAACCACAGCCTGGCGCCAAGATGGCGGAAAACGACCGGTTATCCAGATATGGTTAAAGGCCTTGAGAAGTACATGGAGTGAATCCTCAGGCAGATGAGTTAGGAGCTGATAATGGATGGTATCTAATCCAGCAGCAGAGTCAGTACATTTCAGCATGGCTTGCTGCAATTCTGAAAACGTAAAGGGGGCATTATAGTCTTCCGAGTTATCTGATATAAAATCACAAGCACAAGATTCTCGCTTCTCCTTCTCTCTCTGGAAGAAAGGTGAATAATGCTCTGTTGAAGAATTATGGGCTATGGTGGAGGCAAGCAGATTGGCCACAGCCTTTTTATCTGTGACCAAACTGGCACCATCTCTAAGATGGCCGACAGAAGCCGAGCCACCCCTGCCCCTAATTCTTCGAACAGCCTTCCAGACTTTTTGGGACGGAGTCCTAGAAGATAAAGATGAGACAAAGCGTCTCCAGGAAGCACGGCGTTCGCGTTTAAAAATGTAACGGGCTTTCGCCCGCTGTCTTTTAAATGTTAAAATATTTGCTTGCGACGGATTATGAAAAGCACGTCGCTGAGCAGATTTGCGTATTTTTTGGGCCTTGCGGCACTCCTCATTGAACCATGGTACTCTCGGCCTCCGAGGGACTGATGTGGAAGTTCTAGGGATGGTTTCACCTGCTACGTCCAACAAAATCAAAGTAAAACAAGAAACAGGTTCTTCAGCTGACATGACCACCTCCTCTGTAAGACGAGACTGACAGAGGGAGGCAAACAGAGGCCAGTTAGCTTTCTTGAGATTCCAGCGCCCCAACGGCGAATCCTCCACACAGCTGACCGATGACAGGACTACTGGGAAGTGGTCACTACCACACAGGTCATCGTGAACCTTCCAGTCAAAGTCCAGCATGAGAGAAGGGTCACACACAGTGAGGTCTAGAACAGAACTAGATCCTGAACCTGAGTTAGAGTATGTAGGTGAGCCATCGTTAAAGACACATAGGTTAAGTTGAGAAAAAACATCTTCTAACATCTGACCTCTGCCATCATAGTGGTCACTGCCCCAAAGGTGAGCGTGACCGTTAAAATCCCCCATGAGAATAAAGGGAGGGGGCAGTTGATCTACTAAGTTAAAAATATCATTGCTACAGACCCGCAGTGATGGTGGCAGGTAAATACTGCATATGGTTATGGTCTTCTTTAAGGTAACCCGAGCTGCGACAGCCTGAAGACAGGTGTCGATGCTAACGGGGCTACATAAAATTTGGCTACTTATGAGAAGAGCCGCTCCACCCGAGCGCCTCTCCGAATCAGAGCCTTTATGTATAACATTAAAACCATTAAAGGACACAGGGTCAGAAGTCTTCAGGTAAGTCTCCTGAAGAGATATTACTGAGGGGTTATAGAACTTTACTAAAAGACGCAATTCCTCAAAGTTAGCTTGAAAACCACGACAATTCCACTGAAGCAAAGAGTCCATGATTAAGTCTTATCTGGGGGTAAGGAGTTTCCCCCCCCTTTTTCCTTTACCTTGGAAGGAGTTGAAGAAACAGAGGGGGGCCGGCTCCCGGGCCTCCTCTGGTTCTTCGGAGAGGAAGGGGGTGGAGCTGCCGCAGCATCAGCAACAACAACTTCCACTCCCTCCATCTGCTCCTCCAGTGCAGCATATTTGTTTTGAAGGGGGACATCTGTGTTCCCCTTCTGGGCCCGTGCGCACAGCGGTCCCATAGATTTCTTAGACTTCTGGTCCTGGGCAGCGTTCCTGCCGCTAGAGTTAGCGGCCTTAGAAGGCTGACCAGAGCCAGAAGCCTTTGGAGTTGACTGACTAACAGGTTTGGGTGGGGGCTGAGGCTTAGGGGCAACAGAAGGCGGCACAACCGGACCGGCCGTGTCCGCCTTCTGCGTTCCCTGGCTCCTTGTCACCACCGGAGGAGGGTTACTCTTCAGGGGCGAGATGAGCCGAGGCTCCGCCCCCAACCAAGAAGTTGGGGTCTGACATGAAAAGTCTTTGGTGGGGCGCTTGCCTGCCACCGCTGCACTAAAAGTATACACAGAGGTGTTAGAGGTTGGGGCAGCCGCAGCTGCACCAGGGCCTTCAACCAGTTTTTTGGCATCCAGAAAGGACAACCCCTTCTCCACACGCACCTGCTGAATCTTGCACTCGGATATCCAACGAGGGCATTTCTTATCCGAAGCCATATGCGCCCCCTGGCAATTCACACACAGGGGGGTGGCTGTGCAGGACTCAGCAGAGTGTCCGGGCCTAGTGCAACGGGCGCATGAAGCCTCTGCCTGACGGCATGTCTTCTGCCCATGGCCATACTTTTGGCACTTAAAGCACCGGAGGGGAAGAGGGACGTACTTTTTCACTCTCAGGGAGTAGTAACCTCCCCAGATGGTAGTAGGAGGGGTGGGGGTGCCAAACGTCAGGATGATGGTAGGGAGACGGATCTCCCCACCACCTCGCTTGGAAGCGAAGCGCCTGACACAAGTCACCCCCTGAGACTTAAGGTTCCTTACAAGTTCATCTTCTGACAGTTCTGCCAAAGCTTGATCTTTGATTACGCCTCTTGACGAATTCATAGTTTTGTGGGGTGTGACTTCCACAGGAGTGTCTCCGATGGAAGAGAGCCCCAGTAGCCCGCTGGAGTGTGCCCGAGTACGGCACTCCACCAGCAAGTCACCAGACCTGAGGCGCTGGGCGTCAGGCCTGCCAACACGGCTCCTGAGGGTCTCCCCCACCAGAAAAGGATGCAGCTTGGTAACTGGTTTCTCCTTCATCTTGCTATGGACAATGAGGAAGCGAGGCCATACGGCCGACGCCTGAGGCGTCGCTTCCTCACAGTCTGAATCACTGTCATGTTCAAATTCGGTGTCTATATGCCGTTTCTGTGCTAGTTTTGGTTTTTTTGTTTTATCCATATTATATTAGTAGAGATATTCATCCCCCGGGGGTCCCCGCCCGCCACCGAGCCCAACAAGGGAAAGTGCAACTGTCGGCGGGTCTCCAGCCGACGCACAATGGAGACTGCCCGAAAGATATACTCAAGGGGGTAAGCCCGATTGAACCGTTTGAGCCACCGCCTTCTATCACACCGTTGAATGCAGGGGAATACTGGCGTAAAGCACCTAATCAGCAGCAAAGGCTATAGCATGGTGCTCCGTATAGCAACCCGCATGTCAACAGTGGGATAGGGCTCAACGTGACAAGAGCCGATTGACTAGGCCGGTACGACTAGCCTCCCGTTTAGGCAGAAGTCAAGGCCAAAGTGGAGTGTTTCAGCCACCAGGATCCTCTTCTCCCCCGACACGGGTCTCCAAGCACGGCAAACACTTGGGATCCAAAGGACCAAAAAGTCACGAGTATTTTTAAGGACCAATCCAACATGGTACGACCTGGGTTAGCACAGCTCCTTAAAAACCGGACCAGTGAAAAGGCTGAACAACATATCTGTTGACATCAAGTCCTAATCCTGGACAAAGATGGCACCCGTCTGCTAGCCCACTCAGTCAGGGACTGAGCGGACTACCCACCTACACCACGTGGAGGCCGGTGCCGGGTAGGCTTGCCGTTGAAGCAGACTGCGCTAGTGGCCTTGTTGTAAAGGTTTGCTATGACTTTGATCAGGTTGGCATTGATGTTGTATAGCTTCATGGTGGACCAAAGGGCTGCATGCCACACCCTGTCAAACGCTTTCTTAAAATCCACAAAGACATGATAGAGGTCCTGCTGGTGCTGGAGGTATCTCTCACATAGAACTCTCAGGTTGAAGATCTGTTCAGTTATGCTGCGCCCTGGTCTGAAGCCTGCCTGTTCCTCAGCTATGATTTCCTCTGCCTGTGGCTTCAGCCTGTTCAGTAGGATCTTTAACATGACTTTGCTTGGGTGGGATATAAGACTGATCGTGCGATAGTTCTGGCATTGATGTAAGTTGCCTTTTTTTGGGAGAGTTATTATAGGTGATTGGGTCCATGGTGTGGGCCAATATATATATATATATATATATATATATATATATATATATATATATATATATATATATATATATATATAATTTTTCATTAAATTCTGAGAATGCTGTGCTAAAGCCATGGAATTAAAAAAATAATTATGTGCTATAGCCATGGAATTAAAAAAATAATTATATACACACACACACACACACACACACACACACACACACACACACACACACACACACACACACACACACACAGGTATAAACCTGACATTAATGCAGAGAGTCAAAAAATTACATAATCTGCAGCAACAGTAGAAGGTACTAAGAAACTTGTTACTAACTATACGAATAGTAGCATATTGGAGCCGAACATGCTATTACTTCTGAAGTAAATATTTATGGAGGCGATCTTTGAAGACGCTAATCTTCCCAATTGATTTCAGGTGTGGAGGTAAAACATTCTACGCTTTAGCGCCTGAAAAGGACAGGCTGGTTTTACAGATGTCTAATAATAATAATAATAATAATGAGTATTTATATAGCGCTTAATCTTACTCAAAAGCTCTAAGCGCTTTACAATCTGTACACAAAAATAAAATACAATGACATATGCACATAACAAACAAAGCACAATGCCCGAACACACCACTTTTACAATAAACTAAACAACAATACATACATAATAATTTATATTCTAATTAACATTCAGTCTAAACAAGGAGGATTGCAAAACTACAACTAAGGCATCAAACACTGGCAGTTATTCAAAGTAAAGCTTGAAGAGGTGAGTTTTCAACGACCTCTTGAAGTCAGAGACAGACTCACTGTTTCTGACCTCAAGAGGAAGTGTATTCCATAACACTGGGGCTTGATAAACAAAAGTGCGCTGACCAAATGTTTTAGTTTGGACAGAAGGTACACACAGCTTCCGTTTATCAGAAGAGGAGCGGAGCTCACGAGAGGGTGTATACACATGCAGCAAAGAGGACAAGTATTCTGGGCTGGTGCCTGAAAGGCAGTTAAAACAGATTGACATAACTTTGTATTGAATACGTGAGAACACAGGTAACCAGTGAAGGGACTTCAAGATGGGTGTGACATGCTCAGTCTTACGGACTCTCACAACAAGCCGGGCTGCATTGTTCTGAATCTAATTTTCGGAAGGTGGATCGAACTATTTCTCGTGGTTTTCCTATTATTGTCGGAAAATAGAGTTTTTAGATAGGGTGGGGCTTTTCCGTGCATGATCTTGTGCAGTAAAACACAGCGATAAAATTCAAACTGTTTATTCAATGGCAGTAACTTGAAAGATTTTATTTTTTCGTCAGTCGAAGTCGGACCGGGAAGTATTAATTTAATGCCCCGACGATACAAGGAATTAACTTTTTTCATGTGAACTTCGCTGCATCCATCCCAGACGGTAGAAATGTAGTCACAATGCGTTTTAATGTGCGCATGAAAAAAAGAGTTTACGGATATCAGTATTAACTATATGGCGTAGTTTTGATAACAGGAACAGATTTTTGGAGATTGTTTTGCATATAGAGTCAGAATGTGGTTCCCAGCTTAAGTGGTTGTCCACTATAACGCCTAATAAGTTATGCCTAGTTACTTGTTCTACAGGCTGGCTATCTAAAGAGAGTGTTAAAGGTGGTAAGCCATGCTGGTGTTTCTGACGTGTAGTAACTAACATGCTCTTTGTTTTTGGAATACTAATAATCATGTGATTATCACTGCACCAGCCTGCTACTTCATCAAGACTTTGTTGGAGTACCTTATTAATGGTTGCGATAGCTTTATCAGATGTGTGTATGGTCGTGTCGTCTGCGAACAGATCGCAGTTTGCGTCTAAATGAGATATGCACAGTGGCAGATAATTAATAAATAGATTAAATAATAAGGGCCCTAGAATAGACCCCTGTGGAACACCGCAAGTTACTAATCCGTCAGAGGAATATTTGCCATTTAGCAGTACTTTCTGCGTTCTGTCCCTGAGATCGGAAGATATAAAGGAGACAGTATTTGAGTCAATGTGATAGAATGGTAGTTTGTTTAGTAGGATAGAGTGGTTGACAAAATCAAAAGCTTTTTTTCTGGTCAAGAAAGATTGTACCTGATACTTTACTGTCATTTATGGCAGAGAGCCATTTATCAGTTAACTGACTGAGGGCAGTTTGGCACGAATGTAGAGGTCGAAATCCTGATTGTGCTGCATTTATCAGATGGTTTTGCTCCAGAAAGTTTAGAAGATGAGTAAGAGAGAGAACAATGAACAATGAACAATGAACAATGAACCTTTATTTTCCAACGGTAGAAGTTATTGGTAACAGGACCAGTTTTCAAACTTGCCGTTGCTACATCTACTACATAAGTGACATAGACATGTAAACATACACATACCACACACTGCTGCATGCATGCGTCCGCTCACGCTCGCACGCACGCACCACGCACGCACATACATACACACACACATACCCACACTCACACACGCACTCAGGTACGCACGCATGCACATCACAACTCGCGCATGCACACACGCACGAACTCTCTCTCTCTCTCTCTCTCTCTCTCTCTCTCTCTCTCTCTCTCTCTCTCTCTCTCTCTCTCTCTCTCACACACACACACACACACACACGCACACACACACACTTACACACGCACGCACTCACGCACATACGAACAAAAACAAACACACGCTCTCGGACACGCACTCCAGATATACCTACCCGCACACGCGTACGCACAAAAATATAAATGAGTAAAAATGCACAGTAAAGCAAATAAACAAAAAATCATTAAGTACATTAAAGTTCATACAGCAAGGGCAAATGTGTGTGTGTGTGTGTGTGTGTGTGTGTGTGTGTGTGTGTGTGTGTGTGTGTGTGTGTGTGTGTGTGTGTGTGTGTATGTGTGACAGCGACTAGAGCCCGCGTTTGAGGACGGACAAGCTTGAAATTTTAGGATGTTGTCCTTAAAAGAATTATCTCGGGACCTTTTTTTTTTTCTTCTACGTTTTGATTATGAATCTCATCCGTAATATTTCTTATTTTTACTAGATATTTTGCGTAAAGCTATATAAAAGGGACATATTGAATGAGTTCCTTAACCAGTATTGTACCTCTAGAACTTTCTGAGTGATAATTAAATATTTTTTGAAAAAATATATTTTCACATTTTGGGGATTAATTTCACGAATTATATGGGTTAATCTAAAAACATTTGAATCTTTTTTTACGAAAAAACAATCTTCTCATTAATAATGGCATGATTTTTCGTATACGGTATTTATATTAGCCTGCAGTTTGTCTAGGCTTAGGATTAGTTCATATTGTGACCTGTAAGCCCTAGGCGTGAAAACCAGAAAGAAAATTGCAAAGTTGATTCTCTGATACGTCAAATGTTAGTACTGTGATGAGTGACGTATAACACCGAGTCGTCACTGTGAACACGGCGTCGTGGGACTAATGATGCCATGACGTGAAACTTGAAGTAACGTCATTTCGCTGCTCGTGCTATCATTCTCCTTCACAGTCTATAACTCAACGGACACAGAGATTACTCTGAACTGAGGTAGTCGCTACAGCTCCAAAAACACATGGCCCCACGAGCTCCTTAGCATCCGCGTTATCGCGGAATTGTTTATATTACAGCGGACGGCAGATGCAGCCGTCCCCGTTAGTCCCTTCCTTTTTTTGTCCCTTGCCTCCTTGACTGCGTGCGCAAAATAAGGTGAACTTGTGTGAAATCATTGAAAATTCGCATCAACTTCATTTTTAAAAAAGTGAACTTTAGAATTTTTTAGTGCGTGTACGGGTAAACCGCATTTTTTGGGAAACAATAGGCGCACAGGCCTCTTTTCGTGTTTGTCCTTGCTAAACTACAACATTCTCAGAGAGAGAAAGAGAGGAAACAATAGGCGCACAGGCCTCTTTTCGTGTTTGTCCTTGCTAAACTACAACATTCTCAGAGAGAGAAAGAGAGATGAAATGAAACTTTATTAAGAGAGAGAGAAGACAATAGCCTAGTGATAATAAAGTGTAAAAATGGTTATAACTAAATAGTGTATAGGACACAGTCGTACTATCCGTGAACTAAAAAACTCGAAAAGCTTTTGGTCAGGGAGTCGCAGGAGCAAAAAAGGAAGGGAGGAAATACGTTCGCGGCGGGTTTGATATGTGCCAGATATCTCTCACGACAGCTTGATGATAACTGACTCGCACTCATACTTGCCGGAATTCAGGGACCTTTTTTTCTCTGTCCGTTGAGTTATAGACTGTTCAGAGTAGTTATGCTACGCCATACCACAGAGCTCACGAATGGCGGGAATCACTGTGTGTCCGTCTTTATTTCTGTGTGCCAGTGTGTGTGAATCAGAGGGTAGATTAGTATAGAAGGAGATGGATTCCTGTCGCTACACAAGCCAACAGAGCGTACTAATGGCGGGAAGCGCCGTGTGTCCGTCTTTATTTGTGTGCGCCGAGGTGTGTGGTGAATCAGAGGTTGGCTTGGAGAAGAGGGAAATGGATCAGCATAATAATCCTAAAAAATATGAACAACTCTGAATGTTCCTAAAAAAAAGATAAACGCATCATAGCTCCAAACAATACGGTAGACTCTAGGATGAAATCCTCATCTTGTTTATTTTTATACCATAAAGATGTTATGTGAATTATTTGATAATGTGCGCATCACGATACATAACTAAAATTCCTTATTGAAAGTAACAGCTTGGAACGTGGGATACGCACGTTTTGGTACCCTTAGGTCATAGATGAATCCATATTTAAAAACAAACAAACAAAAAACCCAACAACAACAACATCAACAAAACCCGACACATTTGGGCAATTTTTAATTTTCTGCAGCCAGGCATTGGCGAGTGCTTCCGTTAATATTAAATTTGGGTCAAAATACATACTCAAATCGTAACAACAGCAGTTTAAAGTGTCCGGACACGTATCTCGGCAATATCTGAAAAAGCGTGATATGTAAATGATGTGTTTCGTCAGTTTTGATCCTCAATAAGTTTCGTGTCAAATAGACATTTTCTGTTGTACGAGCTGTTCCGTCTTGATAAAGCCATTACGTGTTGTAGCGCTCAAATTGATTTTCTGTGCTTTCAACCTATTTACCTTGAACACCACCCAGCTGCAAGATATATAAATCCTCAAGAGCCCCCGCAGTTGCGGGGGCTCCTGAGGATCTGTGACTCTTCCTGAAATCACTTTTTTCTTTTAAGATTAAAGGCATAGGTCCTCATGAGCTTCCTGATGATCTAAGCTTCTAGCTGGCTTCATTTTTATGTCTTTGCCTCGTGCACAGAGGGTTAACCGGTAGTGAATCTCTGATCCACAGAGTAAGTAACGCATTACTTAATTATGATATAAACTGTGCACTCTTTCAGTCTGTTCTCTCTTTCTTGCTTTTGCGCAGCCCGAACCAACTCATCTGACTATAAGCCAGGCAATGGAAGAGCGAAATGTCACGCTGACCTCAACCATTCCTGTGTTGTGTGAAGATGATCGTGATGAAACTTGCTGCGTTCTGATCAAGCTGGACATCGATGGACCTCAAAGTCAGCGGTGATAAAGCAAACGAATGCAACAAAACTAACTAACTAACTAACTAACTAACTAACTAACTAACTAACTAACTAACTAACTAACTAACTAACTAACTAACTAACTAACTAACTAACTAACTAACTAACTAACTAAACAATTCTTTTGAAAATATAAAAAATATATATATATAAAAAACACGCTGTGGATGGACAAGAACAAACAGTTGACAAAACTGTACTAAATTATAAAAATCAGTGTTCGTGTTATACTTTTGCGAAGCAAAATTGAGTCTATGTTCTGGGCGAGTGATCGTCCGTCTGTCGTCGGTCGTCTGTCCGCCGTCGTCTGTGGTAAACTTTAACGTTGGCATTTCGCGGAGACTATTCAAGCCACAGTCTTCAAACCTGGCCCAAGGATAATTTGTGGCAAGACCTTTCTAAACGTACCAATTTGAGTGATCTCTCACAAAGGTCAAGGTCACGGGGAATCAGGATATAGGTCCAAAATAGCTATATTTTGTCAACATTTAGTTTTTCGCAAATATTATGCACAACTTCAAACCCAAACTTGGAACAAAGATACCTGATGGTAAGACTTTTTTTAAGGATACTAAGAATCCTCGGAAAGGTCAAAGGTCACAAGAGCTCAGGAAATAGGTCAGAAATAACCATATTTTGACAAAAGATGTTTTTCTCAAATATTATTCACAACTTCAAACCCAAACTTGGTACAGAGATACCTGATGGTAAGACATGTCTATTCATACTAATTTGGATGACCCTTCGGAAAAATCAAGGGTCACAAGAGCTCAGGAAATATGTCAAAATAGCCATATTTTGACAAAGATGTTTTTGGCTCACGTGCGAAGCAAAAGTGAGTCCATGTTTTGGGCCAGTGGTCGTCCGTCCAATTTTTGTGACCTCTCACAAGGGTCAAAGTAACAGGGGATCAGGAAATAGGTTAAAAAATAGCTATGTTTTGACAAAAATATGTTTTTTTTCCTCAAATTTGGTTGACCCCTCGGAAAGGTCAAAGGTCGCAAGAGCTCAGGAAATTGGTGGTTAGAAATAACCATATTTTGACAAAAGATGTTTTTCTCAAATACTATTCACAACTTCAATCCCAAACTTGGCACAGATATATACTTGATGGTAAGACCTATCTATGCATACTAATTTGGATGACCCCTCGGAAAAATCAAGGATCACAAGTGGTCAGCAAAATTGTGTAATATGCCAATTTCTGATAGAATTGTAGTTATTATCAACATTTGTGCAGACTTTTCAATCAAATTTGGCACAAAAGTAGCTGATGATAATACCTTTCTATGCATACTAATTTTGTCGACTCATCGCAAAGGTCAAGGGTCACGGTGGTTTGACAGATGTGTGAGAAATGATTAAATTTTGAGAACACATGTATTTTGCTGCTGCAAATGCCATTCCTTTACTGATTGTCACAAAGGTCACACATATGTAGATCGGTCATACATGTGAGCCATACGGGTTTTGCCTTTCTTGTTAGTTTAGAGGGTCACTCTTGTCTGCCCCGCAGGGTAGGGGTTTCTCTTTTTTTTTCTGGGGCAGATGTTTCTGTCTACCCTTGGTCCATTCACCTGTATTTTCCTTTTTTAAACTCTCCCTATGTCCGTGCTGCCTGTAGTCTTTGATATTGGATGTGTCTTGCTAAAATTTAATGGTCTGCAGCACCTAAAAGATAATGAGTTACGTGTTTGTGGCTAATTCATTTATTACATACATATTCCATGTACATATTTTATAATTATAATGATTTTTAATCTCTTTTTGTGTGTGGAAAACTAGTGTACGATAAATTAGCCTGAATGTGCAGCGCCCCTAGCATGTCCTAGGTTTATTTAGCATATTATACCGGCTGGCGATATACATTCAATATTCTATGGGGATTTTTCACAAGCAGTGCAGGCACGTCCTGAGAAAGTCTTGTTCCAGTCGAGATGTTAAGCAATGTACCACCAACTAACCTTAAAGTGGACAATTTAGTTAAACACCTTCTTTGTCCTCGTGACGCCGCTTATGATCGAGAATAGACTTGTCCCTGTTGCAAGCAATTACAGGTACTGTTATGGTATAGTCCGTTTAACAAAGCTTGCTTCACGCTTTGTTTTTAATTTATTTTTTTAAAATTAACCTTTGAACGAGACATTTTACAGGACAACACTAAGAACAAAAACCGTCACCAAAAGGGGACCTAATTTATATTAAAAGTTAGTTGGCTTCAAATCCAACGCTTTAACTCCTACTCTCGGAAGATCATGGAGATGATCTACTTAAAAGTTGAAATATATTACTTGTTCAGGGCTCAGTGACCACTAACCCGCACACTGATGCTGAAACTGTGACAAACCATGCACGGAACGCAAGAGTGGTGAGACCAAGCTGTTGAACACTCATCATAACGAGTGTAAAATTTACAAGAGGAGTTTAACAGGTGTTGAAATTTTCGCGAGCGCAGCGTCTAAACATCTGTTACGACCAAAGGAATTAAATTAAATTAGGACCAAGGTTGATGATCACCTTTTCTTCTCAGAGTCATCTTGAATTTATCTGCGTTCAAAAGCGTTGGTCAGACGGACTATAGGAGCTAGATCTTGCATACTGTCTCATCTGTTAATATGCTTAAGCCTTAGTCTGTCCCTGTCCCACGCACACTTACTTACTTACGCCTGTCACCCCTACCCGGGTATAGGCCGTCGACGAGAGACCTCCAGCAACTCTTGTCCTGTGCTTCTCCTTCGATTCTACTCCAGGTGGTTCCCAGTCTCTTGATGTCTGCTTGGAGGTCTCGACGCCAGGAGTTTCTCGGCCTACCTCTTTTCCTCTTTCCCTGGGGGTTCCATGACAATGCCTGCCTAGTGATACTGGAAGCTGGCTTTCTCAGACTGTGACCGATCCATCCCCATCTTCTTCGCCCAATTTCATTCTCTGCTGTTATCTGCTCTGTTCTCTCCCAGAGTCTGACGTTGCTGATCTTCTCTGGCCAGTGGATTTTCAAAATTCTTCTAAGGCAACTGTTCATGAAGGTCTGTACTCTGTTGACTGTGGTTTTTGTCAATCTCCATGTCTCTGCTCCATATAGGAGAACTGCTTTTACATTGGAGTTGAAAATCCGGACTTTGGTGTGTTGTGACAGCTCTCTGGAACTCCATACTTTTTTCAACTGGAGAAAGGCTGCTCTGGCTTTACCGATTCGTGCTCTGACATCTGCATCAGTGCCGCCTTTTTTGTCTATGATGCTCCCGAGATAGGTGAAGGACTCCACCTCCTCCAACGGGGTGCCAGCAAGCAAGACTGGTTCTTCCCTGGTTGCGTTCAGCCTCATTGTCTTTGTTTTCTGTTTGTGAATGGTGAGGCCCACTTGGGACGAGATGTCAGCAAGCCTCGTGGTCTTGTCCTGCATTTGTTGATGAGTGTGGGACAGTAATGCCAAGTCGTCTGCAAAATCGAGGTCGTCAAGCTGTGTCCACAGTGTCCACTGTATTCCACTTCGTCTGTGCTCTGTGGTCATCTTCATGACCCAGTCTATGGCCAGTAGGAAGAGGAACGGAGACAGCAGACACCCCTGCCTGACACCAGTTCTGACCTGGAGCTCTCTGGTGAACTGCCCTTCGTGGATCACGCGACATGTCATGCCATCGTAGCTGCTCTTGATCAGGCGGACGAGCTTTGTGGGTACACCGTAGTGTCGTAGGAGTTTCCACAGAGTCTCTCGGTCCACGCTGTCAAATGCTTTCTCATAATCCACAAAGTTGACGTACAGCGGGGAGCTCCACTCCAGAGACTGTTCCACGATGATGCGGAGAGTGGCGATCTGGTCTGTACCTGATCGGTTCTTCCTGAATCCTGCTTGCTGGTCTCTCAGCTGGGGGTCAACGGAGCTCTTCATTCTTTCTAGGATGATCCTGTTGAAGACCTTTCCTGGTACTGACAGCAAGGTGATTCCTCTGTAGTTGGAACACTTGCTGAGGTCGCCTTTCTTGGGAAGCTTGATTAGGTACCCCTCCTTCCAGTCAGCCGGCATCACCTCCTCATCCCAGATCTTTCCAAACAGTGGGTACAGCATCTCAACTGTTGTCTCTAGGTCTGCTTTCAGAGACTCCGCTGGGATGCCATCTGGCCCTGCTGCTTTGCCATTCTTCAAAAATGCCACTGCTTTTCTGATCTCTTCCCGGCTGGGTCTGTCACAGCTGATGGGTAGGTCGGTCTCTGCCGGCTGGATGTCAGGGGGGTCGGGTGGGCTAGGTCTGTTCAGTAACTCTTCAAAATACTCGGCCCATCTGTCGAGTTGGTCTGCTCTGTCTGCAATAGGCTTGCCTTCTTTGTCTTTTACTGGTCTTTCTGTATGGCCATACTTACCCGACAATCTTCTGGTAATGTCGTAGAGCTGTTTCATGTTGCCGCTGCCTGCTGCCTTTTCTGCCTCTGCTGCCAGGCTTTCTGTGTAGGCCCTCTTGTCTGCCCTGATACTCCTCTTCACCTCGCGGTTGGCTTCCGAGTATTCCCCCTGTGCCCTTACTTTGGCTGCTCTCGTGCGACTGTTGTTGACCGCTGCTTTCTTCTGCTTCCTCGCTTCTATCTTCTTCAAGGTCTGTGCCGACAGCCAGTCCTTGTGGTGGTGTTTCCTGAACCCTACAGTGTCTTTGCAGGTTGAGTTCAGTGCCTCTCTAACTGCCTTCCACTGCTGCTCTGTGGTGACCGCCTCCTCTTCATTTACTAGCTCCTGTAGCGCTTGAAACCGGTTGGACAGCACCAGTTTGAACTCTTCTCTAACTCCAGTTTCTCTCAGGAGGCCTACATTATAGCGCTGTCTTCTTGTTGTCTCTGTGCGGCTTTTCTTTAGCTTGAGCTTCATTCTTAAGGTAAGCAGATGGTGGTCTGAGGCGACATCTGCTCCCCTCCTCACTCGAACATCTTGAAGGGATCTTCTGAATTTCTTGCTAATGCAGATATGGTCTATTTGGTTCTCTGTTGTATGGTCAGGTGAGACCCAAGTTGCTTTGTGTATTCTTCTGTGTGGGAAGATGCTGCCTCCAATGACAAGTCGGTTTAGAGCACAAAAGTCTACAAACCTCTCCCCGTTCTCACTCATCTCCGAGCCTAGTCCCTGTCTCCCCATCACCTCTTCGTATCCGGTGTTGTCCTCCCCTATTTTGGCATTAAAATCGCCCATGACGATGGTGATGTCTCGCTCCGCACATTTGTCCACGGCACTCTGGAGTCGGTCGTAGAACTCTTGTTTCTCTTCCTCGTCACTGTCATTGGTGGGCGCATAACACTGGATGACGTTCAGCTTGAGCTTTTTCTTGGTTCTAAAGGCTGCTGTTATAATTCTTGGCCCAAGAGGTTCCCAGCCCATCAGCGCTCTCTGTGCCACTGGTGACAGCATGAGTGCTACTCCTTCTGTATGGGGGGCATTCTCCTCTTCATGACCTGAATACAGAATCATCTCCCCACTTAACAGCCTTTTCTGGCCAGACTGCGTCCATCTGGCTTCACTGATGCCTAGCAGGGAAAGGTTGTACTTTTGCATTTCCGCTGCTATCTGGGCGGCCTTGCCGCTCTGGTACATGGTCTTGACGTTCCATGTGCCCATGGTTGTATCCCTGGATAGAGAGAGGCGGCTCGGTCCTGTGGCTTCCGAAGACTTCCGGCTTTCACCACAGGACGTCATAAGTCTTCTAGTAGAAGAACCTTCCTCCTCCAGGAAAGGAATTACTGTTAGTCTTTTCGTCGGCGTTTTTGTAGCTATTTCCTTTTTTGCAGGGTGGGGAAGCTAACCCCACGCCCAACCCCCTTACTAGGAGGACCAGGGGTTTTCTGTCGGGGTCACCTTCCCTTAGACCATGTTGGTTCACGGCACCTTATTTCATTCGGTGCACCCCTCTCACGAGGGACCCCCTATCCACCACCCAGGGGACGCGCCTCAACGCCGTATGGTCCCAGCGCGAGGCCCACGCACACACACACACACAAACACACACACACACACACACACACACACAAACACACGCACGCACGCACGCACGCACACACACACACACACACACACACACACACACACACACACACACACACACGATCAGAACATAAGACGTCTCATTTCCTGGCTATGAACCTGATTCCGTAACAACCCCACATACCCAAGCGCACCTGGTACGCACCTCAAAACGCCATCCGCAAAGCAATTCAAATTCCAATATTCTGCCTCTGTATAAAACTTATAGCAGATCTTTTTTGAATAGCCGGTTCTCTTGCTGCCTTACCTGGCTAATTTAAATGTATATCGTGACCTATACTAGATGGACAAAGAGATTCATTCACATTCGATGTCTTCAGATACCTTGGTGACTCCTCACCAGTGCAAGCGATCGTTGTGCAAGGCGGACTGGGGTAAGTCCACGTCAGGCGCAGCGACTCTCACTATCCCCTTAGTGGCCAGTAAGGACCAGATTCAGGACGGGAATTCAGATCTCCTGCTGAGCTTTGAGAGACTCATCATTGTTCGAGACGGATCCTATCTGGAGGCATTTCACCATTATCAGATCCAGTCTGTACAGGTTGGATCTTCACAATTTTACACACACTCTTGTTCTTCCTTTCTGCCTCCATCCATACATCCTTACATCTACGTCCCATCCTGTTTAAATCGAACCGCCACACCCCACCCCATTCTGTCCCTTTTTATCCATCACATGCCTGGTTGCCCCAGGTTGCTCCATCTATCCTTTCATCTCTGTATGTTTTCTTTATGCTTTCGGGTACTATACAATACTATGCGTTTTACTGTTGACCGAGAAAGTCAGTATAGTTGTGATAGAACTTGATTTTTGTGAAATGCTGTAAATATCCGGGGCCTAATGTAACATGCGATTTACTCTGACAGATTGAAGTTGAGAAAGAACCAGCAGAAACTTGCACACTGGTCACAGATCCCCACATCACGTCCATTGACTCGGATTCGTGAGTAATATCAACAACCATATTCTAAAAGAAAAGTACAATAAAAACTGACTAAGGTCAAAATGCCGCCAACAAGATACAACGATCCTCGAGTCCCCGCAGCTCGCGTGGGTTCATGAGGATCCTTGCCTCTGGTTGACGTCCGTGAACGACAGCGTCAGACTGGGGCGTGCAAAAGAAGTCCAGTTAACTAGAGTTGAAAGATCGTTGGTGTTCCTTGCTGCTGATTTCTCCGTCTGTTTTGTTTAACGTAACCTAAAATAAAACAAGAGTCTAGCACATGCAAAACGAATTCGTATTTCGAGTGATACTACTCCCTGAGTAAAAGAAAGAAGGTGTAGGCCAAATTGTAATAACATATTCATGATTTTTAGATATAATCAAAATCGCTTTATCACACTAGCATACGTCGCTTTGATATTCGAAAGTGATTTTCAGCTGTGACATCTTCTTGTGCAGTCACACTGCAAAGACTGCCCCATTTGTCCAGTCATCAGAGAAATGCTTATTAAATGGCACAATAGCGTTTTTAAAGGTTTGTTCACCACATTTTCCCTCATGGTGCATGTGACTTTTCAACCTATTGCAGAACGTTTAACCTGTACCGAGTCGGAGACTACACCGCGTATTACCACCCTTCGAGGCACTTTGAGGTGAAATGATTATTCTTTTCTTGCATATTTAACCCTTAACTACCGGGTTAACTTGACCGCTACCCAACTGCAAGAGATATAAACCCTCATGAGGCCCCGCAGTCGCGGGGGCTCATACGGATTCAGGTCTCGTGTTAGAGCTTTGTTCTTTACGTCTATTCTTGCCCCATTTACATCCGTGTTATTCACGCGAATGTAAGTCAGTGTGCAGACGTTTCAGACGCGCAATTCTGATCACTGGCAGCGAAGGGGTTAAGGAAATGTCTAAAAGGCAGTTTGGTTGCACATATGACGACTGAAAGATATAATCTTTTTTTTTAGAGGACTAATGCTGACCAGCGGCTTCATTCTCGCGTCCGTATTGATTATGAAACAATTCGAATTGAGTGGTTGTTTGGGACTGGATACATTTTACATAATACATGTTACAAACTAAAAACAGAAAAATCCAATGAAATGTTGACTTGCATAGTCGTTTAGGAGCGAATGATCTGGTTACCGTTAAAATCATTTGACAGAATGCGACCTGCAGCCTGTGTGCACGCGCATAAGCCTATATGTGGCAGTTACAGAAGAAGGCTTTTTTTGTCCAAAGCAGTCTTTGACTTTCTGAATCACTGCGCAAAAAGTGCGCAACCTCCCCCTTGCCCATCCCCCCAATATAATTGCATTGCATTAACTCATTTCAGAAGTGCCGCATACGGGTACGGAGCAAAAAGCTGAGTATCCGTACGGCGGCACGTCTCGAATGAATTAAAATGATTCAGGTTCAAATCCGCACCTGGCCGTGTAACGGCGGGCGTGTGACGTGTATCTGCGGCGTGGCCATTCGTGAGAAAGACGACCTGATTCGAATCCACGGCTGTGACAGCGCCTACTACACTATCCGCGGATTAGGCGCCCCTGACATCGAGGTAGTCAGACCTCTGAGAGAGGGCACTAGTGTTATGCAGTCAACTGACGGGCATGAAGTTGCTGTAAGCAGACGGGTGATACAATTCTGTACTTCTCCCTTTCCGCCCTGTCTCTCAGGCATCTCTTCCACCCTTCTTTGACTCTCTCATACGCTCATACGCACGCACGCACGCAAAGAGAGAGAGAGAGAGAGAGAGAGAGAGAGAGAGAGAGAGAGAGAGAGAGAGAGAGAGAGAGAGAGAGAGAGAGAGAGAGAGAGAGAGATGATGATGATGAATCTATTTTTCTTCAGGATAAAACTATTAGGCAACCCAATGCCCGTCTTACAAGCTGTCCTGTAAACAAAACAGAACATACCAGGAAAAGAAACACAGCATGCACATAATAATAATACTAATAATAAAAAGAAAAATTAGGGAAAAAACACAATAGGTGAATTATTGAAAGGAGAAGAAGAAAAAATGCAATTTTTAATTTTTAACTGCCACCGTTGAAAAAAGTAAGAGAAATAAATGAGTGCATAGCACTAATATTATACTCATCTAAGACAGCATCAATAGCGTATAGCGAAACCGACAAGACAATAGATGTACAGTTAGCAAATCACGGTATGGAAAAACAAAAACATGTTTGACGTTTACGTGTTATCAGCAGCATTATATATATATATATATATATATATATATATATATATATATATATATATATATATATATATATATATATATATATATATATATATATATATATATATACAGATACAGAGAGAGAGAGAGAGAGAGAGAATGAACAATGAACAATGAACAATGAACCTTTATTTTCCAACGGTAGAAGTTATTGGTAACAGGACCAGTTTTCAAACTTGCCGTTGCTACATCTACTACATAAGTGTCATAGACAAGTAAACATACACATACCACACACTGCTGCATGCATGCATTCGCTCACGCACGCACGCACGCACATACGCACGCACATACGCACGCACGCACACACACGCTCATACCCACACACACATACCCACACACATACACGCACTCAGCTACGCACGCATGCACATCACAACTTGCGCATGCACGCACGCACACAAGCACACACACACATGCACACCGTAATTCCGCATGCACGCACGCTCACCCACACCCCCCCCACCCCCCCACCCCACCCCCGCCCCACACACACACACATACACACACAAACTTACACACGCACGCACTCAGGCACACACACGCACAAAAACAAACACACGCTCTCGGACACGCACTCCAGACATACATACGCGCACACGCGTACGCACAAAAATATAAAATGAGTAAAAATGCAAAGTAAAGCAATAAACAGAAATTCATTAAGTACATTAGAGTTCATACAGCAAGGGCAAATATGTATGTAGGTGCTCTCTCTCTCTCTCTCTCTCTCTCTTTCTCTCTCTCTCTCTCTCTCTCTCTCTCTCTCTCTCTCTCTCTCTCTCTCTCTCTCTCTCTCTCTCTCTCTCTCTCTCTCTCTCTCTGTATTCTTGGTCCCCTTTTATCTGCTTGTTCATAAATGACCTTCCTTTTGCGATAAAAAAATGAAAGCGTTAAATGTGATATGTTTGCAGATGATGCCGCTGTACACACGCCAGATAAGGATATATCAAACATCAATTCAAACTTAAACACATTACTGATATGGAGACACGTCAACTGTTCTTCAATGCCCATATTAGATCACATATAGACTATGCCTCTACTGTGTGGGATGGTTCGAGCGATGTCAATTTGAAAAGATTGAACTCTCTACATCGGAGAGCTGCCAAACTAATACTCCCTGATACCAGCTTAACTACTGACCAAAAATTGGCAGCCTTAAAAATTCTGCCCCTGAAAGATCATTTAATTTACAATAAGGAAATGGTTATGTTCAAGGCATTAAACGATAAGCTACCCCGATATATCACATCGCTATTTACCGTCCAGTTATCAACATACTCCATATCAAGAAAATCCCTTATTGTGCCGCGACCTAGAATTGATCTCTATAAAATGAGTTTGACGTTCTCTGGCTCTAGTCTTTGGAATGTCTTGCCTAGAAACGTCACGACATCAGCTACTTTCTCCTCGTTTAAAGTCAGTCTCATCAAGTACTTATTTTTGTCAGCAGCATCCCCGTGAATGTGCACATATTGAAAAATACTATTTCTGATTAGATCATTAATTGCGTCTCTCCCAGGTCAGTTTTATGACTCATATTTATTCGGTTCAGCTTGTGTGTATCCAGCTACGCATATGACTGACTAGCTTAACGTTATAAAGCCGCGTAAGCGTGTGTGTGCACGTGTGTGTGTGTGTGTGTGTGTGTGTGTGTGTGTGTGTGTGTGTGTGTGTGTGTGTGTGCGCGCGTTTGTGCGTGCGTGCGTACGTGTATATTAGAGATAGAGAGTGGCGTGCTCAAATGTGCATGCGTTATGTATGCGTATTAGGTTGCGTGTATTCTTATTATATTATTTTAATTAAAACTCACAACACGACAGAAAGAAAAGACGTCATCCTGTATAGAGAGAATTTAGAATGACGTAAAAATAAAAATTAAAAAAAAAACCCCACACACACACACATAATGACGTAAATACACATGCACAAAACACATAGCACAAAACTCACGTCTATATACGTGTGACGTGTATGTATATAGACGTGTATGTATATATATACGTAAGTTTTGTGCTACGTGTTTTGTGCATGTGTGTTTACGTCATTATGTGTGTGGGTTTTTTATTTTTTATTTTTTTATTTTTTTTAAATTTTTACGTCATTCTAAATTCTCTCTATACAGGATGACGTCTTTTCTTTCTGTCGTGTTCTTTTCTGTTCTACGTTTGTTTCCATGTCACCTGAAGAAGGATCTTTGATCCGAAACGTCGTTATTTGTTTCTATTTTAAAGGGTTTTCTA
The DNA here is from genome assembly GCA_036245525.1 of Semisulcospira habei. NCBI lineage: Eukaryota > Metazoa > Mollusca > Gastropoda > Semisulcospiridae > Semisulcospira > Semisulcospira habei. Next base: position 10,737,275 of record BTPG01000007.1, on the reverse strand, counting down.
CCACTATCTTCTGTTTTTCTTTCACATGAAACCCTAGCGGCAACAGTTTTACTACATTTATATTTTAATTTTTTGTTCGTTTTATCTTTTGTTTTTCCCAATTTAAAGATAGTATTTTGTGATTTGTACATTATATGTAAAGTAGATTAGCAACGGCAAGTTCGAAAAATGGTTTCACCAACACTTTCACCGTTGTAAAATAAAGAATCATTGTCATTGTCATTGTCATTCTCTGTCTGTCTGTCTGTCTGTCTGTCTGTCTGTCTGTCTGTCTCTGTCTCTCTCGCTCTCTCTCTCTCTCTCTCTCTCTCTCTCTCTCTCTCTCTCTCTCTCACACACACACACACACACACACACACACACACACACACACACACACACACACACACACACACACACACACACACACACAGAGGTACCCGTACGAAATGTATGCACGTGTCATAATCACACTTTGCGGGAGCAGCCCCGGAAAATCTCACCCGGGAGGCACACTACAAGTACATCTTCACTCAGATGACATGCGAAGCACATAACTCAAATAAACGGTGCACCCGGGCCGCATCCCCTCACCGGGTGTGGTTGACATTGAAAACATTTGCATCAGAAAAGTCTAACGTGCCGTCATCTGCAAAAAGGCTGCAGGTGACTCCAGTGGGAGAAATATGTAGAGGGAGATCATTTATAAAAAGAGAAAACAATAAGGGGCCGAGTATTGATCCCTGCGGCACACCATGACGAATTATACCCTCCGCGAATTGTTTGCCATTTACAAACACAAACTGAGTTATATTCTCTAGGTTTGACTGAAAAAACGCAACAGCGTTGCTGCTAAGCCTATATGCTCTAAGTTTCTATATAAGTAGATTATGATTGACTAAGTCAAAAGCTTTGCTAAAATATATGAATACTGTCTTTGTCGTGTGCAATCTGTTCATTGCATAGAGCCATCTCACCAATCAGATGAATCAGCGCCGTATGACAAGAATGGCGTTGTCGAAAGCTTGATTGCAAGGGGTGTAGAACTTGATGAGTGTCCAAGAACTCTTGTAAACGACGGTGAATATGTTTCTGTATTGGTTTAGACAAAATCGAAAGTAAAGAAATAGGCCTAAAGTTATTCGGCTCATAGAGATTTGTAGTTTTGGGCAAAGGAATGACTATTGCTTTCTTTAGGCTGGACGGAAACGTTCCGTGTCGAATACAAAGATTGTAAATATACGTCAGAGAGCTAGTTTTAGTATTGCTGTACTAATGCCATCATGACCAGGTGATCTCTTATATCTTAGCTGAGATATGATTTTACCAACGTCATAAACCGTCCTCATTCAAATTACTTCTCAAAACCCACCTCTACAACGCTGCCTTTTACTAGTCCATTTCCCCAGACATGCACGATTTATCATCACTGTCGCATGTGTGTGTGTGTGTGTGTGTGTGTGTGTGTGTGTGTGTGTGTGTGTGTGTGTGTGCGTGTGTGCGTGTTAAATGTTAGCTTTTTCATTGTATCAGCGCTTAGAGCTACTTTTAGAATAAGCGCTTAACTAATCTCCTTTATTATTATTATTATTAATAGGAATATTTGACTTGAGCTTTTCGCCAAGGATTTGTCAAGTATGTCTGATATATGTGACGTTGTGTTTGGACAACTTTTAATAGGACGTCCGCAGCAGATAGGAAATGCGTATTAAATGTATCTGCTGAGACACTGGTGCATGACGGTTTTTGTTTAGATTTTGTAAATGTGTTCAGGGCGCGCCACACCGTAACTGTGTCCCTTTTCTCACCAATGATCCGTTTAAAGTGACACTTTTGGGCTTCACCAACAAGATATTTTACCATATTTCGCTGTTTACGGTAGGCGTAAAATTCCTTGTGTTTTTTAAGCTCATTACGAAGTGACATAGCATCCTTGATATCTTTATTCAGTCATAAGGGAGGCTGTGCACTTTTTACACGTTTTTCTCGTTATGGTGCATGTTTATCCAGTACACTTAGAAATAGCTGATACCATTTTGCAAACGCTGTATTGGGATCGGTGTAATTATAGACGTGACTGAAACATACTTGAAAGAGATCCGATAGGAAAGCATCTTTGTTAAAGTGTTGATAAGGCCTGAATTTAATAGTGATGTGTTGGTGTTTTTTTGGGCGTCTGTCAAAGTTCACAGCCCAGCTATAACAGACGGGGTAATGGTCACTAATAGCCTCTAGTCTTGTTGCTTGTGTAAATATGATCGATCTTGTTGAGGAAGTGGCAGTTACTCTTGTTGCTTTAGTGACCAACTGTTTAAGACCAAACAAAGTAAGAGTAGTTTCCCAAGCAAGATTGGAAGAAAACAAATTGATGTTTAAATCGCCTAAGATTAATAAATCAGAATTACATTTGGCTGCATTGTCCAGCATTTATGTAAATGCTTCATACCATTGAAAAGAGGCCGAGGGATTTCGATTAAAAAACGCAGATTAATAATGGGGTGGCTTTGCTTGCTTTTGGTTCAATCCAAACGAGAGAGAGAGAGAGAGAGAGAGAGAGAGAGAGAGAGAGAGAGAGAGAGAGAGAGAGAGAGAGAGAGAGAGAGAGAGAGAGAGAGAGAGAGAGAGAGAGAGAGAGAGAGATGGCATAGGACTAGGCTACATGTAAATAAATAAACCTGGAAGCAATGTAAAACAATTTGTTAAAAAAATATTACAAGCATTTCACATAAATCTTCATTGAAATAAAACGCTTGCATAAACTGGCTATGATATACTAAAATGAACGCTTGAAGGGGTGTGTGTGTGTCCGTGGTGGGGCGTGTTTGTGTGTGTGTGTGTGTGTGTGTGTGTGTGGGGGGGGGGGGTGTCTATGTACACGTAGTATACAGGTCTATAGTGTTTTGTTCGTCAATCCTTTAATTGTATCTTTGCCACTTATTAGGTATATCTACCTTCTGGAAGCGAAGTGATCGTAAAAGCATACAGTGACTACGGCGGCCACTTCAACGTGCACCTGACCATACCAAGCGCCGACAAAGGCAAGGGAGCGGCGGGTTTGTGTGGAACGTATGACGGGAACAGAACCAACGACTTCACCCACCGTAACGGCACTATGGCAACAGGTTGTACAAACTACTGTACACCAGAAGCCTTTACCGAGTCCTGGAAGTGAGTGTTTTACTGTCAGCATCTAACTTCATATGCAAGGAATACAGAGTCCGAAATAGCTCAGGCGGTTAAGCGTCAGAGCAGGAGAGCGAATGGAATCGCCGGGTCGTGGGTTCGAATCCCCGTCCCGGCCGCGGTAGCTGGACTCGCAATCCAGGGGGAAAAGACGGGCTTGTTCAATAGCATGTCCGTTGTAAGGTCCTGGTAAATCAAAGTGGCACAGTTGGAGTGCGCCTGAGTTGATCAGTGTTCAGGTCGTACTCCATAGGTAATAGATTTCCGTCCCCCATAGCCCGCTCGTCAGGGCCGTCCATTATCACTTCTGTGCCGTGGACGTTAAACCCGAACTAACCAAACGATGCAAGAAATACATCTGCGATGTGACGTTGTTCTGTTTATCTCATTGTTTTATGTTACCAACACAAAATAATCCTCTCGAAGTTGTACTCATGGTTTTATGAATCTTAATTTTCCAAGTTTAACTTTTGAGCTTTTATGTTACACATTTTACACTCGGGGCTGTGCATTGCTTTGCAGGAACGGCCATGACACGAGTTTGTTCCGGATGGTGCCCGATCCGGTGGGAGAGAAATACGATGTTAAGTACTGTCAGTGTACCACGACAAATGTAACACAGATCAACTGTACTGCTCGGGGAGACATCTCGCAAAATCTGCGTCCTGTAAGTTATGTGTGACGTTGCGCTTGACGTCATCAAACAGCTCAAAGACAAACAGATATAGTATTAAAATCGTGTGCATAAATTGGAACTTTTGCAAATACATAGATGAGCGTATTGGCTGTTACTAAAGAATCCCCGAATTGTCTTAGTCCCGTGTTCGAAAGCTTTTGTACGTCCAGTAACACGCCTCATCCTTCTTGCAGTCATCTCATGTTCATTGGAACAGACAAGCTGAGTTTGGTAGTTTCATCTCTTCTTCGTTTAGTCTACATCGCGTATCTCTTCTTCGAGACATTTTCTCTGTCGTATGAATCCATTTGAGAATTTGACACTTCGACTGGTTTCAGTGCCCTGGATGTCGTCTGCCAAACTTGCCTTTTATGACAGCGAACTGGACAGAAACTCCGCCTCAAAGGCGTAGATCGGTAGATGGTGGTGTCTACGCCGACCTGGATGATATCAAAACAACCTTTGACCCCGATGCCTTTGAAAGTGGGTTTTTGCACGTTGCAATCTGTTGGTGTTTTATTAGCCTACTGGAGTAGAGAAATATAGTGTATGTCTTTACCGTGTGGTGGAGATTTTGCATTGTTTACCATCAGCCATGAATGAAGATTGTATCTTGTCTTGGAATGCATAATCATAACACAACAATAGTTCTTAGGTCTAGAACCGGGCCGTACGTTATTTAATTATTTTATTATGTTACAGAGGCCGCCTTTCGTTCCGCCAGACAGTATTCATGAATTATAATTTTGTCACTGCAAAAGGTGAGACCGTAGGCGAAAAAACTCCGAAATTCTCACCATGAGATCGATGGTGCGGGAGAGTGTAAAGTCAAAGAACCCAGTAGCAAAACATCTTAGGGCCCACGACGGCCGCAGCTGGCCCGCGCAAGGCTGTGCCGCGGACCCACTTCGGCCGTTGTGGGTCCGAGGATCCTTGCTTACTTGGGAGACGATACTGTGATTCAGTTTACATCGTGTTTTTGCTATCTGTCCAGACTTTGTCCCTGCTGTCCTGTCCTGGCCGACACCCAGCGGCATCACAGAACAAGAGGCGGAGAGGAGGTGTCGCCGTGCCCTGCAGGGTTCACAGCTCTGGTCGCACTGTCTGGGACAAACTGTACACACTGACAACAACATCGACAACTGTAAAGAGGACGTCTTGGTGTGTTTTCGTTTGTGATTGTGCAGTTGTATAAAATCTGGATCTTGTTGTAATGAGTCACGGTCATTGTTAGCATGGAAAGTCACGTGCTTGCGTACGAGATCTTTAGATATAAAAGTACCTGTCTGAATGCAAAATGCGTGACAAACATGCTCACTTAAGAGAACTATTGCGTATTTGCAAATGCTTCAAGGCGTACAAATGGTGTAGTTTAGCATTATTAATACGCCAAAACGTGTACATCGCCGTGACTACAGTCCCTGGTAAATATTTTATAATTTTCAGTTCCAACACACGACGGAGATGAATCAGCCATGATAGTTCAAAGGCAGTGCCAGATCGGCGTGGCGCCTCCGAAGGCGCCAGTCTAATATGGCACTAACCTTGAAGGGTCATGGCATCTCCGTCTCCCGATCCCATGCAGCTCGTAAGTCTTTGTAGACGTCTTGAAAGTCATTGTTAGGTGTGAGTGTACTTAAACCATTCAAAACGCCCCGCATCAATAACTGAAAAAGTGTCGTACATCATTTGGGGTTATTGGTGCGGGGCGCCTTGAATGACAGCATATGATTGCCGCCACTGTGGTCCATCCTGTTAAAATAGGCCCTCACTCATTTGTCCACGAGTGAATCTTGATCTGCCTGACTGGTGTCGCTCTTTTTTTTCAGTTTGCTGACAGTTTCGACTCACTTCAGTCCCTGATTGACTCGTTCACCAGCGACTGTCAGGCGGAGCTGTCTAAGGATCCTGACAACTACGTCACCAATGCTGAGGGCGAAAACGTCATCAAACCGGAATTATCGTCCGACGTGTGCAGCGGGATGTGTCTGCAAAACGGCCACTGTGTCAGAGGGCGCTGTGTGTGCAACACCGGTTACACCGGAGACTCTTGTCAGTTACAGGAGGGACAAGCACCGCAGCTTCTAAGAATCAGATAGTATGCAGCGCTTAAAACTTGGTAAAAGGAGAAAGGTGTGGGGCAAAATGTAATATGCACGTCAAATTAATGACAACAATACTGTAATAAATAAAAAGTGAATATAGCTCTACATATAATATATTACAGGATACGAACGTGTAAAGTAAAATAATTATGCGTTGAAATGTGCGCTTTTTTAATTTAGAACTATTTTAATTTTGTGAGCGGATAGTCAAACAGATGATTCCATAGTAATTTTACTTATATCCAATGAATGTTTCAGGGTGTAAGTCACATTTTTGGCCATTGTGTGTGGTTCGTTTAGGTGGGCAGCTGACCCGGATTTTAGCTCCGCTCATAGTGTTTAAAAAAAAAACCCGCTGTAATAAAAACATAATTCTGCATCGACAGACGTAATAACATGTCTATATGGATAATTTGTTGTTTTGTGAATTTTGCTCTATATTGTTACGTTTCTAAAGTTGTTCAGAAATAACCCATTTTGTACCACATGTGTTCTCTGAAGATGCATGGTCGCACTAAGTAGAAAAAGCCCATTTTTAACGTAATCGCGTAAGGCGATGAACCATCACAGCACCAAAAATACATGGCAGTCAGCACATTTTGCACGCATGTTCTAAATTCGATATGTGCCTAGTATTTTGGACTCTTGAAAGATATTGAATGATTATTTTCAAATTGGTTTGTAAACATCACACGAGGGTAAAGTTAAATCTGCCAAAACAACAAAATAGTCGATTCAATCCCATTACAGCTATCAAGGCTGAATAAAGTTAATTATTACAGTTTTACAGAAAAAGTCCTCTGAAGGGAGCTGTAAGATAAAAAAAATCAAAAAAATCAGGGTCCGCTTCCACCGAAATAAACTATACATTTGAAGTTTGATGGTGACATACATCTATTTTGCTTATTTCCTGAAAGCTCTGCATTCTGCGACATCAACAAGCGCCCGTGTCGAAAAGTGTTCTTTGACGCGACGAATATTCAAATGTCCGACACACTGACTTGCAAAGTTCAAGAAATTCTGGTAAGTCCGCGCATCGCAGTTGGCCCTGTCTGACAGAGAGGGGAAACATAGTAAATGCAAACGTTCGCTTAACTCATTTGAGAGGCGCCGTATACGAATACGCGGCGATTCGCCGCGTATTTGTATACGGCACGTCTCCAGTGAGTTAAAGTCTGCGCCCTGCCCCACTTCGTATCGTACGTATATATTAATAGCAGATACAAGGTTTGTGCAGGACACAGATACTACGCTTTATCGTCGAAGCCTACCCAGTAAGCAAAGGACACTCGGGCCGATGTCGGCCGCAGTAGGCCCGCGTATATATGTCCGTAAATGTGTATGCCGTAAGGTCCAAAATTACAGACAAGCACAATTGTGTGACTGGTGTCTGCTGACATTTTCGTTTCACTGATACTTTCAGCCCACTGGTGACGTGTCTACTAATGTTTCTGTCCTGGACGCTGAGTTTCTGTCTGGTATCAAAATGGCGTGTCCGCTCCCAGATGCACGAGTCAAATCTGGTGAGTGTATTCAGTTCTGTTTTTAGTCATATAGTTTTCTGATGACTTGGAGCTAGTTTGAAGCGACCTTGTTGTATTAGCCGGAGAGCTAAGGATTTCTCCTAGATGTCTGCCTCACTGATAGCCACAGTTGGTTGCCACTGCTGACTGCGTATTAGAACGGTCGACTTCGTATGAAAATGCCTTTAAAAAATCGCTCTGCACGATGTTTCATCCCACTTACAAACTTCGTAAGGAAGTGTACTAGAATACTGATCGATGTATGCGCTGCTGAAATTAACAAAGGCTTGTGAAGAAAACCACTTACACTACACGAAAGGTGTTGAGTCCGACATTGGCCTTATTCGGCTCACAGCGGTGTGCGGGCCGATTAAAGCTGACATCGGCCCTTTGTGCTTTCATTCACCAAGTTTTCACTTGGGAGCCGGCGACCTGTCCGCGTTTTGGTATCTGACTTGGCGAAGTACTGGCGTGCATAATACCGAGGCCTACCTGCACGTATGTACTGTTGAAAGTGTCTGTAGCTTGTAGGTGTTGCTTAGTCCCCTGCAAGGATGACAATATTTATATTTTGTTGTTTTCATTGCAGACCGTTCTGTGAAAAAGTTTATGATTTCGGCCACAATGGACAGCAATCACTACGGCAACAACCTTAACCTGACCGTCTACGACTCCATCTGCCGAAACTGCAGTGTCACGGGTTGTATCCATGTGGTTTGTAGTTCAAACTTGACAAATGAAGGACACACTGAGAATACGAATCAGTAAAAAGAAATATAAAGATCTGACTTGCGGTTAATCACGCAATTACAAATAAAGTTGGCTAATTTAAACAACAAATCTAAGCGACCTTTTTTTCGTTTTTGCTTTGGGGAAATGAGGGATGGGGGGGGGGGGGGGGGTATTTATTTTGATCACTGACTTGCATCCTTAACTGTCAGGAAAATACGACCCCACCCCCCCTCCCCCTCTCTATAAGAGGCTGAAATCTTCACGAGCGCCACTGGTGAATAGTACTATTTAGCATTAAATTTGCTAAAGGTTGAATACAATGGGCTGTGTCCGCTGGCAACAAAGTGCTTAAAAACGAAAGACTGTCGATACATGCCGGATTTTAAGATAGAAGTACAGATCCCCAGGGATTCAAATAATACAATCCTTTCGGTGTTAAAAGTGGCCTGTGTCTTTTGTTTCTTTACTCAGACCAACGCGTGTTTGATCGACGAGCTGTGCTACGCGGACGGTGATGTCAATCCAAACAACAAAGGCAAGATGTGTAAGGTCGCCAACAACATCACTCAGTGGACGGGTGAGTACGCATCTCCAAGTAGGAGCTTTGACACCTTTGAGCGTGCAGTCGCCGGTACTGCTCACAGTACCGGCGGCTGCATGCACAAAGGGATTAACGTCTTGAAAGGTCATCATATGACTGCGTATGTTATTTTCTTCCTCCCTTTGTTCAATGTTTGCGCTTTCGTGTGGATGTCCGTAGGTTTTTACCGGGGTTACCTGTGTTGCGGAGGAGATCTGTATTCAGATTATCAGATCAGATATTATCATTACATCAGCTGGGATTTTTCTTATTGTTTAAACTGCAATAAAGACTGTTTATGTATCTTGTTTCTGCATCAGAGTAATTTATACAATTCGCACGTTTTTCCTGACCAAGGCTGTCGAAGAGGCCCGTCACACGGTAATCCCGGGTTAGACCGTGTAGCCAAATTTAAATCGATTAATTTGACCTAAAGAAATTCCGTGACAAATATATGGCAGAATAAATAACATAACATAACATAACATGACATGACATAACAACATAACATAACATAACATAACATAACATAACATAACATAACATAACATAACATAACATAACATAACATAACATAACATAACAACATAACATAACATAACATAACATAACGTAAGTAACATAACCTAGTAAACCGGACTAAGTTTTGAGTGATCACACGACTGAGTAATCTCGGACCAAAATCGTGTTATTACACGACGTGCTAACCTAATCCGAGTTGGCCAGCTAACCCACCAACGGAGGTGGGTTAATGACTTGTCGCGATACAATATTCAGGGAGATGACAGAACAGTTTTGGCGTTGTTAGGTTTGTGAATTTTACACTGCTCGGACGAATCGTTAAATGTGTCCGAGTATAAGAGGGTGGAGTGTACAACTGGATGCGTTCAGATGAAAATGGAAGAAAGAGGAGCGGATCTTAGGGGGGCGGGGGGGCGTCTCCCCCTTCTCCTCCGACACACACTCTCTCTCTCTCTCTCTCTCTTATTATTATTATTGTTATTATTATTATTTCTCTTTTTTAAATTAATTTTATTTGTCTTGTTACCTTTTCTGGTGTTATATTGAAAATGTTAATAAGGACAGACGTGTAAAATGGCCTGCGTGCCTACTGTCTTTATCCGTACAAAAAAGTTTTAGTTCAGTTCTGTCTGTCTGTCTGTCTGTCTGTCTGTCTGTCTGTCTCTCTCTCTCTCTCTCTCTCTCTCTCTCTCTCTCTCTCTCTCTCTCTCTCTCTCAACGTCACCATCTCCACCCCTACTGACCCACGCCCAGACGACCAAACGCACGAAATTTTTTACAAAATAAGCAGATTAAGATGCGAGATTGTCTGTACATGGACTAACGGAGTGTCCTCACAGGGATTTCATTTGTAAATCCTATAAACACTGTAATCAGTACCATTAATATCTATATATTTCACAATTTATAGACAAACAAACAAATCATGCATTATGGCTTCATTACGTCACAAGTCAAGATAAACTAAAGTCTGATCTCACGATGTGATCGCCTCCTTTCTCCCTCAGTATAACTTGAACATTTGTTTTCAAGGGACTCGAGGTACTACGTATTTTTCGTGTCAAAGTTGAGTTTGATCTACTTCTGAGTGACACCTTCTCATATTTGCCTATGGAAGACTATTAAGTGACACCTCATATTTGCATATGGAATACTATTCAAAAAGAAGTTTTCAAACTCGTTTGTCACTGAATTAATTCAGCCAAAACCCAGAGCTAATGCATGAAGCACAATTTTCCACTTCACATTCAATTTCTTTTTGCACCGAATGACATACCTTAATCAGTTCGCTGTCAATTTCAGTGTTGTGGATATGAATATAGTCTATAGTCTTCCAACCAGTACCGATCGAGTTTGTTAGCCATTCGAAAATACGGGTGACTCGCTACTAAGTGCGGGATAGCAAACACGCAATATTTTCGCCCACGTCACTTCTTGGCCGCCATTTAATCAGTTTATATGGAAATAAATGCCCGTTTACCCTGTATAAACCCGTGTGACGGCCCTCTCAGTTAACGTGTTGTGATACTGGTTCTCCTATCTCTGCCGCACTGTTGACCGTTTCCATGCAGCGCCACATACAGGTCAGTACTGTGGCGGAGCATAAGTTAGCAATGCCTTATTTACGCGCAAAGCAAGTAGAACTGTACCGTTTTGAATGTCCTTGAAGGGAAAAGTATTAGTGGGGGACCTTATGATGGATATTTGAGGGTATCCTGCACATCTTGTTAGAAACAAACTCCGTGTTGTATGTTGCACTTTGGACATCAGGGATTCAGTTGCCCATGGGAACCACGGTGTCACTCAACCGAAAGTGGGCGTGGTCGGCTCCGAAAGTAGGTCACTGCAAAATTTAAATAATTTTCTGGGTGTTAGAATAATACCAGTTTGTTGTTGTTGTTGTTTGTGTATATATTTTTTATTTTGTATTTTTTTTAACAAAGAATCCATGAGCAAATTATGTCTGTTTTATCTCCACATACTTGAAACTACTAGCGGTGTAATCAGTATATGACAGCATGAGTAAATTGGTACAACTTTACTAAGTAGGTCACTGTGTCCTATTATATATATATATATATATATATATATATATATATATATATATATATATATATATATATATATATATTATATATATATATATATATATATATATATATTATATATATATATATATATATATATATATTACGTTTTTGGGATTAATTTTACGAATTATATGGGTTAATCTTAAAACAATTTAATCTTTGTTTACAAAAAAAAATTCTTCTTATTAATAATCGCATGTTTTTTCTTATACGGTATTTACATAAGCCTGAAGTTGTCTCGGCTGTCGGGTACGATTAGGTCAGTTGTGACCTGTATGCCCTAGGTGTGAAAATCAGACAGTTTTCTGCACCACTTTTTCGGAGTCATATGTAAAACAGCTAACATACTTTAAATGCTTTCTTTACAAAAAAAATCTTTTCATTAATAGCCGCATGATTTTTTAAAAACAGTGTTTGCATAAGCCTGCTGTTTGTCCCCGCCCTGGGGTAGGATTAGGTCAGATTGTGACCTGTAAGCCCTAGGCTTGAAAATCAGCAAGAAAATTGCAAAGTTGATTCTCTGATACGTCAAATGTTAGTACTGCGACGAGTGACGTATAACATCGAGTCGTCACAATGTACACGGCGCCGTGGGACTAATGATGCCATGACGTGAAGCTTGAAGTGACGACATTTCGCTGCTCGTGCTATTATTCTTCTTTAGAATAATCCAGACCAAAAAGGTGACTGCCAAGCGTGTAAAATGCAAAGAAGTACCCAACGGAGAAAGAAACACGCTTAGAAAGACGGGTACAACACAATTTATTAATATTTCGGGTAAATACCCTTTGTCAAAATAGACAAACAAACAGAGATTAGCCGCTAATTATCTTCATCGCAGAAGGAATGTGGCTACTTATCTTCATTCGCAGAAGGAATGAGTTGCCACATTCCTTCTGCGAATAAAGATAAGTAGCGGCTAATCTCTCTGTTTGTTTGTCTATTTTGACAAAGGGTATTTACCCGAAATATTAATAAATTGTGTTGTACCCGTCTTTTCTAAGCGTGTTTCTTTCTCCGTTGGGTATTTCTTCAGAATAGCTATGCTACGCCAGACCACAGAGCTTACGAATGGCGGGAATCGCCGTGTGTCCGTCTTTATTTCTGTGTGCCAGTGTGTGTGAATTAGAGGGTGGCCGGGTTAGAGTAGAAGGAGATGGATTTCTGTCGCTACACGAGCCCACAGAGCGTACTAATGGCGGGAAACACCGTGTGTCCGTCTTTGTTTGTGTCGGCGCCGACGTGTGTGTTGATCAGAGGTTGGCTTAGAGAGGAGGGAAATGGATCAGCATAATACGCCTACAAATATGAACAAATATGAACAACTCTGAATGTTCCTAAAAGATAAACGCATCTGAGCTCCAAACAATACGGTAGACTTGGGGTGAAATCCTCAGGTTGTTTATTTTCTTTGTACACAGCAGACTGTAGAGCCACTCATGACGACTGTGTCATGGACAAATACGCTAAGGACACGGCACTGACAGGACAGATTACAAACGAGGACGACAGACACTATCGACAAGAGAGCGACGATTTTGTAGAGTGGTGCGATAGAAACTTGAATAACACTATCGCAAATCAAGAGAGATGGTCATAGATTTAAAAAAAAAAACAAACATCATCCTAATCCTGTTGTCATCAAGGGAACAGTAGTTGAGCGTGTAAAGTCCTACAACTATTTAGGTGTTCTTTTTGACAACGCGCTCAGCTGGAAACAAAACACAGAGGCTATTGTGAAAAAGCGCATACCCATCTTTACTGTTTGAGAAAACTCGGATCATTTAATGTAAGCACTCAGCTTTTACAGATGTCTTACTGCTCCAGTATTGTTAGCGTTCTATCCTTTGGACTGACGTGCTGGGGCAGATATTTCTGAAAAGAGTTCAAGATCATCTTAACAAAGTAATAAGGAAAGCGGGCGGGGTGGTTGGTAGAGCACAAGATACTTTGGACACGCTGTGCAACAGACGGATTTACGAACAAACTGGCTGACATTCTTGATGACAAAACACATCCACTTAGAATGATATGAATTTGACAGCAGACGTATCGAACGAAGTGGCAGACTTCGAGTATCCAAACGTAATACATCACGTTATGCAATCTCTTTTGTCCATCACGCTGTTGCTCTTTTCAACAGTAATATCAGTAGATATAGTTTCTGTCAACATTTTTTTAGTTTTATATTTAAGTCCTAGCCCATTCAATAGTTCATTGCAACATTGCTGACACCAGAAGCACACGGGGTATAAGTGTTTCTGATGCCAGAATTGTTACAGTTCATTTCTTTAACTGAGAGTTATAGTTTATTTAGTTAATTGAATGAGTGAATGATGATGTCATGTGTTGTATGGGCAGACAGTGAATTTTCCCATGAGGGATTAATAAAGTATTATTGTATTGTATTGTACCACCGAGCCACCCAGCTCCCCTTCTTTAAATAAGTACTTTCAAATAGATACGATGAAGTGAAATAAAGACAGGAAAATCCAAACAAAACCACATGCATCTGAAACTGGAAGAACAAATAAATCCGGTCGTATACTGAGTGCAAGCGATTAAAGCGTATCCCAAGGAAACGCAGTAATCACATATATACACGTTATTGGCAGGCTTTGGCTTATTGTGACGTACCACGTATAGATGCGCGGCTGTTCGCCGCGTATCCGCCTTCGGCACGTCTCGAAAGAGTTAATCAAATGTGTTAGATACTATATTAAATACTATATGTGTGTTAGATACTATATTAAACTATTCGTTCCACGTTTCTAGACCTGTATCCTGAAATGTCCACGCCGGCTCTGACGGGCCCTAACGGTGACGGCGCCATAGCATGTACTGTCAGCACAAGCGATACGAGTTCGAGTGCCCGCTACAGGGTGTCGTGGTACCTGGATGGTCAGCCCTACCCCAGACAGAGGGAGCTCAACCTTCCGCCAGGATCACATGTGGCTGTCTACAATATTCTGGATTTGCCGAAAAATGGAAAGGTAGAATGCAGTATTTGAGTCTACTAACAAATAACACCACACATCACAATGTAGTTTTGTGTGCAGCGACATGCTCCTTATGTGCAGTAGTAATGAAATACTTCTTAGTCAGGGCGGATCCAGAGGGTGTCTGGACGGAAAGGGGGGGGGGTGGATCCCCCACTTTTCCCGCGCCTCGTCTCCATCCTTCCTCACCCCCTACCCCACCCCCTGTTTTCCAGAGCAAATCCAGACTGGCAGGTGCGTATAAATCAAAGAAAATCCGAAGAAAGAAATATGCTTAGAAAGAACAATTTCACACGCTTGGCAGTCACCTTTTTGGTCTGGAGAACAATTTCAGTTCAGTTGTGTTTAAATTGTTATTTATTAGTGCGATCCTTTTGGGGAATTTTCTTTACAAGTGTATTATTATTTCGTAACTGTTCTTTATACCCTTGTTTATTTTTTGTTGGGAGTTTCTCAGACATACTTACAGTTTTCAGGGCTCACGGTTTTTATTTCTTGAAAATTTTTCTTCTTTATCTCGGGACACAGCACAGTTTTTCGGACTTTTTCTTTTACTGAGGGGCTGATCATATCTACATGCACCTGTCCTCCCCGCTTCCACCCCACCCGCCGAGTAAAACAAGGGTAAATGGGCAAGTCTGATTCTTTATGCAAACCAGACCATTAACTCATTCAGCCCGGCGCACGTATTTCCCAAATTTTGGAGGCGTCATGTAACGACTAAGCACCTGTTGCAGGAGATGGATCGACCATGACAATTCAAAGGCAGTGCCAGAATAGGTAGGCGCCGACAGGCGCCAAGCTAATCTGGCACTACCCTTGAATTATCATGGTCGACCCATCTCCTTCTGTAGTGCGTCAAGGCTGAATGGGTTAAGGTGACTGCCAAGCGTGTAAAATGCAGAGAAGAGTCCAACGGAGAAAAAAACACGCTTAGAAAAGACAATGACAACACAATTTATTAATATTTCTGGTAAAAACCCTTTTTCAAAATAGATAAACAAAATTTAATATAGAGTTCAGTCGCTACTTATCTTTATTATCGCAGAAGGACTGGGACAACTGAAGGATGTAACGTAAAATAAAAGAACAAAAGTGCGTAAAAAAAGAAGAAGTAAAATAAAAATGACGTCAACTAAAAACTCACAAGAGACTGAGAGAAAGTAATCACGAGCTACAAGGAGTGTGTGTGTAAGCGGTGTATTTCTGAAGTATTTCTTGCTCAAGAAATCCCATGAAGAGGTCAGCATTTGTTTTCCCATTTCACAACTACCTACTGTCCACTACGACCGCTAACCCATTACTGAAACTGAAAATTTACGTTGATTCAATGATTTATTACTTACTGTGTACCGTGCTAAATGCTGTGTTTTTCCCCGGGGCCCTCCCGTTTTTCCCAGAGGTAGTCCTCAACTTGAAGGTGCTATAAAGTTTGCCTTCGGGTTTAGCAGGCTTCGTGTATTAGACACTCAGCCTACTTCGTCACCAGGGAAATCCCCGTTCTTTCTTCTTCTTCCTCTTCTTCTTCTTCTCTCTCTCTCTCTCTCTCTCGCTCTCTCTCTCTCTCTCTCTCTCTCTCTCTCTCTCTCTCTCTCTCTCTTTCTTTCTGGCCTCACGCACACGCACACGCTTTCACGCTTGCTCGCGCTTAACACACACTCTCCTTATAGCTCGTAATCACTTTCTCTCCGCCTCTCTCTTGTGAGTACGCGTACGTAGTGCTGATAGCTATGTATCTTCCTATCAGAAAGATAACAAAGTGTAAGAAAATGGCAAAGTCCGAAGTGCTTTTTTATAAAGGGAAGTCTAGAAAAATGACAATGTCCGACGCGCCCTTTATACAAGAAAATCTTTAAACAACCCGACAGAGTTCTCAGCCTCCGTTCAGGAGAGAAACTTATTAAACATTGACGAAGTCCGAAGCGTCTTTTACAATGGAAAAGTGTAGAAAAATTACTAAGTCAGAGAGGGCCTTTGGTGAAAGACAGTCTCTACAAAAATGACGAAGCGCCCTTTGTAAAGGGAAGCCTCGGAAAAACGTCAGAGTCCGAGGCGCCCGCTACAAAAGAGAGCCACCCGAAAAATGGCAAAGTGCCGAAGCTCCCAAGCGTTCTCAGCGCCGGTGCAAGAGAGAACTCCAAGAAAACGGAGCGCCCTTTGTAAAGGGAAGCCTCGGAAAAACTAAAGTCCGAAGCGCCCTGTCTAAAGGATAACAGCCCCCCCCCCCCCCCCAAAAAAAAAAAAAAAAAAAAAAAAAAAAAGAAAAAAAAAAAAAAAAAGAAAAAAAAATGTCAGAGTCCGAAGCGCCCTTTACAAAGGATAGCCGCCCAAAAATGGCGAAATCCCAGGTCTCCCAAAAAGTGGCACTCCCTTCTCAAGGTCTCGTACTGCATGGGTCAGGACACACGTGAAGAACAGATTGATCATCACGAGGGCAAGAACACAACCTTGTTTCACACCGTTGGAAATGTCGAAGGGTGCGGATGTGTTACCGTTTGACTAGACAACTCCTACCATTCCATCATGGAAGAGGCGGCTGATGTTGGTGAACCTCCTGGGGCAGCCGAGCTTTGCGAGGATGTCCCAGAGCGCTTCTCTATTCACGGTGTCGAATGCTTTAGTCAAGTCTATGAAGACGGCATAGAGGTCCATGTGCTGCTCAGTGCATTTCTGATGGACCTGTCTCACAGAGAAGACCATGTCGACTGTGCTGCAGCCGGGTCTGAAGCCACACTGAGCCTCTGAAAGTGCTTTCTCAGATACAGAGCTAATCAGGCGGTTGAGGATGACTCTCGCGAGGATCTTGCCAGCGATGGACAAGAGTGAGATCCCTCGGTAATTGGCATAGTCTGCTTTGCTGCCCTTGTTCTTGAACAGGGAGACGATTGTAGTATCTCTGAATTCCTGTGGCATGTTCTCCTCTGCCCAGATGCATGTCAGAATGTTGAGAAAGGCATCAAGGGTCTCAGGTCCAACTGCTTTGAAGAGCTCTGCGGGGATGCCGTCCATGCCTGCAGCCTTGCCGGAGCTAGTCTGTTTGATCGCTTTCTTGACCTCGTCCAGGGTGGGCGTAAGGTCAGGGTCATCCAGTGTCTGCTTCTGTGGAATCATGTCCAGGGCCGTGAGGTCGACAGTGGAAGGTAGGTTGAGCAGATTTGAGAAGTTTTCTCTCCAGCGCTCAGTGATGCTGCCTTTGTCCTTCAGCAAGGTGAATCCGTCAGAAGAAAAGAGAGGGGTTGTGCTGGGTCTGGCAGGGCCTTAGACAGCTTTCATAGCGCTGAAAAACTCCTTGGAGTTGTTGGATTCAGCAAAGTGTTGAAGTTCTTTTGCCTTGCTGTCACACCAGGTGTCCTGCATGTTGCGGAGCTCTCTCTGGGCTTTTCTCTGGAGGTGTTTGAAGCGGTCTTTCTTGGACTCGATGAAGGCACTGCACGTTTGCTCCAGTAGCTTGTTGATCTCGTCATTGTTTTCATCGAAAGAATCCTGGTGTACCCTCTGCTTGAGTCCAAGCACGTCTTTGGCAGACTCCGTCACCATCCCTTTGAACGGGTTCCACATTTCAGTTGGGTTGCCAGTCAATGGTCCATGGGCAGTTAGCAGGTCATCAAGGTGGGACTGGAAGTTTTCCTTGACGTCCGGCGCTTGTTACGTGTTGAGTCGTAGTCGTAGTATGATATCACACCAGACGCACGCACGTAAGGATCTTTTTAAAGAAACTTCATTCAACTGCAACCCGTCACACGTGGCTTAAGGTTGTAGACAATACTGGAGTAACAGTTCCAACAATATTTTATTTCAGCGATGCGATCTCCACACAATGCATTCCCAAATGCATCAACACTGATACAATGTCTCCTCTTCGAAATATCAACACTGGCGACACACTGCGTTTCACTTACAACGTACTCCAATGTACACCATATACGGGCCACGTACCTACGATAAACTGTGTGTCCCTACAACTGACAATGTATGACAATGTACACACGTGCTTCCTAGCACCATTTTTTAAATTTTTTTTATAGTAGAACAACTTTCCAGAATAATCTAATGAAATCACACAACGCAACCAATCAGAACGGAACACGTAACTGAAACTCATAAATATTAATAAAAAAGAACTTTCTATAATAATTACAATAGTCTACAAAAATTCGACTGCTAATTTCAACCCCAAATCCCTGTGTGTAATGACATCACACAAAAGTATGGCAGAAATCCCAGTGTGTAATGACATCACACAAAAGTATGGCAGACCGTTCACGACCTTTCATAAAACACACTGACTGGCTGTTAATTTCACGCGCACAGAAAACAACTATGACTAAAAATAGAGCGGCTATATTACTGTGTACCCCCAGCGGGTCTGCCCTAGGGGACCTTGGTGGGGTTGTCTACTTTTTAGTTCCTAGGGTCACCTTGTCTAACCCCTGCAAGGTGGGTTCTACTCTTTTGGGGGTTTGTATTTCTGTCTTTATGGGCCATTCATCTGTATTTTTCTTTTGAAATTCTCCCTCCTGTCTGCGCTTCTTGCAGTCCTTTTCTTCATTTAGCGCAGGCACGTCCTGAGAAGGCCTTTGTTGTTTGCGGGACGTAAAGCAATCTATACTCATACTCATATATTACTGTGTTGTAAAATGTTGCCTACTCCCCGACGTCACACATACGAGGTCACTAGACAGCGCGACCTTGCTCGAACGTTCTGATTTATTCTCAGCGAATCTACGCATAACAAAAATCGACCGCTCTTCTCCGTGCGACTTTGCTAGAAGCTTACGGACTAATCTTAGCGTATCATAACAAAGCCAATTCCGCTATCTGCGTGAACGATAAAGAATCTTACTGAAAAGGTACGCGATACGTAACCATGATAGCTCAAATAAAATATCGGATCGTTTCCTACGATTAACACATGCATGCTCTCACAGAACAACACAACCACAATCGTAACAGCGCTTCAGCTTGGCCAGGTTGAATGAAGGTCGGGTTGGCTTCGGCCTCTTCCTGTGTGCTGGTGCAACGTGCAGGTTGAGGAGAGACCGCACCAGCCGATGGTCGGTCCAGCACTCGGCTCCTCTCATGGCTCTGGTGATTCCGACCTCGCGAATATCCCGCTGGCGGATAATGACATAGTCTATGAGATGCCACTGCTTGGACCTGGGATGCATCCATGTTGTCTTGTACTTACTAACCAGCCTGAAGAGGGTGTTGGTGATGGCGAGTCCATTGTCAGCGCACAAAGTCAGCAGCAGCAGCAGCAGGCCGTAGTAGAACACTTACGGTTGTGTCAATGTCTTTTTGTCACACAACCCATTCCCGCTTCGAATACTACCGTGACCTGAAAGAATAAAGAATAGAATCACAGAGGCACATAACTAAATGTTCTTTCAGACTTTGCCTTACAATACGTACGATTCCAATAGGCTCCATAATTCAGGGGTGGATCACCTTGGGATGGTGTGGGGGGAGGGGGAGGGGGGGGGGTTAGGCGCACCACGCATGTGTGAGAACCTCTTCCACCTTTTCAACAACAGAGTTTTCAAAAATATATACACACCTGCAGACAAATCTATTCTGTGCAAATCCCATGACCCTTGACCTTTGCAAGTAGTGAACCAAATTAGTATTCATACAAAAGTCTTATGATCTGCTACATCTTTGCCAAATTTGGTTGAAAAGTTTAGCAAATATGCTATTAAAAAACTAAATTTTACAAACAAATTTCACACCACTACAGATTTCACATCATCTACAGATCTCTTGTGACCATTGATCTTTTCAAGGTGTCATGCAACTTAGTATGCATAGAAAGGTCTTACCATCAGGTATCTCTTTCCCATGTTTAGATCTGAAGCGGCGATTAGTATTTGAGAAAAAAACACACACCTAAATTTGTTAAAATATGGCTATTTCCTGATACCCTGTGACCTTGACCTTTGACGTAGGTCACTAAAATATTTATGTCAAGAAAGGTCTTGCCACAAAGTATCCTTGGACCAAGTTTGAGGACTGTGGCTGGAATAATTTCCCAGAAAATGCCAATATTAAAGTTTACAACAGACGACGACGGCAAACGGAGGACCACGATGAACATACAATCATAGTCCACAAGCTAGGAAGGTCTACCGTGCACCCCCCCCCCCCCCCAGTACTCAATAAGATGGGTTTCAAAGTGTTTCTTATTATGTCCTGAGATGTGTAAGCCATGTTCCCCGAAAATCCTTAGGAACACAGCAGAGATATATCCGATGGCGCAAGGGTACCCCCATTCACGCTCTTTGCAGGTGCTAAAGTGAGGTTGCGAAACAATTTCCTCTAAATAAATCAGAATTCATTCCAGAAGCCCAAATCACACGTTCTGCAGCCTCTGCAAAAAAAAAAAAAAAAAAACAGAATGAAAAAATATTGAATCTCTGGCTCACAGTGAAGGTATTTGTGCACCCAGCAAATGACCATTTCTGCGAAATCGCAAAAAAAGACAAAAATAATGTGTCAGATGCGTTCAGACATTTTCTATAGCGCTGGCAGTCAATTTTCAGGCTTACATCATTAAAACAGGATGTCAAAATTATTATAAACTTAACTAGGTGATGCTGTGATCACTGTGAGTGCCACAGTAGTTGATTTTGTATCCCTACCCCCAAGATGTAAAAATACACAAAATTAATTAGAAAAAATTACTAAAGTTATTCCATTTCATTTTGACCTTTCTTTAACTATTACGTTTCAATAATGTGAGCATAAAGTGCAAGAAAATAAGGTAAGTCAGCATCCTTTACGGTACATTCGTGGTGAATGATAGCTTTTTCCCATTTAAAATTGCCGAATTGGGAAACGTACGTTGTTTCCGGTGCCCTCAGAAATTTTGTATACAACTGATAGGTCTTTGTTAGGTTTTATTGGTTAGGATAGAGTACCACAGTTACTCCCAACATGATTTTGTGATGCTATGATGCATTTAGGGGCCACAGTGGCTGAATCTGCTGCCCTACCCCCATTTTACAGTACGCAAAGTAACGCAAAATAATCATAAAAATTGCTTACGTCATACTCCTTTGTTTAAATATTTTTTGTTGCTAGTTTTTTTTAAAGTATGCATATTGAGCATAACAAGTTGTGATCATTTCATTAATTTCAATGTAACCCATCAATTTAATTGTAACTATTTTTAACTGGCTGATCTTTTAGGTGATATTTTACCTAGCGTAAGGCGGGTCTAGTAAGGTCTCCCCTTTTCCTTTCATTTATTTTCATCTAGAAATGTGTAAATATGAATATGCGTAATAAAGTTTCATGGTTCCTAATAGCCAAAACAATGTTATATAAAAAATACTTAGTTTCCACATGTCGACCACTTCCACCTTCTGCAACGTTCAATTTTTTTATGGCCGTCTTTAAATCTTATATTGTTCTGGCTGCTAATAAGTGAACTGTCAAGAGCTAGGCAGCATATTTTCAGAGTTTTGTGTATAGGGGCGTGTCTTCTGGTCAGAACTGCCAGCAGACCGCTTCTCTGTATGGACATGTTTAGAGAATGTGCTAAGGAGACTGATTTTCTACGCCAAATTCGCATAGGGCTATTTCCGCATGACCCAGTCTCACGAGGTGAGTCCAGCAGGGTCCTTACGGTATGTGAACATTTGTGAAAGTTGTTAAAAAATGACAAGGCTTTTTCAGGGCCCTGGAAAGTCTGTCAATTTCAGTCCTTTTCCTTAAAGTCTGTGAAAGTTTGTAAAAATGACAACGTGCTGGCAAACTTTTGTCTACTTCTTTTTTTTTCTCCCCCAATTTGTGACTATTCCAATGCGAACGATCATGCTGACGCTCGTTGCAAGTGATCTATATTTAGCTCTGATCATAAAGTGACTGCATGGCCTTTCTGCCGAACATTCTGATTGGTTGTACGCCATTCGCTAAGCGTTCTTTTATTTTGGTATCTCTTCATGCATTAGGCACGGAAGCTTCAAATAATTGCTGACACAGAGTGATCTGATTAAAGTGTGTAAACCTTCAGGCTTCAGTTTGGGTTTGTGAAATGCTCCTGCTTTTCTGTATGGACCCAGTCGAGAGTAATCAGTGCGTAGATGAAAGATGGTGGCCTGGCTCTCCCTGTTCAGCTTGTTGATGTCATCTGCCCACGGGCTGCAGCCGCCATTCTGCTGTTGCCAATCACTTTGTTGTTGTAGTGTCTCCATTCCCAGCTAGTCCAGAATGCACTGGAATCCATTGCAGCACTATTTTGTGGACAAGGCATCCAGTCTATCTTGAAGCTTCCTGGTGAGATCAGTGGATCAAGCTGCTGCCTTTCCCTAGCTAGTGATCTGCTGCTGTGTTGAGCACCTGCAGATCTGTACGATAGTTGGAGCTGCTGCTGCCAGCTGGTAAGTAGAGGGAGGTAGTAGTAGTGCGGTCTGCACAACAGATGTACACGCCACTTCCTTCATTCCGCACGGCATCTTGTGTGGTATCACAGCTGCTGTGAGGGTAGCGCTTGTGCACAACCTCCAGCAAGATGGCTTTGTGCAGTGCCGCGACCTTTGGCAAAGAGTCCTGGAACATTGTTTATGTTGTCTTGAAGGCTCTTTCGAGATGTCCAGGTATCTGAAGGGAGCTGTTCACACATCTTTGGGCTTGGTTCCAGGACGTCAGTATTAGCCCTTTGCAGGACCTTCAGTTGGCGGTTCAGATTTGGGCATTTCTGACGGTTCTTGGTCTGCTCCTGTAGTCTCCCATGCTGTCGGTGTTTAGTAAGTCTCTTCATCGTGTGTGCTGTTCTGCATTCCAGTGGCTCCAATGTCCTCCATTTCCTAAATTGGGGTGCTCCAGATGTCTCTAAGAATGTCACTGCATCATGAGAATGACCCATGTTCTGCATCTTGTCAAGCCTGGCTTTTTGGGTTTTGCAGGCAGTGTTTCATGTTGTCGATGTATCTTGGTACAGGACAACTGGTCTGACCGAGCAGGTGTTTGCTTGTGCCAGGATGCTGTAATTTGCGCCAATGTGGTCCCCACCAGTTTCTTCATCAGAGACTTTTTGTTTTGCAGCTCTAGCTTCCATGGCATCAATGTGAGGCCTCCTCGTGAATCCAGTAATTTATTTGTTGCCAGTAAAGTTGGCCTGTCTGTTTTTAGTACTGGAAGGTCTCCAGTTTTGAGGTGACCTCTTCCGTCTGATTGAAAGAGATGGTCTAGCAGTTTGAGTGACCTCTTTCAGTCCAGCTGCTAACTCTATTGGCAGCATCCTGGATTCTGGAGGATGCTATTTCTTTATGTTCTGCTGCGCTCCACACTGCAAAGTCATCTGCATGGAGGATGTTCGTGACGAACCTTGGTACTGTTGTTCTGATGTCATTAATGTAGACCACAAACAGCATTAGACACATCTCCCTGAGGTACACCTTCCCCGAGTTTGACAAAAGTGCTGAATGTGCAGACGATAGAAGCTTCAGCGGCAGCCCCTGTTAAGCATGCCTTAAATAAAAAGAATTACAATTAAATTGATGGGTCACATTAAAATTAATGAAATGATCACAAATGTTTATGCTCAATATGCATATTTTGTTAAGAAAACTGGCAACAAAAATATTTAATCAGAGGAGCAATTGTTATGATCATTTTTTTGTTCCTTTGCGTACTGGTAAAATGGGGGTAGGGCAGCAGATTCAGCCACTGTGGCCCCTAAATGCATCACAGCATAATAAAATCAGGTTGGGAGTAACTGTGGTACTCTATCCTAAACAATAAAACCTTAAAAAGACCTATCAGTTGTATACAAAATTTCTGAGGGCATCAGAAACAACGTACGTTTCCCAATTCGGCAATTTTAAATGGGAAAAAGCTATCATTCACCACGAACATACCGTAAAGGATGCCGACTTTCCTTATTTTCTTGCACTTTATGCTCACATTATTGAAACTTAATAGGTAAAGAGAGGTCAAAATAAAATGGAATAACTTAAGCAATTTTTTGTAATTAATTTTGTGTATTTTTACAACTTGGGGGTAGGGATACAAAATCAACCACTGTGACACTCAAAGTAATCACAGCATCACCTAGTCAAGCTTATTATAATTGTGACATCCTGATTTAATGAGGTAAACCTGAAAATGGATTTTCAGTGCTATAGAAATTGTCTGAAGGCATCTGACACATTATTTTGTCTTTTTTTGCGATTTCGCAGAAATGGTCGTTTATTGTGTGCACAAATACCTCCACTGTGAGCCAGAGATTCAATATTCTTTCATTCCGTTTTTGCAGAGGATGCAGAAGGTGTGCCTTGACATAATATTGCCTGATTTTTGCTTCTGGAATGAATTTTGATGTATTTAGAGGAAAATATTTCGCAACCTCATTTTAGCACCTGCGAAGAGCGTGAATGGGGGTACCCTTGCGTCATCGGCTATATCTCTGCTGTATTCCTAAGGATTTTCGGGGAACATGTCTTAAACATCTCAGGACATACTAAGGAACACTTTGAAACCCATCTTATTGAGTGCTGGGGGGGGGGGGGAGTGCAAGGTAGACCTTGCTAGCTTATGGACTATCACCGGCCCAATACACAGACCCATTGCATAAACTCACTTTTGCTATCACACAAGCCAAAAATAGTCAAACATAGGAAAAGAAGAGCAACACATTTTGTCTCCGGCAATTATTGGGACAATAAGGTGACCAGACATTGACCCTGGTTCGTGCACATGCCACTACCCCCCCCTCCCTCTCCCCATTAGTTTAACCCATTTTGACCTAGGTCCGTTTCCATCAAACCTCTCACGAGTCAAACCTGCTGTTCAAAGCCATCTTCTGATGGACAACAGGGGTGAGCGCTCACAGAAGATTCTACTGTAACTACTTGTACATGCTGCCACAGCAGTACACAGCAAACAGTAGTGGTGGCGATAGGCAAGCACTAGGGAGTTAACTACATACCTCTTCATGGCAGGCTATTTTCCAAGCAGGCGACAAAGTCGTTTCCTCTTGTACACCTCCCTTTCTGCTGGTCCATCCACTGCTGGTGCAGATTAGAGAGCTCTACGCAGACTTGATGAAGGAGTATTATAATATCATTTTTGTTTGGGTCCCAGGGCATGTGGGCATCGAAGGCAACAGAATCGCAGATTCTGCTGCCAACGATGCCCGCAACGACCCTGTCCCTAACGCACAGACTGTTTATAGTGATTTTAAACCTGTGATTAATGCGTACATAGCCCGTGAGTGGCAGTCCGAGTGGGACAAAGAGGAATCTAACAAGCTGCATGACGCTCTTCCTAAGGTGACCGACAGTCTACCTTACCGCTGCGGCAGCCGCCGTGAGGAGACTGTCCTTGCTCGGCTCCACATCGGGCACACGTATGTTACACACTCTTATTTACTAAAACAGGAGGAGCGTCCATGGTGTTATGCCTGCGATGAGAAGTATTCATTTAAACACATTTTGCTGTCTTGTGCCGATTTAATTGACACATGATTTAAACACTTCACAGCAGACTCCTTGAAGGTTTTGTTCCGGGATGTACCCCCGGACAAGATCTTCAGTTTTGTGAGAGAGTGCAATATTTTTCATAAGATTTGAGTATTCACAGACTATGATAATTCTATTATTTTGACTTTTTTGAGAGTCTGTAGATGTTTCCTTTAAAGACCTGTGCGACATTTTAGCATGAAATATTTTAAAGATATATTTACATCTTGTCTTAAGATTGGCCAGATTTTTACCCATCCCGCCGTGAGATGGCCTTGGTTGCCTGCTCGGCGTTAAACCCAAATAACTAATAACTAACTAACTAATAACCTTTCTGCAGGTCACACTCGTAACCCTGGGGGGGCAGCAGTGCACTCCATCACTGCAAAACACAGCCTGCAACACACTTGAGTACACACGAAATCGAACACACACACACACACACACACACACACACACACACACACACACACACACACACACACACACACATGCACACACATGCACACACACACACACACACACACACACACACACACACACACACACACACACACTTGTACACACAGTTATTTATATTTTGTTCAACAAACAGGATAGGCAACGCCAATATGACTCACGTGTATGACCGATACGTGTGACCTTTGCGACAATAAGTAAAGGGCTCGCTTTAGCAGCGAAGTTCACATGAAAAAAGTTAATTCTTTGTATCGTCGGGGCATTAAATTAATACTTCCCGGTCCTACTTCGACTGACAAAAAATTAAAATCGCTCAAGTTACTAACATTGAATAAACTGTTTGAATTTAATCGCTGTGTTTTACTGCACAAGATCATGCACGGAAAAGCCCCTATCTATATCCCCCGTAGTCTTGCCGACCGTTGGAGCACCACTGATGACTTGGCAACCAGCTCCCTCCATTCCTCTGGAAAAGCCCCACCCTATCTAAAAACTCTATTTTTCGACAATAATAGGAAAAACACGATAAATAGTTCGATCCACCTTCCAAAAATTAGATTAGACATATGTAAAACCAGCCTGTCCTTTTCAGGCGCTAAAGCGTGGAATATTTACCTCCACACCTGAAATCAATTTGTAAGATTAGCGTCTTCAAAGATCGCCTCCATAAATATTTATAACGTCACATCCGTCCGCTCAGTGGATCACTGATACCGTCAGAGACGAGAAGCTTGAACGACATAGACTTGAACGCCAGTGGCGGGCTAGTCGGCTCACAATCCATCGCGAGCTCTACACACGCCAGCGTAACCATGTCAGTCAAGTCAGTGGAACAGGCTGCCCGAAGGGAATTTTACAGTGCTAGTCTCCAGCTGTTCCTCTAGCAAGCAGTTGTATGCAGCATACAATGAGCTGCTTGGTAAACAGAAAGGGCCTGTACTTCCTACTAACATTATTGCAGCTGAACTACCTGACAGGTTCTGTGTGTAGTTTGATGATAAAATCAGCCAAATTCGTGATGACCTTGACGTCAGGGTTGGCAACGCAACGTTTCATCCATTTGACGGTGTTTGTCTGTCAGAATTCTGTCCTGTAACAGAGCAGTTTGTGTCTGAACCCATCACCAAATCCGCATCGAAATCATGTGTGCTTGACCCACTTTACACAGATCTACTGAGAGACTGTGTGGATCTCATTTCTGCGATTACACGCATTATCAACAATTCCTTGACCTCTGGCGCTGTACCTCCCCAGTTCAAGCAGGCTGTTGTCACACCATTGTTAAAGAAACCTGGACTTGACCAAAATGACTTGAAAAACTTTCGTCCCGTTTCCAGTCTCCCATTTATTTATCTCTCTTGTCTCTTGGCTTGACTTCGCGAACGAAGATTTTATAGGAGTTGCCCACGACGTCTGCAGGCTTGTTCGTGGCTGCGGAGGCCAATCCGGGACAGGCAGGTTCGACCGCAGTGGCTGCAGGGGGAGGTATGGCCAGGGTTTTGAGTTGCGGCATCTCTGTTTTTTCTCCTGAGCCGCTTGTCCTTAAGGCTAGCTCTGCGAGAGTCCTCAAAGGAGACAGCTGCCTTGTAAATGGTGGAGCGCCAGGTGTCACGGTCCGCAGCAAGCGAAGACCAATGGTGGTGGTCGATTTGGCAGGCACTAAGTGACTTTTTGAGACAGTCTTTGTATCTCTTCTTTGGTGCCCCTCTGTCACGGTGTCCAGTAGCAAGCTCGCCGAACAGGGTGATCTTTGGTAGGCGATGATCCTCCATCCTGGAGACATGCCCCGCCCAGCGGAGCTGTGTCCGCAGCAGCAAAGCCTCGATGCTCACAGTTTCAGCCTGTTCAAGGACCTCGACGTTGGTGACATAGTCACTCCAGTGAATGCCCAGGATGGTGCGCAGGCAGCGCTGGTGGAAGCGTTCGAGGAGTCGTAGTTGGCTGCGGTAGAGGGCCCAGGACTCGGAACCATACAGCAGGGTGGTGAGGACCACAGCTCTGTACACGCTGATCTTGGTGCCTGTTTTCAGCTGTTGATTGTGCCACACCCGCTTGAAAAGTCGCCCGAAAGCGCTGTTCGCTTTTGCCAGCCTGCTGTCAAGCTCCTTGTCCAGCTTGGCGTCCGACGTGATAATGCAGCCAAGGTAAGTAAACTGGTGCACTGACTTTAGTTGAGACTCGCCAATGGTGATGTGAGGAGGGCGATACACTGTCTTGGGTGCCGGCTGATGGAGGACCTCTGTCTTTTTCAGACTGACCTCGAGTCCAAAGAGCTGGGCAGCGTCTGCGAAGCAGGACGTGATGCGCTGCAGGGCTCTCTCTGTGTGTGCAACGAGGGCAGCGTCATCAGCAAAAAGCAGCTCACGAATCAGTTGGTCTAGGGTTTTCGTGTGGGCCTGCAGTCGTCTGAGGTTGAACAGGCTGCCATCGAGACGATACCTGATGTACACTGCATCGTCATCATCGAGGTCCACTGTGGCCTGCTTCAACATCAAGCTAAAAAAGACGGTGAAGAGGGTCGGTGCCAGCACGCAGCCCTGCTTTACGCCGTTGAGAATAGGGAATGGTTCTGAGAGGTCATTGTTGAGTCTGACCTGGCCTTGCTGGTTCTTGTGTAGCTGGACAATCATGCTGAGGAACTTTGGGGGACAGCCAAGTCGCTCCAGGATCTGCCACATGCCTTGCCTGCTCACAGTGTCGAACGCTTTTGTTAGGTCAACAAACGTTACGTACAGCCCTTTGTTCTGCTCGCGGCACTTCTCCTGAAGCTGTCTCAGCACAAAGACCATATCGGTGGTGCTCCTGTTTGCTCCGAAGCCACACTGGCCCTCTGGGAGGTGGTCTTCAGCGATGGCAGGTACCAGCCGATTCAGGAGCAGCCTTGCAAGAATTTTCCCAGCAATGGACAGCAGGGTAATTCCCCGATAGTTGGAACAGTCAGACTTCTCGCCTTTGTTCTTGTACAGGGTGATAACGACAGCATCACGGAGATCCTTTGGTAGTGTTCCTTCCTCCCAGCAGCAGAGAAAGAGGTCATAGAGCTTGTTGTGCAGTGCTGTGCCTCCATGTTTCCAGATCTCTGGCGGTATTCCATCAATGCCTGCTGCTTTGCCACTCTTGAGCTGGTGGATGGCTGTGAGGGTCTCTTCAGCGGTGGGCGGTTCGTCCAATTCAACCTTTACTGGGAGTTGTGGGATTTGTAGGACGACTGCTTCTTGAACAGTGCGCTCAGCGCTGAAGAGGCTCTGAAAGTACTCCGACCAGCGGTTCAAGATGGAGGTATTATCTGTGAGGAGTGCCTGGCCATTCGCGCTTCGCAGGGGACTTTGTACCAGGTGCCTGGGGCCATACACTGCTTTCAGTGCTTCGTAGAAGCCCCTGTAGTCACCATTGTCAGCGCAAAGCTGGGTCCTCTGTGCAAGTCTGGTCCACCACTCATTCTGGAGATCTCTGAGCTTGCGCTGGAGACTGCTGCAGACGAGGCGGAAGGCAGACTTCTTCACAGAGCAGGAAGGCTGGGCTAGGTGGGCCTGATGGGCGGCTCTTTTTTTTTGCTAGGTGTTCCTGGATCTCAACATCGTTTTCGTCAAACCAGTCTTTGTTCTTCTTTCTAGCGAAACCCAAGACTTCTGCAGAGGATTTTGCAATAGCAGTTTTCAGTTGTTCCCAGAGTGTTTCAGGGGAGGAGTCTGCTGGGTTCGCTGTGTCTTTGAGCCTGCGCTGTAAATCTGTCTGAAAGGCAGCTTTCACGTCGTCGCGCTGAAGGCTGGCAACATCAAGCTTTTTCTTGGGGGGCTCCCATTTCTTGGGTTTTGGCTTGACGTGGAGCCTGAGTTTGCAGCGGACAAGGCGGTGGTCAGTGTGGCACTCCGCACTGGGCATCACACTGGTGAGGAGGACATCACTGCGGTCTCTCTGACGCACTAGGACATAGTCGATAAGGTGCCAGTGTTTGGAGCGAGGATGCATCCAGGTGGTCTTTCGACTGTCCTTTTGCTGAAAAGTAGTGTTGGTGATGACCAGTTGCTGCTCTGCACAGAACTCCGACAGTAGGCGGCCATTGTCATTGCAGTTCCCGACGCCATGCTTGCCGAGGACTCCTTTCCAGGCTTCAGAGTCCTGGCCCACTCTGGCGTTGAAGTCGCCAAGGATGATGACTTTGTCGTCTGCAGGGGTGCTCTGTATGAGGCTGCGCAGGTCAGTGTAAAACTTGTCCTTTTCAGCAGGCTCTGCCAGGAGGGTTGGGGAGTACACACTGAGAAGGGTGACGTGTTGCTGGTGTCTCAGTGGGAGGCGCATGGACATGATGCGGTCTGAGTGACCCGTTGGTAGGTTTTCCAGCTTTATTTCTAAGCTGTTAGAAAAGGCTGTCTTGCAACAGCTTTTGGATCATGTGTCAAGAAATGACCTGCTAGAGTTGTATCAGTCCGCTTACCGCAAGCGTCATATCTGTGAAACAGCTCTCCTTCATGTGACCAACAGCCTGCTTACTTCTGCTGACGAGGGACGTGTGTCACTCTTGTCATTATTGGACCTGTCTTCGGCGTTCGACACGTTCGACCACAACATCCTTCTGAATAGACAGTGTGTCTTTTGGCATCCGTGGACGAGTCCTTGACTGGTTCTCCTCATATTTGTCCGACAGGTTCCAACGTGTCATTATACAGAATTCTACTTCTGCTCCCCTCCTTCTGAGATATGGCGTACCCCAGGGCTCAGTTCTCGGACCGGTCTTGTTTTCTTTGTACACCCAGCCTGTGTCTGAGGTGATCGCCAGTAAATGATGTGAACATGCCGATGACACACAGCTGAAGAAAGACGCTCCTCTCAAACAGTTCCCGTCTCTTCAGCATGACGTGGAACAATGTATAGAAGATGCTAAGGACTGGATAACCCTTTTTGAGGATGCAGATGATCGTCTTGTTTTATACCTGCGTATTTCTCTGTGGGCTGGCGATTGGGTGCCTGATAGGCGGGGGCAGGGGATCTAACTGTTGTCTGTCCAGCGCTGAGTGATTTGCCTTGGTTTGAGTATCTATAACTCGAGGCAAATTTGTATCGTTACATTGTTGTGTAATGTTCTGTGCATCTACTGTGGGAAATCAGGGTATTTACCCGACCACATATAGTAGCGCACGTTCGTGTATGTGACAAAATGGGGGTGGTCTGTTTTATGCAATGGACATGTATCACACTTGCCTTTTCGCCGGTGAGGATTTTACTAGATAATCTCTCTGTGGCTATCTCAATAAATTTATTTGTTTCGCCCGGCCTGTGTATTTGTAGACTCTTGAGTAAAGGGAGGTAATAGGTTACATGCACAAACTGTAGACTAGCATTCATTCGGCTATACTGACTCTAATAACTCACAGCCCTGTGAAAACGGTTAATGCAACACATTTATTACATACAACATACTTTACATAAAATCGCGGGTGCGCTCGAAAGAATTCTCTTGGGAATTCTGGCTAGAGTTCATTGAATAGAATGTCACTCAGTTCTCTTCACTGGGCTTTCTGGCCGTGAGGTTTGACCGGTTTTTGGCAGCACTCTGTCCGCTTTTGTATTTTAAGTACTTAGCTAGTGCTATGGCAGGAAGACAGGGACACGTGGCACTCTTGTGTTGGCACGTTCCCGGCTCCTGGGTTATCTCTGGGTTCGGTGGGATGTTTCAACCGGCCGACAATCGTTCCTGGCTGGTCCGCACTCGACTGGGTGCAGGTAGTTCGGTGTAGTCGGACTTGACGTCTGAAGCAGCGTAGTATCGACTGCCTCAGAGCCAGCACTTGTCAGTGTCGCAGCCTTACAACCGTCACAGCGACCCGGTTGCACCTTCTGAAATCAAGTTACGTCCAACTGCAGTTTCCCATTTAAGAGACTATTGCAGTGGAGCCGTTTCATTCTAGAAGGGTGAGCCCTCAGAACGATCCGTCATCCACTCATATATATATATATATATATATATATATATATATATATATATATATATATATATATATATATATATATATATATATATATATATATATATATATATATATATATATTTGTATATATATATATATATATATATATATATATATATATATATATATATATATATATATATATTATATATATATATATATATATATATATATATATATATATATATATATATAGGCGACGAATTTCTGCTACCTGGATCGCCACCAACCATAGCTAAATTTCCTGCAAAGGTTGACTGCCAGAAACTGGACAGCGTTATACAAATAACTAACAACAACCTTCGTCTACACATTTAACTATTTAACAAGCCTATTCAAACATGCCCACGTGTCGCCCGGTCGACAGACCTGGCAGAGAAAAGCATGGCTAAGACGTGGTAATAATATAACATGAGAGTACAAAGCATGGCAAAAGTCAAATAATACAACCAGACACCTGATTAATCGCAAATAATAGTAATGAATCGATTTTTGGTCACTGTGAACCTTTCGGAATACCGGGCTTACACTGTAACTCCTGAACCTGGATCGCAGTACACACGCAGTGGTCTTCTGAGTGAAGGTGCCATTCTCTTCAATTCGTGTAGTCGCTAGTGATCGACACACGACTTACTGCCAGTACGCAGAGTAGGAGAAAGACCGGCGCTGCCACGTGGCGTTTTCTCTTTAGGTGACCGTTTTTTCCAAATCTCGCCTCCGCGATACGTGATTATGCGCAAGGAACACTGGGAAGAGAGACGCTACAGTGATGCCTACAGGCGTTCTCGTCTACAAAGCCAGCCGGTTTGGCCGCGAAAGTTTAACCTAGTTATCCAACATTGAGTGGCCTACGCAGAGGGTCCGCTTACACTAAGCTTTCTAATAGTAGTGCTGTGGGGATGCGGCCCGCTCATGACAGTGTATGTGTATGTATGTTTTTCCTGCCTAATTCCTAAGTTCCGGAGAAAGACATGGGTTATAAGTGAGACCTGATGCATCCTTTCTGAGGATGCAGATGATCGTCTTGTTCTATACCTGCGTATTTCTCTGTGGGCTGGCGATTTGGTGCCTGATAGGCTGGGCAGGGGATCTAACTGTTTGTCTGTCCAGCGCTGAGTGATTCCCCTTGGTTTGTGTACAATTCTGCCAGCGCTAGCCTCACCTATCTGGTTTGTGAGCATATTTTGCTTGATATTATATTTGTTTATATAATACTTTTGTTTATATAATATATAGCCACTCATTCTTTGAAACACCTATTAATATATTGTATAACAAGCAAATTAATATTCATGAATTTGCTGGATATACTTTCCTTACCAAAATCCTTTGTGCTCCAAGAAGATTCGATCTTGGATACTTGCATTTTTCAAAACGGAAACACGAAATAGTTTCATACTGCAACATTAGCAAACTCCTTATGTGAAATAGTAATGGAATACTTCATAGTGTGTACGAACACTCGAAATTTATACCCTATACACACACGAACAGAGAACAGACACCAGCAAACGTGCGAATCTCTGGACCGACTCGTGAAATTGACGAGATGTCAGCTGGCGATATCGACAACCTGAGAAAAAAAACTAAATAAATAAACCTGCTGGGATTTTCTTCAAGTATGCGTGATCTAGTTACAAGCAGAAATTTACGCATGGTTATACAAAACACTGATGTCTTCATAGTCAAACGAAATCTACTCGCTGAGTCGACAGTGATATGCAGTCGACTGGCACGCATGTGTTTTGTCTGAACAGCCGCAAAATAAATGACGCGAGGCATAGTTTTGTTTTGGACGGGGTACAAAAACTGTATTGAACAACATTTTGCTTGATATAATGCCGATAACCGACAGATTGTATTACTAGACCCGAATCAAAATGTCCTTGTCTGACGACTCGGACAGCTTTTTTTAGGGTCTCACATTTGTCTGTTGCACCCCCACCCCCCTCCCCTGACGCAACTCATCCGCCGATGTAAACCTTTATTTTCTAATTATTCCCCGACGCATGCACCATTCTGCATACTGGACGAACAATTACAGGAGTCAGATTGATTGCTGGCTTAATCAAGTCAAATGCCGATTGTGGTCCTCGAAAGAAGAGCGCCTGGCGAGTACGTGTTGATAGAACGCAGTATCGGTCGTTTGACATCGGAGCGCGCGTTTTTCGCAAATATTTGCGGAAAGAACCACTTTTCTATACCAATCTCAGAACCAATATCATTCAGTGATAGTTGACCTAATACGATTTACTTATTAAAACCTCGAACAATGTGTCAGTTTTGCTGTACAGTCGTAAAAATTCAGAATTTGTTTCATCCCTAAATCTGCCCCAAATATAAAGCGCTGAATAAAAAAGATCCATTTTCACGTGAATTGTCCATGTTTTTAAACCTGAAACAGCGCAGGCATACATGAAATCTGCATGCTTGACCTAGATATAGAAATATGCCCGGGATCTATTCATGGTTATGAAAATGGCTTGTTCTTGTCTTTTCACCATTATTTTTCGACTGTAGAGTAAAATCGACAAATCATAGGAGTTCAGCAAAAAAAATCCATATTAGGTCAATTGGCACTACATGATAGTTGTTCTTAAAATGGTACAGAAAAGTTTTTCTTTGCAGAGATATTTTGTTATAAACGTTGTGCACTCCGATGTCAAACGGCCTATAACTGCAGTTTCTACGAGTGAGCCGTTCCGCGGACACTGAGTACAGACTTAGATGACAATAAATGCGGTTTCTACAAGTGAGCCATCCCGAGCACGCTCTATATCGTGCGCTGTTCAGCTCACAGAAACGTTATTTGTTGTATTATAACAACATCCATTCCACAGGCCCCTGTGCTTGTAAATTTTAACGCGGGATGCTTTCTTCCAGTTAAAAAGGTTTAGAAACTCAAACCGTCACTCCAGCTCTATTACTGTCTTTTCCACAGTTAATGTGCAAGATGAGTTCCTACTATACAGAGAACGACATCGTCAGTCCCAAACTGAGCAGCAACGCCATTGACCTTAGCGTGAGTTTCATTATTTTTATTTTTATTTCGACAGCGAAATGCAAGAGACCGCGAAGATCTGCTCTACTTGGTTGTAACCGTTATTTTAAGACAGAAAAAGGTGAAAGGCTCTAACAGATGTTCACCTTGTCTGACAGACTAGAAAGATCTAGAAGATCTAGAAGATATGTTTTGGAAGATGTCGACATCATACTACTTTGATTCCCTTTTGACGAAATACAAAAGTAAATGTGTTAGGGTTAGATTTCATGCGAATTTGGTCGAAATCCGTTTGTGACTGAAGTGTTTTAATTTCAGGCTGTCACTCGCCCGTAAGCAGCACTTGTACATACGGATTTGT
The DNA here is from genome assembly GCA_036245525.1 of Semisulcospira habei. Lineage (NCBI taxonomy): Eukaryota > Metazoa > Mollusca > Gastropoda > Semisulcospiridae > Semisulcospira > Semisulcospira habei. Next base: position 10,701,637 of record BTPG01000007.1, on the reverse strand, counting down.
GCGGTGCACATGCTGAGGAGAATTACTCGGGGCTCGATGTATATGTTTTGTAGGTACGAATTTATATGTACTTTACCATGTATGCACTTTGGAAATAAACTTACCACAATCCGCTCTTGACATTCAGTTTGGTTTTTAAGTTTCTGTTACATTAAGACAGTGATAGTGATAGCACACAAAGTCAGTCGTGTACTAATCACCATTTGATCAATTTCACTTGACGTTTTTATCTTTCCCTCCCTGTCTGTCAAACGCACAAGCACGCACGCACAGTTCAAAACGCAAGTGTCACACACGCACACACATCGTGTCGTGTTCAGCAGCGCATTTACATTTATTTTACCCCGACAGAACTGTTTGTTATCCTAAATGCGGCAAAGGGCAGTTTTGTTTGCACTTTAACATATAGCTATTGCTCAAGTTTGTCACAATACGTGAAACATCTCGCCCTGTTAGAAACCAACCACACCGCTGTGGCGTCACTATTGAGAAATGCCTTGTCCACTTCAGATTCAGTAGACACTATCAGTTCTTCTCGTAATTTACGGTATAGTTGTACAGTTACTTTTGTCCATTAGCGTTAAAGACCAGGGTCGGATCTGTAAATTCCGAGGGCGGCGGGAAGGAAGTTCTCAACATTCTGTTTGGGACACTTTACTTGATTCAGAAAGCCCCAGAGGTGAGGGACTTATTTCTGGACTCTCAAAATATCAAATATTGGGGGTGGGAGGAGGGGGAGGGGGTGGGTGGCGGTGGGGGGGGGGGGGGTTAGGGGAGACCTTTCCACTGGCGAAAACATCCAACGACGGGAAGTGCGGAGCTAAGAAGGGGTGTGGGGAGAGAGGACCTTTACACTAGCAGAACAGGAAATGACGGGACGGTGTTCTACACACTCGAAGGGTTTCCAAACGTGTTATATAGATAGGTTGTAAGGGGTTCGGCCCGCCCGTAGAATCCCTCAACCCCTGCCCCGCCCAGATTTGTCCCTGAAACATTGCAAGAAAAGTGTTACCCACTTCGTGCTCACTAAGAATATGAGCAATAGCCTGCTCACTCTTAAGCGTCAAACAGTTGCACGTAGCCAGCTGGGCAGGAAGCTAGGCAGACTTAACAATGATGTGGAATTCAATTTATTGGGCATGACAGCATGAGTGAAAAAAATTCAACAACTTACAAACATTATCGACGAAGACACTCGCATTTACGCTATTTACAGTTCAAGTGTTGGACACGCCATAGCAGAGTGGGGTAGAAGGGGAATACATTTTCAGCACGCTCAGTACAGCACAGTAATACGATCTAAGTAACGAAATAATCTCAAGTCACTGAGTACGATGCAGAGTTAGGTCACATTCAAGCTTGTGCAAATCTTGACTACACCGTGATAACACTTGTTATTGCGTCAACAGTTGTTTTTTAGCCAGAGGACCAAGGTCAGCAAGGTTTACAGGTTAGATAACGTCCTGCGCACGTCAAAGATTTTATCGGGATGTATTGTTTGAAAGTCAACCAATCGTGATGGAGTTCATGACAAAAGGGAAAGCCCCTCTCGCGCCCAAATGAGAACGACCAGGTGCATAGAATAGATAGCAGCAGACTGTTATGACGCACGCTGTGATAGTTTTCGAAACTATTCCGATGTTTTCTTTTCTCTTTCCTGTACTTTGAGTACAATACACAATACAATACGTTTAACACACTGGAACATTTTCTTGGTTTCACAGACGAACGTCAAGTAGATTATGGACCGATTAAACTATGTACATATACTTAAAATGCTTAAGCCGTGAAATTTGTTTATACTGCTGTTGTTGTTGCTGCTGCAGTTGTTGTTGTCAAGGTCAATCATTTATTTTTCCGTTTGCAGATACAAATTAGAACTTGTACTACTTCTTGCTAAGGTGCTAAAAGAAGTCAGAACTCCACTTGCAGAAAGACATTGGATGAGTTCCTTAGCCAGTTTTGTACCTCTTCAACGTTTTCGAAAATAAAAATTCATTGCAGAAAAGAATGACAAAAGTAAGAATCCTCGGCATCTGGAGAAGAATCAGACAGTGACGGTGACGTAAAAGCACCAAACGCTTCAGTGTTATACAATGTTCTTAAACTGACGCAAAGCTTCCACACGTTAGCGTTTTACATGTGTATGAGCTGACGCAGTTCTCTCCCTCTCTGATTTGATTTAGGAAGCAGTCTGCAATGCAGGCCGATAATGAGCCCGGAAGGTGTTTTCTAGGACAGTCATGGGAAAGAAAAAAGATTCTTACTTCGGTGTTTAGGTGATATTGAGAATCTCACTCGAGTGGTTTTAAAACTCTATCCTACGAGCGAAAGCGAGTAGGGTAAGGATAGGATAAGGTTTTAAGACCACGAGAGTGAGATTCTCAGTATCACCTAAACACCGATGTAAGGATATTTGTTTTCATCCCTACGTCACACCACCAGTCACTTTAGCGGAAACCGTACCATGTGACCGGGATACAAAAACCCTTGTAGCGACATATGGCTGACTTCTTGTAGCCCTCTTTGTGACGCGTCTTGGATGCGAGTTTTGTTCTATAAAAGATCACCAAACCGTTATAAAGTACAAAGTTACTTAGTGATGTTCGAAACAACAGGCACACTCCTGGATACGGCAACGTCATGAAAGATTTTTAAATTACGTCATATGTCTATTATGTATAAATGTATATTTCTTTGTCGTCAGTCATGTCTGGGGTAATCCAGGTCTGAAGATTTCTTCTTGATTTCTTTTACGAAAACATTGGAGGAATGAAAACAAATACGTTATTGGTTTATTGGTTGCAGGGGCTTGCTGCACGGACCCTTATAGGTCTTCGGGAGGTCAAAGGAACCATTGTACCCCTCAGGCCTTCGGGGTACAATGATTCCTTTGCCCTCCCTCAGGCTTACGAGGGTCCGTGTAGCAAACACCTGCGACCAATAACGTGTATAATGTCTTACTCACCTTTTCTTGGCATAAATCCGATGTGAGTTGGTTTTCGGCACACACCTAGTCACAACACAGCCGCCATTGTGTATGGCCAAGATCTTGACGTAATTTACTTTGTAATGTTACGTCAATATTTTGGATGCCAAACAAATGTTCCTTCAAGATGATGTAATAGCGCAATCCCTGACGCCAGAGTGTCAGTCATCACTATGAAATGATGTCATTGCGCGGGAGCTGAAAGTAGGTCAAACTTCAATATCGCGTGTGCCCATACCCTTTTTTTTTTACCAGACCTTTGTCGCGATAATTTTGTGCACAGTTGGCCGTTCACACGGCAAGGCTGTATTACACACGTGTGTGATACAGCTTTTCCGCTCAAAGGCAGCAAAGAAGAAAGAACTGAATAAGACTGTAACGGTTACGTACAAGCACCAAACGCACCAGTGTTACATAATGTTCCTAATTGACGCAAATCACCCGCACGTCAGTGTTTTTACATGTGAATGAGCTGACGCAATTCTCTTTTTATCTCAGATGTGATTTAGATTTCTCTCTATTTTTGCTATGATATCTGCGAACGTGTTATGGAAAAGGTGGAAAATGCATGCAAGCTCACATAGAAGAGGCTTTGTTGGCATGGGTAATCCCATCTTGTTCTTCTTCAGAATTACTGTAGCTACGCCAGCCAACAGAACGTATAACTGGTACGAGGCCAAAGGTTACAAGAGGCCAGCAAATTACGACTCAATTCTATTAAAAATAGAATGGGAAGCGCCGTGTGTCTGTCAATGTTTGTGTGTGCCATTGTCGTGCGGATCAAACAGATGGAGAGAGATGAATGAGGGTGAAGCCTAAAAACAGGAGCAACTCTGTACAACAAACCAAGGGGAATTACTCAGCGCTGGACAGACGAACAGTTAGATCCCCTGCCCCCGCCTATCAGGCACCCAATCGCCAGCCCACAGAGAAATACGCAGGTATAGAATAAGACGATCATTTGCATCTTCAAAAAGATGCATCAGGTCTCTTATATAACCCATGTCTTTCTCCGGAACTTAGGAAGTAGGCAGGGGAAACATGCATTACTATATGTGGTCGGATAAATACCCTGAATTCCCACAGTAGATGCACAGAACATTACACAACAATGTAACGATACAAATTTGCCTCGAGTTATACTGAGATACTCACAAACCAGATAAGTGAGGCTAGCGCTGGCAGAATTGTACAACAAACCAAGGGGAATTACTCTGAATGTCTAAAAGAAAAACGCACGTGAGCTCAAAACAATACGGTAGACTTTGGGATAAAATCCTCAACTTGTTTTGTTTAGGGCAGTTTCCCCGAGACACAAAACGCCCAAACGGGATAATGTACTTTACAGATTCGCAAAACAACAAAACAGAGAGGGGTTGCGAGGGAGGGGGAGGGGGTGGGGGCTTTAAAAAAAGACGGAGGAAGGGGATTATACACCATTCCACTCGCCCAGAAATCAAGCGACTGGAGTATGTGGCGAAAGCATTACACAATATCTTACAGGATTTGTATTCCCTAATGATCTCTCTCTCTCTCTCTCTCTCTCTCTCTCTCTCTCTCTCTCTCTCTCTCTCTCTCTCTCTCTCTCTCTCTCTCTCTCCCCCTCCCTCCCTCCCTCCCTCCCTCCATCTCTCTCTCTCTCTCTCTCTCTCTCTCTCTCTCTCTCTCTCTCTCTTTCTCTTTCATATCCATTCACTGCAGTCAAGCTACAGACCAAACTATTCCTGTCACACTGCGCTGGTTAGGATGACAGACACTTGGTTTTCATCTATTAATGACTCCAAACCAACAGGTATAGTGTTTTAGACTCCCGTAAAGCTTTTGATTTAGTGAACCATGATATACTGATAAAGAACACTTCCTTATATACCAGAAGTGCAGCCGTTTTCATAAACGCCTACTTGGAAGACAGAAGATAAAGTTCTTTTTAATGGTTCTTATTCTAATCACTGCTTAGTCAAGCATGGCGTGCCCCAGAGCTCTATATTAGGCCCTCTTCTATTTTGTTTGTTTATTAACGACCTTCCGCTCACATCTAGCGATGATAACGTTACATGCGGTGTGTTCGCTGATGATGCTGCGATACACACTCCCGATATCGACAAGGATTTATCCGTTATTGATACACACCTACAAAACACATTACAAGACATTGCAGGGATTGAATGTACGGTTATAAGTAACCGTCAAACGCTCTATCTCGGCTCCCTCTCACTCATCTTGACCCTTCAAGGCAAATCTATCAGCCAAGTAACAGAATATCGTCTTCTCGGTGTTACTGTAGATAACCAGTTTAAGTGGCAACGTCATATTGGTAACACATGTAAGATAAATCTCAAAGACACTTTCCATTTTATCCAAATTAAGATATATCACTAATGCAGAAACACGGAAACTGTTCTTCAATGCCCACATCAGGTCAAAAATCGACTATTTCTTCCACGGTGCGGGATGGCGCAAGCGAGGTCCAATTAAAGAGATTAAACTCTCCTCATCGCAGAGCCGCAAAACGTATCCTTCCTGACTCAACTACCGATAATAAATTAAGAACATTGGAGATTCTTCCTCTGAGAAATTATTTAATGTATAATAATTATGTTTAAAACACTGAATAACAATTACCATATTACCATGTTTTCCTCTCCAACATCAACATACTCCAGTTTAGTGTTTTCAGACCCTAGTCTGTGGAACGCTTTGCCAAAACATGTCTCAACATCGACAACGATTTCGTCTTTTAGAGCCATTCTTTTAAAATACATCACGTATTTATCGTAATATTTTCACAGCGAAGTTATATTAGGTAATGCATGTATTTCACTTCCCAGAACGTCAACTGTAGCTATTCTTTATTTGTTGCTTTCTCTTATTGTTTGGAGGGAGAAGGGAGCCTAGTGAATATTCCCAAACAGATATTGGACCTACTGGATAGATTTAGGTTTTTGCCGCCGACGACATAAAACAATTAAATATCGTTCTTTCAAAACATTTAATAACGGCGACTTTCTGCGGGATCTGCGCAATACTCCTTTCAGGGACGTGTATAACCACACTTCTCCTGACAGTGCCCTGTCGTACTGGATGGATCTATTCCTTGGAGTCCTAAATAAGCATGCGCCCATACGAGAAAAACGAGTTAAGCACTCTACCCTGCCACCCTGGTTAACAGTTGATGTCAAACAGGCCATGTCATTTAGAGACAAACTTAAGAAAGAAAAACAGTTTGATGAATATAAGAAACAACGAAATCGTGTTAAATACTTAATGAGAGCGTCCAAAAAACTGTTCTTCCAGGAAATGATTAGGGAAAAAAAAGATACAGCATCGGTGTGGAAAGCCCTGAACGTTATAACAAAGGGTAAATCAGCCCCTGAAATACCATCCCATTTGTCAGCTGATATATTAAATAAGCACTTCCTATCGACAGCTGAAACACTTGCTCAGTCAGCTGCAAGTAGTAACGCAGAGTACCAAGTTCCTAGTGTACTGGAAAAATACTGTGAGGCCAAAAATATACTGCAGACATTTATCATTCCTGATATTACCGTCGCTGAAGTCGGCAAATTCATCTCTAGCATGCCGAACAAAAAGTCCACCGGGATGGATGGTATAGACAACAAAATTCTGAAAATGTCACTACCATATACGGTAGAGGCACTCACTTATATCTTTAACCTCTGTATAAAACACAGCACGTTTCCAACTATTTTCAAAGAGGCCAAGGTAATTCCAATTCGTAAATCAAAAGATCTTGAAGATGTCAATAACTACCGTCCTATCTCACTTTTGTCGGCCCTGTCAAAGCCCCTTGAAAAACACATACAAAAACACCTCCTCGATTTTCTAGAAAAGGGCAATTTCATAAATATTCATCAGTCCGGCTTTAGACCGAAACACTCATGTCAGTCAGCACTGGCACACATTGTAGACAGCTGGCTGGAATCAATAAATAAAAACCTGATGTCTGGAGTTGTTTTCTTAGACCTACAAAAAGCATTTGATCTTGTCGACCATGACATTCTCTTAAAGAAGCTAGCAGCATACCATATAAGTGAAACTGCCATAGCATTTTTTAGATCATACCTAACAGACAGAAAACAAAAGGTATATACTCATGGAAAATACTCTAAACAAGGACAAGTTAACTACGGTGTCCCCCAGGGGTCGATCTTGGGACCTCTTCTATTTATAATATTCATTAATGATTTGCCTTTGCATATTACTAACACTGATGTTAATTGCAACCTGTTTGCGGACGATACGAGCCTCCATGTTTCGGGTAAAAAAACAGCTGACATTAACATTAGCTTACAACGTAGTCTCAGCGAGGTTTCCGACTGGTGTAGAGAGAATCATATGGTCCTTCATTCAGGAAAAACAAAGAGTATTTTAATCACTACACGACAAAAACACCAACGCCGACCACAGCCGTTACATTTACAAATGAACGCTAAACCGATAGAACAAGTCACAGAGCGTAAATTCTTGGGAATACACCTTGACGAACAATTATGTTGGGAGACGCATATAAATACAGTCTGTAAAACCATTGCTAAAAACACTTTCCTGTTGTCCCAGCTTAGACAAGTAACGGATACACATACTCGTAAACTGTTTTTTCATGCCCATATCAAGTCTCACGTTGATTATGTCTCCACAGTGTGGGACGGTTGTAGTGATGTTCACATGAACAGGTTAAACTCTATATATAAAAGAGCTGTCAAAATGATAGATACGCGGCCCATTCCTACCATAGACAAATTTAGACATATAAACATTCTCGGCCTGCGTCAACAACTTAATTTCAACAAATGCATCCTCATGCACAAGATATTAAATAACATGACACCGCAGTATCTAACCACCAAATTTGTACCACAGCAAGAACGCGAACGGTCCTCAAGGAAGAATACTTTACCCCTACCTCTGCCTAGAATTGACCTCTTTAAAACTAGTTTATCCTTTTCTGGACCGTTTGTATGGAACACTATTCCTGCACATTTGAAGACTATAGCCTCACTTGGAATCTTTAAAACGAAACTTTTCGATTACCTGATGAGCCAAACATAACAACACTGGGCATTTAAACAAACCCTGATGGTTAATGCTTTATGTAATATAATTATGCATTTATTTATATTGTTGGTATGTGTGTGTGTGTGTGTGTGTGTGTGTGTGTGTGTGTGTGTGTGTGTGTGTATGGTATAAGATGAATGTTAAGTGTTATTATTATTTTGTGTCATTTTTTAAAATTTTTTTATTGTTGCATGAAATAATATGTGTAAATATAATTCTTTATTATTATTATTATCTTTTAATCTATTTTATGTTGTAGATGTTAGCAACGGCAAGTTTGTAAAATGACGATTTGTTTCTGTCAAAACTTTTTACCGTTGATAAATAAAGTTTCATCATCATCATCATCATCATCTCTCTTTCTCAAGGACATGACTGAAAACGTTTCATTTCATTTCATCTCTCTCTCTCTCTCTCTCTCTCTCTCTCTCTCTCTCTCTCTCTCTCTCTCTCTCTCTCTCTCTCTCTCTCTCTCTCTCTTTAAAGTCTTTTTAAAACTTACTAACTAACAACAGTAAAAATCGTTCTGCAAATACGACTGCCAACCTTACAGCCGATGCATTTAACGACCACTTCATTTTAGCTCCGAAATCGTTACTACATGCTGAAGGTTTAGATCAGGTGGAACATGTCGCATCGTAGAAGCTTAGTGACTTTTGTAAGCAAAGACTGTCCGCGGGTGATGCTTTTAATATCCCCTACATCGCTGTACATGAAGTGGGCAGATTTATCTCTAGTCTCAAGAACAAAAAGTCAGCTGGCATTGATGGTATCAATGGTTTTATCCTCGAACTTTCTCTTCCATACATTGTGGAAAGCTTAACCTACATTTACAACCTATGTATTCAAAATAATATTTTTCCGGCGGCTTTCAAAAAATCTAAAGTGGTACCTATACCTAAAACAAAAGACACATCTGATCCAAATAATATTCGGCCTATATCCATATTATCTATTCTATCGAAGCCTATTGAGAAGCATGTACACAAACATCTTCTCGAATTCCTGGAAAAAAGTCTCTCCTGAATAAATATCAATCTGGTTTTCGCCCTAAACATTCGTGTCACACTGCCTTGGTTCATATGATTGACACTTGGCTGCTCAACATCAACAGAAACAAAATGTCTGGTGCTGTCTTTCTAGACCTAAAAAAAGCGTTCGACCTTATAAACCACGAAATTTTATTAGAGAAACTAGACTGCTACTTTAACAAGAGCAGCCCAGGGACACTCTCATTCTTTCGTTCATATATCGTAGGGACAATTCAAACTGTGTACATCAATGCTACCTTCTCTTCTGAAAAGAGTGTTGAGTATGGCGTGCCCCAGGGATCCATACTAGGGCCGTTACTTTTCTGTTTGTTTATAAATGATCTTCCACTTTATATATCCAATCCAAATACCGAATGTGACATGTTTGCCGATGACTCAACTCTTCACGCTGGCGGGAAAACTGTACCTGAAATATCAAGCAATCTTCAGCTTTGTCTTCAGGAGGTCTCACTGTGGTGCAAAAATAATCAAATGCTTGTAAATCCATCCAAAACGAAAAGCATGCTAATCACAACACGCCAAAAGCATCAGCTCCGCCCCCATTCACTTAACCTCTCTTTTGATTCAGTTACCATTGAGCAAGTCAAGGAATATCGCCTCCTCGGGGTAATTGTTGATGACCAACTGTGCTGGTTGCCCCATCTAACACAACTAGGGAAAACATTATCAAAGAAGCTATTTTTATTGTCAAGATTAAAATCTATCATTGATACTAAGACACGAAAGCTATTTTTCAACTCCTACATTAAACCTCATATTGACTACGCATCTACTATTTGGGACGGCTGTAGTAAGGCTAACCTTAAGCGGATCAATTCTCTATACAATCGCGCAGTTAAACTGATCCTCCCAATCCCCTCTCTAACTTTGGAGGAAAAGCTTCAGGCAACAGGGCTCCTTCCTTTACATCAACACCTTACGTTTAATAAGTGCGTACTTATGCACAAAGCACTGAACGGGAAAGCTCTACCTGGCTAAGCTTTTCACTGAGAGCGAAAGGGTCTACTGCACTTTGAGGAACAGTCTCATCATGGAACGGCCCCGAATTGACTTGTTTAAATCCAGCCTTTCGTACGCGGGTGCCTATTTATGGAACTCACTTCCTCCACATATACAGCAAACGAGACATCTTCCATTGTTTAGGACGAAAGTTTTTAAATACATCTCTGAGCAAACTTGAAAGAAACGTAGATAATATGCCCAAAAGAGTCATGTCAATGATTTCCTGTGGTCCTCCGTTTTGCACGTGTTAGCTTTTACATAATATCTCTCTTTATCGTGGTGTTTTGCCTGCTCACTAAATTCCTACACATGAGTAGCTGTATCATAAGTGTGCAGTCGCTTTCTATAAACACACTTTACATCGTACCCCGCCCCCCCCCCCCCCCCCCAAGACCCTGTCATTTTGCTGTGTGTGTGTGTAATCTTCAGCGACTTTGGAACTTGTATCGGATTGTAACACAAGTGACCTGTGGGGTGTAGCCGCTTGTTTTGTGCTGTTAACATATTGTTTTAATGTTGCTTTTAATGTTGTAGTTTAGCAAGGACAAACATGAAAAGAGGCCTGTGCGCCTATTGTTTCCATCCTTGAGAAATAAAGTATCATTCATTCACTCACTCACTCACTCACTCACTCACTCACTCACTCACTCACTCACTCACTCACTCACTCACTCACTCACTCACTCACTCACTCACTCACGCACGCACGCACGCACGCACGCACGCACTCTCTCTCTCTCTCTCTCTCTCTCTCTCTCTCTGGCTGTAAATATCAAGCGGGCGCACTCTGGCCGTACCTCCAACAACGTAACCCGCCCCACTGAGGCTACACACCAAAACCCACACCGCCACGGACAGCTAAATGTACCCGGGCATGGCGGTAAAAACGGGCATCCCGGCCCTAGAGACCAAGGGCCTTAACACAGTCAGCGCCCTCAGCACGCAGCCAGTTCAAGCTTGGCGCCCCGATTCCGCATCCAGGAGCAGGCTGTGACGAGAGTCTTCAGAATGGCGCCCCGATTCCACCAAGAGCAGGCTTTTGCAAAAGACTCTAGTCAGCACGATCCGAACCATGCTGACCGTACACCAGCGCCGTTTGTGTATGGCGGTGGATCAAAGGCCGGGGCTGCTCCAGAGAGAGGCTTAAAAGTTCAATAAGGGATAACTCCATTTCTGTCCCAAATTTCTCAGTACCCCACAGAGATGCCTCAAGCCCTCAACACACTGGACTAGCTGTATAATACATAATTCAATACTTGGTAACGTCAAACGGCGACAAGACTTTAGAGTCAAGACATCTAAATCACCCCCCGTCCTCATTGGCTTTATTTATAGAAATCCCGCAGCCAGCTGGGGCTGGTATGATGACTTCGTAGCAATGATGGATAGCGTAAATCAAAATAAAGCTGACGTTGTTCTTTTGGGCGATTTTAATATTGATCTTTCTAAATCTAAAGGGTCCAATGCTGCATGGGCGTCAACAACAGCACTATTCGGTTTAGAACAGTTAATGATGATAAAATATCAAATGTACATGTTCCCTCCTTAGCTGTCAGTGACCATAACCCAGTATGTTGCACAGTCATCATGAAACGAGACAAAGAGAACAAAAAGAGACATAAAACAATTAAATATCGTTCTTTCAAAACATTTAATAACGGCGACTTTCTGCGGGATCTGCGAAATACTCCTTTCAGTGACGTGTATAACTACACTTCTCCTGACGGTGCCCTGTTGTACTGAATGGATCTATTCCTTGTGGTCATAAATAAGCATGCGCCCATAGGAGAAAAACGAGTTAAGCACTCTACCCTGCCACCCTGGTTAACAGTAGATGTCAAACAGGCCATGTCGTTTAGAGACAAACTTAATAAAGAAAAACAGTTTGATGAATATAAGAAACAACGAAATCGTGTTAAATACTTAGTGAGAGCGTCAAAAAAAAAAAAAAAAAAAAAAAACCCTGTTCGTCCAGGAAATGATTAGGGACAAAAAAGATACAGCATCGGTGTGGAAAGCCCTGAACGTTATAACAAAGGGTAAATCAGCCCCTGAAATACCATCCCATTTGTCAGCTGATATATTAAATAACCACTTCCTATCGACAGCTGAAACACTTGCTCAGTCAGCTGCAAGTAGTAACGCAGAGTGCCAAGTTCCTAGTGTACTGGAAAAATACTGTGAGGCCAAAAATATACTGCAGACATTTATCATTCCTGATATTACCGTCGCTGAAGTCGGCAAATTTATCTCTAGCATGCCGAACAAAACGTCCACAGGGATGGATGGTATAGACAACAAAATTCTGAAAATGTCACTACCATATACGGTAGAGGAACTCACTTATATCTTTAACCTCTGTATAAAACACAGCACGTTTCCAGCTATTTTCAAAGAGGCCAAGGTAATTCCAATCCCTAAATCAAAAGATCTTGAAGATGTCACAACTACCGTCCTATCTCACTTCTGTCGGCCCTGTCAAAACCCGTTGAAAAACACATACAAAAACACCTCCTCGATTTTCTAGAAAAGGGCAATTTCATAAATATTCATCAGTCCGGCTTTAGACCGAAACACTCATGTCAGTCAGCACTGACACACATTGTAGACAGCTGGCTGGAATCAATAAATAAAAACCTGATGTCTGGAGCTGTTTTCTTAGACCTACAAAAGCATTTGATCTTGTCGACCATGACATTCTCTTAAAGAAGCTAGCAGCATACCATATAAGTGAAACTGCCATAGCATTCTTTAGATCATACCTAAAAGACAGAAAACAAAAGGTATATACCCATGGAAAATACTCTAAACAAGGACAAGTTAACTACGGTGTCCCCCAAGGGTCGATCTTGGGACCTATTTTATTTATAATATTCATTAATGATTTGCCTTTGCATATTACTAACAATGATGTAAATTGCAACCTGTTTGCGGACGATACGAGCCTCCATGTTTCGGGTAAAAAAAAAACAGCTGACATTAACCTTAGCTTACAAAGTAGTCTCAGCGAGGTTTCCGACTGGTGTAGAGAGAATCATATTGTTCTTCATCCAGGAAAAACAAAGAGTATTTTAATCACTACACGACAAAAACACCAACGCCGACCACAGCCGTTATATTTACAACTGAACGCTAAACCGATAGAACAAGTCACAGAGCGTACATTTTTGGGAATACACGTTGACGAACAAGTATGCTGGGAGATGCATATAAATACAGTCTGTAAAACCATTGCTAAAAACACTTTCCTGTTGTCCCAGCTTAGACAAGTAACGGATACACATACTCGTAAACTGTTTTTTCATGCCCATATCAAGTCTCACGTTGATTATGTATCCACAGTGTGGGACGGTTGTAGTGATTTTCACATGAACAGGTTAAACTCTATATATAAAAGAGCTGTCAAAATGATAGATACGCGGCCCATTCCTACCACAGACAAATTTAGACATCTAAACATTCTCGGCCTGCGTCAACAACTTAATTTCAACAAATGCATCCTCATGCACAAGATATTAAATAACATGACACCACAGTATATAACCACCAAATTTATGCCACAGCAAGAACGCGAACGGACCTCAAGGACCAATACTTTACCCCTACCTCTGCCTAGAATTGACCTCTTTAAAACTAGTTTATCCTTTTCTGGACCGTTGGTATGGAACACTATTCCTGCACATTTGAAGACTATAGCTTCGCTTGGAATCTTTAAAACGAAACTTTTCAATTACCTGATGAGCCAAACATAACAACTCTGAGCATTTAAACAAACCCTGATGGTTAATGCTTTCATGTAATATATGCATTTATCTATATTGTTTGTGTGTGTGTGTGTGTGTGTGTGTGTGTGTGTTTGTATGTGTGTGTGTGTGTGTGTGTGTGTGTGTGTGTGTGTGTGTATGGTATAAGATAAATGTTGAGTGTTACTATTATTTTGTGTAAATAATTTTTTTTTGTTTTTTTGTTGCATCAAATAATATGTGTAAATATAATTCTTTATTATTATTATTTTTTTAAAATCTATTTTATGTTGTAGATGTTAGCAAGGGCAAGTTTGTAAAATGACGATTTGTTTCTGTCAAAACTTTTTACCGTTGATAAATACAGTTTCATCATCATCATCATCTCTCTCTCTCTCTCTCCAGGTCCAGTTCAAGAAAATAAATTCGCTATACAGGAGAGCAGCAAAACTTATTATTCCTAGCTCATCTCTACCCACTGAGGTGAGGCTCGAGGCAGCTGGACTCCTTCCTCTTGACAAACACTTAGTATTTAACAAGTGCGTACTAGTGCACAAAGCTCTTAACGGTAAGGCCCCCGGCTACTTATCGGAACTCGTTACTCTTACTGAGAAGAGATACAGCACCTCTCGGAGCAACCTGAGCATAAAACGGCCCCGCATTGATTTGTATAAATCCAGTTTGTCATACTCAGTTGTTTTCCAGTGGAATTCTCTTCCTCTGCATCTACAACAAGTTAATTCCCTAGCTGCGTTTAAAGCAAAATTGTACAAGAACTTATCCAAGGCAACGTAAATTGAATTATCTCGTGTTGTCTAAACATAATATATTTTACTTTCTTTTTATGCAACTATTATTTTTTTTTATCATACCATTTGCGCTCACGTGCCGTTTGTGGGGGTGCTTCCCGTATAGACCTGGTCAGGGGATGCAGTGCCGGGGCACAGTTTATTCAAACGATGTGCTTAGCATGTCATTCGAGTGAAAGTATACTTGTGGCATGCCCCCCGGGTGGGAGTTTCTGGGGAGGGCTCCCGCAAACGGATATTATGACACGTACGTGCTAAAATGTTCGTACGGGTACCTGTGTGTTTTGTTAAATCATTGTTGCTGCTTGTAGTGTTGTTGTAATTCTCATTACTTTCGATGTTGTTTGTGAGTGTAATGTAGCTTTGCCTGTTATTATATGTCAGTAGATGTAGCAAGGACAGATTGGAAGAAAGGCCTGTGCTGCCTAATATCTCAATCCTTGATAAATAAAGTTTCAGTCAGTCAGTCAGTCAGTCAGTCAGTCAGTCAGTCTCTCTCTCTCTCTCTCTCTCTCTCTCTCTCTCTCTCTCTCTCTCTCTCCCTCCCTCCCCCCTCCCCAGAGGGACCCAGTGCCACTTGGACCCAGCAAACCCTCCACGGTCCGCCAAAGTACGCCTTTTTTTAAAAACAAAATGCCTAATTACAAGATGTGATGAACCATAACCCACAAAGTCCCTTCTATACGAGAGCTGTCCTCGCTGTCAGGAGTCTCTACCTTTTGTCTTTGACCTGATTCTGATGTTAAAATATCTCCTATTGAAAATGTTTTCACAGATCTGCCAATGCGTCAGTGAGTTTTATAAGGGGCGCAGGACATAAGCGTCATTGATTTGTTAAACTTCATTTGTCATGACGTAAGTTTAGTTATTACGTAATTTTATATTTTACGCGATATGAGTTTCACTTTCGCTTCAAAGGCTTGAGAAAATGGTGACAAAACTAGAACTTCACGGTACAATTTCAGTCTTGCTATAATTTGTGTGAAAACAGGTTGACTTTACCTAGCACATGATATACTAAGTACACAGATCACTTGCATGCTGAAAGCGCGTCGATGTGTGTGTGCGTGTTAGTGCGTGCGTGCGCACCCGCTCCAAACATCTCGAAGAGGCATGAGGATCTATTCCTCCTGGAGATGCGCGCATGTTTGTGTGTGTGTGTGTATGTTTGTGTGTGTGTGTGTGTGTGAGAGAGAGAGAGAGAGAGAGAGAGAGAGAGAGAGAGAGAGAGAGAGAGAGAGAGAGAGAGAGAGAGAGAGAGAGAGAATAACGTCATATTTAGAGTATTATGTCAATGACTGCATGGTGACGGAGTTGTCTCTTTTACGTCTCCGCCACTGTCTGATTTTCTCTAGAAGACAAAGAAGTACCCAACGGAGAAAGAAAACACGCTTAGAAAAGACGGGTACATCACTCTCTCTCTCTCTCTCTCTCTCTCTCTCTCTCTCTCTCTCTCTCTCTCTCTCTCTCTCTCTCTCTCACACACACACACACACACACACACACGCATACACACACACACAAACATGCGCGCATCTCCAGGAGGAATAGATCCTCATGCCTCTTCGAGATGTTTGGAGCGGGTGCGCACGCACGCACTAACACGCACACACACACACACACACACACACACACACACACACACACACACACACACACACATACATACATACATATATTCATACATACATACACACATACATACGTGTTTCTTTCTCCGTTGGGTACTTCTTTGCATATTACACGCTTGGCAGTCACCTTTTTGATATAGAAGACAAGTTTTTTTTTACTGTTTTAATTCTTTTCTGAAAAGAATTAATTTTTACTAAAGAAGTTGAAAGGATACAAAGCTGGCTAGCGAACTCATCCAATGTCTTTCTCCAAACTAGCTACATGTAAATCCAAACATTCAAGTAAAAATGACAAAAATTACGGTCACTAATCTGGGTCAACCGACGTCTTATAAACGGTTGTGTGTCTTCAATGAGACATTCAATTACAATATGCTCGGAGGCTCTCTTAGCCACCCCTTTAAGAAAGTATTTCGCCAAGTTTCAAGGTTGTGTGTACAGAAATATCGGAGATTCTCTTGTCTACTACATACATACGCGCACACACACACACATACACGCACACACACACACACACACACACACACACACACACACACACGCCATCACACACACACACACACACACACACACACACACACACATACATACATACATACATATATTCATACATACATACACACATACATACATGCATACATAAATACGCACATACGGCACTTCGCTTCGCTTCGCGCCAAATGTACGTTCAGCAGCGAGGTTAGCGTAACTATACATGACGTAATTTTTATCTTGTTACTTCAACTGTTAGAGGTTTAGGCCTGCCCGCCTTTGACATCATGGACATGCAATTAAATTCACCCCATCGCGACCCGTCCTAAAAAGTCCCTTCTATAAATAGAAGGGACTTAAAAACATGTATGTTGTTGCACCATTTTCTACAATACCTACCTACTGAATGTTTTGTCAACAAGAAACGCTGCCCAAAATCCTCTGTGTACTTGTGCTCTTTGGAGCATTATGAGTACAGTCTTGCGCGGTTCAGGTGAGTTTGATTAGCTTAATTTGTGTGCCAGCTAATGGAACTGGAATCGAAAACTCGCTTTAATTTGACTCAATTCTCCGGGGCGGGCTTTGCAATTCGTCAGTGCGAGTTCTCAGTGTCTTCATGCCTAAATTAAAAAAAGCACCCAAAGGAGAAAAACACGCTTAGAAATGACTGGATTGCCTAAATCAAGATTTTGCAAGACATTTCACAATCCAAGTGTGCAGGCGCACATAACAGAGCTGAGCTACTGCCACTTGTGCACAATACTGGAATTGTCCTGCGTAGCAATGGGGGAAGAAGACCAGACAATTCATTCATTATACGACATTCAAGCTTAATAGCGCAACAAAAGTTAAGTACGTTTTTCTGTGCTGTATTATCGAAAGTCCTAAAAAACTAAACAAAAAAAAAAACCCAACAAACAAACCATAAGGCAGATATGAACTGTTAAATCGTTATTGCCTGAAGGACGTCGCTTGCTGGTGTGGCGGTGTTTAATTCCATTTATATATGACTGATTAAGAGTATAAATAATTTTACTTCCAATCACATGTTTGGTGTGAAATGAATTTACATGTATCATCGGTGCTGTTTACCTGCATGGGACAAAGAATATATATATAAAAACAAAAACACAATTGAATCATAAACCTGGAACACGTAACGCGCGCTTTTGACTTGCGTCTCTTTCTGTCATACAGTCTGTAGGGGATACATGGGAATAAAGCAGCTGTTGGCAGCTAACCTCTTCTCTGCCAGGAACACAACGCGCAGAACCCAAATGCAAGAGGCACAGATCCTCATGAGCGCCAGCTACTGCAGGGGCTCACGTAAATATATGCCTCTTGCTGATCCCACTTTGTATCAATGCTCCTAGGACAGACGAAAATCTTTCGGGGTGCATTATAAAATCTTCAGAAACACAAATCTGTGTCCAATGCCTGTAGAGGGCTTTACATTCTATCGCAACAACACGCCAGCAAACCACACATGACAAACCAGAATCCTTGTAAAAGGTGGACTGGTGTGTCTGTAAATGAGCACGATGCTGTTTCTACTTGTGTTGCTGATTTCTGCAGCAGGTAGGTCTGAGTTCTAAACACAGGACTGAAGAATATGTTTTATATTTCAAGTTGGAATGCGTCCTGCTTAACATTACGATAAAACAACAACAACAACAATAACAACACTGTGATATTGTGAGAAACATTTGCATTTAAATAGCACCAGACAATTTCAGTTAACCTTTTTATAACAGTAATCATTAAGTCTACAGCGGGTCATTATGTGAAAAATATGCTAAAGCTGACGATTATGAACAGCATTGGCATGTAGTATAGGAACCAGGGGACCAGATATCGCCTGGCCGTGCATTTCAACTCTTATTTCGTACGGCCAGAAAGTTAATGATGAAGTACTATCGATACAGTTTGACGGACTATCGAGACGTAGGACTATCGACCTTGAGATTATCGAGACGGGGAACAAATTATTCAAAGAACTCTCGAGGTGCTCTCCACGACCGTCTCATTTTGGTCACACGAGGTCATTTTTTAACAAAACAAGACGAGGATTTCACCTCAAAGTCTACCGTATTGTTTTGAACTCATTGACGCTTTTCCTTTAGGAATATTCAGAGTTGTTCCTATTTCTAAGCTTATCCTTCTGACCCATCTCTGTCCACCCTAACCCACCCTACCCTCTTATCCCCACACTGGTAACTGAGTTATTCTCCAGAACTCCAGAGCTTCCAGGTGAATAACTATGTCACAAATCCATCATATATATCGTTACATTGTTGTGTAATGTTCTGTGCATCTACTGTGGGAAATCAGGGTATTTACCCGACCACATATAGTAGCGCACCTTCATGTTTGTGTATGTATGTTTCTCCTGCCTACTTCCTAAGTTCCGGAGAAAGACATGGGTTATATAAGAGACCTGATCCATTCTTTTTGAGGATGGAAATGATTGTCTTATTCTATACCTGCGTATTTCTCTGTGGGCTGGCGATTGGGTGCCTGATAGGCGGGGGCAGGGGATCTAACTGTTGTCTGTCCAGCGCTGTGATTCCCCTTGGTTTGAGTACTGACAATTCTGCCAGCGCTAGCCTCACCTATCTGGTTTGTGAGCATCATATATATGCCAAAGAATCAACTGAATCAGAGTCGGGCACATGCGGTGTCTACAAAAAGAGAAAATTTAAATGTGGCTGTAAAAGTACCTGTTTGGTGCACACCACCGATGTCACGTTTCTGACGCATTTTCGGAAAAGTAACCTTGTCAACAACAAAGGTGCAATTTCAGGAAGCACAAATCTAAAGTATGTAATGCCAATAGATTACAAATGTCAACATATTCACATATATCTCTTGAACTTCTGGATCCATTTTAATCTAACTTTACTGATTGGTAGAAAAGTGTCCAGAGTGCAAATTTTTCTTGACCACCTAAACGTGAAGGTCACGGTGGGCTTATGTATTAATGGTCTTTTGACCCAATACTCGGATATCACTTGACTGATTTTCTTCGAATTTTGGTGGATGAATGTTTTTTGTTTTTGTTTAAAGTGTTCCGATTGTGTATTTTTCTTGTCAATAGCAGCAAGGTCAAGGCCATAAAGGCCATATTTGTTTTCCTCGTCTGTGTTTTTTTGGTCTATATCCTGAACCGCTTATTGGCCAGTATGAGAAAATGCCTGCTTTCATGGACTTTTTATTTTTAGACACTTTCAAACATGGCACACAGTTCATTCTGGAAGGTCAAAGATCACGGGAGACAGACCTGTCTGAGAGGTTACTTAAATTGGTGCGTTTAGACAGGTTACATCACAAAAATACTTAAGCCAAAGTAAAAGAGTTTGGCTTAAATAATGACCAAAATGATGATACTTAACTCAATACATGAGGTCACTTTTCTATCTCTTGAGCACAATGTACGTATCGTACCGACATTGTAAGGTGTTTAGTATTTATTAAAATATTTTTTAAAATAAACAATAGAGGAGATGGGTAGGAGCGGTAGGTAAGGGGGAAGCTGTTAAAACCACGAGGACGTGTTTATCTTGCCATCACGTGAGGTGTGATTTATAATTTACAAGATCCCGCGCACTGGTAAAATATAACATAATGCTATTTTTACAAATCTTCAGTATAAATAAATAACATTGTACACAGTATCATTTTCATTTGATCGTGTGCAAACAATCACACATACACACACAGCACGCGCTGCTTGTTAATTCTGAAACGTTTTTCTGGTAGTCTTGCTTGAACTGCAGCTTTGTAGAACATCTGCTGCGAGTACGCGCCTTTATAAGAAATACACCAGCCGCGTATGCGTAACGACATAATGTCTGAAATTCACCAAAGGTCGTTGTAACTTGACATGCCACAAAGGTCGTTGTTATGAAGGTGTTAAAGTTCGAGCTTGCCAGCAAAAATAAAGTCCACAAAACAAATTGATCCTGCTCGGGCTTACTCATCATCGTGGACTTAATTGAAACTGGTACTTGTGAGCTATCGGGACCCCCAGAAATAGACGCCCTGACAACGTGTGTACACGTACTTCGTTTGTCTGGCAGAAAACCCTTTAAATATGATTTCAGCGTGATGCTTAGAAATAGAGCAAAATGTAGGTTTGATCGTTTGAATAGCTTCTTCTGTAAATGAGGTTTCTTGTATTGCTCTGTCTGCTATTTCCGGCAGGCTGTTTATCTCCGTCATTTCAATTTCTTGTCCCGTCGGCAATCCTTTTTGTACATCACACGAAGAGCACTCTCAAGTTTGCTTGGTACTCTACCACCAATACCAAGATAATGCTGTAACCCCGCGCTACCACGGACTTCAGTTTTGATTGTTCTTAAGGATCTAAACTTAGCAGGGTTGTTTTCATGGGTTAGATGCACTTTTCCTTTGTCTGTATTTACAAATAAATGGCCCTTGTTATCAAGTTCAAACCGATTAGGATCTATGACGTCTGGGCGGTTACCAACACTATCATAAAACGAGTTTACTTTGCTTTGTAAAAGTTTGTGTTGCAAACTGAATGTATTTTTTGTACCAACCATATCCATTGTATTATTATCATAGTCATAGCCATTTCAATATCATGGTCAAATCTTCCGTCTGCTATTGTTGTATTTTATTTAATAACATTTTTTGATTTTGCATAAATAAAATGTCCTACAAATCAAAGTCAGACTCATACAGAAAACTACATAAACCTCTAGGTGTTAAGGGTATTAGGTAATCATCCTAGCACCATAGATCAAAAACCAAAATCTTACTGTAAAGTTTCCAAACCTAGGTGCCAGTGATGTTATTGATCCTGCTACTGCACGCTTCTTCTTTTAATATTGAACTTTCATCAGATTCAGATGCAAACAGAACATAAGTTTGTAATGTCGGTAGAGCAATTATTAGGACTATTAAAGTTAAACTTGAAGGCCAAGAAGTGTTTAGTCTGGATGATGGCGATGTTTTCTACTGTCACAAAGATCTGTGGCTCACTAGGGAAGAACGAGAAGACGGTGTTTATCAAGGCATACAGTCTGATAACGTTGCCAAACTAAGAATCGATGCAAACAACAAATATGTATCATCTGCCAATGATGTTGTATTAGCAGACACATATGGAAGTAGATTTTACATTCCACTTGAATTTGAAATCCTAACAGTACATTTGCCTTATTACCAAGGAGCACTGAATGACCGGCTAAGTTTTGAACTAACTTTCAGTGACTACTCCAAAGTTATCAGATCATCTAATCTCAACGCAACATACAAGGTGTCAAACATCTCACTGGAATATGTAATTGTCACACATACTGAACTAGATAGGCTCATACAAAATCAGTACCAATCAAGACTTCCAATTTATTATGACTGTCACGACCTCGCTTCCGGGGTGCGAACTATGAGCGCTACCGCTCGAGATTCACCCAACCCACACTAACACAAATCTAACACAAACACCAGAGGAACACTGACGACGACGTTTATTAAATAATACCCAAACAAAAACTAACTATTCTCACGCAGTCCTAACCAGGCAATCACACCTCACATTCACACTCACACACGCTCAAACTCTAACTCCAAATACCCTTAATGCACAATACAAAGTAACGGATAACGAAACTAAATATCCCTAATAAAATACAAACGAACATGTATAAATAAACTACTATCCTTACTAATATAAAAGAAAACAGGCTGAAAGGCTTAAACCATACGCCACTAGACCCCGCCGGAAGCACACGTGTCAAGCGCTAACGCCAGTTGTAACAACGTCTTTGCTTCCGCGGAGAGTCTATTACAGCACGTGGCTTCTTAAGTAATACAATAGTTCACATTGCACAATATCAACTAAATGAACCAAATACGCTTGCTTACTAACTCAAATAAAGATCGAGAAAAATAAATATTGTTCGAAAGCTACTACACCTCCTCAGCGGGAGTACGAACGGCAAGTTCGAATTAAGCAAACTAGACATTAACAGCACAAGGCTCTATTAACTAGCACTTCTCAGCATACAGAAGGCTCCTTTAACTAGTACGTCTCAGAGCAATGTCACACAAGCAAATGGAGACTAAACAATATCACATAACTTAATATAACTGAAAGTTGAATAAACAATATATTTCACGTCACGGGACCTTCTCGCCGGAAGCACAACCGTTAAGCGCAGCTCAACGCGACGCTCTTGCTTCCGCGATAAGGTCTTCCATAACACAGGCTTCTTTAAACAATATAATAACTCAAAATGTCACTGTAGCAAAGCTCCTCTCGCACTACAGTTGCTACAAGGAGATGAAATATACTAACGTCCTTTACAACATTATAATTATACAAAACTTCACGTAACCAGGTTAGAAAGAACTATATATGGACGACCCGACCTGACTAAATACGAGGCGTGCCGCGACACTCGAGAAGGCACCCAGGTCCGGTGTCGTAGCCCACAAGGTGGAGTGACACAGTCAGCTTCCACGCAGTACCACAGCACGGTGGCAGACTAGCCGGTTAGTTCTTTGGATTTAAAGATGCACTAAAACACAGGTGCAAAAATACTCATATAAATAACTAACACAAGAAGACAAAATAATCACATCACCCTTCCTGCAACTTTAACTTCCGTCTTTTATATTCCCTTCACCTCTTTCCGGCAACAATAAATTCAACCTCCACAAAATACATATTCACAATCGCATCAGGCGATACCCGCAACAATAGATTTAACCTCAACATATTCTCTTCACCTCTCTCCCGCAACAATAAATACAACCTCAACCTATTCTCTTCATTTCTCTACCTCAAAATACATATTTACACGTCACCACGTGACTCAGTTCCGAATACACCCTCCGATGCTAACTACTGAAACGACCTCAGTCGCCTACTCGGCGTTAAATCCCACTAACTAAACCCCGCTAACTACTCTAGAAACAACGTACAATAACTAGCATTAACTTCTACACTCTACTCTCCTCTATTCTACGCCTGCCCCCCAATACACACTAGCCAACATAATACAGAAGAAGCAACCACAAACATACCCCCCCCCCCCCCCCACGAGCAAATGGCCACTAGAGGATTGTTACGTGCACTTACTGTCATCCGTGAAGACGCCCCGGCTAGGACGAAGACAACCAAGACAAGACAAGCCAGGGGTAAAATCGTCGCAGCTCTTCTACTTGTCGTCTTAGGACACCGACTCCCAGGCTCGACCAGGGCCGTATCGTAGGGACGCCACAGCTACTTGAGGCGGCGGCTAATGGAAAACCACACCCGCACAAACCCCCCTCAGAGACAACGTTGGAAAAGACGACTGCTTTCGTTCGCTGGTGGAATGCGACTCTAGTAATTTAGAAAACTTTAGGTTGGCAAAAAACTGCTCACTACATCACGTGATGTAAAAACACGTGAAATAGATACCACCCTATGGCGTTCAGACAGGGCGGCCACGTGCTTTAAGCCAACATCCAAACTCTCGCACGGCAGCAAATACACGTGTAACAGGCCAACAACTACATACCTACGCTATCGTTACCCGGTGACTAGCTGAACCCTGTCACCCCTCTAAACTTACTCCCCTACAAAATTAGACGAAAAAAATCCGTGTCGTGACAATGACCGTGTGATAAGACATAGTTTTTAATACCCAGAGACAAATGTGATACAATGTGGAACATCAACTTGAACACACCTGTTAGGTCACTGAAAGGCATTCTTATGTTGTTTGTTGAACCGGGAAGTCCATACAAAAGGGAGCCAGAAAAATTTTACAATCCAAATTACAAACACACTTATCCTGCACTATTGAAGGACACTCTAAACAAGTGTATGCTTTAGACATGCTACCTTACCAAGATGGTCAGGTGGAAGACTTAGAGAAAAACCAGCAAACATGGCATGCAAAGATCTTCATTAGTATGATGTAAGAATCGACCAATACCTGACAGACAAGTATGCACTTTGGCTAGACCTTTGTAGTACAGACGACGGCTACCTACACGGGTCAGGTTGTACTATAGAGAATGGTAGTAACGGAATTACAATCCAGATACCAAAAAGAGTGAAACAGAAGGTGCAATAAATATTTACCTCTATCTGATTTATGACGCTCAACTAAACATTCAAGAAGCAGACTAAGTGGTGCCATGTATTAAAATATTTTTTAAAAAATGAACTTGCTGACCCTCGATCCTCACTGTGGTTTGTTTTGTGGTGCCAGAGGCCGTGGAAAAAATGATTTTGTACTTGATCTATTGCAAACAAGATACATCTATCATTTTGAAAACATTGTGATATTCTGTCCAATGATCAAACACAACAAAGCTTATCACAACCGTTTATTTATTTGGACTGACAACAACATTTACTTAGTTGACCCTGAGAAAAAACTGAATGACTACCTGCAGTATTTTTACAAGCAATTCCAAGGGCAGCCAACTTTGTTTATAGTTGATGATTGCTCAGCAGAGAAAGACATTGTCAAAAAGAGAAACACTTTAGCAGAAAGCGCCTTCAGTGGCAGACATGCAAACATTAGTGTCTAGATTCTCACTGAAAAATATAATTCTGTCCTAAAAGATTTTCGTGAACAACTAAAGTGTATCTGTTTGTTTTACTGTAAGGACCGTGATAGCTTTGAAGAGTGCCTCAGAGAGAACGATGTTATACCTAACAAGCACGAACGAGACACTGTAAAAATACAAACTGAAATCAACTAAACATCTAAAGCTTATCTTAAAGACAGATCAGCCCACTGGGTATGGATTAATAAATTAATCTATTCTTTTGTTTTGGTCATAAAAAATGATAGACAGATAAGCTGATGTTTCAGACTGCTTTAGATATGTTAAACACTTTTATGACTTAAGAACACATGTTCAACAACCTGCCATAAGCCTCTCAGTACCAGCGGTGATATACACGACATATAATGTGTCTTTGAAAAGAAGTACCCAATGGAGAAAGAAATGTGTCTTTGGAATATGTTGATGATCTACCATGTTATGAGTACATGCCTG
Source organism: Semisulcospira habei (assembly GCA_036245525.1). NCBI lineage: Eukaryota > Metazoa > Mollusca > Gastropoda > Semisulcospiridae > Semisulcospira > Semisulcospira habei. Next base: position 10,675,810 of record BTPG01000007.1, on the reverse strand, counting down.
TTGATCTAAAGACACATACCTTTAAAGTTAATGATGCCAACTGTAACTGGTTTGAGACACTGTGTGAACACATATTATTCAAACAAGTATGTGAACTACGTGATTGTATTGAAGGTATTGCAGTTAATAAAATGGTATTACACATATTGTAATATTTTCAATATATTATTTTGTTTTGGTTATTAAAAATGACAGACAGACAAGCGCAAGCTGTTGATGTTAGACTGCTTTAGATATATCCAGCACTTTGATCAGTTAAGAACACAATTCAGGCAGCCTGACATAACACCAATAGCCGTGCAAGTGGTAATATACGTGACATATCGTATGACTTTGGAATTATTTGAGGAGCTACCATTTGTAGAGTACATGAATGTTGATCTTAAGGCACATCCTTTTGAAGTTGCTGATAACTGGTTTGAGGCAGTGTGTCAACACATATACAGACAACTATGCAAACTAAATCTGTTTATTGTAGGTGTTACGGTCAATAAAGTGATATTACACATACAGTAATATTTTTCTATTTATTATTTTGTCGGTCTATAAAAAATGACCGACAGTTCGCAAAGCTTACAAAACGTATTGCACACAACAAAATTGCCTATATCAAATACTTACAATGTTTATGAATCTATAGAGAAATCTTTTACCGTAATACAAGATAATCTTCTTGCTGGTAGTGTAAAGATTCAGGTGGTTGCTAAAATAAAATTTAACAAGGTAGATGGTGAAGTGATAGTATCGTATATCTCAATGAGACAACACACAGTTAATGCAAGAAGGGAAATGGAGAACGTGTTTAGAAACAAAATGTTGCCAGACTTTCTATCAGCAATCGATAGAGCCAAAATAAAGGGGTCTGGCTGGCTTGAAGGGTATGTACATGAGCTACAACAAAGGCAGTCAAGATATCATCCTATTTTAGGCAAATCATGGATACCACTACCAACTGAGGTTGCAAACAAAAAGGCTGTCGTTAATATTCAGAACAATGACAATAGCTGTTTTATGTGGTGTGTGCTCGCTAATCTGCTCTACGTAAAAACAAAACCTGAACGTGTTTTTAACTATAACAACTTTGTAAACGAACTCAACTTCAATGGTATAGATTTTCCTGTTAAGGTAGAAGATATAGACTTGTTTAAAAACTAAATCCTGGTATATCTTTAAACGTGTATGAATGGGACACTGAGTCTGATAATAAGTTACAACCAAATAGAGTATCGCTACTTGCCCCAACCTACGGACAGCAAGAAGATAAACATGTTGACCTGTTACTAATAAGCTCCGGAGATAACTTTCGCTGCACAATTATCAGAAATATGTCATGACTAATTCACGAACATTCAACAAAACACAACTGGAAACAGGAAATGTGTAAGAAATGTTTCCAAAGGTTTTCTTTTATTAAGTTAGCACATAAGCATGTTCAACATTGCAGGTCGGCTGATGACATTCAAACAATACTTAGGTATCCAGATCCGGATAGCAAGGTATTTTTCGAAAACTATGGTAATCAGCAAAAGCTGCCGTTTATAGTGTATGTTGATTTTGAATCACTGGTTGTACCATATGAGGGACCTGTTCCAGAAGCACTACCAAAGACTGTAAACTTAAGTAACCAAGTGGTGTGTTCTTCCAGATACATTCTTGTTAAGTCAGATGGTGAGAATACAGAACCTGTTCTCTACAGAGGTAAAAATGTAGCAGGTGTGTTTTTAACAGAAATGAGACAACTGTACAGTACCGTAGTACAGTATATAGAAAACTGTCAGATGTCTGTGATGATGACAGAAGAAGATAAACTGGATTTTAATACAGCAGAGGTATGTTGGATTTGTGAACAACTCCTGTTTGGTGATAAAGTTAGCAATCATGACCACATAACTGGGTGTTACAGAGGTGCTGCACATAACAATTGTAACTTGCTATTAAAAATAGAACCCAAGACATACAAACTACCCATATTTTCCCACAATCTCAAAGGGTGTGATTCACACATTATCATGCAGTTTGTAGATGAGCCTTACAAGAACATTAGTTGTATTGCCCAGACAACTGAGAAGTACTTGACTTTTAGGATAGACAACAAACTTGTGTTTTATGACTCTGTGCAACATTTGTCCTCAGGACTTGCTAGTCTGGAAGAAGGACTGACTGAGTTTCCAATAACAAGTAAATAATTTGAGCCAGAGTTAATCAAGAAAGGAGTCTATCCCTATGAGTACATCAGTGACTGGGTTGTGTTTGAAGAAACGTCTCTGCCTCCATGTGATGAAGCTCTATGCTAGTGCATAGTACTCACACATTAGGTTAAATACGGTACGGTTTTTGTTAACGGTTTGTTTTGTGCCGATAGTCCGTGAGGCCGAGATCCACGTGAAATCTTTAGAACATGTTTAATACGGAGTTTTAGTGAGTTCTGTTATAGCGAGTTCTAGGCGGAAACTGTCTGGCAGAGCAGTGAACACGTTAGTACGGGCTTTCTTGTCAGAGGGATCAGATGTGTTTGAGATACCTAGCCCGTATTCCAAGACTCTGAAACCTAGAATTCAGAGTGCTTGTAAAGAGGGAGCGACGGACGCCGAGACGTCGGTCACCAGACCTAACGTGAGGTCATCACCCCTCCAGTTCTTCACTCAGGGAGTGAAGCGATCGGGACCGAGACACCCGAGTCAAAGCGAGAACTGCGCTACGGTACGAGTACGAGGACGTCCGTGATAAAGAGACAGGACGACAGGAAGAAGCGTACAACGAAGGACTTTCACGCCGAGACGTGAGAAGGACCAACGTAACCAGGCAATAACATCAAACAGGTTGGAGACAGTGAGAGACTAATGCCTAGCCTGGCCGTGATAGTGTGTGATGTGTATGCGATGTGGATGATGGTAGTGGGGAAGTCTGTATAGTTGATAGTCTTTTAAGCGTTTCTTTACTTTTATATTGTATAAAAGCCACTTTAGGAAGGGAGCCCGTGTGTTGAGTTTTACCGCATGAATGCGCCCGTCTGAGTCAGTGGCGGTGTATGCGTCTGTTGCGTGAGAGTCTGTACGTGCGACTGTGGGCGAGTCTGCGTGCGTTACAGTGGTGACCCTGTTTTAGCGGTTGATTAGAGTAGCTGTGGGCGATAGTGAGTAGCTGTTTGAGGATAAGGTTTGATTGCTATGTGTGTGTTGGGTCGTTTGGTTTAGATTCCCCTCTCCGATTCTAGGGGGTAAGATCCGTTGTTTCTGTAGTTTTCTGGATCTTACGAGGAGTTAGTACTTGTTTCTTCCTTTGTATAGGTAGTATTCGTTTTCCTTGCTCTTCTTTCTATCGTTCTTATTTTTCGTTCCATCTGGACGTCAGAGTAGGTCACTGTTTTTCTGCGTAGGTTGTTATTTTTGCCGTTGATTTCTATTTTTACGTTTTCAGGTTTTTGGGAAGTGTTTGTAGTAAATATGGAGTCGGACCCGGTAGAGGCTTATATTAAACAAGGTGAGAGGTTAGGGCTTAAAGATGAGAAACTTTTTGACTATGTGGAGAAATGTAAGGATAGGGAGGATAGGGCGAGAGAAAGAGACGTGAAAAGGACCAACGTAACCAGGCAATAACATCAAACAGGTTGGAGACAGTGAGAGACTAATGCCTAGCCTGGCCGTGATAGTGTGTGATGTGTATGCGATGTGGATGATGGTAGTGGGGAAGTCTGTATAGTTGATAGTCTTTTAAGCGTTTCTTTACTTTTATATTGTATAAAAGCCACTTTAGGAAGGGAGCCCGTGTGTTGAGTTTTACCGCATGAATGCGCCCGTCTGAGTCAGTGGCGGTGTATGCGTCTGTTGCGTGAGAGTCTGTACGTGCGACTGTGGGCGAGTCTGCGTGCGTTACAGTGGTGACCCTGTTTTAGCGGTTGATTAGAGTAGCTGTGGGCGATAGTGAGTAGCTGTTTGAGGATAAGGTTTGATTGCTATGTGCGTGTTGGGTCGTTTGGTTTAGATTCCCCTCTCCGATTCTAGGGGGTAAGATCCGTTGTTTCTGTAGTTTTCTGGATCTTACGAGGAGTTAGTACTTGTTTCTTCCTTTGTATAGGTAGTATTCGTTTTCCTTGCTCTTCTTTCTATCGTTCTTATTTTTCGTTCCATCTGGACGTCAGAGTAGGTCACTGTTTTTCTGCGTAGGTTGTTATTTTTGCCGTTGATTTCTATTTTTACGTTTTCAGGTTTTTGGGAAGTGTTTGTAGTAAATATGGAGTCGGACCCGGTAGAGGCTTATATTAAACAAGGTGAGAGGTTAGGGCTTAAAGATGAGAAACTTTTTGACTATATGGAGAAATGTAAGGATAGGGAGGATAGGGCTAGAGAAAGAGAAATCCAGAGAGAAGAGAGAGTACTAACAGACAAAGAGTTAGAAGTTCAGAGGGTGAGGGACGAGAAAGAATTAGAAATTCGTGAATTGAAAGAGGAGAAAGAGCTGGAAATACAGATACAGAGGGAGGAGAAAGAATTAGAAGTTCAGAGGGAGAGAGAAGAGAAAGAAAGAGTCTTCAAGGAGAAGGAATTAGAAGCTCAGAGAGAGCGAGTTGAGAAAGAAAGAGTCTTAAAGGAGAAAGAGTTAGAAGCTCAGAGAGAGCGAGAAGAGAAAGAAAGAGTCTTAAAGGAGAAAGAGTTAGAAGTACAGAGAGAGAGAGAAAGAGAACAATTAGCATTTCAGAGAGAGAAAGACGAGAAGTCTCTAGCGTTTCAGAGAGAGAAAGATGAGAGGGAACATGTGTTAAGAGAGAGAGAGCTAGAGTACCAGAGAGAAAAAGAAGAGAAAGATAGGGAGGTGCAGCATCAGTTAGCTCGAGATGCGGGGTCTAGAGCAGCTCCAGATAGTGATTCAGTAGGCCGAGGAATACGTAATTTCCCTAGACTGCCAATGTTTAAGGAGTCTGTTGACTCCATTGATGCTTTCATGTGTCGTTTCGAGGCTCACGCGCAGGCGTTGAGTTGGCCTTCTGCCAACTGGCCCGTTTTGCTTTCGTCTGTGCTAGAAGGTCAGGCCTTGAGTCTTTTCCATAGCTTGAACGTTTCGGGGAACGTAGATTACGAGACTTTGAAGGAGTGTCTCTTGCAGAAGTTCCAGTGTAGTGCGGAGGGTTTCAGAGAACGCTTGAGAGCTTGTCGGCCAGAGACAGGGGAATCGTTTGTGTCGTTTGGCAAACGGTTGTCCCATTTGCTCGTACGTTGGGTCGAACTGTCAAAGATCGACCACACGTACGAGGCATTGTTCGATCTCATGTTGGCAGAACAGTTCTTTGGTAGCGTTTCCAAGGATCTAGCGGTATTCTTGAGGGAGTGTAACCTCAAGACTACGGACGAATTAGTACAGAACGCGGAGGCTTTTCGGATGGCGCATCCTACGAAAAACCTCGCGCGTAGGGCCGAGACTCCGCCAGTCGGGTTGGTCGCTGCTAACACGACTGGGGGTTACCGAGGCGTCAATACCTTACGTGGAGCCCAGCTGGTTAATGGGAGAGGTACTTTACGCTTCCGACGCGGTGATCGAGGTATCAGCAGTAGCGGTCGCGATCCGTACGCACGAGGAGAGCAGACTTGCCTACCTGAAAAAACTGTTGTCAGTACTCCAGGCAGTTAAAAACCAGATTATGGCAGTTTTGACCAGATTTATATGTAAACCGGTAAAGATACTACTACTGCTACTATGCATTTTGCTATAAAAGGCGATGTATTTTTACAACATGCCAGCCATAAATGAGAAAAAAATCATTTTCATGATATACTTTCATTTAATTCAATTGTGTTTATATGTAGGCCTACTTTGTGTTCAAGGACCTCGACGTTGGTGAAATAGTCACTCCAGTGAATGTCGAGGATGGTACGCAGGCAGCGCTGGTGGAGCGTTTGAAGAGGCATAGTTGGCTGCGGTAGAGGGCCCAGAACTCGGAACCATACAGCAGGGTGGTGAGGACGACAGCTCTGTACACGCTGATCTTGATGCCTTTTTCAGCTCTTGATTGTGCCACACCCGCTTTGAATAGTCGCCCGAAAGCACTGTTCGTTTTTGCCAGCCTGTTGTCTAGTTTCTTGTCCAGCTTGGCGTCTGACGTGATGATGCTGTCCTCAAGTCCAAAGAGCTGGGCAGCATCTGCGGAGCAGGACGTGATGTGCTGCAAGGCTCTCTATGTGTGTGCATCGAGGGCAGCGTCATCAGCAAAGAGCAGCTCAGGAATCAGTCGGTCTAGGGTTTCGGTGTGGGCCTGCAGTCGTCTGAGGTTGAACAGGCTGCCATCGAGATGATACCTGATGTACACTGCGTCGTCATCGTCGGGGTCCACTGTGGCCTGCTTCAACATCATGTTAAAGAAGATGGTAAAGAGGGTCGGTGCCAGCACGCAGCCCTGCTTCACGCCGTTGAGAATGGGGAATGGTTCTGAGAGGTCACTGTTGAGTCTGACCTGGCCTTGCTGGTCCTCGTGGAGCTGGAAGATCATGCTGAGGAACTTTGGGGGACAGCCAAGACGCTCCAGGATCTGCCACATGCCTTGCCTGCTCACAGTGTCAAACGCTTTTGTTAAGTCGACAAACGTTACGTGCAGCCCTTTGTTCTGCTCGCGGCACTTCTCCTGAAGCTGTCTTAGCACAAAGACCATGTCGGTGGTACTCCTGTTGGCTCTAAAGCCACACCGGCTTTCTGGGAGGTGGTCTTCAGCGATGGCAGGTACCAACCGATTCAGGAGCAGCCTTGCGAGAATTTTCCCGGCAATGGACAGCAGGGTAATTCCACGATAATTAGAGCAGGCAGACTTCTCTCCTTTGTTCTTGTACAGGGTGATGATGACTGCATCACGGAGATCTTTTGGTAGTGTTCCTTTCTCCCAGCAGCAGAGAAAGAGGTCGTGGAGCTTGTTATGCAGTGCTGGGCCTCCATGTTTCCAGATCTCTGGCGGGATTCCGTCAATGCCTGCTGCTTTGCCACTCTTGAGCTGATGGATAGCCTTGAGGGTCTCTTCAGTGGTGGGCGGTTCGTCCAATAATTCAGCCTTTACTGGGAGGTGTGGGATTTGGAAAATAACTGCTTCTTGAACAGTGCGCTCAGCACTGAAGAGGTCCTGAAAGTATTCCGACCAGCGGTTCAAGATCGAGTACTATCTGTGAGTGCCTGTCCATCAGCGCTTTGCAAGGGACTTTGAACCAGGTGCCTGGGGCCATACACTGCTTTCAGTGCTTCGTAGAAGCCCCTGTAGTCACCGTTGTCAGCGCAAAGCTGGGTCCTCTGTGCAAGTCTGGACCACCACTCGTTCTGGAGCTCTCTAAGCTTGCGCTGGAGGCTGCTGCAGATGAGGCGGAAGGCAGACCTTCACAGGGCAGGAAGGCTGGGCTAGGTGGGCCTGGTGGGCGGCTCTTTTTTTGTTGTTGCTAGAAGTTCCTAGATCTCTACGTTGTTTTCGTCAAACCAGTCTTTGTTCCTCTTTCTAGCAAAGCCCAAGACTTTCACAGAGGATTTTGCAATAGCAGTTTTCAGTTGTTTCCAGATTGTTTCAGGGCAGGAGACTGCCGGATCAGCTGTGTCTTTGAGCATGCGCTGCAAATCTGTCTGAAAGGCAGCTTTCACATCGTCATGCTTAAGGCTGGCAACATCAAGCTTTTTCTTGGAGGGGCCCCCTTTCTTGGGTTTCAGCTTGAGGCGGAGCCTGTGTTTGCAGCGGACAAGGCGGTGGTCAGTGTGACATTCTGCGATGGGCATCACTCTGGTGAGGAGGACATCACTGCGGTCCCTCTGACGCACTAGGACATAGTCGATAAGGTGCCAGTGCTTGGAGCGAGGACGCATCCAGGTGGTCTTTCTACGGTCCTTTTGCTGGAAAGTAGTGTTGGTGTTGACAAGTTGCTGCTCTGCACAGAACTCCAACAGCAGGCGGCCATTGTCATTGCAGTTCCTAACGGCATGCTTGCCAAGGACTCCTTTCCAGGCTTCAAAGTCCTGTCCCACTCTGGCGTTGAAGTCGCCAAGGATGATCTTTGTCGTCTGCAGGGGTGCTCTGAAGGAGGCTGCGCAGGTCAGTGTAGAACTTGTCTTTTTCTGCAGGTTCTGCCAGGAGGGTTGGGGAGTACACACTGAGAAGGGTGACGTGTTGCTGGTGTCTCAGTGGGAGGCGTATGGACATGATGCAGTCGGAGTGACCCGTTGGTAGGTTTTCCAGCTTAGTTGCAATGGAGGTCTTGACAATAAAGCCCACGCCTGAGAGCCGTCTTTCTGATGCAGGCCTGCCTGACCAGTAGAGGGTGTAGCCAGCGCCAAGTTCTTAGAGGATGCCTTCGTCCGGGAGGCGTACTTCGCTGAGCGCGGCGATGTCGATGTTTAACCTCCGCATTTCATGAGCAATGAGGGCGGAGCGACGTTCAGGGCGTCCGCTGTCTGCTGTGTCGAGCATGGTTCGGATGTCATCCAGCATGCTACGTTGAGTCCGGTCGTGGTCGTCATGGGAGTGGATCTGTTGTTTTTTCTTGTTTTCTGACCACAGGAGAAGATGCCCATTGACCGCGGCTAGCCAACTGGGGTTGCGAGGGGACGAGCTTTGGTTAGGCCGCCTTTACTAGGCCCCTCTCCATGTGGAGCAAGCAGTGCTGTCCCTAGAGAAGGCTGCTTGGTCGTTCAGGGTGTGCCGAGTGACGTTGTCATCCCCAGGTCAACACTAGGCGACCAATATCCTGAGCCGCCTGCATGCAGGTTTGAGACTGCGGCTTCCAGTGACCTCTTTTACCTGCCGTTTCGCCCCTCGCCCATCACTACAGGACTTGGAATGGTCAGTGTCATGGTCCGTGGACGTTTCCTAAAGCCTGTGTGGTGGAGCTTTTTGGTGGAGTGCAGTGTGCGAAGTACTGGCCCCACCCTTTAAACCCTTGGTTTGTCTGCCATGGCCTAGCAAGCTGGGACGGTGGCATCGAGGTCCTCGGGTCGTAGGTTTTATATCAGACTGTCCTTGTTTTAGTCTCTGGCTCAAAAACCTTCCCGGAAGACACGGGGGCTCTGATGTCAGGGTTTTCCTCCCTTAGCCTTTTCACAGCCAAGGGGCCAGGCCTGCAAGGCAGCAGGACAATGATTTATTTTCGAGGTTCTCTCCTCTAGATCCATCGTGTTTAGCCTGGGGGCTAGTGCTGCCCAGTTTTTTTGGTCACCTCGGAGAGGATGTGGCCGGGGACCATGCACGGGCAGTCTTGGGATAGAGGGATGCTATGCTAGTCTGGAGGGATTACACACGAGGGTGCCTCACAAAGGCCAAGAGGCCCTAGACTAGGGGGATCCCAGGGGAGGCGCTGTAAGAGTTCCCCACTACCCGCACCACCAACACAACTCGTCCCCTGGAGCCCCCACCTTTTGAGTCAGGCAGAGACCCCTTGACCCCAGTATTAGTACAGCAGTAAATAATTATACCAAAGCTAACAACAAATATCTTGACGACATTGACACCTCAAGGTCAAGGTCGTACATTACGTACTTAGACGCTAATAACCTTTATGGATTTGCAATGACTGAGTTATTGCTCTTGAAAAACTTTTGGCTGCATGATTTATCACAATGTGATATAACATACTTAACAAACTGTATTATGAATTATGATCGGAATGACGATAAAGGTTGCATCTTTGAAGTTGACCTGGAGTACCCACACCACTTACATGATTACCACAATGATTATCCATTAGCAGTTGAAAAATGTCTTTGACAGGAAAAAAAAGAAGACACAAAACTGTGCCAAATTAAAATTAATTCAATTACGTTTGTCACTATTGTCTACTGCAGTTTTACATTAGGCATGGGTTAATATTTAAGAAAGTTCACACAGGCATTGAATTTGATCAGTGTGTTTTCATGAAAGATTACATAGTGAAGAACACAACCCTTCATGCAAGGGACAGTAACACTGCATTTTACAAGGGCTTCTTTAAACTTAAGAACAATGCCTGTTTCGGCAAGACGATAGAAAATCTTCATCACCGTAAATATGTGAGATTGGTCACAACTGAATCAGGTGCAATTAAACTTACAGGCAAGTCACAATAGACAGGGTATAAGAGTTTCATCTGTCACTGTATGCAGTGACACTCAAAGAAAGTTTTGTTGATCTCAACAAGCCAGTATTCATTGGTATGGCAATACTTGAACTGTCAAAGCTGTTGATGCTTGAATTCTACTGTGATTATTTTAAACTGAAGTGTCCTGACTGTCGACTGCTATACACTGACACCAACTCTATGATCATAGACATGCCTACGGAAGACTTTTATGAAGACATGAAAACAGAGTTACATATGTATGACACATCAGATTATCATAAAGATCACGCACTTTACAGCACACAAAACAAGAAAGTGCCTGGGAAGTTTAAAGATGAACTGAATGGTGTGCCAATAGTTGAGTATGTTGGACTGAGGTATACAATGTATTCCATAGTGCACCAAAAAGGCAGTCAGTCTAAAGCAAAAGGTATTTAAAAAAAAAAAAAGCGATAAAAAACAGCTATATTTGTCATGAACATTATAAGCAAGCTTTAGATGGAGAACTAATGCCTGATTATTCAAACAAGACACTGAGGTCAAACAAACATAATCTTGAAATGATCCAAACACATAAGAAGTCACTCGCAGTTGGAGACACAAAACGATTGTTTCACATTATGAAAAGGCTTATGCACCTGGGCACTACTAGCTTAAGTTATCTGATGACATTTGTGATGAACTGATTGATGAATGATTAAAAATGAGTAACAGTGTCTGGTGGAGTAATCTCTAATTCCTCTCTGACAAATGCACTCTGAGGGGCAGGTTCATACAAGTAGTAAATCGATGGGTTACCAGGAACTATTTTTTTTTTACATTGTGAATAGACTTAGACCATAATTATTGGATCAGTCACCCTACATTTTATGTCATTTTCTGCCTCACCGGGTTGATATATATATCTCACCTGTTTTGTAAACAAACTTGTGTCAGGCGTTTGTATTGTTTTTAACCCCGGTGCTGAAAGTATTGTTTTTAATTTAATAGCATCAACAGGTTTCAGGTGACCCTCATTATTAATTGCTTTTACCCTAGATGGTAATCTCTTAACCCACTCAGTTTTACGTGTCACGCATGAGTTCCCTTAGAATACTGATAACTGAAAAGTCTGTCTGATAATTGTTTGTTAAAGTTTTCAACAATTGCCTGTGATCTGTGCATGCCCAGTATTCTGTGTCGAACTAGCATGTCATGCTTCGCAAACAATTGATTAACTGCACCTTTAAATTCACTTCCATCATTGACTTGCACATGCCTGTGTTATTTCAGAGGGCCCCGACTATACAACTATCAATGATAATGCTGCCACCACAGTACTAACATTTTTGTCAGTTATAGGTTCAGCGTCTTTGAATTTCGAAGCAATGTCGACAACAGTCAGTGTATACTTGTATCGTTTTTTTTCCCTGATAGTATCGTGTGGCGAAAACAAGAGATCCATTTGGTGTGTGTCATTAGGGGTGGTGTTATCAAAGTGTGGTCTTATTATTTTTCTTGGTGCGGGCAAATATATCTGCCAAATAGCTTGCCTTTGCAGCCACAGTTTTACTTGATCCAACATCGCTGCCAACAGCAGCAGACAATTTTTCTATTGCAGTTTTCCTTTCCAGTAGCCAATTGGGGAATAATATATTTTCGATAGTTTAGCTTCAACGTTTGTCATTTCTTCTAGCAAGAAAAACTCATGTGAAACAAACAAATGTAATATCTACTAAAGCAAAGATTATTTCTCCATTGCTTTGATGTTAACTAGGCTGGTAGTAGTGGCTAAGTTTTGGTTGTGGTATGCTCACATCTTTGCCAGTAACAAGGTAGTATTCTTTAATAGCATCATCAACATTCAAAAATGTATGCTGTGTGTGACCTTCCAGTCTAAGTTTTTTGTTGATAAAATCAAGTCTTTCTATTCTTTTTTTAAAATCATAATCTTGTTCTGCCTGTGCTACTTTCTCTGCAGCTTCATTGTGACGTCTCATTTCTTCTGCACTCTATTCTTTACTAACTTTTGAAAAGAGATCATTTGATCCACTGTAAGCAAGTGCATTAACAACAGCACTGCCAATGATAACAGCCAATGTTGCTGTATTTTTATTTATATTTAGATACATTTCTGGAATAATTCCCTGCTTAACAAGAAAGTCTTTTGTCGCAATCACGCTGTGACAACCGCAACTTGCTTAGCACTGTCCTCAAAATCTAGTTTGCCCAGGTCTGCAGAACAACGCATTCTGAGGATACTCCGCCCTAGCATAGTGTATGCGACCGCAAGTCCACTTATAATGGCAGAGTGATAGACGGGAGGGGTGGGGGGGGGGTGGGGGGTGGGGGGGTGGGGGAGAGGCCAGGTAATTTCCAAACTTGTAAAACATAAGGCATGCTAATTTACTGATTGAACTTGAAACAATTGGGTTGCTTTCAAGATCATGTGATAGACTGTCAGTATCGACAGGCAAGAAGTGATTAAATGCTTTTGTATACAAACACGCGAGAGATCGACTTAAGTCATGGGCCATTAGTGAATCAATGTAATTTTCATATTTAGCACATAGTTTAATTATCTCCTCAGCGGCAAGTGATTCAATGTTTTTCTGTGTTATACTGTTTCCCAAGATATGCCTTGATTTCCCAGAAACTATAAGAGAGAAAAGTCATTCTTTTTTCAAGTCTAAGTCTTTATTCTCAACAGTGCAGATATCACTCAGAAGAAGAAGTTTGTCCTGATTCATTTTATAATAAAAAATAAAATAAAATGTATTAATACATTTAGAATTTTTCTCTGTGTTAATTAACTGTGACAAAATAGAAAAAAATGATAAAAGGGCTGCTTGTGGATTTTTTTCCACTTGCTCTCACAGGAGGAGAAGCAACCCAGGTTGAGTAGGCAAATCACCTCCTGTGGAGGAGGCTATAACTTGGAGGTTGCGTGTGCAAATTCACCTCTCCTGTGAGAGCCCATGTGGTGTGATCTGGCTGCCGTGCCTACTGGTGATTCAAACCCCAGCACAAACATAGAGAGGTAGTTTGCGCATAACTACCTCTCTATGTTTAAATCAGCAGACAAACTACTAAGCCGTTCACAGACCCAAGAGAAGAGTAACAATTTATTTATTTAACTGCTGACAGTGGCATTGTGCCATAACATGTCTGCCCGCTAGCTGTAAAGTGTGGGCGTACAGAAAAAAAGCACACTTATGCTATTAGTGGTCTTGGCAGTCAACTAAAACCCTGCAGGAGCGGAGGGCTCATGAGGATCTAAGCCTCTTGCTAACAAGCTCTGTCCTTTATGTCTTCAAATGGAGGACGTCAAAGGGGGTTTCTGTCTAAGCCTAAGGTTAAATTGTTCGATCTCCCGATAATAGCATGCAATTAAAAACCAACTACGTGTGACACTGAGCATCTTTAGAGTTGAGAGTGTTTTGTTTGCCTCGCTATTTAGGGTTGCATGCCATGGGCAGTCTGACAATATGCATAAAAGTTGTTTTTTCTATTCTGACAATGATAAGTGAAACATCTCTCAGTCATTGAGGGGTGGCTTATTCAGGTTGCCGCTCATAGTCATGAGGAGTGGCATATTCATGTCACGGCTCTCAGTCACTGTGGAGTGGCATCTTCATGTCAAGGCTCTCAGTCATGAAAGGCAGCCTATTCAGCTCCCCGGACTGTGTACTCTGTGAAGGAGAGGTAAAGAGAGTGATTATCAAATTAGGCATGTTTTAGGGTATGGACTTAAGACAATGGAGGTGATTTTCAGGAGCGCCCTACATGTACTTATTTAACTCACTTGTAGGTAACTTATTAAGTGTCTGTTGGCAGTGTTGGCAGTGAACTGAAAGGTAATACAAGTTAATTGTTATGTCCCCCGGCTAACATACTTGAAAACCAACGATGAGCGGCTCTGAGGTGTGATCGCCTCTCAGGGGGGCTTTTCAGTGTTGCATGTCAAAGATCAGATAAGCGGCTCAATTAAAATGGCTTTTAAAAGTGGTGAACCTTTTTTTTTTTTATATAAAATGATCTCATTATTAGAATAATATACATATTTCGCCATCGTGTTGCAAGACTGGTGGCTGTGTGAAATGTTTATTACCAGAGTTGTCAGCCGATCAAAAAATCACTTCAGTTGAATTATTTACATCTAATTTACATAAATCAATCCTATTATTAGACAAAGGCTTATTATTCACCCTAGTGTTGTCTGTGGTATGTTTACCACTTGGGTTGGCAGCTTTGTTTTAGGTGTCGACTCGAAGACAATAGGAGGGATTCTCAGGAGCCCCCTATTTACTCAAAATACAGTTTGTGGTTCGAGTTGAGATAGGTTTTCTTTTGTGACACAGGTGACATTCCAGTCTCATTATCTTCAACGATTTAAAATGTACCGAGTACAATAAGGAAGACAGGGACTTCGTAAGAGGTGATGGAGGGTAATGGCCCCAAGTAGCCATTAATTAAGGGTCAACTTAAGACAATGGAAATGCTGGTTTTGGAATCTCTCTCTCTCCTCTCTCCTCTCCTCTCCTCTCTCTCCTCTCTCCCCCTTTCCTCCCCTCTCCTCCCCTCCCCTCTCCTCCCCCCTCCTCCTCCCCCCTCCTCCCCCTTCCCCCCTCCTCCTCCCCCTCCCCCTCCTCCTCCCCCTCCTTCTCCCCCTCCTCCCCCTCTCCTCCCCTCCCCCTCCTCCTCCTCCCCTCCTCCTCCTCCCCCTCCCCTCCCTCCCCCGCCTCCTCCCTCCTTCTCCTCCTCCCCCTCTCCCCCTCTCCCCCCCTCTCCCCCCCCTCTCTCTCTCTCTCTCTCTTTCCTCAGTGATGATCGATGTAGCTTGTATTCTTCAGTCTCCGCCTATAGAGAAGCAGGAGCTCAGTGGCCTTACTGGACACGAAACGCACTATCACTGGTCTTGGACGCTGCTGTTGCCCGTCGCATGCTGTCGCTGTCGTAATTGACCAAGACGGTGACATCCCTCAATATCCTCTGTCTCCAGGCCCGACAGTTGTAGCTTCTCTTTAAATAGCTTCAGCACCTTTTTCTCACACTCCTCCACGGACTCCCTGTCAGACTCTGGCACCCCCAGGATGCGGACTTTGTTTCTTCGTGTATATTGTTCTACGTCGTTGGATCGTTTTTCCGCTACAGACACCAAGAACTTTGCATCCGATGCTAGGCTAGTCGCCACCTCGCCAGCTTCCTCTGGCACTGCTCAAGCTCACCTATCAGTGTCTCATTTTCTGCCTTAAGATCATGAATCTCGCCCCTCAGCTCCTCCACACAGTCATTCACTTTGTCAAGTTTTCTAGACATATCGCACAGCATTGTCATTAAGTCAGCGTTGGATGGGCCACTGAACTTGGCAATGTCACAAGACGATGCGGCCGTAGCAGACGACGTAGCAGACGACACGTTGTCCGCCATGTTGACTGAGCCGACTGTGTTTCGCCTTGAAGCTGTGAAGTGACTCTTGATCGATGACAGTCCCCCGTCCGACGCTTGTCTTCCTTGTTTGTCTTCTTCCTGGCCTTTCTAAGCATCGCAGCTTTTCTCTGTCGCATGGCCTCACTCTGTGTAGTCTGATCAAAACTTGAATCAGTTGAAGTGGATTCCGCTTGGCCGGGCATTACTGTTGCGTTCACTTAGGTCAAACTGCTGCATGCCGAACATTTGATGACGTTTTCCGTCCCAAAAGTCACATTTCAAAGATAAAAAGTGTATCCTCCGGTCGGCTGGAACGACAGGAAAGTAAAGATCACATCTTCGTTTACGTAAAATCTTCCTGGATGGAGTATGTTAACGAAGATTTCATTACTTCAGGAGTTCCTGAAAAAATTCGACCTGCCGATCACAATGAGCAGTGCTCACCCCGAGAGATATAAATACTGAGCGGATTGAAGCATGATTAACACAATGACTGAGTTAACCCCCTTGATTATATCTTTTTTGGCCCTCCATATCTATGTCTCCCGCACAGAGTAAATACCATTGGAAGTTACCCCTAAATCATCATTATTTAAACAGCCACATTTTTATGAAAATCAAAAATAATACTTAAGGGGTTAACTCAGTCATTGTGTTAATAATACTTCAATCCGCTCAGTATTTATATCTCTCTTAATTAGCTCATATATCTACTGTCGCAATGTTACTATGTACGTAAACACAGCCCGTCGCCAGCTGACTCTAGGTACGACGCGTCAGAATAAAATATGCACAACAGTTACAAAATATGATCACGTCGCAATGTTTTGACAACGTTGCTCAAAACCTTTTCAAATCCTTTAGCTGCTAGATCGATGTACCACACCTGAGTCGATATTCACACAATTTATTTTTGACCTTAAGAAAATGCACATCGAAAAAATCATGACCCCCCACAAATGTAAATTGGTTTTAAGATTGAATGGGAATAAAACCCGCATTAGCTACCGCACACAGAGAGAGAGAAAGACCCGCTTTGACAACACAGACATAAACTCCACTCATGTGAAACTTACACGTTTTAAATCAGCTTCTTTTCAAGCCAGCTCACCTGTTTACCTTTGTGGTGTCTAATGTCGCCACGCGCTGGCACAGTAGCGCGCCACTGTTCAACTCACTGTGAGACCTAACACTCTATGTGAAGCCGGCTCTACAGCTCTGAAAAGGCTATTTGCTGAGAGGTGTCATACACTCAAGAAGACAGCATGTTTCGAAATTGACTTCATATTTACACAATGACTGGTTCCCGAGAAATCAAACGGTGGCCTATACTCTGCACTATACAGGCAGCTGGAAAAACAGTTGTATAAGAAACTAACAAGTAATATCTAACACACACAGACGTACACACAAACAAACACACTTACAAACAGATGTACACACAAACAAACACACAATCAAACAGACGTACACACACACAAACAAACATATGCACACACACACACAAACACACACACACACACACACGCACTTACAGACACTCATGCCAGTACAATTTTATCGTAAGCATGAGCTGGCAGGTGGTGTCACGGTTGATCGCCTTTTGTGTTGCCTCACGCCGCGCTATTACCGGCCGCATTCCATTCCTTTTCAATTCAGACACGAGCCGCATTTTGAAAAGACTCTCACCCGTCAATGGCCTTTATAGCTACACCCTTTCAAATCGCTAAGTTGTGTCAAAGATCAACAGGGGGACATATTACTTTTCAAAAGAGGGGGATTTGTACAAGTGGGCTTAATGTACTCATGTGGTTTCTGAGGAATTAGAAAATCAACTGGTGGTTATTACACTATACAGGCACTGAAAAAACAGCTGGATAAGAAAATATCAAGTAAAAACAATAAGTCACAACTCACTTAAAGGTTACCTTTAAGTGAGTTACAATAGGAACTTATTAACTACTTACATTAAGAACTTATTAATTACTTACCCTAATTACTTGCAAGTACTTAATAACAACTTGACTCTAGTCACGTATACTAAGTCTTTTTTACCAAGACACAAGGGCACCGGAAAACTTTTTTTTCTCAATAATATTCTGGTGGTGCAGATGGTGCAGGTCTAAACTGTGTAAGTGGCATGACATCTCTCTGTGAAGTGTATGACATTAATAAACGATTACCAAATCTGATTTTTATTTGTTTAAAAGATTGTGTAGCTTTTCTGTGGTTTCCTGAACACCTATCTTTTTTCCTTCCGCTAAAAAACTAGCCTTCAGTTTTTCAACATTCACGGGAGATTGACTACGCATCTTATTTTGTATTTCAGACTTTTGTTGTTTGTAGTTATTTAAATCATCCTGGACTCGTTTAAATTCCTCGTCATTAATACAATTATCATTCAATGCCTTACTGATAATAAGTTTAAGACTGCTCAGCTTTGCACCCGCCAAAGTACTCAATGCTTCATGTTTTTCTAATTTCGTGTGAAACCTCTTGTTTAGGGCCTCCAAACCAAAGCACGCTAGGCATGTAGCAACGCTTAGACCCTCAATTGCTATTCCAGCCAAACTCCCAATTCCTGTGGCGAACAAAACAATGCCCCCTACAGAACATGAAGCTGAAACTGCACCAATAGCCATAGAAGTGTTTTGAACAGAATTAAATACTGACTTATACCTCCTTTTGCACCGTGAGTACTTAGCCTCCTCACTCTCCAAATATTTCAAAGCTTCTGTAATATTATTTAATCTGAATGCATCTGCCTGTAATGTTTTATCTGAAGCAATTGGCATATGTGGATCAGGCGCAAGTGTTGTTTTAGTCATCACATTTGTTTCAGTCGGATCAAGCGTTGGTAGTTGTGGATAGAAGTTTACCATTTTTTTTATTCACAAATATTTTTTTTATTTAATCAGCAATTACTTTTTGCAACTCTTCAAAAGTATACAATTTGCTGGCATAATAAAATGCAACAAGATCAATGTGTTCAAGGTTTATGTAAGTTAGACGAACAAAAGTTGTTTTGTCGACCACCACCTTGACAGCTGGAACACTGCTCGAAACATTAATAACATCATTATTTTTTGTAATAGCAATAAAGACCTTTGATGATTCTGTTACTGTTTCATCCCATGTAAGTTTAATTCCCTGTGCAATTTGAGCCTCTTTAGCAGTAGTTACTGATTTCATGATAATTTCAAATACTATTGTCGCTTCTCTAGCCATGACTAAGCTTGCTGGCATAAACACAACAGACGTATCTGATCTACCCTTTCTAGCTGTAAGAAGATACCGCCGTCTCTCATAATTTTCAACTTTCAGTTTTTCTCTGCTATTGTTGTCTGGGGCAAAACTTGGAACAAGGCTTACAATAAGCGGCCCCGAGTTAACAACCTTTCTAAACACTAAGGCGCCTTCGTCATCAGTGTATACATAAGGACTAATAAATTCCAACTTTATGTCCCAGTCAATTGTGGGTGGTGGAACAGGCACAGGTGAAACAACCCACTTACTACCCACATGTATTAAGTTGTAGGGCGAATTATTTACAGGTGGAGTAGGTACAGTAACATCACGAAGCTGACCAAGTTTAGGAATCTGTCTTTCACCGTCTTTCATGTCAACAATTACTTTCCTCTTGTACATGCCATTTGTATCAAGTTCAAAACCATATATTTCTCCAACATCCCCTTCCTTCTCAAAATCCTGTACGTCTGCCAAATCTTTCAACTCTGTTACTGGACACGCAACTGGTATGATTCTCAACTTTGGACCACCACTCATTTTTTATAAACAAAAATAAAATTATTTAATTTCCAACACAACACTAAAATCATGCATAAGAACATTGTTTACCATCTCACCTCTTATTGTCTGCAGTGATTTATCCAATCCCATAATCTCCCTCATTGACAAAGGTGGATCATCTATTGTTTTCAAAGCGTCATTTATTTGCCCTTCAGTAAATGAAGTTTCTTGTATCACAGTGTTTGCTATTTCTGGTAGGCTTGTTACTGGTGCCATTTCAATTTGTTGCCCTGTTGGCAACTTTGTTTGCGTGTCGTGAAGAACACTAACCAGTCTTGGGGGAACGGGAGACCATCCAATTCCAAGGTACCTTGCCAACCCAGAGTTACCACCGACTTCACCTTTAATTGTACTTAAAGCTCTAAACTTAGAAGGATTATTTTTATGTGTTAGATATATTTTCCCTCTGTCTGTATTTACAAATAAGTGCCCTTTATCATATTCAAACTGGTTAGGATCCAAGACATCTGGGCGCGCTCCAACACTTTCATAAAATGAGTTTACTTTATCTTTTAACAGTTCGTGATGCATACTAGAAGTAGTTACCATTCCAGTCATATCTGTGATACTGGTATCTGAGGCATCCATGTCATCCATTTCAAAATCTTCATGATTAAATCCTCCTGCTGCCATTGTTTTATTAATTTATTATTTTTTATTGTGCATAATAAAAATGACACAGTCTTACGGATCAAAGTTAGACCCATACAGAAAACTACGTGAGCCTCTGGGTGTTAAGGGCATAAGACAATCAATCGTCATCACGAACAATCCAAGTACCATAGACCAGAACCAAACACTTACAGTCAAGTTTCCAAACCTAGGTCCCAGTGACGTTATTGTTCCTGGCACTGCACGCCTTGCATTTAATATTGAACTAACATCAGACGCAGATGTAAACAGAACACTGGTTGACAATCTTGGCAGAGCAATTGTTAGAACTATTAAAGTAAAACTTGAAGGACAGGAAGTGTTTAGTCTTGACGACTCAGATGTATTTTACTGTTACAAAGATCTTTGGCTCACAAGAGAAGAACGAGAAGATCGTGTTTACCAAGGCATACAGTCTGATAATGTTGGTAAACTTCGAATCAATGCAGCAGATAAGGTAACTACTGGGGTACCAAAGGAAGTTATTATAGCAGAAACATATGGAACCAGATTTTACATTCCACTTGAGTTTGAAATCCTAACAGCACATTTGCCTTATTATCAAGGGGCACTGAATGACCGTCTGAGCTTTGAACTAACTTTCAATGACTACTCCAAAGTTATTAAATCATCTGCCACAGATGCAACATACAAGATCTCTAACATTTCCTTGGAATATGAAATTGTCACACATATTGAACTAGCCAGACTCATTCAAAATCAGTATCAGTCAAGACTTCCAATTTATTATGACAGGGTGATTAGACATAGTTTAATACCCAAAGACAAGAGCGACCCAATGTGGAACATAAACTTGAACACACCAGCTAGGTCACTGAAAGGTATTCTTATGTTGTTTGTTGAACCGGTGAGTCCATACAAAAGGGATTCAGAAAAATTCTACAATCCAAAGATTACACATTTGTCCTGCACAATTGAAGGCCGTCCTAATCAAGTGTATGCTTCAGGAATGCTGCCTTATCAACACTATGACGAAACCACAAAGTATTTTGCAGGAGGAAGGATTAGAGATAAACCTGCAAACATTGCGTGCAAAGATCTACATCTGTATGATGTTAGGATCGGACAATACCTGACAAACAAGTATGCACTGTGGCTAGACCTGCGTAGTACAGATGACGATTATCTTCATGGGTCAGGACGAACTGTCGAGAATGGTAGTGATGGAATAACAATTCAGATACAAAAGAAGGTTGAAACTGCTGCAGCCATAAACATATATTTGTACCTGATATATGACGCACAACTCAATATTGCAGAAAGCAGACTGAGTGGACACATATATTAAAATTATATTGTGTATTAAAATGAACCGTAGCTTAATGACCCTTGATCCACACTGTGGCTTATTTGTTGGTGCCACAGGGTGTGGGAAAACTGAATTTGTACTTGACTTATTACAAACAAGATACATACACCACTTTGAAAACATTGTAATATTTTGTCCTACAATCAAACACAACAAAGCTTATCACAACCGTTTATTCATTTGGACTGACAACAACATATACTTAGTTGACCCTGAGAAAAAACTGAATGACTACCTACAATATTTTTACAAGCAATTTGAAGGACAGTCAACATTGTTTATTGTTGATGACTGCTCAGCAGAGAAAGACATTGTCAAGAAGAGAAACACTCTAGCAGAACTTGCCTTCAGTGGCAGACATGCTAATGTAAGTGTATGGATTCTCACTCAGAAATATAATGCTGTACTGAAAGATTTTCGAGAACAGTTAAAGTTTATCTGTTTGTTTTACTGTAAGGATCGTGACAGCTTCGAAGACTGTCTCAGAGAGAATGATGTCATCCCAAATAAGCATGAACGAGATGATGTAAAAAATAAACTGAAATCAACTAAGCATCTAAAGCTCATTTTAAAGACAGATCAGCCCACAGGGTATGGGTTAGTAAATTGATGTAAATTAATTTATTCTTTTGTTTGTCCAATAAAAATGACAGACGGACAAATCATACAGGTGCTTGATCTCACACACCTTTTCAAAGATGTTATGCACTTTACTGATTTAATAACACCCAAACAGACTTACATAAGCCTTTCAGCACCATCAGAAATATATGTTACATATAGTGTGACTTTGGTTTATGTCGATGAGCATCCAAATGTGGAGCACATGACAGTTGATTTAAAGACACCTACTTTTAAAGTTGATGATACCAACTATGGCTGGTTAGGGGAAGTTTGTTATAGCATATTTAAACAACTACACAAACTAAATGTTTATATTGACAGTGTTGCAGTTAATAAAGTGGTATTACACAAGGTGAGCCAGCAGAGTTAACGTTAATATTTTTTCATTTATTATTTTGTCGGTCAAATAAAAATGACGGACAATGTTCAAAACCCTGGCTCATCTAGTTTAAGAAACGTGTTTCACACAACAAACTTACCTATATCAAATACTAATAATGTTTACGAATCAATAGAAAACTCTTTTTCTGTCATACAACAAAATCTTCTTACAGGCAGTGTGAAGATTCAAATTGTTGCAAAAATCGAATTCACTAGGGTCGACGGTGAGGTGATTGTTTCGTACATATCAACAAGACAACACACAGTTAACACAAGAAGGGAACCGGAGGTGGAAAACATGTTTAGAGACAGACTATTACCAGACTTTCTACAGGCAATTGACAGTGCAAAAATGAAGGGGTCTGGCTGGCACGAAGGGCATGTACATGAACTACAATTAAAGCAGTCTAGGTATCATCCTATATTAGGTAAATCATGGTTGCCACTGCCAACAGAAGTTTCGAACAAGAAGGCAGTCGTCAACATACAGAACAATGACAATTTCTGTTTCATGTGGTGCGTACTTGCTAAACTACACTTTGTGAGGTCAAGACCAGATCGCGTATCTAACTACATCAAATTTGTAAATGAACTCAACTTTAGTGGCATTGAGTCCCCTGTTAAAATAGAAGACATAGATTTGTTTGAAAAAACTAAATCCTGGTATATCTGTGAATGTGTATGTGTGGGATAATAAATCTGAGAACAAGTTACAGCCAATTAGAGTATCCCCAATTGCCCCAACCTATGGTCAGTCAGAAGATAAACATGTTGACATGTTGCTAATCGGCGATGACAATAACTTCCACTACACAATTATCAGGAATATGTCACGTCTAATTCATTCACATACAACAAAACACAATGGCAAACAGGAAGTTTGTAAGAGATGTTTACAAAGATTCTCCTCCATAAACGTAGCGCACAAACATGTTTTACACTGCAGGTCAGCTGATGACATACAAACAGTACTTAAGTATCCAGATCCTGGTAGTCAAGTGTATTTTAAGAACTATGGGAATCAGCAAAAGCTGCCGTTCGTAGTATACGCTGATTTTGAATCCCTGGTTGTTCAATTTGAAGGTCCTGTTCCAGAGTCATTACCAAAAACTATAAAACTAAGTGACCAAGTGGTGTGTTCTTTTGGATACATTATTGTTAGGTCAGACGGTGTGCATACAGAACCTGTTATTTACAGGGGTGAAAATGCAGCATGCCTGTTTTTAACAGAAATGAGACATCTGTACAGTCAGGTAGTACAATATCTCACAACATGTCAGATGCCTTTGGTGATGACAGAAGAAGACAAACTAAAATTTGATACAGCTGAGAAGTGTTGGATTTGTGAACAGCCTTTAGGATGTGATAAAGTTCGTGACCACGATCACATAACTGGATGTTACAGAGGTGCTGCTCATGGTGATTGTAACTTGAAATTAAAAATAGATCCTAAGACATACAAGTTACCAATCTTTTTCCACAATCTCAAAGGGTATGATTCACACATCATCATGCAAGCTGTAGATGAGTCGTACAAAAACATAAGTTGTATTGCCCAGACAACTGAGAAATACTTGACTTTTAGGTTAGATAAATTAGCATTTTATGACTCCATGCAACATTTGTCTTTAGGGTTGGCTAGTCTGGCAGAAGGACTGACTGAGTATCCAATAACAAGTAAATATTTTGAACCAGACTTGATTAAGAAAGGTGTCTATCCATATGAGTACATTGATCACTGGGTTGTGTTTGAAGAAACAAGACTGCCACCAAAAGAGAAATTTTATTCTACACTAACTGGAAAAGGTATTTCTGACTCTGAATATCAACATGCACTTGATGCGTGGGGGAAGTTGGGGTGTCAGACAATTGGTGACTATCACGACCAGTACTTGAAAGCTGACGTTTGTTTGCTAGCAGACGTATTTGAAAGTTACCGTGAGAAGGGTTTGTTACACTACAGACTTGACCCTGCTTGTTACATCACTAGTCCTGGCATGACATGGGATGCATTTTTGAAATCTAGTAAGATATTTATAGACCTGTTGTCTGATCGTACGATGGGTGAAATGGTGGAACGTGGATTAAGGGGAGGCATTAGTATTGCATCGAACAATTACGCCAGAGCCAACAACAAATATTTGGACGGCCCGGACTTTGACCCCTCAAGCCCTGGGTCAAGGTCATTCATTACGTATTTGGACGCTAACAATTTGTATGGGTTCGCGATGTGTGAATTATTGCCCTTGAAAAACTTTTGTCTGTATGATTTGACACAGTATGACATAACAGACATAACAAACAATATTATGAATCATGACCGAAACGACGCGAAGGGTTGGATCTTTGAAGTAGACCTGGAGTACCCACACCATCTACATGATTACCACAATGATTATCCGTTGGCTGTTGAGAAAATGAGTATGACGGGGAAAAAGAAGACACTAAGCTTGTGCCAAATCTAAATGACAAATTCAATTACGTTTGTCACTACCGCTTGCTGCAGTTTTACATCAGACACGGGTTAGTACTAAAGAAAGTTCACAGAGGAATTCAATTTGATCAGAGTGCTTTCATGAAAGATTACATAATGAAGAACACAACCCTTCGTGCCAGAGACGGCAACACTGCATTTGACAAAGACTTCTTTAAGCTTATGAACAATGCCTGTTTTGGCAAGACGATGGAAAATCCTCATCACAGAAAAGATGTGAGACTTGTTACAACTGAATCGGGTGCAATTAAACTTACAGGTAAGCCTCAGTACACAGGGTACAAAGAGTTTCATTCATCATTGTATGCAGTGTCACTCAAAAAAAAGATTGTTAAACTGGACAAGCCAGTATTTATTGGTATGGCAATTCTTGAATTGTCAAAACTGGTGATGCTTGAATTTTATTATGATTACTTCAAATTAAAGTATCCTGACTGCCGTCTGCTATACACTGACACTGACTCTATGATCATTGATGTGCCTACTGAAGACTTTTATGAAGACATGAAAACAGAGTTACTCATGTATGACACGTCTGATTACCCTAAAGACCATCCACTGTACAGCACACAAAACAAAAAGGTGCCTGGTAAGTTTAAAGATGAACTAAATGGTGTGCCAATAGTTGAGTACGTTGGACTGAGATCAAAAATGTATTCTATACTGCACCAGAAAGGTAGTCAGTCAAAAGCCAAAGGTATCAAGAAAACAGCAATAAAAAATAAAGAAATACGTCATGAACATTACAAGCAAGTGTTAGATGGTGCATTAATGCCTGATTATCCAAACAAGTCACTGAGATCAAACAAACATAATCTTGAAATAATTCAAACACATAAGAAATCACTTGCAGTTGGAGACACGAAACGAGTGTTTCACACTAAGGAAAAAGCTTATGCACCAGGTCATTACAGGCTCAAGTTATCTGAAGAAATAGCTGATGAACTGGTTGATGAATTAATTGATGAGTTAGTTACTGAAATGAGTAACGGTGTCTGAGGGAATAATCTGTAATTCTTCTCTGACAAATGCCCTCTGGGGTGCAGGGTCATACAGGTAATATATTGTTGCGTCTGCGCCGGGAATTATTTTTTTTATATTATGAACGGATGTTGACCATATGGGGTCTGTTGACCTGCGCCTGATGTCATTCTCAGCTTCACCTGGTTGATATAAATATCTCACCTGTTTAGTAAATAAACTTGTGTCGGGTGCCTGTGCTGGGGTTGACATTGTTTTTGGCTCTGTAATTGTTTTCAATTTAATAGCATCAGCAGGTTTTGGGTGTCCTTCATTGTTCATTGCTTTTATCACATGTGGTAACCTTTGTACCCACTCCGTGTTACGGGTGTCATGCATGAGTTCCTTTGAATACTGGTAACTGAAAAGTCTTTCTGATAACTGTTTGTTAAAGTTCTCTACAATTGCCTGTGATCTGTGTACACCTGGAATACCACGTCTGACCAGTACGCCATGCTTCGCAAATAACTGATTAACTGCACCCTTAAATTCAGATCCGTCATCAACTTGTACAAGTCTGGGATATCTTAAGGGGCCTCGACTATATATTTTTGATAAAGCAGTAGCAACTGTACTGGCTGTTTTGTCAGATATGGGTTCAGCGTCTTTGTACCTTGAAGCTATGTCTACAACAGTTAATGCATACTTGTATCGTTTCTTTCTTATTGTGTCATGTGGTAGGAACAGGAGGTCCATTTGGTGCGTGTCATTAGGTGTTGTGTTCTCAAAATGAGGTCTCGTTATCTTTCTTGGAGCAGGTAAATAAATTTGCCAAATTGCCTGTCTCTGTAACCATTGCTTGACTTGATTGAGTGTTATATCTCCGCCCACAGCGGCATGTAATTTTTGAATAGCGGTTGCTCCTTTATAATACCCTGATGGCGAGTAATATATTTTCGATAGTTTATTTTCGGCTGACATTTTTTCTAGCAATGAAAACTCCAGTAAAATAAACAAATATCATTCCCACTAGAACAAAGATTATCTCCCCGTTTCTTTGTTCTGGGCTTGGTTGATAGTAGTCACTTAGTTTTGGTTTCGGTATAGACATGTCTTCACCCGTGACTAAAAAATACTCACGGATTGCGTCGTCTGTATTTGAAAACGTATGTTGTGCGTGACCTTCTAGCCTGAGTTTTTCATTGATGAAATCAAGTTTCTCAATTCTATTCTTTTCGTAATCCTGTTGAGCTTGTGCTAATTTTTCTGACGCTTCATTATGACGCTTTATTTCTTCTGCAGATTGTTCTCTACCCATTTTAGAAAAGAGATAATTAGAGCCGCTAAACGCCAGAGCGTTGACCATCGCTCCTCCCACCATAATAGCTATCGTCGCCATATTATTTTTATTTACATAGAAACATTTTCGGGAATAATTCCCTGTTTAACAAGAAGGTCTTTCGTGGCGATTGACGCTGTTACAACTACAATTAGCTTAGCGCTGTCTTCGAAATCGAGTCTACTGAGGTCTGGTGATTTCATTTTGAGTAGATTTTTTCCCAGCATAGAAAACGCTACTGCTAATGCACTGATTACTGCAGAGTGATACACAAGATTCATTAAATTCTTTGAGTCATTCATTTCTTAGGCAAGAAAAAATTAAAATAATAAATTTATTACTGCATGATAAATGGGTCGACAACTTTGGGTATTGTTGGTAATGTGGAGACTTCTGTTTTTGATGATGGAGTGTTTAATTTTTTGGTCACTGTACAAGTGTGTGGCTTGTTTTTTTTGTATAATTGGTAAGCTACAAAACCAGATCCGACAACAAATGCGGCAACTACATATTTTGCTGTTTCAGAATTAGACTGGGTTGAAGGTCTTTCACTTTGATGTGGGTGTGACAGGGGTGTTGAAAGTCCTGTCAGTCCTGACGGTCCTGACGGTCCTGACGGTCCTGACAGTGTTGACGGCGGATCACTTACATGAGCCTTTTCTGTTAGCGCCTGTAGCTGTAACTTTTTCTGCTTGTTCCATTCAGCTAAACGTTTACCTGCCTGAACCCTCCCTTCATTTTTAATTTTTGTCACTGCGTGAATCGGAGTCTGGACAGGGTCCGAAACAGGGTTCATCTGTGGGGTCGTTTGGGGGGTCGTCTGTTGGTCGTCCATTTTTATCAGCAAAAAAATTTAATTTCGTAAAATCAACATGGCTGCTAGTTACAATTAATGTTACCAGAGGAGCCAGCAAATTACCAAATCTGTAGAATAAAAGGCAAGCTAATTTACCAATTGCACTCGTTACAATGGGGTTACTCTCGAGGTCATTTGTGAGATTTTCAATGTCTACAGGGAGAGCGTAACTCACAGCTTTTGAATATAAGCAGACAATTGATTTGCTCAAATCACGGGTCATTAGTGAAGCCATGTGTTGTTCATATTTAAAATGAAGTTTAAATAAATCAGCAGCCGTGAGGGATAGTATATCTTCAGTTGAATAAAGCTTCCCAAGATAAGATTTCGAATGACCAGAAACCACTACAGATAAAAGTCTTTCCCTTTTTGAATCTAAGTCTATGTTTTCTACAGCGCCAATATCATTTAATAGAAGGAGTTCGTCTGTGTTCATTTTATAATGCAATTAAAAAAGATAATTTATAAACACATTTGTTTCTTTGTCAGTAAACCAGACATGAGTACATTAAGCCCTCACATGTAGAACCGTTTTGTAAATAATCCCCCTCTTTTGAAAAGTAATATGTCCCCCTGTTGATCTTTGACACAACTTAGCGATTTGAAAGGCTGTAGCTGTGACGGCTGAGAGCTTTTCAAAAGCTTGCCCCTTGAATAGGAATGGAATGTGTCCCCTGCTATTAAATAGCGCGGCGTGAAGCAATACAAAAGGTAAACAAACCGTGACACTACCTGGCAGCTCATGCTTACGATAAAATTGTACTGACATGAGTGTCTGTAGCGTGTGTGTGTGTGTGTATGTGTGTGTTTGATTGTGTGTGTGTTTGTTTGTTTGTTTGTACGTCTGTTTGATTGTGTGTTTGTTTGTTTGTTTGTTTGTTTGTGTGCGCGTCTGTGTGTTTTGTCTGTGCGTCTGTGTGTGTGTGTTAAATATTACTTGTTAGTTTCTTATCAAACTGTTTATAGTGCACAGTATAACCACCGTCTGATTTTTCGGGAACCAGTCATTGAGTAAATATAAAGTCAATTTCGAAACTCTTCTTGTCACCTCTCAGCAAATAGCCTTTTCAAAGCTGTAGAGCCGGTTTATTCATAGAGTGTTCCCTTACTAAGTCGAATAGCGACGCCCTACTGTGTCGGCGCGTGGCGACATTAGACACCACAAAGGTAAACAGGTGAGCTGGCTTGAAAAGAAGCCGATTTAAAACGTGTAAGTTTCACATGAGTGGAGTTTATATCTGTGTTGTCAAAGCGGGTCTTTCTCTCTCTCTGTGTGCGGTAGCTAATGGGGGTTTTATTCCCATTCAATCTTAAAACCAATTTACATTTGTGGGGGGTCATGATTTTTTCGATGTGCATTTTCTTAAGGTCAAAAATAAATTGTGTGAATATCGACTCAGGTGTGGTACATCGATCTAGCAGCTAAAGGATTTGAAAAGGTTTTGAGCAACGTTGTCAAAACATTGCGACGTGATCATATTTTGTAACTGTTGTGCATATTTTATTCTGACGCGTCGTACCTAGAGTCAGCTGGCGACGGGCTGTGTTTACGTACATAGTAACATTGCGACAGTAGATATATGAGCTAATTAAGAGAGATATAAATACTGAGCGGATTGAAGTATTATTAACACAATGACTGAGTTAACCCCTTAAGTATTATTTTTGATTTTCATAAAAATGTGGCTGTTTAAATAATGATGATTTAGGGGTAACTTCCAATGGTATTTACTCTGTGCGGGAGACATAGATATGGAGGGCCAAAAAAGATATAATCAAGGGGGTTAACTCAGTCATTGTGTTAATGATGCTTCAATCCGCTCAGTATTTATATCTCTCCCCGATACGGAATAAATCTTATGAAACTGATACATGTAATTGGTATTCTAACCACAATATACATAGCTTATCTATGTTTGAAATATCTACAAACCATGTGGGATTTATTATGATCAATTCATATGGCAATGTTCTCTATCGGAAAACTGATGTGACTCAACCCCTAAAAAAGACATATTAAGGAAAATAAACAGTACACAACAGCAAGACGTGTATTTCACTTCATCTTCATTTTGTAACAAAAACGTTGACTTAAAAATACTCTTCAACGTATGGTTACTTGTTTTATGTCTGTACTCAGTACGACTGTGAAACTGTCAAAATGTCTTTCATTGTGAGGCTTCTCTTATCCGTTCACCTACACTGTCAAGTACATCAGTAATTGTATACATCAATAAAAACACAATGACCATGATGAAATACAGGTAGAACATAGGGTATGGTTGGTATATTATAATGATATAGTAAAACACAATTGATCTTTGAATGAAATGAGTCCTCAACAAGACCAAGTAGTCTATGTACCCTACCCAACCACATGCATAGTCCAGACCAAAAGGGTGACTGCAAAGCGCGTGTAATGCAGAGAAGAACTAGACAAAGAAAGGAAAGCGCTTAGAAGAGTCGGTTACAACATAATTTTATTAATATTATCTAGTAATAAATTGTGTTGTAACTGACGTTTCTAGGCGTCTTTCTTTCATCGTTGGGTTCTTGTCTACAGAACATCATACATGTTACATGTTGAGTCATAGTCGTAGTATGATATCACACCAGACACACGAACGTAAGGTTCTTTTAAAGAAACTTCACTCACCTGCAGAGATATACAAATGTATGATACAAAGGATGTTTAAAAACTTTTAATTATCTTATTTAAACAAACCTTATTTTTCTATTTTTGCTAACATCGCTCATAATGAACGCATCGTTCAAAATTTCCCAAATCCCCTTTATTTCACTTAGTAAAAATAAAGATTTCCAAAATCAATGCCGTTGACGACTAAAGCGAAATTAGCACCTGAGCTAATTAGTATATCAATGATGTAAGTCTGTACATACTGAAATGTACGCGGCGAATCAGCGTCCACTTGCCTAGCCGCTGTTATTGATTGCCAATAACAGCCGCAGACACACACGGCACACGGCGTGCGTCAATATCACCAGAGCAACAGTGTAACGCACGCAGACTTGCCCACAGTCGTACGCACCGACTCTCACGCAACAGACGCATACACCGCCACTGACTCAGACGGGCGCATTCATGCGGTAAAACACAACACACGGGCTCCCTTTCTAAAGTAACCTTTATACACTATAAATGAAAAGAAACGCTTTAAAGACTATCAAACTATCTACAATGTTCTACTATCACACACACACGTATCACAATATCTTTGCCAGGTTAGGTCTTAGTCTCACATTGCCTCCAACCTGTTTGATGTTGTTGTCTGGTTACGTTGGTCCTTCTCACGTCTAGGCGTGAAAGTCCTTCGTCGTACGCTTATTGTCGTCCTGTCTCTTTGGGCACGGACGTCCTCGTTCTCGTACGGTACACCCAGTTCTCGCTTGGACTTGGGTGTCTTGGTTCCCAGTCAGACTCACTCTCAGAAGAGCTGGAGGGATGACCTCACGTAGGTCCCACCTGCGACTCGACGTCTCGGCGTCCGTCTTTCCACTCTTGTTACAAGAACTCTGAATAGACAACAAAAGTCCCAACGTAACACTTGCTAAACACACAACATATTGGATCAATGAGAAACGTCACGTAACCTGGCTGATACAAATAACTCACACGTTCATTCACACACACACACACGTGCTTCATAAACTATTTTCGTATCACCCCCATATCTCTGTCACTATCTTGAAACAGACTATAGCCTAACACTCTTGCTATACATTACTCTATACCCTGGAAAAGACTATGCTTAACCAACCACGTACTATCTTCATAGCGGCTTAGACATACACACTTCATATTCCTTTAGTCATCTAACTCGGTAAACAACTGTATACCAAAAACACCGGTTACTTCACCGAATTCTAAACATACTATAACTAAACCAAACCGGAACACCGCTATACAACCACACTAATCTTACCACGCATACTGTCTTTAACTAAACAACTATCAATACTACATTTATAGAAACATACCTGAAATCTAGGCTTCAGAGTCTTGGAATGCGGGCTAGGTAACTCGAACACAACCGTTCCATACGACAAGACAGCCCGCACTACCGATTTAGACCTCTGACAGTCACAGCTTCCGCCTAGAACTCACTAAACAGAACTCACTAAAAATCCCGTACTAACCATGTCTTACAGATTTCCCGTGCGTCTACTGCCACCACAAACCGTTAACAAAACCCCGCACCGTACTAATCCTACTCGTTAACAAAACCCGTACCGTACTAATCCTACTGTGTGAGCACTATGCACAAGCATAGAGCTTCATCACAAACAGTCATGTGACATTTTGTCAACACGCGTCGGCTGGTCGCTTCAATTCATTGTGCGGCTGTGTGTGAGACGGATGTGTGTTCAGTGACGGACTAAATCTCAGACTTGATATTCAATGTTATTGCTAACTCTTGTGAAATATATACTACGGTGAGATCGGTAGTTTTACTGTTTAAATTCGTGGTATTTTGAAACAACCTCACAATTGGCCTGCGGTGCGCCGATAAAAAAAATCTTAGATCGTTAGCTAGCCAAGTGTAATTTGTCTACACGCTATTAGGGAATACCAAACGGAAAAGCTTGTCGGCCTCTGTCTAATATGGACAATTATTTTCGTCAGTTGTGCGGATTTAGCTAAGCTAGGCTGTGTCTCGCCGGGAAAATAAGCCTATCGATCTCGAGAGATATATAATAGAGAATAGTTGGAAAACCAGTTTTATCTTTAATTATCCTAATTAAACTATCTTTATTTTATTATTTTTGCTAACAATGCTCATAATGACCACATCACTCACATTTCCCCAAATCCCCCTTATTGCGCTCTGCAAAAATAAAGATTTCCAAAATCAATACAATTGACGGCTAAAGCAAAATTAGCACCTGAGCTAATTAATATATCATGATGTAAGTCTGTACATTCTAAAATGTACGCAATTTTATGAGTTTAATTATAGTTTCAAAAAGTAATATTTTTTTATTATAAAATGAATCAAGATGAATTACTAATACTGAGTGATATCAGCACTGTAGAGAACAAAGACTTAGACTCTAAAAAACAGCGTCTTCTGTCTGTAGTTGTAATAGACTGAAAAGTGTGTTTGGCTACATGATATGTATGTGTGTGTGTGTGTGCATATGCGTGCGTTCTTACATGTGTGTGTGTGTGTGTGTGTGTGTGTGTGTGTGTGTGTGTGTGTGTGTGCATGCGTTTGTGAGAGAAAGAGAGACAGACATGTAGACGGACATAAAGGCAGATTTTGCAGTACTGCTACTAGGAACGATTTCTTACACACCTGACTGCTTTCATTTGTTTGTAAAACAGTGAAATCTGCCAGAAATGAACAGCTTCAGTTAAAAGGAAACATTTTATAACTTGGTTTTAATTTTGTTCATCTCAAGATAAACGATTTTGCACACAATCTATGCACATTTCCCTCGCTATTTATTATGGCAAAAACATGCATTTGTCATGTATAAGGTTATTGCCTAATATTTTTAGTCATTTTGCCTCGCTATTTATTACGGCAAAAACATGCATTTGTCTTGTATTCGGTTATTGCCTAAAATGTTTTGTCATTTTGCCTTGATTTCCTAGGAGGCAAAGCAGACTATTGGCGTTATATACAGTTTTGGCATGATAAAAAACGAACAACCTGTACATGATGTTTACAGCCAGGACCATATACTGGCCAATATTGGGTTCTGGCATAATATAGCCTCTTGCTATCTCACAGTGCAATTGTATGCCAAAACAGGCTATTTATGGAAAATTCTTGTTGTGAAACATCTGATGTTAATATCCTCTCGGCGTCACTGGGGATGGTATTTCTAACCATTATGAACATTTACACCAGTTTGCAATTTCGTACGCGCGATAGCAGATGTATGGGCGTGCCTCAAAACTTTGACTGCGATTTTCTCAAAACGGTCTTTTTTGAGATATCAGTGTGATGAAACTCTATGCTCATGCATAGTGTTCACACAGTAGGGTAAATACGGTACAGTAGTTGTCAACGGTTTGTTTTGTGCCGATAGTCCGTGTGGCACAAGATCCACGTGAAATCTTAAAGGAACGGTTAATACGGGGAGTTTTAGTGAGTTGTAAGCGAGAGCTCAGTCTGGCAGAGCTGTAGAAACATTAGTACGGGCTTTACTGTCAGTGGGTACAGACGTGTATGAGATACCTTAGCCCGTATTCCAAGACTCTGAAACCTAGAATTCAGGTATGTTTCTATATATGTATTATTGATAGTTGCTTAGTTAAAGACGGTATGCTTTGGTAAGAGTAATTTGGTTGTATAGCGTTGTCTGGGTTGGTTCAGTTATGTTGGTTTGGAATTCAGTGAGGTAACCGGTGTTTTTGGTATACGGTTATTTACCGAGATGGATAACTAAAGGAATGCGAGGTGTGTATGCCAAGTCGCTGTGAAGGTAGCACGTGGTTAAGTATAGTCTTTTCCAGTGTATAGAATAGTGTATGGCGAGAGTGTTAGGTTATAGTCTGTTCCAAGGTAGTGACAGAGTGTTATGGGGTGTTACGAAAGTAGTTCGTGTTATAAAGCACGTGTGTGTGTGAATGAACGTGTGAGTTATTTGTATAAGCCAGGTTACGTAATGTTTTATCATATTATCCAATATGTGTGTGTGTTTAGCAAGTGTTACGATTTAAAACTTTGTTACTGTTCAGAGTGCTTGTCGGAGTTGGAGCGACGGACGCTGAGACGTCAGTCACCAGGGACCTAATGCGAGGTCATCTCTCCATCTCTTCACTCGGGGAGTGAGCGACCGGTGCCGAGACACTTGGGTCACAGCGAAGATACGGTACGAGTAACGAGGACGTCCACAGTACGAGAGACAGGACGAATCGGGAGCGTACGAGAAAAGACATGCACGCCTAGACGTGAAAGGACTGAAGGTAACCAGGCGAGAACACCAAACAGGTTGGAGTGTGAGAGACTGCTACCTAGCCTGACATTTATATTGTGTGTGTGCATGTGGTGTTGAGATGCTGGTAGTGGGGTAGTGTATATAGTTGATAACCTTTTGAGTGATTCATTTCTTCATTTATTGTGTATAAAAATTCCGTTAGAAAGGAAGCCCGTGAGTTGCGTTTTACCGCATGAATGCGCCCGTCTGAGTCAGTGGCGGTGTATGCCTCTGTTGTGCGAGATTCTGTGCGTACGAATGGGGGCAAGTCTGCGTGTGTTACAATCAGGTTCTGGTTCTAATAGGACGATGGCTTTTACGTCCTTGACTTAAAGATAGTGGCATAATTCTTTAATGAGACGTTTTTTGTTCATGAATACCTTACAACATACCAAATCCGAAGCAAATGTATGCACTAAATAAATAATTACAAACAAATATACGGCCGCTTTGACCCTGACCTTGAAGGCAGAACACTAGTTTTTGTTTACGACACTTTCTAACTTAAAGGATTGTCATCAGTGTATGTATGTTGTGTCTGGAACCATCTACTTTCTGATATATTGCTCGGACAAGAATGCATGATTAAAAAAAAAACTGTCCGTTACGGCCTTGACCTTCAAATTAGTCAAATCGTTCAAGCGTAAAACACATTTAGTTTAACATTCCTATAAACACATAACATTTAAAGCAAAAGTCTTCACAGATGTCAAATACAAAGAACAAATATTGTTGCCATGACCTTGACCTCAGAAATAGCAAATTTATTCTTGTCTGTGACACTTTCTGTTTAGCTAAAATGTGAGGCAAATCCGTCCGACGGTTTAAAGGCCCACTACCGCCGTAACTGTTCAAAGATACACTTCTATAACGGATGGTTAAAACCGCTGCACACAGATCTAGTTATGTTCATTTAGACACAAGAGACCCTTAAAATGACTCCAATCCGTTCTGAAAATAAAACGCTATCTCTACGAGAAAAAGCTAAAAATAGATTGACATGCTAACGGCTGTGCAGAATAAATAAGTGCGATTACGCGTGTGTTTTTGCTGCGTGTCCAAACTGCAGTTGGTAATTAGATGTGTCGACAAGGCATAACAAACACAAATGGCGCTGAAATTTGTCTTCAGATTTACGAGTAATTGTACTTTAAGAGATATTGGAGGAGATATTGGAGGGGCACACACTTATCTTATGAAAGTAAACATTGCCACCAAGGCCATGTCTTTCAACTCGTCGTGGAAGGTCGTGGCTAAATGTCTGCACACACTATTTTGTT
This sequence comes from Semisulcospira habei, assembly GCA_036245525.1. Classification (NCBI taxonomy): domain Eukaryota; kingdom Metazoa; phylum Mollusca; class Gastropoda; family Semisulcospiridae; genus Semisulcospira; species Semisulcospira habei. The sequence goes on along the minus strand of BTPG01000007.1, from coordinate 10,639,682 downwards.
GTATTAAAATTATCTATCTGCATACACAATTTAAAACAAATCATTTGAGTAGTTTCCAAAAACTTACATTAAGTTTCAAGGGGGGAAAAACAAAGGCCGCTGTGACCTTGACCTTAGCTATAGCTATTATATCTGTTCAACTGACACACTAGTTCACCAAGGTCTATCGTCAGTTTAAGTTTCCGCTGAATCAATCATATGGTTTCAGAAACGATTGCCTTGACGAAAAGAAAAAAAAAAAGGAAGAATATGTAATTCCAAACATTCAGACACGTTAAATCCAATATACCCCTTTCACTCCCTGTGTGATAATAGAGGGTAACAAAGGTCACCCATACGTGATATGGTATTGTCAGCAACAATGTATATGTAACCTTTGGCTTTAGAGTGTCGAAAGATACGTCAGTGAAAGTTGCGTTTTGTTAAACTGTCATTTACCACATTTGTTGACCTATTAATGAATTACAACCTTTGGCAATGGCCACTTAAACGTGTACATAGAGAAAGTTAATGCATTCATCTTATTGTGTACTTAGACCTAACCATTTGCCATAATAGTTTAGGTTCAGGCACGTTTGTATAAAGTATCTGATTATGTGTCATATTGTAATTAACCTCTTGCGACCTTCACCTTTCCTAGAGGTCATTCCGTCCGGTATGTTTAGAGGGGTTTTATCATCGACTATCACCATGCCAACTTTGAAGTACGTGGTTAAAGCAGTCTCAGAGAGAACACCTGTATGAACGTTTATCATTGTCAAAAACGGCATGACCTTAGTAACTGCTGTTAACGGACAGACAGATGTAGAAACGGACCAAACGTGTGTATACATTACGTACACTTACTGTGGCATTACCTTCGAGCAAAACACTTTTTTATTCCATAAAATATGGATTGGCTCCAATCCTTACAAAGCTTAAAGGTCTCTGTAAGAGTTATCTCTCCTTTTTGTAACAGCCACACAGAAATGAATGGTGCCAATCAAAACTGCATTTAATCCTGTACTTACCTGCCAAATTTTGTAAATCTAGGACACATTTGCAGTATAATTGGCGACAGGAAAGTTGTAATTGTTAAGGGGGCGACTGTTTATGCCGGAGCTACTGTCTAATATCCGACGCTGTTCTTATGGCGACAGTAGCAACTTTGGAAGTATCACTCGTGTATTTTTGATATTGTTGTTTATGCGTATTTCTCATCTGTGTAACTAGTTTTAGCCAAGCAGAAAGTTTAAAAACATAAGTTTACGTGTTAAAGGGATACAATGATAGGAGTGTCTTTAGTTTATTTTGTGTCAGGGAGGTTCAGGCGGGGCTAGGGCTGTTTGCGCCGGCCATGAGACATCTTGGCTACCGGCGGCTTCACCCGTCACGAGCCATTGTCCATTTGTTGTTACGTAAACTGGTGTGTGAGTGTGTGACTATGAGTTGCACCTGAGATGGCGATACAAAGTGTCCTGTAGGTAGCAACATGTATTTGGAACACTAAAGTTCATCGATTGATTGATTGACTGTAAACGCTTTTTCTTGTGCTTTCGCATTATATTCATGACAGTCTACTTACTAACAAGAAATGACAGATTTTCGTTACTTTTTCTTAAGTGCTCCTTTGGCCTTAAGTTTCATTTGTGATGGTCACTGGAGAGCAGTACTAGTAATTGTAGAGGTTTAATGGGACAACCACAGAGTAGTTGCATCGGTGATTTAATCATGACTAAATCCTTTCTCATTGTGTTTTATCCATAAAGTCATTTTTGTATGCATGAAAATACTGAACTTATTAAACTCTACCAATCTCGGTTCTGCTGTCTGTTTACAGGTATTGATTCCCAAGACGACCCATGCACAATCTATCAGGAAATCGATAATTACAGACGAAGCACTGGTTACGTGACTGAGTACCCTGAAGTTCCGCTGTGTGACGATGGTCTACAAGCTGGATGGTATCGCTTTAACAGCAAAGCAGGCGGCCAGATACCAGAGGGTCTAGTAGAAAGACAAAAAGTAAGTCTCTCTCTCTCTCTCTCTCTCTCTCTCTCTCTCTCTCTCTCTGTGTTGTCTCTGTGGTGTGTGTGTGTGTGTGTGTGTGTGTGTGTGTGTGTGTGTGTGTGTGTGTGTGTGTGTGTGTGTGTGTGTGTGTGTGAAGGACGTGTAGCCTGAATCCCCGCAGGTTATCTCCTTAAGTTCGCTGCAGCGAATCGACGGAGACAACCAGTGTGGCGCAAACCTTCAGCTTCATGCACTGAGAACACTCATTTGATGGAGCAACCAGTTACAATTAAATATAACGTGAAACAATACACCGTGGGACCGACAGAGACAGCCAGTGGGGCGCAAACCTCATTCTTTCTTAAAACAGACAATTGTAATTAAATAGAAAATAAAAACAATATATGATACCCAGTATTTCTGAAGGTCGTGTAGGGTGAACACACTCGGGCTCTTTCCCTCACAGCTAGTAGTATAGCGCAAACATTCAATCTAATGCATTGTTAACCTGCTCATGTGATTAAACACCTGGAGATAATAAAGCCAAATTCAAAGTATGCGTGGCTACTGTTTAATGTCCGACATTGACTTATTTTGAATTAATCGTTCTTGATTTCCCTGGTGGAGCGAATGTTACCTTTATGAAAAGTGTGAGAAGGGATTATTCTTATTCCTCGTTCGTACCATAACTGAGGTAACTAACTCGTCCCGTAAAACTTGAAGTGGGTGATTCGGTGACTGATTTATGGTCCAAAGCTTTGACTTTATCTCATAACAATATGGGATGAACCAGCCCACAAAGTCTCTACTATAGGCTTGGATGCATTTAACCACTTTTTGCACAATACGCCCGCGGGTCTAAATCATAAGAAAATAGAGGATGTCTAATTCTTACAGGTTTGATATAGACAGGAATTTTAGTGTTTGTAACAGATTCAGAAACAGAGTAATCATTTTGAATGTACACAAGAATCAAGCTTGGCAATTGAATTCACATAAATGTTGTTACTAATGCTTTAATACAACAGACAAACAAACTAACACCATAAAGACTAAATGGCAACAACCTAAGAAACACACTTCGCTTACCAATCCAGTGTTTTTACACAGGCCCAGGTGTGCAGGCAGACAGTCTGCGCATTGTGTTTTGCGCTGCTTGCAGGCACAACGCTGAGATCAGGTTGACCTTTTCTGGCATGGGCAACATTTGGACCCCTGATGGAAAAAATAAAAATGAACACAAAGTAACATGATGCTAACAAGGCACGCAAGATGCGAGGTAATACAAAAGGGTTTTGTATACGTGACTTGCAATACATCATCCGATCAGATATCACAATTGTCCCACAAGTAATATGTACTCTTCTATTTAGCTAAAGTTGTCAGGGAGAAAAGCACTAAAATGCGCGAGTGAAATAACGCACAGGATACTGCATAATACAAAGCAAACACACACAATGGAAAGGGAAGAAGATAGTCTAGCAGCTTACGCATATTCTGCAGAGGTAAGTAGTTCGTCAAAAGAGTAACAATGGTTTGCAGGTACGAAACGAAAGTACTAATGCCATATAGTTTATGCATGGCAACAATATTTGTCCTTAGGATGGAGACATTTTTGTAGAAGTGTTTTTTGAAAGCTATTTTTCGATGTGAGGGAACCAGTCCTCGTACACGGCCCGGATATGGTGCAAGACATTTTTTGTGCATAACATTGAAAATCTCAAGCATAAAAGTTACAAGTTTATTCCAGTGAGTAAATTTAAATCACGAGAAAGTAAACATGCATACATTTATACGATAAAATAAGTTTAAAAGTATTATTTTTAATGCGGTAAGCATACTCGCGTCGCTAGTTTGAAAATGGCGGTCAGCGAGATGCCTTCGAAAGAAGTCAATCAGACGCGCACGGTTGATGCAGCTTTACTTTGCTCCTGAAGTGAAACAGAGATTATTTTCGATTTGAACATTTAAGTACATCTTATCAACGTCAAAATTCGTTATTTTTCCTGGTCTTGAAACAGTCTTTTCCATAGAACTCGGTCTTTTGTGGGAGGAAAGCATATCGAAAGTAAACTCCCTTTGTGCAATGTGTCTGCCGACCATCTTCAACATTCTGAAGACTGTTTGTCCGGATACAACATGCATGTTGTTCGTCTGTTTTCCAGCCTAACGGCACTAAATGCAGGTCTGCTCTCTTTTTTTTTTAATTAGTGGAGATGGGATTTTTAACTGGTCAAGCACACTCGTATCAGACTGGTCTTAAGCACAAGCCAGGCAGAGTGAAACCCATCTCCGAACCGTTTCCATCTAATTCACCATGTTCAGCTAAACACCTAAATATAAAAATTTTAGTTTTTGCAACCCATTCAACCAATCCGCTCTCAAGTACTCACAAAGACTCTTATGATCAAGCTTTATCGGGACTGCATGAGACACAATACAGATAGTAGCCCTCTCCATTATATTACATGTTTTATTTATTTATTTGTTATTGATTCATTTATGTAATCGCTTTCATATTTATTTATTATTTATCCTTTTAATTATGGATGGAAGGAATTCCTTGATGCACATGATCACTATAGTGGTATGGTAGTGGCCACCAAGGAGAGGAAATGTGTTTTCAATATGCATACATCTGTGCATGTTCATAATCTATCCTTTACTTAACACGCATATTCATAGGTCCCAGGTATCTCCAACTTATTTTATTTATTAATTTATTATTTATTTACTTTTTTATTTGTTTGTTTGTTTGTTTGTTTGTGATGCACATACACATCAGCATAAAATGATTGATTGTACATTGCTTAACGTCCCGACAGCAACAAGAATTTCTCAGGACGTGAAAAAAACCAAACTAAACAGAATATTGAATGTATGTCGCCAGCCGGTCTAATACACTAAATAAACCTAACTAGACCATTTAGCAACACACATCCAATATCAAGAGCTACAGGCAGTGCAGACAGTAGGGAGAATTTTAAAAAGTAAAAATACTGCTGAATGTACCAAGGGTAGACAGAAACACATGCCCCAGAATAGAGGGAAATACCCACCCTGTGGGCCTGACCAGGGTGACCCTGGAAACTAAAAAGTAGTTAACCCCACCCAAGTCCCCCAGGGCAGACCCAGGTGGAGGACATCAGCATACAAGATGAGAACATACATGTACACATATATGGTAATATATGATGTTAACATAACATGTACACATATATGGTAATAGGTGCATACCACCCGCTCCCCAACCCACATACAAAACCACAGAAAACCCATTAAAAGACATGCACATCTGTGCATGTTCATAATATATCCTTTACTAGGTATTCATATGTACTAGTTAAATGTATTATTTATTTTTATTTGTTTGAAAAAAACATGCACATCTGTGCATATTTGTTACGTGGTGGAGTTGTAGTCGTAGTATGATAAACACACCAGACGCACGCACGTAAGGTTCTTTAAAATAAACCTCGTTCAGCTGCAATCCGTCACACGTGGCTTAAGGATGTAGACAATACTGGAGTAACAGTTCCAACAATATTTAATTCAGCGATGCGATATCCACACAATGCATTTCCAAATGCATCAACACTGATACAAAGTCTCTTCTGCAATGTCCACACTGCGACACAAAGTTTCTCATACACAACGTCTCTCGCAATAAACTGCGTGTCTCTACAACTGACAAAGCAAGACAATGTACGAACGGGCTTTCCCAGCGCCCTCCTTATATATACTACCAAATTCTAGAATCATCTACGGAAATAATACAATGCAACCAATCGGAACGAAATACGCAACTGAAACTCATAAATAAGAATCTTCTGGAATCACTAAAATAGGCTACAAAAACTCGGCTGCTCACTTCAGCTCTAAATCCTAATGTATAATGAAGACACATAAAAGTATGGTAGCCCTATCACCACGTTCTATGATAGCTCTAGAAGGTACGAGAACATTCCCAAAACAAAATAAAGGCTGCTCAATTCACGCCCACTGAAAAACAAAATGTAGCGAAAAGTTACGAACTGTTGCCAACTACTAGACGTCACACATACGAGGTCACTAGACAGTGCGACCCTTCTAGAACGTTCTGGACTAAACTTAACAAAACGAAATCGGCTCTACTCATGAACAAAAGAAAATCTTACTAAAAGGGCACGTGAAACGTAACCATGATAGCTCCAAACAAATATGGTATCGTTTCCTACGATAAACACATGTATGCTCTCACAGGACAACACAACCACAATCGTAACAATGTTTATAATATATCCTTTACTAGGTATTCATATGTGCTAGTTATTTAAATTTATTATTATTTTTGTTTGAACAGTAGGTTTTGTACATATGCTGATGTTCTCATACACACACATGGTAATACTGCCCACTCCCAACCCCACTCCACAACCAGAGAACACCCACCAAAAGTCACTTACATCTGTGCATGTTCATAATCTATCCTTTACTTAGCATTCATATGTCCCAGGTATCTTGACTTACATTATCTTTTTTATTTAACCGCCATGAGATGGCATTAGTCTCCTGCTCGACATTAAACCCAAATAACTATTTATTTAATTTTTTGTTTGTTTGTTTGTAATGCAGGTTTTGTACATACACATCAGCATACAAGAAAATATACACATATATAGATGGTAATAGGTGCCATACTGCCTGCTCCCAACCCCTACCTAAATACACACATAAAACCGCAGAACACCTACCAAAGGACATGTACATCTGTGTATGTTCATAATTTTTAATCTATCCTTTACCTAGCATGCATATGTCCCAGGTACCTTAGACTTACGTTATCTTATTTATTTAAATTATTTATTTATTTATTTTGTTTGTTTGTAATGTAGGGTTTGTACATACACATCAGCATACAGCTCAAGAACATACACCATGGTGCCCCTGTGCATGTGGCCACCAGTACTATTCTGTCAGATCTGTCACACCAAGCCAATCATCTCTTCGAGCTTCTGCCCTCTGGCCGGCGGTTCCGTGCTTTTAAAGCCAGAACCTCTCGATTCAGATGCATTTTTTTTCTCCAAAAGCTGTCCTCAATACATCACCATGCATGGAACAACGTAATTCCATGATTTGTGACATATGACTGATTTGTGTTTAATATTGTGTTTATCTATCTTTTAGAGCTGGGCAGTGGGCAGATGTTCACATCTGCACGGGACATAGACGACCCCGCCCTCCACGAGTCCCCTGCTGCCTTGCAGGCCTGGTCTCTTGGCTGCGGAAAGGCTAAGGGAGGAAACCCCTGACATCAAAACCCCCGTGTCTCCGGGGAAGGCTTTTGAGCCAGAGACTAGGACAAGGACAGTCTGATATAAAACCTACGACCCGAGGACCTCGATGCCATCGTCCCAGCTTGCTAGGCCATGGCAGATGAACCAAGGGTTTAAAGGGTGGGGCCAGTACAGCGCACACTGCACTCCACCAAAAAGCTCCACCGCGCAGGCTTTAAGAAACGTCCACGGACCATGACACTGACCATTCCAAGTCCTGTAGCGACGGGCGAGGGGCGAAACGGCAGGTGAAAGATGTCACTGGAAGCCGCAGTCTCAAACCTGCATGCAGGCGGTTCAGGATATTGGTCGCCTGATGTTGACCTGGGGATGACAACGTCACTCGGCACACCCTGAACGACCAAGCAGCCTTTTCTAGGGACAGCACTGCTTGCTCCACACGGAGAGGGGCCTAGAAAAGGTGGCCTAACCAAAGCTCGTCCCCTCGCAACCCCAGTTGGCTAACCGCGGTCAACGGGCATCTTCTCCTGCGGTCAAAAAACAAGAAAGAATAACGGATCCACTCTCATGACGACCACTACCGGACTCAACGTAGCATGCTGGAACATCCGAACCATGCTCGACAAAGCAGACAGCGGACGCCCTGAACGTCGCTCCGCCCTCATTGCCCATGAATTGCGGAGGTTAAACATCGACATCGCCGCGCTCAGTGAAGTACGCCTTCCGGACGAAGGCAGCCTCCAAGAACTTGGCGCTGGGTACACCCTCTACTGGTCAGGCAGGCCTGAATCAGAAAGACAGCTCTCAGGCGTGGGTTTCATGGTCAAGACTTCCATTGCGACTAAGCTGGAAAACCTACCAACGGGTCACTCAGACCGCATCATGTCCATGCGCCTCCCACTGAGACACCAGCAACACGTCACCCTTCTCAGTGTGTACTCCCCAACCCTCCTGGCAGTTCCTGCTGAAAAGGACAAGTTTTACACTGACCTGCGCAGCCTCATACAGAGCACCCCTGCAGACGACAAAGTCATCATCCTTGGCGACTTCAACGCCAGAGTGGGCCAGGACTCTGAAGCCTGGAAAGGAGTCCTCGGCAAGCATGGCGTCGGGAACTGCAAAAGGACAGTCGAAAGACCACCTGGATGCATCCTCGCTCCAAACAATGGCACCTTATCGACTATGTCCTAGTGCGTCAAAGGGACCGCAGTGATGTCCTCCTCACCAGAGTGATGCCCAGCGCAGAGTGCCACACTGACCACCGCCTTGTCCGCTGCAAACTCAGGCTCCACGTCAAGCCAAAACCCAAGAAATGGGGGCCCCCCAAGAAAAAGCTTGATGTTGCCAGCCTTCAGCGTGACGACGGGAAAGCTGCCTTTCAGACAGATTTACAGCGCAGGCTCAAAGACACAGCAGACCCAGCAGACTCCTCCCCTGAAACACTCTGGGAACAACTGAAAACTGCTATTGCAAAATCCTCTGCAGAAGTCCTGGGTTTCGCTAGAAAGAAGAACAAAGACTGGTTTGACGAAAACGATGTTGAGATCCAGGAACACCTAGAAAAAAAAAAAAGAGCCGCCCATCAGGCCCACCTAGGCCAACCTTCCTGCCCTGTGAAGAAGTTTGCCTTCCGCCTCGTCTGCAGCAGTCTCCAGCGCAAGCTCAGAGATCTCCAGAATGAGTGGTGGACCAGACTTGCACAGAGGACCCAGCTTTGCGCTGACAACGGTGACTACAAGGGCTTCTACGAAGCACTGAAAGCAGTGTATGGCCCCAGGCACCTGGTTCAAAGTCCCCTGCAAAGCGCTGATGGACAGGCACTCCTCACAGATAGTACTCGATCTTGAACCGCTGGTCGGAGTACTTTCAGAGCCTCTTCAGCGCTGAGCGCACTGTTCAAGAAGCAGTCGTCCTACAAATCCCACAACTCCCAGTAAAGGTTGAATTGGACGAACCGCCCACCGCTGAAGAGACCCTTACAGCCATCTACCAGCTCAAGAGTGGCAAAGCAGCAGGCATTGATGGAATACCGCCAGAGATCTGGAAACATGGAGGCACAGCACTGCACAACAAGCTCCATGACCTCTTTCTCTGCTGCTGGGAGGAAGGAACACTACCAAAGTATCTCCGTGATGCTGTCGTTATCACCCTGTACAAGAACAAAGGCGAGAAGTCTGACTGTTCCAACTATCGGGGAATCCCCCTGCTGTCCATTGCTGGGAAAATTCTTGCAAGGCTGCTCCTGAATCGGCTGGTACCTGCCATCGCTGAAGACCACCTCCCAGAGGGCCAGTGTGGCTTCGGAGCAAACAGGAGCACCACCGATATGGTCTTTGTGCTGAGACAGCTTCAGGAGAAGTGCCGCAAGCAGAACAAAGGGCTGTACGTAACGTTTGTCGACCTAACAAAAGCGTTCGACACTGTGAGCAGGCAAGGCATGTGGCAGATCCTGGAGCGACATGGCTGTCCCCCAAAGTTCCTCAGCATGATTGTCCAGCTACACGAGGACCAGCAAGGTCAGGTCAGACTCAACAATGACCTCTCAGAACCATTCCTTATTCTCAACGGCGTAAAGCAGGGCTGCGTGCTGGCACCGACCCTCTTCACCATCTATTTTAGCATGATGTTGAAGCAGGCCACAGTGGACCTCGATGATAACGATGCAGGTATCGTCTCGATGGCAGCCTGTTCAACCTCAGACGACTGCAGGCCCACACGAAAACCCTAGACCAACTGATTCGTGAGCTGCTTTTTGCTGATGACGCTGCCCTCATTGCACACACAGAGAGAGCCTTGCAGCGCATCACGTCCTGCTTTGCAGACGCTGCCCAGCTCTTTGGACTCGAGGTCAGTCTGAAAAAGCCAGAGGTCCTCAATCAGCCGGCACCCAAGACAGTGTATCGCCCTCCTCACATCACCATTGGCGAGTCTGAACTAAAGTCAGTGCCACCAGTTTACTTACCTTGGCTGCATTATCACCTCGGACGCCAAGCTGGACAAGGAGCTGGAGAGCAGGCTGGCAAAAGCGAACAGCGCTTTCGGGCGACTTTTCAAGCGGGTGTGGCACAATCAACAGCTGAAAACAGGCACCAAGATCAGCGTGTACAGAGCTGTGGTCCTCACTACCCTGCTGTATGGTTCCGAGTCCTGGGCCCTCTACCGCAGCCAACTACGACTCCTCGAACGCTTCCACCAGCGCTGCCTGCGCACCATCCTGGGCATTCACTGGAGTGACTATGTCACCAACGTCGAGGTCCTTGAACAGGTAGAAACTGTGAGCATCGAGGCTTTGGTGCTGCGGACACAGCTCCGCTGGGCGGGGCATGTCTCCAGGATGGAGGATTATCGCCTGCCAAAGACCACCCTGTTCGGCGAGCTTGCTACTGGACACCGTGACAGAGGGGCACCAAAGAAGAGATACAAAGACTGTCTCAAGAAGTCACTTAGTGCCTGCCAAATCGACCACCACCAGTGGTCTTCGCTTGCTGTGGACCGTGACACCTGGCGCTCCACCATTTACAAGGCAGCTGTCTCCTTTGAGGATTCTCGCAGAGCTAGCCTTAAGGACAAGCGGCTCAGGAGAAAAAACAGAGATGCCGCAACTCAGAACCCTGGCCATACCTCCCTCTGCAGCCACTGCGGTCGAACCTGCCTGTCCCGGATTGGCCTCCGCAGCCACGAACAAGCCTGCAGACGTCGTGGGCAACTCCTATAAAATCTTCGTTTGCGAAGTCAAGCCAAGAGAGTGCTGTATATAGGATGATCGCCAACTGAGTGTATGACATGATGAATGACCTACAAGTGAGGATGTATTTTATTGTTGCCATGCCACACAAAAATCCTTGTAACGTTTTACTTGGTGAATAAATGTCTTATGTCTTATACACGTACATGTTAATAGGTGCCGTACCGCTCGTTCTCAACCCCAATCCAGTTACACAAACAAAACCGCAGAACAATCCCCAAAAGAATGTACATCTGTGCATGATCATAATCTATACTTTACTTAGCATTCATATGTCCCAGGTATCTTTGACTTACTTTATCTTATTTATTTAACTGCCGTGAGATGGCCGTAGTCGCCCGCGCGGCCGTTAAACCCAAATAATTATTTATTTAAATTATTAATTTATGTTTGTTTGTAATGTAGGTTGTGTACATACACATACACGGTAATAGGTGCCATACCGCCCCACTTTCAACCCCACCCAACATACACACACAAAACCACAGAACACCCACAAAAGACATGCACAATTGTATACTGATGGGCATTAGTGGACTGTAAAACCTATATATAGAGACTTCAGGTTAAGAAAGTGGCTTGTATTGACTGCCTGTATTTTAGCTGCCCACCTACAGTGTACAGTTAACCACACTGCACATGCAGCCATCAGTTCTTTAAAAAGTACTGTTGGCCTCATGCGCATTGGCACCAAAACTTAGAGATAAGGCCACACATGATAACAATAACAGTACTAATAATAATATGCATACTCAGCCACTAGTTCTGTAAACAGCACCTTTGTGAACAGTACCAGTGGCCAAATGCACACATACATCATGGATGATGCTACCACTGATCACTTCAAACAATAGGCTGCCCAGTTCACATTGATAAATGATACCGTGAACTAGCCTGCATATGCAGTCATCAGTTCTGTAAATAGTACTGGTGGCCACATGCACAGCAGCACCAAACTTAAAGGTGAGGCCAAAACTGCCACCTCAAACAAAACGCTACCTACACACACATATCAATGATACAGTCAACCTCCATGTGCGTTAGGCGGAACAGGCTTAAAGTTTGGGACTGTAAATCTTACAGCGAAATGTCAAAACCAGTAAGAAGATAATGTAACAGCAACAAGTACATGTATTTTGTAAACCACTCAAAACATGAGAACGCATCGAGCCTAATGGCGTTATGAGTGGGTGATGAAAACACTGAAAGAAATAGTACGTGTACATTATAAAGTATGTGCCCCCTCCCCCCCCCCCCCACCCCCTTACCTAGCTGTTCATCATAAAACATATATATCTCATTCATTTGATCACTTGACTGATTTATTAAATCATCTCTGTGTCACCTTTCTCCGTTTTCTTTCTCGTTTTAATCCCAATATATATGTCAGTGCTAATGTCAGCTGCTAAGAATCCTTGCAGCGAACTGCAAATGTCCATATGCAGACAAACTGCAAATAACACAGCAGCAAAATAAGTTCCTCTTTTGTGCAGTAGGCTACTGTTAGCAAGATAGGGTTAAATTTTAAACAAAGCATTGCATGAACTTCCAAGCGTGGTCACATTGTGCTGTGTATTTTTTTTTCCAGTGTGAAGTGTACTGTACCATCAGTGATCACTGAGACTGCATAATTGGCACTGGCAGTGATCGCACATCACAACATAGCTTGTCAGTGCAACTGATTAAAATAAATGTTACTGCATAAAATAATTTATCAAGTTCCGAAACTTTGCTCAGCCTGACAGTTAAAACCAAGTGGTGTGGCACTCTTTTTCTTTTACAGCATGCAGCATGTTGCACTCCGGACATAGGTTTCGAAGACAGCGGTTGTGTTGTGGGTTACGTTTTGTTTTGGTGCTGTGGTGTCGAAATGAAACGGGCAAAGCGATGGTAAAGTGAATGGAAATAAACGTGACAAACCTTTATCAAGACGTAAAAATGCACACAGAAACTTTACACGTTTGCTTTTTTTTGGGGAAACAAACAAGTTTATATAGAACAAATCAAAAAGAACCCGTTGGCACACCAAATTCACAGCAACGAAACCGCGTGTAGGTTGTATCAATCATGTTTTGATCACGTGATTTGGGATACTTTATTGTTGAGTAACGATATTTGAGTTCAAGGGAAGCTTATTCGTAATTGTGTCTTCTCTTAATATATCTAAGTGTGAAAATATTACTTAAAAATAAATGAAATCCTTTTAAGTGACATATAGTGCATACTACCACTGAATACAGGAACAATGAGACCCGTGTAAACTACTGATCCCCTGTGAAAATGGCTGCGACGGTCCTGGTTTCGTCTGCAGCCATACTGGAAACAAAATTTGCTACAGAAAAATGTCTCCATCCTCCGGCGGCTTAAAACGAGTGTGCACTGCTTCTAATCATACTAGACTTCATTTTGATATACCCAAACCTTTGTTACTCTCTAGAAAATCACTATCTCGTAAACGGCTGATCGTCTATGAAGGGCAGCTGCTAGACTAAGAAGAAAACAGCTGCTAAAACTAAATTGGATGAACTATGCAATGCCACTTATCTGATAGCCCATTTTAGTTTACAAGATCAGCCAATATGAAACAGCCCCCGTGTCTTCCGTAAGAAGCAGCTGCAGTTCCTTGTTCTCTTCAGACGCGTTACTTGCAGCGTAAGAATTTATTATGTACGAATATGGTCGCGTGAATTTGCCCCATCGAAAGGAGTGCGTAGATTTGACCGCCATCTTGCATATCCAAGGTAACCATTCACTCCGAGTGGCTGCCCCTGATTTTCCCACAATGCCTCGCTGGCGATGGCGACTGCTCAAGTTGCATGTATGGTAACTGCTCTGTACACCTGCACTATGTTTACAATATCATGGACTGGATTTACGTGTGGAAAAGATTCGTTCACAACTACAAAGTGTCAGAAGTCATACTTACAGTTTGTACTGCCGTACATCAGTTCTGCCATCATCCCCAGCGCGTAAAAATCCGTGGCAGCTGGTCAGTTTCGAAAGTACCACAGCATCAGTCGTCTGATGTTGTCCGATCTGCTAATCAAGATGATTTCCTTGCAACAAGAAGTGGCCTGTCTTTTCCTGGGAGTTTTGCCTGCTCGGCGTACACAGTTGCAAACTCCGTCAACCTAGTTGCTAACCGATTTGACC
>BTPG01000007.1:10450519-10623019 GCA_036245525.1 Semisulcospira habei | reverse complement strand
GGTTGTGATAAGCATGCCTTTTGTTTTTGTGGGATTTACAAGTATGCAATTTTTTTTACACCACCGAGAGACTTCATGAAGACTCTCTTTAAGATTTGTGGGCAATTTCAGGCACAGTTTTACCAGCGGAATGTAATGTTGAGTCGTCGGCAAACATGTCACACTCAGCCTCAGTACACGTTACCTGTAACGGTAGATCATTAATGAAGATACAGAACAGTAGTGGGCCTAAAATAGACCCCTGGGGCACTCCATACTCGACAACTTGTTCACAAGATTATTTTCCATTGACGTAGACTGTTTGTGTTCTTTTTCTAAAATAGGAGTTCAGAAACGAAAGAGCTGACGGGCTCTTATTGTTGAAGTAAGTGCAATCTTTTTTAATAAGATGTTATGATCGATAAGATCGAAAGCTTTCCTTAGACCCAAGAAGACAGCACCAGCCATTTTATTATCATTTATGCGGTTGACCCACGAATTCACTATTCGTGCGAGTGCAGTGTGACATGAATGCTTGGGTCGAAAATCTGACTGGTAATGACATAATAGGGACCTTTCTTCAAGAATTTCCAGAAGATGTTTGTGAACATGCTTTTCCAGAGGCTTCAATAGAACTGATAGAAGGGAAATGGGGTGAAAGTTATTAATTTCAGCGGAATCTTTTGCTTTAGTAACAGGCACTATTTTTGATTTTTTTGAAAGCTACAGGAAGACATTTTGTTTTGTTACACAGGTTATAAATGTGGTAAAGAGGTTCTATTATGTATGGTTGCGACAGGTCACGGATATATCCATTGATACCATCACTGCCCGAAGATGTTTTCTTTTTAAGATGGAAATGTATTTGCCTACCTCGTGAACAGCAATATCAGGGATGACGAAGATATCATCTGAGGACAATCTTTGCTTCCAGAACTTTGTTAGCTTCTCTGGAGTAGAATATATCGACTGATCGCGATTGTGAGAACTGAGTAAGTCTTTGGGGGTTGATAGAAAGTGGTTATTAAACTCCTCAGCGGAGAGGTTTTCTGGAATGGTATAGCACTGTTTACGCTTTTGTTGGTAAGCGTATTAAGTGCTGTCCAGATCTCTGAGCCTCTCTAACTAAGTACTTAACGTTATTTCGCAATGTTTTAAATTCTTGAAATTTTTTTTTCTTTCTTAGCGTTATTTCTGTCCGCCATTGCTTGTTTGATTTCGTCGGTTATCCATGAGGGAGGCTGGCGGGATCGGACTCGCTTTCTTCTTACTGGCGCATGTTTGTTTAGCACCCCGAGGAACAGATCAAATAAGACAGATTGATTGATTGTACATTGCTTAACGTCCCGACAGCAACAAGACTTTCTCAGGACGTGCCTGCACTGCTTGTAAAAAAAAAAACAACCTAAACAGAATATTGAATGTACGTCGCCAGCCGGTTTAATACGCTAAATAAACCCAAGACCATTTAGCAACACACATCCAATATCAAGAGCTACAGGCAGCGCAGACAGTAGGGAGAGTTTAAAAACGGAAAATACAGGTTAATGGACCAAGGGTAGACAGAAACACATGCCCCAGAATAGAGGGCAAAACCCGGCCTGTGGGGCTGACTAAGGTGACCCTGGGAACTAAAAAGTAGTTAATCCCACCCAAGTCCCCCAGGGCAGACCGGGGGGGGGGGGGGGGGTAGTAAGACAGAGGCAGCCTTATCTGGGTCAGTACAATTGTACACATCATGAAAGTGTGTAAGGCTAAGATCGTGTAGAAAAACATCTTTGTTTAGTTTTTTAAAAGACCTATAGGAAATGTACACATGTTGATCCCTCTTTTGTTTGGACAGCTTGCACGACCATGTACAGCTGATGGGAAAATGATCACTGACAGCTAGTGGGGGGACGCTGGTCTCTAGTACTGACTTACAGTTGTTGGTATAGATGTGATCAATGAGTGTAGCGGATGATTAGGTTATTCTAGTAGGAGTTTGGACAAGTTGCTTCAACCCAAAAAGAGTTGTTGTCGGTTACAACGTGGGATTTGTTTTCAGTAAGTCAATGTTAAAATCACCTAACAGCAGTGCATCTTTGTCAATGTCATTCACTTTATCCATCATCTGCACAAAGTCATCATACCACACGTCAGTGTACGATGGATTTCTATATACATAACCCATTATAATATGCGATGAGTTATTAATTTTTACTTCATTCTATTTACGCTGTACACACAGCCTCTGTCTCAGGTTATCGCATCGCATTCAACCGATCATCACATGTATGCGGACGATACACAACTTCGCAAATCTGTACCTCCAAACAGCTCCAGTCAGGCTATTTCAGATGTACAGAACTGTATCTCAGATGTTAAGTCCTGGATGTGTAAAAATAAACTTCAGTTAAACGAGGACAAGAGAGAAGCTCTTCTTGTCGGTGCCTCTCGACCGCTGCTCAGTTCTCTTTATTCTATGCGCATTTGTGACGCACCTATTCCATTTTCTGATTCAGTTCGCAATCTTGGCGTTTTCTTGATAAAGATCTTCAAATGAAGGACCATGTAAATCATATCTGCAAACTTGCTTTTCTGGAATTAAGACGCATCAGTTCTATCCGTCATTACCTCACTACTGAAGCTACCACCAAACTGGTCGTCTCTTTAGTCTTGTCCCGCATTGATTACTCCAATACCCTCTTAGCTGGCCTCCCTCAGTTTCTCATTCAGAAATTGCAGCGAGTTCAGAATTGTGCTGCAAGTCTCATCGTCCGCGCCTCACAGCATCAGCCCATCACCCCTATTCTGAGACAACTGGATTGGCTGCCAGTCAAACAACGAGTCTCGTACAAAATTGCCTGTCTGTGCTACAAAGCTATTAACTACTCTACCCCTGCCTATCTCGCTGATCATCTTCAACTATACACTCCCTCCAGCTCCCTCCGTTCAAGTAGTGACACGCGCCTTCTCAGAGTCCCGTTCTTCAAATACAAAACCAGAGGTGACCGTTGTTTTGCGCACGTTGGGCCTGTTGTCTGGAATTCCCTACCTACAGACATTAGACATTTTCCCTCATTCACTGCCTTTAAATATGCCTAAAGACTCACCTTTTCGATACCCCAATGTAGCGCAGTTCTTTGTCATTGTGTACCTATGTGTGTGTGTGTGTGTGTGTGTGTGTGTGTGTGTGTGTGTGTGTGTGTGCGTGTGCGTGTGTGTGCGTGTGTATTGCAGAATCTGTTGTTTGTCTGGTTTTATGACCCCCTCCACTCCCACTCTTTATTTGTAAAGCGCTTAGAGCTTATTTAAGGATAAGCGCTATATAAGTAGCCATTATTATTATTATTATTATTATTATTATTACTTCTAGCCATACACACTCAATCTCAGTTGACTCCAGATCATCACGTCTGCGTACCATATGTGCAATCGAGTTATGAACTTAAACAGCAACCCTGTGTGTTTGAGGGTGCTTGGGTCACAACAAAGTAAGGAAAAGTTTGGAATGCACAGATTTTCGTCGTTAATTCTTGAGTCCAGACGTGAGTCCGTTAGCCCAAAGAGATTCAAGTCTGAAGGCTGGTTTACAAATATTGAAATGTCAGGAACCTTATTGTATAGGTGAAATACATTAAGGTGCCCGACCTTCAGCCCGTGGGCATGCACGTAACTGTTTGATGGTGTACACATTTTGATGACGAAAATGTAAAAATAAAGTTTTCAATATCAGAAACTCAGTGAAACTATCCAGTCACTGAAAAGAGTGATCATGTGCGAAAGTATGGAATAAACCAAATCCACTTATAATCACCACAACTGTCAAAAATAACTTGAATGATAGTTTGTAGAACTGTCTACTTGCATTCAGCACAACATGTTTGGCTATGCACTATAATCACTAATCATTACATTTAGTCCAGCTTACAAAAATGTTGTGTCTGCCGGTCATTCACAAGTCAAACGCGCAACTGTAGAGGTCAACCACAGTACAAATAGTCCAACGATTTCTCTAAATTGTCAGACTGCAACACATGTTACTGTGATACGGCCACATATAAACCAAATGTTAATGTCAAATCTATGAGGTAAAACTAAAACACTCTTGGCTTGACTTCGCGAACGAAGATTTTATAGGAGTTGCCCACGACGTCTGCAGGCTTGTTCGTGGCTGCGGAGGCCAATCCGAGACAGGCAGGTTCGACCGCAGTGACTGCAGGGGAAGGTCTGGCCAGGGTTCTGAGCTGCGGCATCTCTGTTTTTTCTCCTGAGCCGCTTGTCCTTAAGGCTAGCTCTGCGAGAGTCCTCAAAGGAGACAGCTGCCTTGTAAATGGTGGAGCGCCAGGTGTCACGGTCCGCAGCAAGCGAAGACCACTGGCGGTGGTCGATTTGGCAGGCACTAAGTGACTTCTTGAGACAGTCTTTGTATCTCTTCTTTGGTGCCCCTCTGTCACAGTGTCCAGTAGCAAGCTCGCCGAACAGGGTGATCTTTGGTAGGCGATGATCCTCCATCCTGGAGACATGCCCCGCCCAGCGGAGCTGTGTCCGCAGCAGCAAAGCCTCGATGCTCACAGTTTCAGCCTGTTCAAGGACCTCGACGTTGGTGACATAGTCACTCCAGTGAATGCCCAGGATGGTACGCAGGCAGCGCTGGTGGAAGCGTTCGAGGAGTCGTAGTTGGCTGCGGTAGAGGGCCCAGGACTCGGAACCATACAGCAGGGTGGTGAGGACCACAGCTCTGTACACGCTGAACTTGGTGCCTGTTTTCAGCTGTTGATTGTGCCACACCCGCTTGAAAAGTCGCCCGAAAGCACTGTTCGCTTTTGCCAGCCTGCTGTCAAGCTCCTTGTCCAGCTTGGCGTCCGACGTGATAATGCAGCCAAGGTAAGTAAACTGGTGCACTGACTTTAGTTCAGACTCGCCAATGGTGATGTGAGGAGGGCGATACACTGTCTTGGGTGCCGGCTGATGGAGGACCTCTGTCTTTTTCAGACTGACCTCGAGTCCAAAGAGCTGGGCAGCATCTGCGAAGCAAGACGTGATGCGCTGCAGGGCTCTCTCTGTGTGTGCAACGAGGGCAGCATCATCAGCAAAAATTTACTTAAATTTACTTTGAAACTAAAACAACAGCACAATAAACCGTTACGTACAAAAATGTCACCGTTAGATCAAACGATTGTCAGATCAGTGCTCGACACACTAAAACAGATTGAACGAGAACTGGAATCAAACAGTACTAATAACACATGGGGCTCACACCTGTGTTCATATGCACCACGCATTGCTACAAGTCGGACGGATGAAAGGCTCAAAATAAAGTCATATGATTGTTTATTTTCTTTTCAGATTTATACTGATGTTCACTAAGTTTATGAAAAATCATGAAGTGAAATTAGTTCAAATTGAGCATACACTCCAAAAAACAACAACAAAAAACAACCTATTTTAACAGTCGTCAAGTAGGATTGGGTCCGGTAAAACCAACTCATTTAGGCCTGTAGGCGTGTTAGTTGAACATCCGATTTACGCTGGAAAAGAGATGGACAACGATAGCACAAGTGCAGTAACAGCGGATCAGATTAGCGCCTTAAAGACGGCACTATCCCGGAGCTATCATCATCCAACGTTTCCCGATCAGGCATGAAGGAGTTTATCTAACCGAAACACTGAGGCATGTTTTATCAGTTTAACACACACTTCACATAACGCTTAGAACAGCGGTCCACTATTAGCTAGATACGGATACTGCCAGTGGGGAAAGGGAAGTGGGAACGGCTGAAAGGCTGGCTGGAACGCCGCTGGGTACTGCGGGATTGGTACGTGGAAATTGTGCGGTGTGATCTGAGACCAGGGCACAACAGGGCACGCGTAGTTTTCATACAGGGACGGCTGGTAGTGGTAGCTGGGATCGGCCGCCGCTTCTGTGTAGTCTGGTCGCTGACTAAAAGGCGGCTGTAGGTGCGCCGCTCTGGCAGCGTCGGCCAATTTAGTGTTAGTGTCAGGTCCGGAAAGCTCCACAGGGACACGAGCACTAGTGTTTACAGGTGACTGGAGACAGGGACAGCTGGGTTTCCGCCAGCATTTACGTAGTCAACTATGTTCGCCATCGTAGTGCTTGTAGCTGATTCCCAGCGGCGAGTGGGGAGAGCATTAGACTGTGACATTTGTTTTGTACTGTGTCGCATCAGCAGGTTTTCATCTTCAACGGGATTGAGATTAGTTGGCGCTCCAAACATCTCCAAGAGGCATAGATCCTCATGCGCCTGGAGGGCGCATGAGGATTCATTCCTCCTGGAGATGAGCGCATGTGTGTGTGTGTGTGTGTGTGTGAGAGAGAGAGAGAGAGAGAGAGAGAGAGAGAGAGAGAGAGAGAGAGAGAGAGAGAGAGAGGGGGGAGAGAGAGAGAGAGAGAGGAGAGAGAGAGAGAGAGAGAGAGAGAGAGAGAGAGAGAGAGAGAGAGAGAGAGAGAGAGAGAGAGAGAGAGAGAGAGAGAATCAATGAATTAATGAATCTGTATTTTACAACGATGAAGATATTAACACAGTCAGTGACTATATCATTTTTCGTACCTGCCGTTGCTAAAACTACGACTAACTAAGTACAAAATATACATAAAACAGGGACATCAAAGCACAGTGATACAAAATATACAGTCCACTAAATACAAGGAAGAGAGAGAGAGAGAGAGAGAGAGAGAGAGAGGAGAGAGAGAGAGAGAGAGAGAGAGAGAGAGAGAGAGAGTGAGAGATGATGATGATGATGATGAAACTTTATTTATCAACGGTAAAAGGTTTTGACAGAAACAAATCGTCATTTTACAAACTTGCCGTTGCTAACATCTACAACATAAAATAGATTAAAAGATAATAATAATAATAATAAAGAATTATATTTACACATATTATTTCATGCAACAATAAAATTATTAAAAAAAAAAGACACAAAATAATAATAACACTTAACATTCATCTTATAACACACACACACACACACACACACACACACACACACACACACACACACACACACACACACACACACACACAAACAAACAATATAAATAAATACATAATTATATTACATGAAAGCATTAACCACAAGGGTTTGTTTAAATGCCCAGTGTTGTTATGTTTGGCTCATCAGGTAATCGAAAAGTTTCGTTTTAAAGATTCCAAGTGAGGCTATAGTCTTCAAATGTGCAGGAATAGTGTTCCATACAAACGGTCCAGAAAAGGATAAACTAGTTTTAAAGAGGTCAATTCTAGGCAGAGGTAGGGGTAAAGTATTGTTCCTTGAGGACCGTTCGCGTTCTTGCTGTGGCACAAATTTGGTGGTTAGATACTGCGGTGTCATGTTATTTAATATCTTGTGCATGAGGATGCATTTGTTGAAATTAAGTTGTTGACGCAGGCCGAGAATGTTTAGATGTATAAATTTGCCTCTACCGTATATGGTAGTGACATTTTCAGAATTTTGTTGTCTATACCATCCTTCCCGGTGGACTTTTTGTTCGGCATGCTAGAGATGAATTTGCCGACTTCAGCGACGGTAATATCAGGAATGATGAATGTCTGCAGTATATTTTTGGCCTCACAGTATTTTTCCAGTACACTAGGAACTTGGTACTCTGCGTTACTACTTGCAGCTGACTGAGCAAGTGTTTCAGCTGTCGATAGGAAGTGGATGGTATTTCAGGGGCTGATTTACCCTTTGTTATAACGTTCAGGGCTTTCCACACCGATGCTGTATCTTTTTTGTCCCTAATCATTTCCTGGAAGAACAGTTTTTTTTACGCTCTCACTAAGTATTTAACACGATTTCGTTGTTTCTTATATTCATCAAACTGTTTTTCTTTCTTAAGTTTGTCTCTAAATGACATGGCCTGTTTGACATCTACTGTTAACCAGGGTGGCAGGGTAGAGTGCTTAACTCGTTTTTCTCGTATGGGCGCATGCTTATTTAGGACTTCAAGGAATAGATCCATCCAGTACGACAGGGCACTGTCAGGAGAAGTGTGGTTATACACGTCCCTGAAAGGAGTATTGCGCAGATCCCGCAGAAAGTCGCCGTTATTAAATGTTTTGAAAGAACGATATTTAATTGTTTTATGTCCCTTTTTGTTCTCTTTGTCTAGTTTCATGGAGAATTGTGCAACATACTGGGTTATGGTCACTGACAGCTAAGGAGGGAACATGTACATTTGATATTTTATCATCATTTGTCACATAAATATGATCAATTAGGGTTGAAGATGTACATGTGGTTCTAGTGGGGTTTTTAATTAACTGTTATAAACCGAATAGTGCTGTTGTTGACGCCCATGCAGCATTAGACCCTTTAGATTTAGAAAATCAATATTAAAATCGCCCAAAAGAACAACGTCAGCTTTATTTTGATTTACGCTATCCATCATTGCTACGAAGTCATCATACCAGTCCCAGCTGGCTGCGGGATTTCTATAAATAAAGCCAATGAGGACGCGGGGTGATTTAGATGTCTTCACTTCTACTCACAAGCTTTCCACTTGAGCTGACTCTAAGTCTTGTCGCCGTTTGACGTTACCAAGTATTGAATTATGTATATATACAGCTAGTCCAGTGTGTTGTGGGCTTGAGGCATCTTTGCGGAGTACTGAGAAATTTGGGACAGAAATGGAGTTATCCCTTATTGAACTTTTAAGCCTCGACTCGGACACACCAAAAATATGAAAATGTAAGGGCGTGTTTAGGAACACAGATAAATCGGGCACCTTGTTAACTAGATGGTATATGTTAAGATGGCCAATTCTCAGTTCGTGTGTTCGTTTCGGAACAGTATTTAAATTACGATTTTGCATGTCGGTAAAAACGCAAATGTAGCAAAAGATATAATACAAAATTAATATGGTCACAAAAAATAATCCAAAAAAATACAAAATAAAAATCAACTAATATCAATATCTATAGAATGCTTTAAATAAGCTCAATAAAAAAAAAAAATACACGGCAAAGAAACACAATGTTTATCACGCGCTTAGTCTAAGTTCAGCAGAATGTTTACGGTTTTCTTGCTTGGTTATGTCAACAAAAAATAACAAAGTCAGCAACTATAAAAGTAGACAAATGAAAAATGACTTGTCAAGGAACTATGCACGTTCACCTGCGACAAAGTTCATAATACACAAAGCTAATTTGACGACTTAAAAATAAGAAAAAAGAAAAACAAACAAATTTAAAGTCTAAGAAAATGGTACAACTATAATAATTTTAAAAATCGCTAAGTGAAAAAAGTATATTTAAATCGGGAAATGATAATAGCAGATTGGAAATTACTGTCAATAATTGGTCCACAAAACGCGCACAGTGGGACTTTATCAAAGAATGTCGGAATGGCTATCACCTAGGGACGCGTGTCCTAATTTCCGGCGCGTGGCCTGAACTTTTGAAGAAGCGAAAACAAGGCGGCACAGTCACTCTCACTAAGCTGCGGAACTCCAGGAGGTGGGGGCGGCGGGGGATAGGGGAAAGTTGGGGGTTTGGGGTACGGGTAGGGGTACACAGGTCGACCGCCTGCCATGTAGGAAGGGGCGCCCATGAGTGTTGATGTGCGATCATAGCCGGGCTGCTGTGGCTTGTGTTCTGGAGCAGCCCCGGCCTTTGATCCACCGCCATACGCAAACGGCGCTGGTGTACGGTCAGCATGGTTCGGATCGTGATAGAGAGAGATAGATAGATAGAGAGAATGAACAATGAACAATGAACCCTTATTTTCCAACGGTAGAAGTTATTGGTAACAGGACCAGTTTTCAAACTTGCCGTTGCTACATCTACTACATAAGTGACAGACATGTAAACATACACATACCACACACTGCTGCATGCATGCATTCGCTCACGCACGCACGCACGCACCACGCACGCACATACCAACACAGTACCCACACACAAACACACGCACTCAGGTACGCACGCATGCACATCACAACTCGCGCATGCACGCACGCACGCACGCACACACACACACACACACACACTCATGCACACCGCAATTACGCATGCACACACGCACGAACACTCTCTCTCTCTCTCACACGCACACACATACACACACACTTACAAACGCACGCACTCAGGCACATACGCACAAAAACAAACACACGCTCTCGGACACGCACTCCAGACATACCTACCCGCACACGCGTACGCACAAGAATATAAAATAAGTAAAAATGCAAAGTAAAGCAATAAACAGAAAATCATTAAGTACATTAAAGTTCATACAGCAAGGACAAATATGTATGCAGTTGCTATATCTCCCTCTCTCTCTCTCTCTCTCTCTCTCTCTCTCTCTCTCTCTCTCTCTCTCTCTCTCTCTCTCTCTCAAGCCGGCACACACACACATACACACACACACACAGCATGCACGCACGCACGCACACACACACACACACACACACACACACACAGTCACACATACAGTACACACACACACACACACAGATACGCGAGCGCGCGCCCAAAATATCGAGCACACACATATGAAGGCAAAAACATTATACACAGTACATGCACTGAGTATTCAATGTACTCTTTGGCATTCAAATATTATGGTACGGCTATGGGAAAAAAGGGACTCTCTCTCTCTCTCTCTCTCTCACTCTCTCGCTCTCTCTCTCCCTCTCTCTCTCTCTCTCTCTCTCTCGCACACACACACACACACACACACACACACACACACACACACACACACACACACACACACACACACACACACACACACACACACATGGAGACAAAAGCCTCAGAGTGGGTTACCTACCATTTTATGTGAAAATGGATTCCCATATTTCTATTTATTCTAGGGCTCTGGAATTGATGCGAATGTTTAGAACTCACCTTATAACTAAGTTCTAAAACTTAAAATAAAAGACATTTTCAAGAAACAGAGCCACTAGATGGAAAAAAATGGGTTTCTACCAATAAAGTGGGTGCCTCTCACACAAAAACTGGCATTACAGTGAAAATGGGTGTCTTCACAACATTAGGCGTCTGTAATAAGGTCAAGTTCATGGAATACTTCTTTTTCATATTAATTTGTTTTTTTGGTTTTGTTTTTTCAACTTAATGTGTATGTTTGCTTTAACATTTTTAACATTGTATGGTGCAAACTTCAATAAACACTGGCCCGTAACCTTTCGATTATGATTTTTACAGAGGAAATCTTTTAAACATTGCTGCGTTTTGTCCTTCTGAAGCAAAACAGTTTATCATGGCATTTATGTGAGAATCAACATAATGTATTCTGGAAATTAAAGGACTTTTTATGTACTCTGGAGTTTCAGACAAACAGCAACAGAGCATTTTGAATATTAACCCTTATCATTCGGAATACACCAGTGTGTGCAACAAGTGTGACTGAAATAGTCCAAGGGTAGTGCCAGAATAGCTTGTCGCCTCTAGGCGCCAAGCTATTGTGGCATCACCCTTGAACTAAAGCCATTGGTCTATGTCCTCATCTGTAAGTACTGTAATGTAGCTTGCATATAATTATGGCAGTGAACAAACTTGAAGCTTTTAGCCTCAGTATGATGCGGGTTAAAAATTGTGGAAAAATATGAAAGATAGAAAAAGACCCAGACAAAGAAACTAACACTTAACTTATTCTACCCCAGACACACCACAGCAAAATAAAGATCCACCATGACAGTTCAAGGGTATGCCAGAATAGCTTCACCCTTGAACTATCATGGTGGATCTGTGTCCTGCACTGCAACGAAGTCTTCAGAAGACGACTTCAACATTTGGGGTTTCCGGTCTTGGGGTAGAATGAGTTAAAATGACAGAACAGAACACTGACATTAATTAATTAACTGACAACATAAGAAATCACTTGAAACTTCAGCCTTTATTAATCACATCAAAGGTGCATGCATTTAAAAACACAGTAATTGTTTGTAAACACTTCAAATCAAACAGTCAAGAGCAGTCAAACCTTTTTTTTTGCAACTTTGTGATGAAGAAAACTAGTTCTTGCCTTCGGCAGTGAAGGGTTTCCGCGACTTATGTGCCTCTATTGATAAAATGAAGAGATAAATATAATACCGAGTTCTAGCAAGTGCGACAATAAAGTTTAGCCGAGTTGGTATACCTCGTCAAGTGGCCTAGGTTAAACGCACCAGTGGTGCCAATGTTGCTATTTTGGCACCAGACCGGTCGCTTGGACCGGTCTGGTGCACCCGATCGGTTTAGAGTGTGTGCTTTCTGCACCTGTAATGGGCAACCTCGGAGAAAGAATCACGTGACCGTCGTTTGCTGCAAAGTAACATGAATAAAGAATAAACCCTTTCCCATATATGCAATCCGGCAATAATGCATCCATCCTTATGCTAGCACCACGAAACATTACGCGATTTGGCATAATTGAAAAATAACTTTTTTTAATCCTCAATGGAGGTGATTTTGCGACATCTGCGTCGTTTGCGGCAGAAAGCACCGTCATAGTTGAAGTTTGAGAAATGAGCGCACTGCATGTACAATGGACTTGATTTGGTGGTGTGGGGCATGACACAAGCCTCCGTCATCTCAACACAAAACTGGCGTGTTAAGGGAGGTAAAAGGCACGGCTAAAATTTAAAACCGCAAACGAACCTTTTTTTCGACTGACATCACAATCTTCCACGTGAACGTAAGAGACCACACTACAAGTGCAGAAGCCAACCTGGTGCACATGACCGGTCCGAGTGACCGGTCTGGTGCGAAAATAGCAACAATGGCGCCGCTTGTGCGTTTATTCTATGTAGAGGGCGAGGTATACCAACTCAGCTAAAGTTTACGCTTCCTGTGACTTTTGAAACAATGCACAACAGGGAAAGTGTACTTTATAGTAACAAAAAAGTTTGAGATATTTCCAAAATGACCCAGGCGTACATCAGATAAAAGCAAGCTATACACACTGAAATAATAACACTCTTGTAATAAATCTTTAGGTTGACAATGGTTTTCTCATCTTATTATTGTCTTTTGTCCCGATTGGTTGTACATTGCTGAACGTCCCGACTTTTTCGGGACGTGCCAGCACTGCTTGTGAAAAGAAAAATGAACAGAATATTGAATGTATGTCCCCAGCCGGTCTAATACGCTAAATAAAGCTAAGACCATTTAACAACACACATCCAAAATCAAGACAGATACAAAAAAAAAAAATATTCAGACCGAAAAGGTGACTGCCCATCGTGTAAAAAATGCAAAGAATTACCCAACAGAGAAATAAACACGCTTAGAAAAGTCGATTACAACACAATTTATTAATATTTCGGGTAAATGTGCCATATTCCTTCTGCGAATGAAGATAAGTAGCAACTGATCTCTCTGTTTGTTTGTCGGATTTGACAAAGCGGATTTACCCGAAATATTGATACATTGTGTTGTAACCATCTTTTCTAAGCGTGTTTATTTCTCCGTTGGGCACTTCTTTTCAAGAGATACAGGCAGCGCAGACAGTAGGTAGAGCTTGAAAAAGAAAAATACAAGTTAATGAACCAAGGGTAGACAGAAACACATGCCCCAGAATTGAGAGGAAAACCCACCTAGTGGGGCTGACCAGGGTGACCCTAGGAACTAAAAAGTAGTTAACCCCACCCAAGTCCCCCAGGGCAGACCTGGGTGGGGGCCACTGTTTAGTTGCAAAGTTAGGTTAATGTTACACAGTATGCAAAATAATCCAGGTGTACATCAGATAAAAACAGAGATGTACACCCTGAAAACAACCGAATAATAATGCTCTTGTAAAAATCTTTATGTTGACAATGGTTTTCTTACCCCTTATTATTGTCTTTCGTCCGCAACCATTCTTCTGTTTGCAGAGTTTTAAACGTTATGCAGTATACAAAATGATCCAGGCGGACCAGCCCCCATAGTAGCACTCTTGTAATAAATCTTTATGTTGACAATGGTTTTCTTACCCCTTATTATTGTCTTTCGTCCCCAACCATTCTTCCGTTTGCAGAATTTTAAATGTTATGCAGTATACAAAATGATCCAGGCGGACCAGCCCCCACAGTAGCACTCTTGTAATAAATCTTTATGTTGACAATGGTTTTCTTACCCCTTATTATTGTCTTTCATCCCCAACCATTCTTCCGTTTGCAGAGTTTTAAATGTTATGCAGGATACAAAATGATCCAGGCGGACCAGCCCCCATAGTATATCTTGGCTTGACTTCGCGAACGAAGATTCTATAGGGCTTGCCCACGTCGTCTGCAGGCATTTTCGTGGCTGCGGAGGCCAATCCGGGACAGGCAGGTTCGACCGCAGTGGCTGCAGGGGAAGGTCTGGTCAGGGTTCTGAGTTACGGCAAATCTGTTTTTTCTCCTGAGCCGTTTGTCCTTAAGGTTAGCTCTGCGAGAGTCCTCAAAGGAGACGGCTGCCTTGTAGATGGTGGAGCGCCAGGTGTCACGGTCCGCAGCAAGCGAAGACCACTGGCGGTGGTCGATTTGGCAGGCACTAAGTGACTTCTTGAGACCGTCTTTGTATCTCTTCTTTGGTGCCCCTCTGTCACGGTGTCCAGTAGCAAGCTCGCCGAACAGAGTGATCTTGGGTAGGCGATGATCCTCCATCTTGGAGAGGTGCCCCGCCCAGCGAAGCTGTGTCCGCAGCAACAAAGCCTCGATGCTCATAGTTTCTGCCTGTTCAAGGACCTCGACGTTGGTGACATAGTCACTCCAGTGAATGCCCAGGATGGTACGCAGGCAGCGCTGGTGAAAGCGTTCGAGGAGTCGTAGTTGGTTGCGGTAGAGGGCCCAGGACTCGGAACCGTACAGCAGGGTGGTGAGGACGACAGCTCTGTACACACTGATCTTGGTGCCTGTTTTCAGCTGTTGATTGTGCCACACCCGCTTGAAAAGTCACCCAAAAGCGCTGTTCGCTTTTGCCAGCCTGCTGTCAAGCTCCTTGTCCAGCTTGGCATCTGACGTGATGATGCAGCCAAGGTAGGTAAACTGGTGTACTGACTTCAGTTCAGGCTCGCCAATGGTGATGTGGGGAGGGCGATGCTCTACCTTGGGTGCCGGCTGATGAAGTACCTCTGTCTTTTTCAGACTGACCTCGAGTCCAAAGAGCTGGGCAGCATCTGCAAAGCAGGATGTGATGCGCTGCAAGGCTCTCTCTGTGTGTGCAACAAGGGCAGCGTCATCAGCAAAGAGCAGCTCACGAATCAGTTGGTCTAGGGTTTTGGTGTGGGCCTGCAGTCGTCTGAGGTTGAACAGGCTGCCATCGAGACGATACCTGATGTACACTGCATCGTCATCGTCGAGGTCTACTGTGGCCTGCTTCAACATCATGCTAAAGAAGATGGTGAAGAGGGTTGGTGCCAGTACGCAGCCCTGTTTCACGCCGTTGATAATGGGGAATGGTTCTGAGAGGTTACTGTTGAGTCTAACCTGGCCTTGCTGGTCCTCGTGGAGCTGGACGATCATGCTTAGGAACTTTGGGGGACAGCCAAGTCGCGCCAGGATCTGCCACATGCCTTGCCTGCTCACAGTGTCGAACGCTTTTGTTAGGTCGACAAACGTTACGAGCAGCCCTTCGTTCTGCTCGCGGCACTTCTCTTGAAGCTGTCTCAGCACAAAGACCATGTCGGTGGTACTCCTGTTGGCTCTGAAGCCACACTGGCCCTCTGGGAGGTGGTCTTCAGCGATGGCAGGTACCAGCCGATTCAGGAGCAGCCTTGCGAGAATTTTCCCGGCAATGGACAGCAGGGTAATTCCACGATAATTAGAGCAGGCAGATTTCTCTCCTTTGTTCTTGTATAGGGTGATGATGACTGCATCACGGAGATCCTTTGGTAGTGTTCCTTTCTCCCAGCAGCAGAGAAAGAGGTCATGGAGCTTGTTGTGCAGTGCTGGGCCTCCATGTTTCCAGATCTCTGGCGGGATTCCGTCAATGCCTGCTGCTTTGCCACTCTTGAGCTGGTGGATGGCTGTGAGGGTCTCTTCGGCGGTGGGCGGTTCGTCCAATTCAACCTTTAGTGGGAGCTGTGGGATTTGGAGGATGACTGTTTCTTGAACAGTGCGCTCAGCGCCGAAGAGGTCCTGAAAGTATTCTGACCAGCGGTTCAAGATGGAGGTATAAGTTATAAATATACGTTAACGATTCTACTGTATGGGGAAGGGACAGTTTCAGGATTTTAGGGCTGATCTCGTCAGGTCCCGATGATTTTTTGTTTTTCAGTGACCCGATCAGTTTTCCTACTTCATACACAGGTAGAGGCGGTATAGAGAAGGGGGGTTTGTCCTTAATCTTCTGCTTACAGAAGTTAAGCAGGGGCTCCGGGCATGTGTAAGACGCGTTACCGCTTTAGGGTATGATTGACTCGGCAACAGACAGAAAATGTTTATTAAAAGTGTCTGCAGTAATACTAGAAGGAATGGCTGACGATTTCTTGCTGTTTCTTCTCAAAAGATAAAATGGTGGCTATAAAATCATTCAATGCCTTTTTTTCCAATCTAGTTACATCCAAAATTTCAAGTCAAACATAACAAAAATTACGGACTCTAATGTGGGACAACCGACTTCCTATAAACGGTCTTTTACCTCTTCACAGATACACCCAATTTTTATATACTCGGAGGTTCTTCTAGGCACCCCTTGAACAATCACTTTCCCAAGTTTCAAGCAACTATCGGAGATTTTCGTGTTTACATACATACGCGCACGCACGCACACACACACACACACACACACACACACACACACACACACACACACACACACACACACACACACACACACACACACACACACACACACATACACAAACACACATACGGCGCTTCGCGACAAAAGTACGTTCAGCAGCAAAGCTAGCATAACTAGACACGACGTATTTTTTATCTGGTTACCTTAGTTGTTAGATTTTTAGATATGCCCGCCTATGCCGTCATGGGCATGCATTTGAATTCGCTCCACCGCAACCCATTATAAAAAGTCTCTTTATAAATAGAAGAGACTTAAAAATGCACAAGACTCAAAGAAAATAACTCACCACAGAGCAATAAAACAGCACACATATCTTACTGGTTGCAATGCATTTCCAAAAACGTTTATTTTATTTTCGCATTTTTGTTTCTAACTTACGTGCCAATTAACGCAGCTCCTTCAAACACTTTGACAAATAAAGCTTCGACTCCCTGTTACGATTGTGGTTGTGTTGTTCCGTGAGAGCATGCATGTATTGATCGTAGGAAACGATCCGATATTTATTTGAGCTATAATGATTACGAATCACGTACCTTTTCTGTGAGTTTCGCTATCGTTCGGGCGTAGAGCGGATTTGGTTTTGTTATGATACGCTAAGATTTAGACCGGAAGATTCTAGAAAAGTCGCACGGAGAAGAGCGGTGAGTTGTAATGCGTAGATTCGCTGAGAATAGACCAGAACGTTCGAGCGAAGTCGCGCTGTCTAGTGACCTCGCATGTGAGACATCAAAGTGTCGGCAACATTTCTGCAACTCAGTATCAAAGCCGCTCTAATATTCATAGTCATAGTTGTTTTCTGTACGCGTGATATTAGCAGCCGGTCAGTATGTATTATGAAAGATCGTGATACTGGCAAGGTCGTGAACGGACTGCCATACTCTTGTGTGACGTCATTACACACTGGGATTTGGGGCTGAAATTAGCAGTCGAATTTTTGTAGACTATTGTAGTTTATTCTAGAAAGTTCTTTTTCATTAATATTTATGAGTTTTGGGTACGTATTTTATTTTGATTGGTTGCGTTGTGTGAATTCGTGGGATTGTTCTGGAAAGTTGACTTACTATAAAAGTTTGTGCTGGGAAGCACGTTCGTACATTGTCATACATTGTCAGTTGAAAGGGACACACAGTTTACACACGTAGGTACGTGGCCCGTATAGGGTGTACATTGTGAGAGACGCAGCGTAACGGTGGCGTACGTTGTATGAGAAACGCATTGTGTTGCCAGTGTTGACATTTTGCAGAGGAGACATTGTATCAGTGTTGGTGCATTTGGGAATGCATTGTGTGGAGATCGCATCGCTGAAATATATTTATCGTTGGAACTGTTACTCCAGTGTAGTCTACACCCTTAAGCCACGTGTGACGGGTTGCAGCTGAGTGAAGTTTCCTTAAAAGAACCTTACGTGCGTGCGTCTGGTGTGATATCATACTACGACTACGACTCAACACGTAACATTTTGGCACCTCCGACGGGACTTCTTCAGTTAGTTCAGTGGAAAGGGTAGCCGGAGAAAACAGCCAGCAGAAAAACGCAGAAATGGTGACATCGGAAATGGAGACATTCCTGAAAATCGGAAAGGAATGTGGACTCGAAGGAGCTCAACTCCTCGAGTTTGTAAAGGAGAGAGAAAAGGAGAGAATGGAAAAAGAAGAAAAGAAATTGGAGAGAGAAGAAAAAGCCAAAGAGCGTGTCAGGAAACTCTAAATTCAACGAGAAGAGGCAGAGAAACAGCGAGACGAGGCAGAGAAACAGCGAGAAGAGATAGAGAGACAGCGTCAACACGAAATTCATCTAAAGCAGACGGAGATTGAGGCACAGAGCCAGAGAGCTACTGAAGCAACAGCATTAGCCAGCCGGTGGAGAACCTGACGTGTTTCCTTTGTGGAAAGAGGGGACACAAGATGTTCTAAAGATGTTCCCCCGAGGCGATAACACCAGAAGATCCAACCAAGTTCGCGGGATAGCAGGCAGAAACAGTATCACGTCTCAACACAGAGCCGCCGCTGTACTAGCCAATGATGTGACGTCATACTGTGACTTTGAATCTGGAGAAAGGCGAGTGACACCGGAGCTGATTGAATCTGTCAAAAAAAAAAAAAAAAAAAAAAAAAAAATGGACGCATCCAAGTAGGAGATGGGGCTACATTTTTACCAGTCTCAAACATTGCCCTGCCTGAGAATGAAGTGCCGAACATGCCAGTGGTGTCAGGATTCGTTGGAAACACACCAGTGAGAGTGCTGAGAGACACCGGTTGTAGCAGCACCATAGTGAGAGAGGACCTAGTAACTGAAGACCAGAAGCTACAGGAGTGGACCACCCTCATTTTGGCCAACGGAACTGTGAGGATTATCCCCCTTGCCAATGTCAGCGTCGACACCCCGTGCCTGAGAGGAGAGGTGAAGGTGCTATGCGTGAAGACCCCAGTCTACGATCTTATCATCGGAAACATCGATGGTGCCAGAAACGCAGACGGTCCAGATCCAGAGTGGAGACCTGAAACATGTGCTTTTACCACAAGAAGTCAAGCAAAAACGAGTCACCAGACCATCCCTCTAAAAGTGGCAGACAACACGGAAGCGGCTGTGGTGAATAGGGAAAGGCTGGTGGAGCTACAGACAGCCGACCCCACGCTTGACAAGTTCCGAGATCAGGCCGAGCCCGTAACGCGAAAGGGAAATGAGATAACCTTCGAGACCAGGGAAAATATCCTGTACTGGATATTCAATAGCAATGGGGATAAACCTGTGCGTCAGGTAGTAGTTCCTGAACCATTAGGGGTGCAGGTGATGAAATTGGCCCATGATTCCATATTGGGAGGACATTTGGGAATCAACAAGACCCTCGATAGGATCCGAGCCGTCTTCTACTGGCCTGATATGGGAGGCGACGTCAACCGATTCTGCAGGTCGTGCGACATATGCCAGAAAACAATCTCCAAAGGAAAGGTGCCCAAGGTTCCTCTAGAAAAAATGCCATTGATCGATATGCCTTTCAAGCGGGTGGCTGTAGACCTGGTGGCGCCAATATCTCCTCCAAGTGAAGATGGTCATCGCTACATTTTGACCCTGGTGAACTACGCTACACGTTATCCTGAGGCCATACCATTGAAGGAGATCGACACTCCAACAGTGGCAGAGGCGCTCGTCGACATGTTCAGCCGTGTGGGGATTCATGAGGAGAGCCTAAGTGATCTAGGGACCCAGTTTGTCTCAGAGTGCATGGAGGAAGTCAATCGGCTTTTGAGCATCCGACACCTTACTACCACCCCTTACCACCCCACGTGTAACGGGTTGGTTGAAAAGTTTAATGGAACATTGAAGGCTATGCTGAAGAAACTGTGTGCTGAGCAGCCAAGCTTGTGGCATTGATACATCAGTGCCTTGCTCTTCGCATACCGTGAAGTTCCTCAAGATTCGACAGGGTTTTTCCCTTTTGAATTACTCTACGGCATGACTGTAAGGCGACCCATGCACATTCTGAAGGAGCTGTGGACCAAGCATATCGACGCGCCTGAGGTGAAGATCAGCTACCAGTACGTCTTCGACCTGAGAGAGAAGCTGGAAGATACCCTCAGGATGGCTCGAGAAGAACTAGGGAAGGCGCAGAACAGGGGAAGCATTACTATGATCGTAAAGCGAAACCTCGACGATTCCAGCCAGGTGACCAGGTGTTGGTTCTTCTTCATACTGACAACAACAAACTCCTAATGCAGTGGAAGGGACCGTACGTTGTCGACACAGTGGTTGGCATCAACGACTACACAGTCAAGGTCAACAACAAGGTGAAGACTTACGAG
This sequence comes from Semisulcospira habei, assembly GCA_036245525.1. Lineage (NCBI taxonomy): Eukaryota > Metazoa > Mollusca > Gastropoda > Semisulcospiridae > Semisulcospira > Semisulcospira habei. Next base: position 10,602,522 of record BTPG01000007.1, on the reverse strand, counting down.
GCTAATCTGCTGAAGAAGTATATTGAGAGAGGTCGTTAAGACAAACCACAACTGGCGGCATCGGTGCGTCTTGCTGATGACGAAAAACTAGACGACGAGAACCTGTTTGACCTTAATGAACTCCGCCACAAGGAGGATGTAGAAGACATCCAGTTTGGTCAGAATCTGACCCAGACTCAACGAGAAGAGCTGTGCGTCCTGACTCAAGAGTTCAAGCATCGGTTTACACCTGACCCAGGGACAACAGACACCGTCCAGCACGAGGTTAATCTGACATCAAATGAGCCAGTTCGCAGCAAATGTTATCGTCTTCCTTATAACATGAGGGAAGAATTGAAAAAGGACATCAAGGAAATGATGAACCTGGGGGTCATCAGGGAGTCTAAGTCTCCATACTCGTCCCCAGTTGTCATCGTGAAGAAACCAGATGGATCCAACCGGGTGTGTGTGGACTACCGTAGACTCAATAAACTAACAGTCTTCGATCCAGAGCCATTGCCCACAGCGGAAGAACTGTTCCAGAAGGTCAGTGGAGACGGATTTTTCTCCAAAATTGACCTAAGCAAAGGGTACTGGCAAATCAAGATTGCAGAAAAAGATATCCCCAAGACAGAGTTCGTCACACCCGACGGTCATTGGGAGTTCCTGAAGATGCCTTTTGGTATGGTGAACAGTGGTGCCACATTGAAGAGAGGACTGAAAAACATTCTAGAAGATATGCAGAATGTGGTCTTTTACTGGGATGACATTTTGATCCATACCAAAACTTGGGGGGATCACCTCAAAGCCCTCCGAGAGCTGTTCCAAAGACTGTCAGATGCAAATTTCACCATCCGTCCAAGCAAGTGTATTCTTGAGGCCGACAACATAGACTTCATCAACACAAATTAAGCGAAGGTTTAAAGGGGCTACACAACGACAACGTGCAGAAGATCAGTGATGCTCCGCGACCTACGACCAAGACGCAAGTTCGCTCATTTATGGGCTTGGGGAACTACTACCGGGAGTTCATACCAAACTTTGCGGCAGTCACAGGTCCCCTGACTGACTTGCTGAGGAAAGGACAACCTAACGTAGTGAAGTGGGAGGAGGCATAAGAACGAGCATTCAAGGCGGTTCGAGACATCCTAACCGAGAAGCCTGTTGTACACCTCCCTGACCCGTTGAAAACTTTCTTCCTGAGAACAGACGCCTCCAACGAATGAGTAGGTGCAGTCTTAATGCAAGAGGATAGTGGAAAACTCCACCCAGTAAGCTACGCCAGCAAAAGGTTGACCAGAGCTGAGAGAAACTACTCGACCATCGAGAAGGAGTGCCTGGCCATCATCTGAAGAGTAAGGCGGTTCGAACTGTACCTTCTAGGTGTGCCATTTGTTCTCCAAACGGACCATCAGCCCTTGAACTATTTAAACTCTGCAAAGTTTACAAATTCTCGTATTATGAGATGGGCAATGTTGTTGCAGAATTTTGACGTTAAATTACAGTCTATCAAGGGTTCGGAGAACTTTAGAGCGGATTATATGAGCAGAGCAGTTTAAATGAACATTTCGGTGTCCATGACAGTTTAAAGGGACATGTCTTCCCTCAAGACAGTTTAAAGGAACCGTGAGACGGTTATTTTAAAGTAGTTGATTTGATATGATTTTGATGTGAAATTGTATTTGTTTAGGGTTCTGTGTAGGTTAACACAGCCACAACCGTATTTTGAGATTTGAGAAGATTTTTTTGTGAAATTTCATTCTAAAGAGGGGGGTAATGTTACGATTGTGGTTGTGTTGTTCCGTGAGAGCATGCATGTATTGATCGTAGGAAACGATCCGATATTTATTTGAGCTATCATGATTACGAATCACGTACATTTTCGGTGAGTTTCGCTATCGTTCGCGCGTAGAGCGGATTTGGTTTTGGTATGATACGCTAAGACTTAGACCGGAAGATTCTAGAAAAGTCGCACGGAGAAGAGCGTGGGTTTTTGTAATGCGTAGATTCGCTGAGAATAGACCAGAACGTTCGAGCGAAGTCGCGCTGTCTAGTGACCTCGCATGTGAGACATCGAAGTGTCGGCAACATTTTTGCAACTCAGTATCAAAGCCGCTCTAATATTCATAGTTATAGCTGTTTTCTGTACGCGTGAAATTAGCAGCAGTATGTATTATGAAAGATCGTGATACTGGCAAGGTCGTGAACGGACTGCCATACTCTTGTGTGACGTCATTACACACTGGGATTTGGGGCTCAAATAATTAGCAGTCGAATTGTTTTGTAGACTATTGTAGTTTATTCTAGAAAGTTCTTTTTCATTAATATTTATGAGTTTTGGTTACGTATTTTATTTTGATTGGTTGCGTTGTGTGAATTCGTGGGATTGTTCTGGAAAGTTGGCGTACTATAAAAATTTGTGCTGGGAAGCACATTCGTACATTGTCATATATTGTCAGTTGTAGGGACGCACAGTTTATCGTGGGTACGTAGCCCGTGTAAGGTGTACATTGTGAGAGGCGCAGCGTAACGGTGGTGTACAATGTATGAGAAACGCATTGTGTCGCCAGTGTTGACATTTTGCAGAGGAGACATTATATCAGTGTTGGTGCATTTGGGAATGCATTGTGTGGAGATCGCATCGCTGAAATAAAATATTGTTGGAACTGTTACTCCAGTGTAGTCTACATCCTTAAGCCACGTGTGACGGGTTGCAGCTGAGAGAAGTTTCTTTAAAAGAACCTTACGTGCTTGCGTCTGGTGTGATATCATACTACGACTACGACTCAACACGTAACACCCCCAATTTGATTCGTTTATTTAAAAGATCGCCAGAGCATTGAAGTGAGGTTTTTGCGTGGGGCTAAAAATAGCTCAAAACGAAGCAGTTGGAACTATGACAGGCAAATACTGGCTTTTGCAAATTACGCGCAACTCGACCCAGATTCCCTACACGTCGGCTTTTATGCGATATTGACCTTTAAAATTTAACCTGCACGCTCGCTCGTAGGATTACTAGTTGTTCAGAGCTGCAACAATTGTATGGCTTTTTGTTACATCTAAACTGTCGCTAGAATAACCGAGCCGCGTAGTGGTCAGTTATTCGTGACAGTCTAAACAACAAATCTGTCTCGATTTACTATCAACATTCAATAAATCAGAGCGCAGATGTGTGTTTGCCTTCTGTGTTATTCTACTATGATTTATAAAAGAGACGTTTTAGGATGACTCGAGGTGGAACGAATTCAACAGCATGCCTATAGGCGGGCTGGCCTCAACCTCTAACAACTTAAGTAACCAGGTGAAAATTACGTCATGTCTAGTTTACTCTAACTTCTCTGCAGAACGTACTTTTAAGGCAAAGCGCGTATGTGTGTGTATGTGTGTGCGTATCTATGAAGACACACACACACACACACACACACACACACATATATATATATATATATATATATATATATATATATATATATATATATATATATATATATATATATATATATATATATATATATATTGTTTGTTTTACATGTATTTCTGTTTTTGACATGTTTACAATACAGTACAATACAATACAGTACCATACCATGAAATACATGGAAAAACTGGCTTCCTTAACATTGAATCAAAGTGACCACCCTTATTAAAGGCCATGATCTAGGCGTTTTAGCACCCTAATGATATTCTTCTTGGAAGCATATTCAAGGTTTACATTCAGTTACAACAATGTTGCATTTTCTCAATTGTCGTCGCTATGGGTATACTGACGTCGGTACCTACCGGAAATTCATCTGTTAAGGACACGCGCACATCAATTTGTCACCATTCGGTCAGCGGAAAAATGGAAAAACAAACTTCAGGGAGGGGTTTAAGGGGGAAACAGTGAGTCACATGCAGTTTTGAATGAGGAGTGGAGGCGTCTGGGCCCATTTGTCGTCAGCCATGCCTTTTTTTAAACCTCTTGTTATCTAACGTGTTTATACGATTATACATTCGTGTTTACTTTCCATTACAGTGCGGCACAATCGCACCAATCTGGATAGATGACCACCACCCTAATGTGAGCGCAGACCCCGTGGGCATCAAGGCTTGTGCCAACTTCCAGACAGGATCAGGCGGCGGTAATGGATGCTCATGGTCAGTGGTAATTGGCGTGAAATACTGCGATGATGCAGGCCACGGGAATCCGTACTACGTATACTATCTGCATCCCACACCAGCTTGCCCTATGGCTTATTGTGCAGGTAAAAGTAGTATTACAGGGCCGGATGCAGTTTGTATACATGATATGTATATATTAAGGGGGTAATACTTAAGATAACTCTATAGAAATTCCCAAAAGTCGCCTTCCAGTGCCGTATAGTTTTGTTCACCTCTTATGTTGAAAAAAGGGGGACGCTTTCTTCTGTTCCAGGTGCGTTACATTATCCGTTTTAAAAAGAGGAGGAACATGCATGTTTTGACTGGAAACACTTTAGAGTCCTATTTGATCTTTGTTAGCAAAAACATGTGCTATTTGCTGCTGCGTGTCAGCCTTAGTAATAGTCATACAGTTCTAACTTTTAGCCATCTAGGCTCATTGAAGCAACTGAAAGTCACATCTTAGGTGGCTCTGTTCCTTGGAAATGTCGCCGATAGAAAGCGGAAACCCGAAATAAATGTATTCAAGAACATGGAAAGGACGTTAGATTTACATTTATACCACTTGCATGACATTATCTGGGGTGGAGTATGAATGTTCGACCTACCTAGCAACCTGCGACCCCGCAACAAAAATGGGCCGACGACCGAACATGAGCACATGCTGAAGTAAAAGTGTGACGTAACAAGACTGAAATGACGCATAATAATATTATATGGAGCAATGAAGTACTTTGTTTCAACTTTAAAACGTTTGACGTCAGGTATAGGCTTTTTTTGGGGCGCTAGTAATAGAAAGCAGCGACGACATCTTCCGAAAGCAATGGAATTTTGCAAGCATCTACAGTGATTTGAAGGAAATTAGTGCAGAAACAGGTTACAGGATGGTTGTCTCGTGAATTATCGGATTAGTATGAGAGATAATTATCACATTTACTGGCATCAGAAGGACATTTGGAGGCGTCAGACGTCAACATGCCGGGAAGCGAGTACACCTTGAATGCTCACGTTTAAGCCCACAAAAATAGTAAGGAGTCACGTGATATAAACTGCGTAGCTGATAGGACTCTCGTGAATTACAGACAAATAGTTCACCTCGTATGTTATTTGATGAAGCTCGGAGTGTGAGGTTCCGGCTCCACCAGATACAATTCTCGATGAACAATTTTTCTGTAAACCCTGTTGTCTAAAAGCTATATAGCTGTTTTTCAAAGATGTGTGAAAAAGTTGTCTTTACAAATAATAAGAATGATTCAGTCATTATCAGACTTCTTCGTTTACCAGATATGTCTCGCACTGTCTTTGAAATCGTTAAGAAGCATGAATAAATGCTCATTTTATTTAAATAGATTTTGAATAAAATAAATTTGCAGGGGTACAAAAAATGCTTGTTTGTTTTGGAAGCACCTAAAGTTTCCGATACTTCTCAAAGAAAAAAAGAAGAAATTAGATCAATAAAGAAAATATTTTTTAAAAAATGCTTTTAATAATAATAATAATAATAATAATAATAATAATATTATAATAATAATAATAAGCGCATTAAATATGCGCTTTATCCCAATTGAAAATCGGCTCAAAGCGCCGCCGCGAACTGAACCCAACAAGCACGCTCACGTGAATCACGCGCATTCACTCACACACTGTACATAAACACAGAACATTCACGTGGTGCTAAGGGCAAGCTCAAGCGAGCTACTGTAGTTTTTTTGGAAATTCTCAATCGTTTGTATTTGAAATTTGATTAAGTGGGCTGAAACTGATACCAAAGTCGTGGGGGAGGAAGAGCCGGAGTACCCGGAGAAAGAACCCCCGACGGTCCGCCCGAATTAACGGTGACACTTACTAGAGGAGAAAAATCCGACGCCGGAACCCGTAATCGAACCTCGCACCTTTAGCATTGGTGGCAGGCGCCTTAACCACTGCGCCACGGCAACATACAATTTTGGATGAGATTTCCCGCTTTTAGATGAACCATACGTCACGACTGGACATCGCATTTTGACATTTTGATGTCCGTTACTTTTTGTCAGCTATGTTATGACGACAGTAAATCAGATATAAATAATGATTGCTCATTTTGTTCCCAAAGGAAATACTGCCAGGAGTTATCTGCATTGGCTTGCATATCTAAACTCTCAGACGGATTTTATGATCTGTGTATTTTGGTTGTTTCAATTTTGCAAAGGAAAGAGGTGCTTTTTAGTGTGTCAGTAGTGTTACCTTGTATTTCTGTTTGTAAATGGCCTGGCATTTTCAAATGATAATTTTACAGCAACTGTTTTGGGGTCCAGTGTTAAATCGATCAAGACTTTCTTTTTTCTGTCAAAGTAGGGGAGTAATTATTTGTTTCTGAACTGATTTCTGTCAGTCGTGTTACGGTCATTCGTGCAGCGGTGAAATTTGTAACACGACTGACTGGACCATAACACGACTGACAGAAAAGGTGTGTTACTGACTTTAACCTGATTGGTAAAGCCCGTCAGTTGTAGGTTTATGGAATCCTCTAGCTCTTTAACCAGACCCTTGAGTTGTGGTTGTTTAGTTTTTTTCTAACGCCGGTGCCGGTGTGCTCTTTAGTTAGATTGAAGTGGTCACTATAGTTTACGTTTTAGGACACCGTACACCGTCACGGATGCCTGCTCTCTTCTGTCCTTTTCAACATATTCCTGGAGAAGATCATGCAGGAAACCCTCCACGACCACCATACTTCAATCTCCATTGGTGGCAGATCCCTGTGCAATCTTCGATTCGCAGACGACATTGACCTCATGGCAGGCAGCAATAGTGAGCTTCAAAACCTGACAGACAAACTTTCAAGTAGCGCAGGGTCTTATAGCATGGAGATCAGTACGGATAAAAGCAAAGTGATGATCAACACCACAAGCGACAGCAGCAGCAACATCCACATGAACGGCCAGAAGCTAGAAGAGGTCAATAGCTTCAAGTACTTGGGAGCCACCTTGTCCAAAGACGGTAGTTGCATAGCAGAGATCCGTATTAGGATAGGTACAGCAACATCCGCAATGGCCAGGCTGGACAGGATCTGGCGAAGTAACTCCATCAGCTTCACCATCAAGTACAGGCTTTACAAGTCCCTCGTAGTGTCTATTCTACTCTACGGCTGTGAGACTTGGACACTGCTTGCAGACTCAGAAAAGAAAATCCAGGCCTTTGAGAACAAGTGCCTGAGGAAGTTGCTCCGCATCTTCTACCGCGAGCACAAGACCAAAACGAATATGTACGGAGCATCGTCAATTCCCTGGTGGGCCCACATGAACCCCTTCTGGCAACCGTGAAACGGCGCAAGCTTGCTTGGTTTGGCCATGTGACCCGACACAACACCCTGTCCAAGACTATCCTCCAAGGCACTCTCGAAGGAAGCCGCCGGCGAGGTCGTCAGAGAAAGAACTGGGTCGCAAACATAAAAGAATGGACCGAACTCGAGATGCCAGACTTGCTGGCCACCGCCCAAAATAGAACTCAGTGGAGAGCACTGTCTGTTGCTGCTGCCTCTCAGTCCCCCCAACGCCCAGATCGGGCAAGGGACCGATGATGATGACCCCGTGCACACTGTCCGAGTGTTAAACTGTCCAGAGGTACACTGTCTTGTGTTAAACTGTACACAGTATGAACTGTCCGGTGTCAATTTATATAAACTTTTTAAAAATCTCGCTTTCTATGAGAGCTCAGCGTGCTCGAACCTTCCGGTTGTGTGGAATGTTGGTATAGATCTACATTAGCCCACACAGAGCTGAAGGGCTCCTGGCAATCTTTGAGATTTCGAAAGTGCTTGAGGGTGAATTCTTACATGTTTATGGTGCTTGGTGAATTTTGAATAATGATAGCAAACAAACAAACACAGCTACTCATCAGTGCTTTTCAGCATGGTTCATGCAGAGCTTTTTGATTGTAAATGCTTATGATAATCTATTGCCTCTTACATTGCTGAATGGCGTTGAAATGATTATAAAAACGAAAGTCAAGCTATCACAAGAGGAGTAGGTGCTCATATGCTACCTGTGCCGTGGATATCTGAAGTAACTTTCAAATGTGCCCGCGTCAGATATATGGCCTTTGCAAACATGCGCCAACACAGTTTAGAGTGTGAAACGAATTTTTTTCACTGTCTTAACGAGACGCACAGGTCTGCATGATCTAACTTAGGCGGCAGGAGATCATGAGAATCGCTGTCTGTAATAATAAATGAGGACCTGTGCTCTGTGGCGTATGGGACTCAACGCAAGGAAAAACAGTACACAGAGAGAAATCACGCCTCAGCTGTTTTGGTGGGAAGCGCCTCACACGCTGGCTCGCTTTGTTTACTCAAACAGGCCGATTTCAGACCGGCTTCTTTTTACCTAGGCTGGCTACGCAAATTATCTGATTAACTTTATTGGCCTGTGAAGACACAGATCTTCACACCCACTGTGCGATTCAGCGATACTCAGTTACTGTAGCCGACGTCATAAGGTAGGCCCTAACCCAGCCAACACACCAATATAGGTCCAATATTGGCCCAATATTGGCTTAGATATTGGGCCGATATATGGGTGGCAATATTGGTCCAATATTGGAAGTGCAAATTTGCCCGATGTTGGCCCAATATCGGGTAAATGTTGGCTGCCGAGCTGGATCCATCCTAGGGCCAATATAGTGAATGCTGGCTGCCAATATAGTGCCAAGCTGGAACCATCCTAGAACCAGTATGGTGCCAATATAGTGCCAAGCTAGATCCATCCTAGGACCAGTATGGTGAATATTGGCTGCCAATATAGTGCCAAGCTGGATTCATCCTAGGACCAGTATGGTGAATATTGGCTGCCAATATAGAGCCAAGCTTAATCCATTCTGGTGCCAACATGTAGCAAATATTCTGCCAACCTTTTTCCAACCTGTATAGTATTGTCTCAGTTTTGGATATTGGTAATTTAATCCAGCTTACTTTCAGTCATCTGAGGAAAAAAAAACCATCATGCAAACATATATAAATCCGATAGTTAGCTTCATTATGAGCCAACACTAGGCCTGAACAATTGCCATTTTCTCTTTGCACGGCACGATCAAATCAAACGTTCATCAAAATATGTAACACCTACCCACCTACCTCAAAACACACCTTAAAAAGAAAGACCTGAACTCATAGATTCACAGTGATGCACAAGTTTAATCTGATTCTCAGTTTTAAAAATAGAAAACACTCTAACTATACCGATAGTAATTATAAGCATTCAATATGAATAATTAAGGACAATGATTATCTCAGTTAACCATTTCCATATGATAATTACTGCCTGAAATAATTTGACTATGATAGCTCAAGAGTAGTGCCAAAACAGCTATGTTCTCAGTTCTGGCACCACCCTTGAACTAAAATGGTTGATGTATATCTCCCTACCCATAAGATAGCTTTCACGGGGCAATCTGAAGTTAAAACAAATCATCCTCAGGCAGGATTCAACTGATTAATTAACCCCCCACCCACCCACCCAAACAAACCTGTCTGTAACAATACACAAAATGTACAAATAAACCATGCCCACAATTAACAAACACAAATTGTTCTGATACATGACATACAAAAACCATCTCTGAATATAACACAGATGTTGAGGTACTGGCAATGGGATCTGTACACATAACAGATTTTGTATACAGCGCATGTATACAGTGCATGACTAACTTTCTTACAGATTAACAGAATATACTGACAATTCGATTGGAGACAAAATTTCCTCCTAAACATACAGGATTTGGCACAAACAACATTGGTTATGAAAAGAAGAGAATCTCATATGACATGTCCCTATTCACCCTTTTCATCCTGATACACTCCTGCTTGAAATAAGTTGACTATGATAGTTCAAGGGTGGTGCCAGAATAGCTTGGCAACTGAGGCATCAAGCTATTCTGGCACTACCCATGAACTAAAATGGTTGATCTGTCGCGTAATATTAATGTAGCCTTCATAGGACAATAAGCAAATCTGACAAAATCAGCATCAGGATGTAATGGGTTAAAAGAGTGTCAAATTCATGTACATAATACTGATCAACTGGCATCGGTACAATAAAAAATTGTAACCATTATTATGATAATATTAATAATAAATGTAAATATGCAGGCAACCATGACCTGGCATATTGATTCTAGCAACACAGAATTTTAAAAAAGTATTTAAAAATTGCCTCCTGTGACATACTGACTAGAGTGTTGGAAGGTCGCTTACAAAAAATAACTAACAAAATAAATATTAAAAAAAAAACCCAGAAATTGGCACAATAGTTAAAACAAAATAGAAATACCAATGGATATGTTGTGGTTGGGGGGGGGGGGGAGGAGGGGTAGTAGTTAAGCAAACAAAGACAACAATTATCTTTATAATCATGCATGCAGCCAGTTAGCATTTTTATAACTTGCAACTAAAAACAGGTTTGCTCTACAGTGCTTGAAAGCCCTAAACTAGCTGCCATCACTTTTCAAACATAAACACTTGTGCAACAGATAGTTACAAAACATGTGCATGTCTTATTAAAATGTTATCTGCATCAACAAAAAAACCACGAGGAAAGCTTAATTGCTCAGGCAGACTATACTAGTAAAAATAAACAATAATATGTAAGCATCTTGGCAGGACTGACTTAACAGTGTAGAAAACTGAATATTTGAATGAGAATGAAACCTAATACTGCATTTGCAATGAGAATTAGTTACATTTTCTTGACACGGACAGTTTAGTTGAAATTAATGGGCTCTGCTTGAAGTTTATGTTGCTACGGCCGATGATAGACTAAAATGACATCTATACCATATATAACCATTACACAACACATATATTTCATAACGTTTCATAACAAAAGAAATTGGAGTTTTCACAAAAGCACAAAACATGCACTTCATTCTACTTAATATGATAATTCTGATGACAACATATATGGTTAACCCTTTGGCTGTATGTATTGCACTATAAGTCGCAATGATTCCTGCAGGAATCATCACAATGTCAGCAGTACTGATAGCCAGAGGGTTAAGCAGCTTGCAGAGAAACTAAAACGATACTAATCACTGTCAGTGTGTGTGCTCGCTTTTCCGCCTCCTTCATCTGCTTATTCCCATCGCGATTGATTGATCCAGTAAGCCATGTGGCTAAAACGTGGTCTATGTCTGTGTTTGTTGCACTGCCATGGCGCCTTCTCACACCACCTTCTTGGCTTGACTTCGCGAACGAATATTCTATAAGGGTACCCACAACGTCTACAGACATGCTCGTGTGGCTGCGGAGGCCAATCCGGGACAGGCAGGTTCAACCGCAGTGGCTGCAGGGGGAGGTCTGGCCAGGGTTCTGAGTTGCGGCATCTCTGTTTCTTTCTCCTGAGCCGCTTGTCTTTAAGGCTAGCTCTGCAAGAGTCCTCAAAGGAGACGGCTGCCTTGTAAATGTTGGAGCGCCAGGTGTCGCGGTCCGCAGCAAGCGGTGGTCGATTTGGCAGGCACTAAGTGACTTCTTGAGAGAGTCTTTGTATCTATCGGACTAAGGACTCGGAACCATACAGCAGGGTGGTAAGGACAACAGCTCTGTACATGCTGATCTTGGTGCCTATTTTCAGCACACCATCTGAAAAAAATGCATGTCTGATTACTGAATCCTGTGGAGTTGACCTTTAAGAGAGGTAACTGAAATTGGTGTTTATAGGTCTTAGAAAGTACTCTTGGGCCAAGTCTGAGCATTACAGAAGACTGTGGCTTGCTTAGTCTCAGAGAAATACCAACGCAAGTTCCATGACAGGCAATGGCTAAATACCATCGGACAGATGACCCAAAACAAAGACTCACTTCAGCCAGTTTTGCAATATCCATGCAGTCACTTGAATGATGTGATCCCAGTTGGACTTCAGTTTTCTTTTACGTTTCATACTATTTATAGAAGGGACCTTTTAGGACGGATCGCGGTGGGGCAAATTTAATAGCATGTCCATGATGTCAAAGGCGGGCAGGCTAAATCTTTAATCATTGAAGCAACAAGATAAAAATTACAACATGTCTAGTTACGCTAACCTCGCTGCTGAACGTACATTTGGTGCGAAGCACCGTATGTGCGTATGTATGTATACATATGTAAACAAGAGAATCTCCGATATTTCTGTACACACAAGCTTGAAACTTGGCGAAATACTTTCATAAGTAGATGGCTAAGAGAGGCTATTGTAATTGAATGACTCATCGAAGACATAAACAACCGTTTATATGAAGTCGGTTGACCCAGATTAGAGACCGTAATTTTTGTCATATTTACTTGAAGCTTTGCATATAGCTAGTTTGGAGAAAGACACTGGATGAGTTCGTTAGCCAGCTTTGTATCCTTTCAACTTCTTTAGTAAAAATTAATTCTTTTCAGAAAAGAATTAAACCACTAAAAAACCTTTACTGCTAGAGAAAGTCAGACAGTGGCGGCGACGTAAAAGAGGCAATTCCGTCACCGCATAGATATTGACATAATACTCTAAATATAATAATAATTATAATTATTTATAAAGCGCAAACTCCCTGCAGTGCAGGCTCTAACATCTGAAAGGGCTCTAAAATATGACGTCATTCTATCTCGCACGCGTGACTCTCTCTCTCTCTTTCGCACAAACATGCGCGCATCTCATGGAGGAAATAGATTCTCATGCACCCTTCAGGCGCATGAGGATCTATACCTCTTGGAGATGTTTGGAGCGCGCGTGCATGCACGTACACACATCGACGCGCTTTCAGAAGAGCATGCAGGTGACCCGTGTACTTAGTATATCATGTAGCTAGGTAAAGTCAACCTGCTTTCACACAAATTATAGCAAAACTGAAATTGTACTATGAAATTCTAGTTTTGTCACAATTTTATCAAGCCTATGAAGCGAAAGTGAAACTCATATAATCTCGTAAAATATTACGTAAAAACTAACACTTACGCCATGAAGCGTATGTCCTGCGCACCTTATAGAACTCACTGATGCATTGGCAGATCTGTGAGACTTTTTCAATAGGACTAGGAGAAAAATCAACATCAGAGTTAGGTCAAAGACAAAAGGTAGAGAGTTAACAGCGAGGACAGATAGAAGGGACTGTGTGGGTTATGGTTTATCCCATCTTGTTTTTAATAGGAATGAAACAGAGCATTACTTGATTATAATTTACCAATGATTGCGTTGTGTAGGTTACACAGTCTGTTGAAGGCTTAGATTTCCTTTTTTCCAGTGAGGTTATACAATATCAAGACACTTGAACTCATCAAATGTTGCATTGTCCGCCATGGGTACACAATCTTTAAAGTCCAAGCCTCCAACATGGGATAAGTACAGAATCTGCAGACACACAGAAAATAAAAATATGATGGGTTTACAAATAAAATTTGTGAAAAAAATCACAATCAAAATTTACCTCTTTCTGTAGTTTCCCTCCATAGAGCAGCAATAAAACGGAACACAAAACATCATATAAATTATAATAAAATATTAGTTTCTAAACCTCCAGCTAGATAACTAAATTCATCAACCCAAGCAGCACACCACAAAGCAAACAAATGCAAACACTATTCAGATTTCAAATGTATAATTACCATATTGTTCCTGCATGGTCACCGCGTTGTCCAGGACTGTTGAGACGCTCCAGCTCTGCACGATCTTGTAGTGGGAATTCCAGATAATTATTTCTCGTCTTCGCCCAGTTCGACTCACTTTTTTAAAATTCATCTTTTCTCAAGGTGAAGTTTAAAATTGTACTATACACGTATGTGTACCTTAATCAGCAAGAGTGCACGTGGCGTCAGCGAGTGGAATGTAGAGGAAAGAAAGCTGGAACTTGGTCTGGCAATGGAATTTGTAGCCTTGATCTGCAGTCAAATTTGGCGGATTAAATCGCACGAGGTGCTATACCGCAGCGTCTTACAAAACATAGAATGCGGCAAATAAATGTTGTATCTAAAAAAAATTTTTTTTTAAAGTCACGGCGTGCCCAAACTATGGTAAAAGATTGCGTTGTATTCTTACTCATTTCCTGTATCCCGTTACTAAGTGCACTTGAGAAACGCGCGCTGCCTATCCCCCCAGTTCGCGCCTAGCCGCCGACCAGGTCGGACGTACCTCATTACTTGCCACCCGTGCCTAGAGACCGACTTTCACTCTTGTCCCGCGTTTGTTGATTGTCGTGTGTACGGTGTGTGCAGTACCCGTAACGTAGGAGTATATTTCCCTGTGTGGATTATTGGACTGTGTAATTGTGGTTGTGATGTCGGATTTAGAAGAGTGGACATGATTTCGGACGACGTCTTAGACGTGGATGAGGAGATTTCGTTGACGAAGGTGAGTGTTTTAGTTAACACTGACTTGCCCTGCCTGGCCAAGTGTCACCGACACGAGACTCAGAGCAAAACAAACAGTTTTGCAGCCCTCTGTAAAGCGGTGCAACTTCTCACTGAGAAGGCCGTTAACACTTTGGAAAAAAGCAAAAGACCGCAGGACACCGTCCACACTGGTTCTTCAGCTAAACGCAGACGTTTTTTTTTCGCCTCAAAATGCCAGCACCGCTGGTGGGGAGGCGGAACGGCGAAATGCAGAGTCAGAAAATATAGAAAGGGAACCGCTTGACGCAGGGGGGCATGGGACTGCGGAGATTATAGGAGATGATATTTTGGCCGATACAGAGGCAGCCTTTCGTGTCTCGGAAGAGGCGGGACCACCGGTCAAAGAAAGATAGGAAAACTGACCTACTTAATTCCCGTTTGGTTTGAAGCGGCTGTCGCGTGAAAATCTCCAAGAAAAGCTGTTACAAAATGGCCGAAAACTGCAAAAATATGAGTGTGCCCCGCACAAATGCAGTGGTGTTTCTTGTGCTAAAAGCCCACCGGACAGACGGACGTACGAATGTACAATACTGAAACTAGTACCCTTTCTAAGGCAGCTGTCGCGGTGACCCTGTGCACCGATAAGCCTCTGACCTAGAAACTTGCAGCGAGCGCGTTCGCCGCGCAAAATTGCCAGCATCTGTGCTCCGCACGTAGCAATGACCTCTGCTGGTGGCTCTAACCCATAGAGCGTATATATTTAACCTCTTGGCACAGAATTTGGGAAACTCCCCCACACAAGCCCGCGAAACAAAGTCGCAATATTGCCGGCATCTGTGCTCCGCACGTGACAATGACCTCTGAGTGGCTGGCTCTAACCTAGTAATGGCACAGATTTTGGGAAATCCCCAAGAAGCCCGCGAAACAGAGAAAAGCGGTCAAGATATACGTAGTCATGGCTGGCCTCACATCCAGCCACAAACTGGCAGGACCAATGGTGACTACTCCTTTTTAGACCGACACAGAAAGGTCGGCTGAAAGCGGGTTACTATACGTGGCGGAAAAGCCTACCCCTGCGCGGGGAGTTTTTCCTGGAAGTTTTAGACGCGGCACACCTGTCACTCCGCTCTACCGGAGGTCAATATGTTTTGACTGTGCATACCTTGGGTGCATGAGTATCTGAGCGGGAAACATTTGTAGTCTTTCAAAACCGGCCAAATTGATACAAAATTGAACATTTGGGAAACCCTTTCTTCTAACCAGGAAGTACTAGAAACGGTCATAGGTGTGAAACTTAGTTTTGAGCAGACACCTGACACTACGCTGTGTAAAGCACAGTTATACCCCAGTGAAACAGAAAACAAAATGATGAAAGCAGGAGTCAAAGACCTGCTACGAAAAGGGATCATAAATTAAATAGTCTTGCAATGAAGCAGAGCAATTTGTCTCACATTTTCTCTCAGAGAAAACATGACGGAACCATACCCACCGGGTTATATTTCTCGGTTTCTGAACAAGGACATTGAGTACCACTCAGAAATTCAAAATGGAAATCATTCATACTGCACTTAATATTGTCACTAAGGACTGCTATTTCGCATCGCTTGATCTTCGAGATGCGTACTACTCCGTCTCTGTACATACCGAACTGAATACCAGTAAAATTACCTGGAGAGACAAATTGTATTGTTCCCAAGCATCGCCAGTGGGCCTTGGCCCGATACCCAGGAAGTTTACGAAACTCACAAAACCAATCCTGGCAAGGCTACATGATTTGAATCATTCAATCATATCCTTCATTGACGACAACCTCTTAGTGGGCACGACAAAAGAGGACACAGTTCAAAATGGTATCGATACGGTTCAACTGCTTGATGCAGTGGGTTTTCACGGTCCACGGGGACAAATCTCAATTCCTACCCACGCAAGAGATTACATACTTGGGATTTGTGATTGACTCTATCGACATGTCGGTGATACTGACGAACGAACGTAAGCAAAAACTGAGCGAAGCGTGTTCCGAAATAATGAGAAAACCAGTAGCCAACATTAGAGCAGTAGCTTCTGTCATTGGGCTGATGGTAGCAAGTTTTTTCAAGTACTCCTAGGCCCTCTCTCTATTATAGGGCCTTTAAACAAAAGAAACCCCGAGTTTTCAAAGAAAACAAAGGAAACAAAAAGAAAATCATGCCTATAACACAAGACGCGGTTCTTGAGCTGCAATGGTGGGGTGATAACATCGGACACCAAAAAGCTCCCATACAGAGGGAAGACCCTACCGTTACGCTGAAAACAAACAACTCACTTTCAGACTGGCCGGGGGCTGTTGTAAGGGGTTTTGGAATGAAAATGACAAAAACAAAAACTGCTGAAAGCTATTCCTTTTGGATTAAAATTGCCCCTCCGAGAGAGGATAGACATTCATGTGCGTGTACTGACAGACAACGCCACGGCTGTTGCTGTCGTAAACAAGATAGGCCCAATGAAAGTGAGTTTGCTAAATGATGTTACTCGGGATGTCTGGTTCGGGTGAAATCAGAAGAGACTGTGGCTGACTGCAGCACACGTACCAGGTACCAAGAATGTAAAAGCAGACCGTCTGTTTAGACAGTTGCACAGTGACACAGAGTGGAGAATTGACTCTGAACTTAACTGTTTGCATCCAAAATCAATGCTCTTTTTCCCAAGTGTGTATCCTTTCTCCCAGACCCTGGGACTTTCACTGGGGATGCTTTCTCCATTGGTTGGGGTGATTGCACTATGTGTTTTTCCCCCTTTCAGTCGAGTCTGTTACTGGTGGTCCTGGCAAAGATAAACAAAGACAAAGCCAGGGGAGTGGTAGTGGCACCAACGTGGCGAAACCAGAGTGTTTTTGGCCAGTGCTGATGCAAATGCAAACCAGTACTGCTGTCAGCAAGAGATACTTTGTTATGTCAACCAAGCGACTTGTATCCTCTGCGCAAACCACTGAAACTACAGACTACTCATTTGCAAGGTGTCAGGGATAGATACAGAGGGATTTTCTTCAGATTCAACCGACATCACCATGTTATCGTGGCGACTGGCCACCTGTCGCTTGTATGAAGGATACAGCACTCCTAGACGGTACGCGAGTGAGAGATCGGTGGATCATGTCTCACCGCCGCTAGCAGAGGCAGTAAATTTTCTTGCATCATTGGCACTCAATGACCTATGCTATAAAGTATGCTATGGCTACAGAAGGGTCAGCGCTCAGCGGCTGTTATTTGTGTAGATTGAGTGCCGCTATGGTCTACAGAAGTGTTTAAGAGATTCATGAAGGGTGTTTTTGAGAGAAAACAGTGTTTCCCAAATACTATAGCACATGGAAGGTGAATGTAGTGTTGCACATGCTAAAGACGTGGGTGCCTCTAAACAAACTTACGTTCGGCAATGAACTCACGCTAAACTTGTAATGCTTATTGCTTTGCTCTCTGGATAGGGGTGCCAAACGCTACGAACGCTAAATGTTACTAACATGTAACTAAGCTGTTAAAACATTCCATATGGGGAAAACATCAGGAACCCATTGAATTTCATGCTTTTCCAACAGCCAATTCGTTGTATGTGATTCATACGTTACAAATATTTGAAACAAAAAGACAGACTGGAGCTGACGGACAAAAAAAGATCTATTTGTTGCAATCCTCGCTCCGCACACTGAGCAGGCCAAGCTCGAATACTGTGGCCAGGTGGCTAAAACGGACTCAATAGAGATCACAGGTGGACACTTTGCATTACTCTGCTCAGTCCACCAAACTGGCCAGAGCCTCAGCAGCATAAGATATGGGTGCTTCCATAGATGTCATCATGAAAGCTGCGGGATGAACGTTATTATTGCCGGGTTCCGCGTGTGAAACTCACCTTGTGTCGGGTGGTGATGGACAGGTATCTGGCAAAGAAGTAGAGATAAGACTGCTTGTCATTTCAGCATGATTTAGCCTTTACGCTCATTACCACTGTTGCTCTCAAATCTCAAGTGCACTTAGTAACGGGATACAGGAAATGAGTAAGAATTGTTAGTAATACAGCGAGACTTACCTGTAAGGTGAAGCTGATTGCAAATTCTTACGAATTTGTTGTAGACCGGAACTAGTGCACTTGCCCACCCCACACTGTGTTGAAGAGCTCTGCGCTCTATCCTGCCCTTTCACTTCGTTGTAAGGTGCACTTGTTCCGGGGTTCCTTCAGTGGTAATGAGCTGTCTTTCAATACTGAGGGGATAGGCAGCGCGCGTTTCTCAAGTGCACTAGTTCCGGTCTACAACAAATTCGTAAGAATTTGCAATCAGCTTCACCTTACAGGTAAGTCTCGCTGTATTGCTAACAATTTATTTTCAAGATAAATGTCAGTTAGATTTTAAATTTCATCTGTCAATGTTGCGAATTAGGCCAGACTGGCTCGCCTGTCGTGTGCCAAAATTTGCAGGCGAAGCAGCGCGCGGGCGAGGCACAGCCTCCGGCGGCTTCCGTGATTGTTCCAGCTTGGCACCAAACTTGATTATACCGGCTCGCGCGCGGGCTCACGCGTTACCGGCGCGTGTGTTGGTTGCAGCATGGCGCTAAGCTCTCGCATACTGGCCATTATCCAGCAATGGACCAATATTTGCCCAATATACTGTGCTTGCTGGGTATATGTTTGGTACATGAGGATCTGTCTTTCGCTGAGAGTAGTATTGTGCTCAGAGTAACGCCATAAATTTCCCGAGGCATAGATTATAAAGGGCCTGCACTGGAGACCAATATGTGTATTGTAAAGTTTAATAGGCGAAGGAGTGTATACCTCCAGCTGACATATGCAGCATGTTGCTTCACAGAAGATCAACATCATTTATGAACTGCTCTAAAATTGAACATACGAATGTAAAGTAAGAACACCCCGTCAGGTCTCAAAAATTGTCATGAGCCCTTTGGCCAAGTGTGGCGAAATGTGGATCTATGGCAACTTCCCACACAACCGGGGATCAGTTTCACAGCACGTAGTTGAGCGGGCCGCTCTTTAACTCATTCTACCCCAGACACACCACAGGAAGATAAGGATCGACCATGATATTTCAAGGGTGATGCCAAAATAGCTTGGCGCCTATGGGCGCCAAGCTATTCTTTCATCACCCTTGAACTATCATGGACGATCTGTGTCCTGCACTGCAATGCAGTCTTCAGAGGACAACGGCAACATTTAAGGATTTCGGTGTTGGGGTAGAACGAGTTAACAGGAATCGAGATTTGAAAAGCTTGATATCAATTGGCAAGGGACAGTGTACACCGTGTACAATTTAACACAAGACACTGTACCTCGGGTACAGTTTAACATCGGACAGTGTTCACTGGGTACTCTGTCCTAAAACGTATACTATAGTTACCACTTCAGCCATAGTGAGTGTATGTTTGGCTGGGTGGTTGCTGGGCCGCATGAGGCAGGTTGTTTTGTAGTAGTGTTTGGCGGCTTTCTCTGCAATAATGATATCTACTGGTTTCTGGCTGCTTTTTGCTGTCGTCATAGCGATAGGTTGGGAGTGAGTGCAGGTACACCCAGGGCTACTTTGAGCGCACTGGCCTGTACTGCTAGTAGTTGGGTTTTTTTGTTTGTTGTATTTTTTGAGGTTTGTGAGAAGCGGGGCCGCGTAGAGTAGCCTGGACATTACGTACGCATGGTATAGGTTTAGCAGGGTCTTAACAAAGTCCCCCCCCCCCCTCCTCAGTCCTTTCCGCCCCCCTTCCCCGTTTCATATTTTGGCGTATTTTCACACACGCACACGTTCGCATCCCTCCCTCCCCCCCCACCCACCCCCCACCGTTTCATATTTTGCCGTGTTTTCACACACGCACACATCCGCCCCTGCCGTTGGTCCGAAAGATTATAGTTTGCGTTTTGGCTGTAGATTTTTTGAAACCGGCCCGGCTAAGCCAGTTTTCGACTCTGGTCAGATCCTATTGCAGATCATCGAATCCTAACATTTCTGTCCGCCTGCCAGTGCGCCTTATGTTTACTTTGCCAGTCAGAGAAGTATCGTCGGCAAATTGCATGATCTTTCTGTGCTGCAGTCCTGATAGCATGGTGGCGAATAGCGACAGTTTACTCGTTTGTTAATAGTCTAGCAGATTCTAATCTGGGTCAACGGACTTTCTATAAACGGTCGTTTATGTCTTCAATGTGACAGCCCACTCGGCACCGGCCTCCACGTGGCGTGGGTGGGTAGTCTCCTCAGTCACTGACCCAGCCAGCACACCAATATAGGTCCAATATTGGCCCAATATTGGCTCAGATATTGGGCCGATATATGGGTGGCAATATTGGTCCAATATTGGAAGCGCAAAATGGCCCATTGTTGGCCCAATATCGGGTAAATGTTGGCTGCCAAGCTGGATCCATTGTTGGCCCAATATCGGGTAAATGTTGGCTGCCAAGCTGGATCCATTGTTGGCCCAATATCGGGTGAATGTTGGCTACCAATATAGTGCCAAGCTGGATCCATCCTAGAACCAGTATGGTGAATATTGGCTGCCAATATAGTGCCAAGATGGATCCATCCTAGGGCCAGGATGGTGAATATTGGCTGCCAATATAGTGCCATGCTTAATCCATTCTGGTGCCAACATGTAGCAAATATTCTGCCAACCTTCTTCCAACATGAATAGTAGTGTCCCAGATTTGGATATTGGTAATTTAATCCAGCTTTTTTTCTGAGGAAAAAGACCATCATGCAAACATATATTAATCTGATAGTTATCAAATCAAACGTTCATCAAAATATGTAACTCAAAACACAACTTAAAAAGAAAGACCTGAACTCAGATTCACAGTGATGCACAAGTTTAATCTGATTTTCAGTTTTATGAAAAGAAAACACTAACTATACCGAAATGAAGGACAATGATTATCTCATTTAACCCTTTCCATCCTGATACGTTACTGCCTGAAATAATTTGACCATGATAGCTCAAGAATAGTGCCAGAACAGCTTGGTGCACAGCTCTGTCACCACCCTTGAACTAAAATGGTTGATCTATATATCCTTACCCATAACATACCTTTCACAGGGCAATCTGAAGTTTAAAAAAAAATCACCCTCAGGCAGGATTCAATGGATTAATTACATCCCCCCCCCCACACACACACACACACAAAAAGAAACCTGTCTGTAACAATACACAAAATGTAAAAAAAAAAAAAAAAAACCCACAATTATTAAATTAAGAAAACAATTGTTCTGATACATGACATACAAAAACCATCTCTGAATGTATACACACAGATGTTCAGGTACTGGCAATAGGATCTGTAAACATAACAGATTTTGTACACAGCACATTTTTTACCTGCTCCCATAAATAACTTTCATACAGATTAACAGAATATACTGACATAATTCGATTGGAGACTAAATTTCCTCCTAAACATACAGGATTTGGCACAAACAACATTGGTTATGAAAAGAAAGAAGAGAATCTCATGAATTGTCCTTATTAACCCTTTTCATCCTAATACACACATGCTTGAAATTAATTTGACTATGATAATTCAAGGGTGGTGCCAGAATAGCTTGGCACCTGAGACACCAAGCTATTCTGGCACTACCCATAAACTAAAATGGTTAATCTGTCGCAAAATTTGTAATGTAGCCTTCAAGCAAATCTGACAAAATCAGCCTCTGGATTGAATGGGTTAAAAATAGTATCAAATAAAACCTTAAATGTAATGGGGAGGAGGGGGGGGGGGAGAGTAAAAGTTCATGCATGCAGCCAGTTAGCATTTTAATAACTTGCAACTAAAAGCAGGTTTGCTCTACATTGCTTGAAAGCCCTAAACTAGCCAGTAGCTGCCATCACTTTTCAGACATAAACACTTCTGCAACAGATGGTTACAAAACATGTATGTCTTATTAAAATGTTATGTGCAACAACAAAAAAACATGAGGCAAGCTTAAGTGATCAGGCAAACTATACTTGTAAAAATAAACAATATGTTTACAAGCATCTTGGCCCGACTGACTTAACAGTGTAGCAAACTGAATATTTGAATCAGAATGAAACTTAATATTGCAATCAAAATTAGTTTAATTTTCTTCTGTCATGGACAGTTTAGTTGAAATTAATGTCCAATGTTTGAAGTTGATGTTGCTTTGACCGGAAAAAAAGTTAATTAAAAATTCTAAGATGAGATGGTAGACAGAAATGACAGATCTATACCATAACCATTACACAACATATATTTTATAACGTTTCATAACAAAAGAAATTGTAGTTTTAACAAAATCACAAAACATGCACTACATTCTAGTTTCTACTTAATATGATAAATCTGATAACAACAGGTATGATTAACCCTTTGGCTGTCTGTATTGCACTATAAGTCGCAATGATTCCTGCAGGAATCATCACAATGTCAGGCAGTACTGATAGCCAGAGGGTTAAACAGCTTGCAAAGAAACTAAAATAAAACTATACTAATCACTGTCAGTCTGTGTCCTGCAGGAATCATCACAATGCCAGGCAGTACTGATAGCTAGAGGGTTTAGCAGCTTGCAGAGAAGCTAAAACTATACTAATCACTGTCAGTCTGTGTCCTGCAGGAATCATCACAATGCCAGGCAATACTGATAGCCAGAGGGTTTAGCAGCTTGCAGAGAAACTAAAACTATACTAATCACTGTCAGTCTGTGTCCTGCAGGAATCATCACAATGTCAGGCAGTACTGATAGCCAGAGGGTTTAGCAGCTTGCAGAGAAACTAAAACTATACTAATCACTGTCAGTCTGTGTCCTGCAGGAATCATCACAATGTCAGGCAGTACTGATAGCCAGAGGGTTTAGCAGCTTGCAGAGAAACTAAAACTATACTAATCACTGTCAGTCTGTGTCCTGCAGGAATCATCACAATGTCAGGCAGTACTGATAGCCAGAGGGTTTAGCAGCTTGCAGAGAAACTAAAACTATACTAATTCACTGTCAGTCTGTGTGTGCTCGCTTTGCCGCCTCCCACCTCTGCTTGTCCATCAGTCCTTTCAATGGGCTTAGGCGAACTTGGCGGCGCCCGTCTCCTCTCCAAGTATTTCAACTGACTGAAAGACGCGTCAGCCCCTCACAACGTTTCGCCCGCCAGCAGAAGCGGTTACCGGGGTGTGGCTAGGTAAAGGACCTGGAGCCAGCTGTGAGAGTTGAGTGCCATGTGAAGACCAGTGCTCCCGCCTGCCCCAAGAGGCGCTGCTGGCTGAAAAGTCAAAGGTACTACTTCGCAAACATAAAAGAATGGACCGAACTCGAGATGTCAGACTTGCTTGCCACCGCCCAAAATAGAACTCAGTGGAGAGCACTGTCTGTTGCTGCTGCCTTTCAGTCCCCCCAACGCCCAGTTCGGGCAAGGGACTGATGATGATGATGACCTCTGCTTATTCCCATCGCGATCAATTGATCCAGTAACTGAGTTAAAACATGGCCTATGTCTGTTGCACTACCATGGCACCTTCTCACACCATCTGAAAATAAAATGCATGTCTGATTACTGAATCCTGTAGAGTTGACTTTAAGAGAGGTCACTGAAATTGGTGTTTATACTGTGGAAAGTACCCTTGGGCCAAGTCTGAACATTTACAGAAGACTGTGGCTTGCTTAGTCTCAGAGAAATACCAATTGATGCATGTTTCATGACGGGCAATGGCTAAAACTAAAAACCATCTGACAGATGACCCAAAACAAAGACTCACTTCGGCCAGTTTTGCAATATCCATGCAGTCACTTGAATGGTTTGATCCCATTTTGGACTTCAGTTTTCTTTTAAGTCTTTTAAGTCCCTTCTATTTAATAGAAAGGAGCTTTTAGGAAAGGTCGCAGTGGGGCGAATTTAATAGCATGTCCATGTCAAGGCAAGCAGGCTAAACCTCTAATTGAAGCAACAAGATAAAAATTACGTCATGTCTAGTTACACTAACTTCGCTGCTGAACGTACATTTGGCGTGAAGCGCCGTATGTGCGAATGTATGCGTGCATAATGTATGTAAACAAGAGTTCTTATCTTTGATATTTCTGTACACACAAGCTTGAATTTAAAACTTGGTCTTGGTGAAATACTTTCTTAAGTGGGTGGCGGCTAAGACAACCTCCGAGCATATTGTAATGAATGACACATTGAAGACATAAACAACCGTTTATAGGAAGTCGGTTGACCCAGATTAGAGACCGTAATTTTTGTCATAATTACTTGAACCTATAGCTAGTTTGGAGAAAGACATTGGATAAGTTCGTTAGCCAGCTTTTCATCCTTTCAACTTCTTTAGTAAAAATTAATTCTTTTCAGAAAGGCATTAAAACACTACAAAAAACTTTACTTCTAGAGAAAGTCAGACCGGCGGTGACGTAAAAGAGGCAACTCCGTCACTACGGAGATACTGACCTAATACTCTAAATATAATAATAATTAAATTTATAAAGTGCTAACTCCCTGCAGTGCAGGCTCCAACATCTGAATGAGCTCTAAAATATGACGGCATTCTCTCTTGCACGAGTGGCCCTCTCTCTCACACAAACATGCGCGCATCTCCAGGAGGAATAGATCCTCATGCGCACTCCAGGCGCCTCTTGGAGATGTTTGGAGCGCGCGTGCATGCACGCACACACACATCGACGCGCTTTAAGAAGAGGATGCAGGTGACCAGTGTACTTAGTATATCATGTAGTTAGGTAAAGTCAACCTGCTTTCACACAAATTATAGCAAGACTGAAATTGTACTATGGAGTTCTAGTTTTGACACAATTTTCTCAAGCCTATGAAGTGAAACTCATATCATGTAAAACTAAATGAATACGTAAAAACTAAAACTTGCGTCATGACAAATGATGTTTGACAAATCAATCACCTCGGCTGTTTGGCCCAGCGCTAGAAGTGGCCACTTAGTTTGTTCCAGGCGCAGTACAGCAGGGAAAATGACTACATTTTGTTTTTCATGAATTTCTTATGTACCGTTCAAGTGTGTGATGCAAAGCTTTGTTTGTTTAAAAGCGGACATTCTGCCCAACACACTGACACCAAACACACTATAGTTGTGACAAACCAGTAGCCAGCAGGATAAGGTGGAAATAAAGAGAAAAAAACAGATCTCACAAAGTTTTGCATCACACACTAGAACGGTAAATAAGAAAGTCATGAAAACAAAAGGTAGTCATTTTTCCTGCTGTACTGCGCCTTGCAGGAAGCCCGCTCATCAGCTAGCCTGACAGCTGAGAGACTCGCTGCCTCAGTGTGCGAGCACGACTTGTGACCCAGTTTCTCAGCTGGCCTGGAACAAACTAAGTGGCCAAACTGAAACAGCCGCGTGGCGTGTATGTCTTGACATACGCGTCACGCGGCTGTTTCAGTTTGGCCACTTAGTTTGTTCCAGGCCAGCCGAGAAACTGGGTCACAAGTCATGGTTGGTTGGTTAGTTCGGGTTTAACGTCCACAGCACCGAGGTGATCATGGACGGCCGTGACGGGCGGGTTATGGGGGACAGGAAAATCTATTGCCTATGGAGTACGACCTGAACACTGATCAACTCAGGCGCACTCCAACTGTGCCACTTTGATTTACCAGGACCTTTCAACGGACATGCTATTGAACAAATCCGTTTTTTCCCCTGGATTGTGAGTCCAGCTACCGGGGCCAAGTCATGCTCGCGCACTGAGGCATTATAGAACTCACCGACGCATTGGCAGATCTGTGAGACTTTTTCAATAGATAATTCAACATCAGAATCAGATCAAAGACAAAAGCGAGGACAGCACTCATATAGAAGGGACTTTGTGGGTTATGTTTTATCCCATCTTGTTTTAATAATAAAACAGAGCATTAATTACTTAATTATAATTTATTTACCAATCATTGCGTTGTGCAAGTTACACAGTCTGCTGAAGGCTTCATTCCCCTTTTTTCAGTGAGGTTGTACAATATATCCAGACACTGACTTGTCCTCATCAAAAAGGGCATTGTCCTCCGTACACAATCTTTAAAGTCCAAGCCTCCAGTGGGATAAGTACAGAATCTGCAAACACACACAGAAAAAAATAAAACGGTTTTTACAAATAAAATTTGTCCAAAAGAATCACAATCAAAATTTACCTTTCTCTGTAGTTTTCCTGCATAGAGCAGAAAGCATAAAACGAAACACAAAACTGCATGTAAATTATAATAAAATATTAGTTTTTAAACCTCCAGCTACATAACTAAATTCATCAACTCAAGCAGCACACCACAAAACAAGAAAATGCAAACAATATTCAGATTTCAAATGTATAATTACCATGTTGTTCCTGGTCGCCGCGCGTTGTCTAGGACTGTGTTGAGGTTCTCCAGTTCTGCACGATCTTGTAGTGGGAATTCCTGATTTTTCTCCTCTTCGACCAGTAGGCAGTACGACTCATCTTTAAAATCCATATTTTCTCAAGAAGTTTAAAATCGTACTATACACGTACGTATACCTTAATCAGCAAGTGCACGTGGCGTCAGCGAAAGAAATATAGAAGAAAGAAAGCTGGAACTTGGTCTGGCAATGGAATTTGTAGCCTTGATGTGCAGTCAAATTTGGCGGAAATAATCGCAGGGTGCTATACCGGCATGCAATGCAGTGTCTGACAAAACATAGAATGTGGCGAATAAATGTTATATAAAAAAAAATTATTTAACAAAAAAAAAAAGTCACGGCGTGCCCAAACTATGGTAAAAGATTGCCGTTGTATTTATTTTCAAGATAAATGTCGGCTAGATTTAAAATTTCATCTGTCAATGTTGCGAATTGGGCCAGACTGGCTCGCCTATCGTGTGCCAACATTATCAGGCGAAGCAGCGCGCGGGCGCTTTACAGCCTCCGGCGGCTCGCGTGATTGTTCCAGCTTGGCACCAAGATTGATTATACCGGCGCGCGCGCGGGCTCACGCGATACCGGCGCGCGTGTTGGTTTCAGCATGGCGCTAAGCTCTCGCATACTGGCCCAATATATCGGCCATTATCCAGCAATGGACCAATATTTGCCCAAGATAGTGTGCGTGCTGGGGACTGAGTGGGCTAGCAGAGGGGTGCCATCTTTGTCCAGGCTTAGGACTTGATGTCAGCAGATATGTTGTTCAGTCTTTTTCACTGGTCCGGTTTTTGAGGAGCCGCTGTGCTAACCCAGGTCTTACCATGTTGGATTGGTCCTTAAAAATACACGTGAGCTTTTGGTCCTTTGGATCCCAAGTGTTTGCCGTGCTTGGAGACCCGTGTCTGGGGAGAAGAGGATCATGGTGGCTGAAACACTCCACTTTGGCCTTGACTTCTGCCTAAACGGGAGGCTAGTCGTACCGGCCTAGTCAATCGGCTCTTGTCACGTTGAGCCCTATCCCACTGTTGACATGCGGGTTGATATACGGGGCACCATGCTATAGCCTCAGCTGCTGAATAGATGCTTTACGCCAGTATTCCCCTGCATTCAACAGTGTGATAGAAGGCGGTGGCTCAGACGGTTCAATCGGGCTTACCCCCTTGAATATATCTTTCGGGCAGTCTCCATTGTGCGTCGGCTGGAGACCCGCCGACAGTTGCACTTTCCCTTGTTGGGCTCGGCGGCGGGCGGGGACCCTCGGGGGATGAATATCTCTACTATTATAATATGGAAAAACAAAAAAACCAAAACTTGCACAGAAGCGGCACATCGCCACCGACATTGAACATGACAGTGACTCGGACTGTGAGGAGGCGACGCCTCAGGCGTCAGCTGTATGGCCTCGCTTTATCATTGTTCATAGCAAGATGACAGACAACCCTGTTTCCAAGCTGAATCCTCCGGAGCCGTGTTGGCAGGCCTGAGGCCCAGCGCCTCAGGTCTGGTGACTTGCTGGTGGAGTGCCGTACCCGGGCACACTCCAACGGGCTGCTGAGGCTCTCTTCCATTGGAGACACTCCAGTGGAGGTGACACCCCACAAAACTATGAATTCGTCAAGAGGCGTAATCAAAGATCAAGCGTTGGCAGAACTGTCAGAAGATGAACTTGTACGGATGCTAAAGTCTCAGGGGGTGACTTACGTCAGGCGCTTCGCTTCCAAGCGAGGTGGTAGGGAGATCCGTCTCCCTACCATCATCCTGACGTTTGGCACCCCAACCCCTCCTACTACAATCTGGGGAGGTTACTACTCCTTGAAAGTGAAAAAGTACGTCCCTCTCCCCCTCCGGTGCTTTAAGTGCCAAAAGTATGGCCATAGGCAAAAGAGCTGCCGTCAGGCAGAGGCTTCATGCGCCCGTTGCACTAAGCCCGGACACTCTGTTGAGTCCTGCACAGCCACCCCCCTGTGTGTGAATTGCCAGGGGGCACATATGGCTTCGGACAAGAAATGCCCTCGTTGGATATCCGAGTGCAGGATTCAGCAAGTGCGTGTGGAGAAGGGGCTGTCCTTTTTAGGCGCCAAAAAGCTGGTTGAAGGCCCTGGTGCAGCTGCCCCATCCTCTAACACATCTGTGTATACATTCAGTGCAGCGGTGGCAGGCAAGCGCCCCACCAAAGACTTTGCATGTCAAACCCCAACTTCTTGGTTGGGGGCGGAGCCTCGGCTCCTCTCGCCCCTGGAGAGTAACCCTCCTCCGGTGGTGACGAGGAGCCAGGGAACGCAGAAGGCGGACACTGCCATTCCGGTAGTGCCGCCTTCTGTTGCCCCTAAGCCTCAGCCCCCACGCAAACCTGTTAGTCTAATCCAAAGGCTTCTGGCTCTGGTCAGCCTTCTAATACCGTTAACTCTAGCGGCAGGAACGCTGCCAAGGACCAGAAGTCTAAAAAAATCTATGGGACCGCTGTGCGCACGGGCCCAGAAGGAGAACACTGATGTCCCCCTTCAAAACAAATATGCTGCATTGGAGGAGCGGATGGAGGGAGTGGAAGTTGTCGTCGCTGATGCGGTGGCAGTTCCACCCTCTTCATCTCCGAAGAACCAGAGGAGGCCCGGGAGCCGGCCCCCCTCTGTTTATTCACCTCCTTCCAAATCAACGGATAAAGGGGGGAAAAACTCTTTACCCCAAGATAATACATAATCATGTACTCTCTGCTTCAGTGGAATTGTCGTGGTTTTCAAGCTAACTTTGAGGAGTTACGTCTTTTGGTCAAGTTCTATAACCCCTCAGTAATATCTCTTCAGGAAACATACCTGAAGACTTCTGACCCTGTATCCTTTAATGTTTTTTACGCTATACACAAAGGCTCTGATTCAGAGAGGCGCTCGGGTGGAGTGGCTCTTTTCATTAGTAGCCAAATTTTATGTAGCCCCGTTAGCATCGACACCTGTCTTCAGGCTGTCGCAGCTCGGGTTACCTTGAAAAAGACAATAACAATATATGCAGTGTTTACCTGCCACCATCCCTGCGGGTCTGTAGTACTGATATTTTTCACTTAGTAAATCAGCTGTCACCTCCCTTTATTCTCATGGGGGATTTTAATGGTCACGCTCACCTTTGGGGTAGTGACCACTATGATGGTAGAGGTCAGATGTTAGAAGATGTTTTTTCTAAACTTAACCTATGTGTCTTTAACGATGGCTCACCTACATACTCGAACTCCGGTTCAGGCTCTAGTTCTGTTCTAGACCTCACTGTGTGTGATCCTTCTCTCATGCTGGACTTTTACTGGAAGGTTCACGACGACCTGTGTGGTAGTGACCACTTCCCAGTAGTCCTGTCATCGGTCAGCTGTGAGGAAGATTCGCCGGTGGGACGCTGGAATCTCACGAAAGCGAACTGGCCTCTGTTCGCCTCCCTCTGTCAGTCTCGTATTACAGAGGAGGTGGTCATGTCAGCTGAAGAACCTGTTTCTTGAGAGAAAGTCAATATGAGTCCGGATAGACAATGAATTCAATAAAGCCGCATCGGTCATTAAATTACGTTATTTTTAATATAAAAAATTTGACTAACTATTACACCCCGTTATTTTCAAATCAACCCTTTGATTTTTAAAACTGACAAGCATGACTGATGCGGCATTATTGATCTGATTATCTATCGGGACTCATATTGACTTTCTCT
Organism: Semisulcospira habei; assembly: GCA_036245525.1. Lineage (NCBI taxonomy): Eukaryota > Metazoa > Mollusca > Gastropoda > Semisulcospiridae > Semisulcospira > Semisulcospira habei. Next base: position 10,572,062 of record BTPG01000007.1, on the reverse strand, counting down.
ATAACTATTGTCTCTGTCAACACCTAATGACCTTAATTAATTACTAATTACGGTCGTTAACGTCCACACTGCCGTTTCTCTCAAATCAAAACCAAAACCTGATAGTGCACTCGGTTAAATATAATAATGACTTTTACACACCAAATAATTAGAAAATTACTCTCCATTGTCTCTCAATACTGTCAGAGTCGATTTCTGAAAAACTCACATGCTCTGTCCCACACATAACATTTCAGTTCACGCATGACAAAACAAACTGACTCTTTTCAGTGCAGTCAGAGTGGGGGACAGGTCGCCGTGACTTGTTAACAAAAGGCGGCTCAGTGCAACTCTATTGAAAACCTTTTTGAAAACAGCTCAGCGCAGGCTGTGTTCAAAACTTGTCAGTGAAGAGTTGTACGTCTGGGCTTTTCAGAAAATCAATCAGGGACCATGTTAAATAGTGTGACCAGAAGATCACATCTGATTAATTTTTGTAGAGGTAGGTAACACACACACACACACACACACACACACACACACACACACACACACACACACACACACACACACACACACACACACACACACACGCACGCTAACACACACACACTAACACAATCTTACCCAACATGACACCCGTCGCCAAAAGCACAAATCCTTTAAGTATGGCCTCACATCAATGCAATATCATTGTAAGATATTCCTTTCGGGAGCATACCTGATTAAACATGTCTGATGCGTGCAATTTGTAAGCACACCTGTGAGTCGATCTGGTGTACATGTTTAGACTGGTGGGTGTCTGTGAAAGGCACATTAAAAGCATATGCTTTATACAGACACCCGACTGAGTACATAAACAACAGATCCTCAAGAGCCCCGAGCCCGGGCTTGACTCCCGTTTACAACGTTTTATTCAGCTCTACTTTCTGGTCTGTCTTTTGAGTAGGTTGACTAGACTTTACTACGATCATTTACAACTTGTCATGGTATAACCTAACCGTAGCACTCCTCGGAACTCCCTATTAAGTGTGTCTGGTTAACGATATATATGTCACACTTTCCTCTTTTTGACGACACTCTAGACTAGTTGACGAGACTTGCTTACCCACCTTGAGGCAAAAGAGTTGAAGGGTGGTTGAGTTGCAAAAAAATCTTTGCCTTGCTCCACACTGCAAATTATTGACTTTGTCTAGTGCTTTCTCAAATATAACCCAGTGCCCAGCAACCTCTCAGCTAGTTAGAGTGGTGGGGTTGTTTTTTAAATCTGTCATTTATAGTCTAAGAGAGACAACGTCTGTATAGTGGTTTTTTTTCTCCAGTGATTATGTAGATATAAGTGATTATGTCCCATGAGCAGAGAGATTATAGTACAGGGCAAGTCTTGTCTGGGGTAAACTCAAAAACTATTGGCAATATTGCTGGAGTGGTGCAAACGTATAAAGTTACTATTAATGTACTTCCTATAAAAACATGATTTTGCTTGATAACAATTTTAAAGTTGCCTGCAATTTTGATTTTTGTTTTAAATTTTATTATTACAATATAAATGAATTCAGACGAATTACTTCTTCTCAATGATATCAATGCTGTAGAGAACAAAGACTTAGACTCCAAAAAACAGCGCCTTCTTTCTGTAATTGTCTCAGGGAAGTCAAAGGCTTATCTCGGGAAACAATACATGACAGACGATATTGAATCTTTAACCTCTGACGAACTATTAAAACTTCATTTAAAATATGAGAACCACATTGCTTCACTAATGACACGTGATTTAAGTCGATCACTTGTATGTCTATACACAAAAGCGGTGAGTCACTTTCTACCTGTGGATAGTGACAGTCTATCACACGACCTTGAAAGCAATCCTATCGTTTCAAGTTCAATAGGCAAATTAGCATGCGTCATGTTTTACAAGTTCGGAAATTACCTTGCACCTGTTGTAACCTTACTTGTCACTGGGAGTCACATTGATTTTTCAAAAATAAATTTTCTAGAGAAAGAAAAAGAAGGATCAAATGGACGAGAACAAGATGACTACACAACAGAACCCGGTCCCTGTTTTGACACAGGTTCAAACTGTGACTAAGGCTAAAAGCCCAGGCAGGGTTGAGGCAGGAAAACAATTAGCCGAATGGAACAAGCAAAAAAAATTACAGCTTCAAGCGCAAACAGAAAAGGTTCATGTGTCTGACCAGGCGTCAGGACTGGTAGGACCAGTGTCACTACCGTCAGGACCGTCACTACCATCACACCCTCATCAAAGTGAGAGACAAACAACTAAGTCTAACCCTGACCCCGACCCTCAAACAAGAAAATATATAGTTGCCGGATTTGTTGTCGGATTTGGTTACGTAGGTTACCAATTATACAAAAAATACAAACCACAGACTCGTACAGTGTCCAAAAAATCAGACACTCCAAAAACAAAACCAGAAGTCGCCACATTACCAGTAACACCCAAAGCCGTTGACCCATTTATCATGCACTAATAAAGATATTATTTTAATTTTTCTTGTATTAGAAAATGAATGACTCAAAGAACATAATGAACCTTGTCTATCACTCTGCCGTAATCAGTGGATTAGCAGTAGCTTATTCTATGCTGGGAAAAAGTCTACTCAAAATGAAATCAGCAGACTTGAGCAGATTAGACATTGAAGACAGTGCTAAGCTAATTGTAGTTGTTACAGCGTCGATTGCGACAAAAGATTTTCTTGTCAAGCAGGGAATTATTCCTGAAAATGTTTCTATGTAAATAAAATAAATATGGCAACGATAGCTATTATGATTGGAGGCGCGATGGTTAACGCCCTGGCATTCAGTGGCTCTAATTATCTCTTTTCAAAAATGGGTAGAGAGGAATCTGCAGAAGAAATGAAACGTCACAATGAAGCGTCTGAGAAACTTGCACAAGCGCAACAGGATTATGAAAAGAATAGAATAGAGAAACTTGATTTCATCAATGAAAAACTGAGGCTTGAAGGCCACACACAACATACGTTTTCAAATACAGACGAAGCAATTCGTGAATACTATCTTGTCACAGGTGAAGAAATGTCTATACCGAAACCAAAACTAAGTGACTATTACAAACCGAGTACAGAACAGAGAAATGGGGAGATAATCTTTGTTCTAGTGGGAATGACATTTGTTTATTTTACAGGAGTTTTCATTGCTAGAAAAAATGGCAGCCGAAAATAAACTATCGAAAATATATTACTCCCCATCAGGCTATTGGAAAGGGCAAACAGCTATTCAGAAAATACATGCCGCTGTGGGCAGAGATATATCACTCAATCAAGTCAAACAATGGTTACAGAGACAGGCAATTTGGCAAATATATCTCCCTGCTCCAAGAAAAATAACAAGACCCCATTTTCAAAACACAACACCAAATGACACGCACCAAATGGACCTCCTGTTCTTACCACATGACACAATAAGAAAGAAACGATACAAGTACGCACTGACTGTTGTAGACATTGCTTCAAGGTACAAAGACGCTGAACCCATATCTGACAAAACAGCCACCACTGTTGCTACAGCATTAACAAAAATATATGGTCGAGGTCCTTTAAGATACCCCAGACTTGTACAAGTTGATGATGGATCAGAATTCAAAGGTGCTGTTAATCAGTTATTTGCAAAGCATGGCGTACTAGTCAGACGAGGCATTCCAGGCGTACACAGATCACAGGCAATTGTAGAGAACTTTAACAAACAGTTATCAGAAAGACTTTTTAGTTACCAGTATTCTAAGGAACTCATGCATGACACCCGGAACACTGAGTGGGTTAAGAGATTACCACATGTGATAAAAGCAATGAACAATGAAGGACACCCAAAGCCTGCTGATGCTATTAAATTGAAAATAATTACAGACCCAAAAACAGGACCAAACCCAACCCCACCTCCAGACACAAGTTTGTTTACTAAACAGGTGAGATATTTATATCAGCCAGGGGAGGCCGAGAACGACGTGAAGCGCAGAGCGACAGACCCCATCCGGTCAACCCATAAAGGTTATTAGCGTCAAGGTACATAATGAATGACCTTGACCTTGAAGGGTCAAAGTCAAGGTCCGGGCCGTCCAGATATTTATTGTTGGCTCTGGCATAATTGTTCGCTGCAATACTAATGCCTCCTCTCAATCCACGTTCCACCATTTCACCCATCGTCCGATCAGACAACAGGTCTATAGATATCTTACTGGATTTCAAAAATGCATCCCATGTCATGCCAGGACTAGTTATGTAACACGCTTGGTCAAGTCTGTAGTGTAACAAACCCTTTTCACGGTAACTTTCAAATACATCTGCTAGCAAACAAACGTCTGCTTTCAAGTACTGGTCATGGTAGTCACCAATCGTTTGACACCCTAACTTCCCCCACGCATCAAGTGCATGTTGATATTCAGAGTCAGAAATGCCTTTTCCAGTTAGTGTAGGATAAAATTTATCTTTTGGCGGCAGTCTTGTTTCCTCAAACACAACCCAATGATCAATGTACTCGTATGGATAAACACCTTTCTTAATCAAGTCTGGTTCAAAATATTTACTCGTTATTGGATACTCAGTCAGTCCTTCTGCCAGACTAGCCAATCCTAAAGACAAATGTTGCATGGAGTCATAAAATGCTAATTTGTTGTCTAACCTAAAAGTCAAGTACTTCTCAGTTGTCTGGGCAATGCAACTAATTTTTTTGTAAGATTCATCCACAGCCTGCATGATGATGTATGAATCATACCCTTTGAGATTGTGGAAAAAGATTGGTAGTTTGTATGTCTTAGGATCTGTTTTTAATAACAAGTTACAATTGTTATGTGCAGCACCTCTGTAATGCCCAGTTATGTGATCATGGTCATGAACTTTATCACCCTGGAGGGGTTGTTCACAAATCCAACACGTCTCAGCTGTATCAAATTTTAATTTGTCTTCTTCTGTCATCATCAAAGGCATCTGACATGTTGTGAGATACTGTACTACCTGACTATACAGTTGTCTCATTTCTGTTAAAAACAGACATGCTGCATTTTCACCCCTGTAGATAACAGGTTTTGAATGCTGACCGTCTGACCTAACAATAATGTATCCAAAAGAACACACCACTTGGACACTGAGTTTTATAGTCTTTGGTAATGACTCTGGAACAGGACCTTCATATGGAACAACTAATGATTTGAAATCTGCATACACTACAAACGGCAACTTTTGTTGATTCCCATAGTTCTTAAAATAAACCTTGCTGCCAGGATCTGGATACTTAAGTACAGTTTGTATGTCATCAGGTGATCTACAATGTAGGATGTGATTATGTGCCACTGAAATAGAAGAAAATCGTTGTAAACATTTTTTACACACTTCCTGTTTGCCCTTGTGTTTTGTTGTATGCCCATGAATTAGACGTGACATATTTCTGATAATTGTGTAGTGAAAGTTATTGTCATCACCGGCAGGGCCAATTAGCAACATGTCAACATGCTTATCTTCTGACTGACCATAGGTTGGTGCCAGTGGGGACACTCTAATTGGTTGTAACTTGTTTTCAGACTCATTATCCCACACATACACATTTACAGATATACCAGGATTTAGTTTTTCAAATAAGTCTATGTCCTCTATTTTAACAGGAAACTCAATGCCACTGAAATCGAGTTCATTTACAAATTTAGTGTAGTTAGATACACGTTCAGGTTTTGACTTTACAAAGTGTAGTTTAGCAAGCACACACCACATGAAACAATAGTTGTCATTGTTCTGTATATTAACGACAGCCTTTTTGTTTGCAACCTCAGTTGGTAGTGGCAACCATGCTTTACCTAATATAGGATGATACCTTGACTGTTTTAATTGTAGTTCATGTACATGTCCTTCGTGCCAACCAGATCCTTTCATTTTTGCACTGTCAATTGCTTGGAGGAAGTCAGGTAATAGTCTGTCTCTAAACACGTTCTCTAATTCTCTTTGTGTGTTAACTGTGTGTTGTCTTGTTGATATATACACGATACAATTACTTCACCGTCTACTCTAGTAAATTCTATTTTAGCAACAATCTGAATTTTAACACTGCCTGTAAGAAGATTTTGTTGTATGACAGAAAAAGAGTTTTCTATTGATTCATAGACATTGTTAGTATTGGATATAGGCAAGTCTGTTGTGTGAAACACGTTTCTTAAACCAGATGAGCCAGGGTTTGATGGGCCAGGGCTTTGAGAATTGTCCGTCATTTTTATTTGTCCGTCAAAATAATAAAATAAAAAATATTAATGTTGACTCTGCTGGCTCACCTTGTGTAATACCACTTTATTAACTGTAACACTGTCAATATAAACATTTAGTTTACGTAGTTGCTTAAATATGCTATAACAAATTTCCCCTAACCAACCATAGTTGGTATCATCAACTTTAAAAGTAGGTGTCTTTAAATCAACTGTCATGCACTCCACATCTGGATGCTCATCGACATAATCCAAAGTCACACTATATGTAGCATATATTTCTGATGGTGCTGAAAGACTTATGTTAGTCTGTTTGGGTGATATTAAATCAGTAATGTGCATAACATCTTTGAAGCAGTGTGAGATATCAAGCACCTGTATGATTTGTCCGTCTGTCATTTTTTTATTGGACAAACAAATGTATAAATTAATTTACTAACCCATACCCTGTGGGCTGATCTGTCTTTAAAATGAGCTTTAGATGCTTAGTTGATTTCAGTTTATTTTTTACATCATCTTGTTCATGCTTATTTGGTATGACATCGTTTTCTCTGAGACAGTCTTCAAAGCTGTCACGATCCTTACAGTAAAACAAACAGATAAACTTTAACTGTTCTCGAAAATCTTTCAGTACAGCATTATATTTCTGAGTGAGAATCCATACACTAACATTTGCATGTCTGCCACTAAAAGCAAGTTCTGCTAATGTGTTTCTCTTTTTGACAATGTTTTTCTCTGCAGAACAGTCATCAACAATAAACAGCGTTGGCTGCCCTTCAAATTGCTTGTAAAAATATTGTAGGTAGTCATTCAGTTTTTTCTCAGGGTCAACTAAATATATGTTGTTGTCAGTCCAAATGAATAAACGGTTGTGATAAGCTTTGTTGTGTTTGATTGTTGGACAAAATATTACAATGTTTTCAAAATGATAGATGTATCTTGTTTGTAATAGGTTAAGAACAAATTCAGTTTTACCACACCCTGTCACACCACAAAATAATCCACAGTGTGGGTCAAGGGTCATTAAGCTCCGGTTCATTTTAATACACAATATAATTTTAATATATGTGTCCACTCAGTCTACTGTCTTGTATGTTTAGTTGTGCATCATAAATCAGGTACAAATATATGTTTATGGCTGCAGCAGTTTCAACCTTCTTTTGTATCTGAATTGTTATTCCATCACTACCGTTCTCAACAGTACGACCTGACCCATGAAGATAGTCATCATCTGTACTGCGAAGGTCTAGCCACAGTGCATACTTGTTTGTAAGATATTGTCCGATCCTAACGTCATACAGATGTAGATCTTTGCACGCAATGTTTGCTGGTTTATCTCTAATCCTTCCTCCTGCAAAATACTTTGTGATCTCATCGTAGTGCTGGTATGGTAACAAACCTGAAACGTACACTTGATTAGGGCGGCCTTCGATTGTACAAGACAAATGTGTAATCTTAGGATTGTAAAATTTTTCTGAATCCCGTTTGTATGGAGCTGATGGTTCAACAAACAACATAAAAATACCTTTCAGTGACCTGGCAGGTGTGTTCAAGTTTATGTTCCACATTGGGTCGCTCTTGTCTTTGGGTATTAAACTATGTCTAATCACCCTGTCATAATAAATTGGAAGTCTTGACTGGTACTGATTTTGTATGAGTCTGGCTAGATCAGTGTGTGTGACAATTTCGTATTCCAAGGAAATGTTAGAGATCTTGTATGTTGCATCTGTGGCAGATGATTTAATAACTTTGGAGTAGTCATTGAAAGTTAGTTCAAAGCTCAGACGGTCATTCAGTGCCCCTTGATAATAAGGCAAGTGTGCTGTGAGGATTTCAAACTCAAGTGGAATGTAAAATCTGGTTCCATATGTTTCTGCTATAATAACTTCTTTGGGTACCCCAGTAGTTACCTTATCTGCTGCATTGATTCGAAGTTTACCAACATTATCTGGCTGTATGCCTTGATAAATACGATCTTCTCGTTCTTCTCTTGTAAGCCAAAGATCTTTGTAACAGTAAAACACATCAGAGTCGTCAAGACTAAACACTTCCTGCCCTTCAAGTTTTACTTTAATAGTTTTAACAATTGCTCTGCCAAGATTGTCAACCAGTGTTCTGTTCACATCTGCGTCTGATGATAGTTCGATATTAAATGCTAGGCGTGCAGTGCCAGGAACAATAACGTCACTGGGTCCTAGGTTTGGAAACTTGACTGTAAGTGTTTGGTTCTGGTCTATGGTACTAGGATTGTTTGTGATGACGATTGTTTGTCTAATGGCCTTAACACCCAGAGGCTCACGTAGTTTTCTGTATGGGTCTAACTTTGATCCGTAAGACTGTGTCATTTTTATTATGCACAATAAAAGATAATAAATTAATAAAACAATGGCCGCGGGAGGATTTAATCATGAAGATTTTGAAATGGATGACATGTATGATTTTGGTAATACAACAGATATGGCAGATATGACTGGTACAAGAAATATTTACAGTTTACGTCATGAACTTTTAGAAACCAAAGTGAACTCATTTTATGATCATGTTGGTGGCCGCCCAGACAACGTAGATCCTAATCAGTTTGAACTTGATGGCAAGGGTCATTTATATTTAAATACTGTTGACAAAGGAAAAGTATTATTGACTAACAAAAAAGACCCTAGTAGGTTTAGAGCTTTAAGTACAATAAAAAATGAAGGTGGTGTTGGTGCCTTGCGTCAACTTGGTATTGGTGGGTCTCCTGTCACGCCAAGACTGGTTAGTGTTCTTCATAACACACAAACAAAGTTGCCAACAGGGCAAGAAATTGAAATGGCACCAGTAACAAGCCTACCAGAAATAGCAAACACAGTGATACAAGAAACTTCATTTACTGAAGAACAAATAAATGATGCTATGAAAACAATAGAAGACCCACCTTTGTCAATGAGGGAGATTATAGGGTTAGATAAATCTCTGCAGACGATAAGAGGTGAGATGGTAAACAATGTTGCCAAACTGGGTGAGCTTGATAAACACATAGAACGAGAAAAAGAGAAACTGGCTACAGCAGACAATGGGAATCTTGACACAGAAATTAAAGAAAGAATACAACACAGATTAAATGATTTGCAGATAGAAAGATCTGGAAGGTTAGAAGTGATTAGTATTGGGAGACAAAAACTGAAAACACAGGTCAACAGGATTAGAGAAACTATTCAGAAAATACTTCACGAAGACACTACTTTGGCTGAGAGACTTAAAACACTTTTCAGAGAATAGGGTATCACTATTGCTAGTTTAATTACTGCTCTGGGATTTATTATCAGTACTGTTGTGTTGGCTGTCTCCGGCAGTGGTGGTGGTGGCACAAGCGCTGGTGGTGGACCACTGCCTCCAGCACCACCAGGCCCCCTGGCTCCAACAGACCCAAAAGATTTACAGACGTGGGTAAAGAAACAGTTGTCTCACATATCAGACTTGCTTAAGAAATTGGCTCTGAAAGCAGTGGATGCTTTGCCTGGCATAATTGGCACTGTTGTCAGTTGGTTGATTAGTACTACAGCAAAGGTAGTTGGGTTTATGGCAGAGCATGTGTGGGTCTTTCTGGTTACAGTAGGAGGGTTGATGGTGGGTTATTTAATGAAACAGATAAAGAAGTAATACCCCTAATCCTGTTAGACCTATTACCAATGCAGTTCTTTCTGACTCATGTGTGTCAGGGGTTGGTGATGACTGTACTGGTGGTATGAGTGCCGGTGTTGGGGCCGGGGGTGTTACCGTCTGTAACGATTTTAATGACTGTGCATGTGTGGTTGTTTACAGATTGATTGAGTCCTAATTTCTGGTCATGACCTGCAACAATGATTTCATTATTATAATTTGTTATTGTCCCCATTTGGAGTTGAAGGTCAGATGGTAACATGTATAACCCGATGCCAACTACAAAGTCAACTTTTGATCTGGCATATCTGAGTACGTCTTGGTAGCGCTGAATGCTTGATGGTAGATCGACTGTTGAATTAATTGAATCTTCTAGGTCTGCAAGAAACTGTTTTTGTGCTTCAAATTTTCCACTCCCATTCAAAATGTTTGATTTTGTTAGTGATTGAGCACCTAGGATACACCAGACATATGTTCTGATAGACTCATTTACACGCTCGACTCCCGCTTGAGTAAACCCGTCAGTTTTATCTAAAATAAATGTGGTCCAGGCGTTAGACTGTTTCTGTTCAATGGAACCTATCCAGACTTCAGATTTTGATGAGAATGAAGTGTAACCAGGGTAATAATCTTGTGGGTATTGTCTGTGACTCATAGCGTAATACAATGTACCCATACCATTGTAATCATCAAGTTTTTGTGTAAAGTCATACTTGGGACTGATGTTAAACTCATTACAGATGCGTTCAAATGCTTTCATATCCATGGGGTTGTTATACCTGTTGAAACTGGATTCAGTTGGTAATAGTGTATGCAGTTCTGACAGTATACGTCTAAGCTGGTAGTAAGTGTGAAAACGATACACAGACCTAATCAGTTTGTTTGAGTGATTCAAATGGTCTGTGAATGAAACACCACAGCCTGTAGTTGAACATAGTATTGCAAAGTTAAGTTGATTTTGAAACATCTGTAGTGGACTTGAAGACCACTTTCTTGCAGTTGAGTCGTCTGTTATTGGAGGGTTTAGGTAATGATCAAAGGGATTTGGTACTTTCACTTGAAATAAATCTTGTTCGTTTACGGCTATGTCAAGCTGATTTAACTGAATTATTTTCTGTTCATAAGTTGGTGCAACATTATATTTGGCATCAACGTTAAATTGAAATGCGTTTGTTGTGGTAATGGTTGGTGATTTAAATTCCATCCTTTTTATATGAGATAATAAAAATGTTTATTACCTTAACAAATCTTGACACAAGCAAACCAGTGTGGTTAACTAATGGGATTGATAATCGTGATGGTAGCAAGGCTGTAGCTATCCATGAAATGTGACCTGCTCCCACAAAAGGTACCTTAAGTCGCTTTCAGCCAAATGGAGCTACAGGCCGAAAAGAGTGCAGGGGGTCATCTTGGGTCAGTTCGAGTGATCAACTTTAAATGCATGTTTCTCGCTTAATAACAGGTCTACAACAATAGTTTTCGCATCAAGTTAATTTGTTTTGCTTGTAGATTGTAATTATGTAATATCTCAAAACTCAAAATTTCTGACTTATATTCCCTTTTGTGGGAGCAGGTCACAAATGTTCTACACAGTAAAGTGGTTTAATATAGAAGATGATATATATAATAAAGTAAATCTTGATGGAAAGACTGAAGCTTTACCGCCTGGGTATTATGACTTTTGTACTATAGCTGAATGGTTTCAAAGTAAATTTAAAATTAAAGCAACTTTAAATCCAGCTAACCTACTTGTTACATTAGCATTTCCGACACAAAATTGGTTAAGGATCTCAGACAGATTTGCATATTTACTTGGATTTTATATTGACGAAGATTGGTGGAGAACAGATGATTTTGGTGAATTAAAGTTTGGTATTATAACAATGAAGACAAAAAACTTAAAATAACTGGAAAACGCCCTGTTTATTTGGCAGTACACACAGTATTTAATGTTTATTTGAAAGAACTAAACATGACTGAAAATGTACACAATGGAAAGCCTTCAACTTTGTTGAGATGTGTGCCAGCTGGAACTGCTCCTTATTGTGAAAGTGTGGTTGTTAGATTTCCTGCGCAGTTTAAGAAATTAGGTTCTAGTTTCTTTGAGTCACTGAGTATATCTGTAACTAATCAGGATGACAAACCAGTTGTTATGCATGATTTTAGTGTTGTGTTGGAAATTAAATAATGTTATTTTTGTTTATAAAAAATGAGTGGTGGTCCAAAGCCGAGAATCATACCAGTTGCATGTCCAGTAACAGAGTTGAAAGATTTGGCTGATGTACAGGATTTTGAGAAGGAGGGGGATGTTGGAGAAATATATGGTTTTGAACTTGATTCAACTGGTATGTACAAGAGAAAAGTAATTGTTGACATGAAAGACGGTGAAAGACAGATTCCTAAACTTGGTCAGCTGCGTGATGTTACTGTACCTGTTCCGCCTGTAAATAATTCGCCCTACAACTTAATACATGTGGGAAATAAGTGGGTAGTTTCACCTGTGCCTGTTCCACCGCCCACAATTGACTGGGACATAAAGTTGGAATTTATTAGTCCTTATGTATACACTGATGATGAAGGCGCCTTAGTGTTTAGGAAGGTTGTTAATTCTGGGCTGCTGATTGTAAGCCTTGTTCCAAGCTTTGCCCCAGACAACAATAGCAGAGATAAACTGAAAGTTGAAAATTATGAGAGATGGTGGTATCTTCTTACAACTAGAAAGGGTAGATCAGATACTTCTGTTGTGTTTATGCCAGCAAGCTTAGTCGTGGCTAGAGAAGCGACAATAGTATTTGAAATTATCATGAAATCTGTAACTTCTGCAAAAGAGGCAAATATTGCACAGGGAATAAAACTTACATGGGATGAAACAGTAACAGAATCAACAAAGGTCTTTATTGCTATTACAAAAAATGTTGATGTTATTAATGTTTCGAGCAGTATTCCCGCTGTCAAGGTGGTGGTCGACAAAACAACTTTTGTTCGTCTAAGTTACATAAACCTTGAACACATTGATCTTGTTTCGTTTTATTATGCCAGCAAATTATATACTTTTGACGAGTTGCAAAATGTAATTGCTGATTAAATAAAAAATATTTGTCAATAAAAAAAATGGTTAAATTCTATCCAATACTACCGACGCTTGAGCCGACTGAAACAAATGTGACGACAAAAACAACGCTTGCGCCTGATCCACAGGTGACAGCTGTGCCAATTGCTTCAGATAAAACATTACCAGCAGACGCATTCAGATTAAATAATATTACAGAAGCAATTAAATATTTGGAAAGTGAAGAGGCGAGGTACTCCAGATGTAAAAGGAGGTATAAGACCGTTTTCAATTCTATACAAAACACTTCTATGGCTATTGGTGCAGTTTCAGCTGGATGTTCTGTAGGAGGTATTGTTCTGCTTGCCACGGGAATTGGAAGTTTGGCTGGAATAGCAGTTGAGGGTGTTAGCGTTGCTACATGCCTGGCTTGCTTTGGTTTGGAGGCCTTGACGAAATTACAGAAACGTGAAGCATTGAGTACGCTTGCTGGTGCAAAGCTGAGCAGTATAAAACTTATTATCAGTAAAGCATTAAATGATAATTGTATTGATGACGAAGAATTTCAGCGAGTCCAGGATGATTTAAATAATTACAAGAAACAGAAGTCTGAAATACAAAATAAAATGCGTAGTCAATCTCCTGTGAATGTTGAAGAGCTAAAAGCCAGTTTTTGTTAGAGATGGGAAAACAGATCGGTGTTCAGGAAACCACAGAAAAACTACACAATCTTTTAAACAAATAAAAATCAGATTTGGTAATCAATCAATATTTTTGTCATATGCTTCGCAGAGAGATGACACGTCATTTACACCACTTGTGCCTGATTGTTTAACCCCATCTGCACCACCGCCAGAGTATTACTGAGAAAAAAAAGTTTTTTTATTGTCCTTGTATCTTGACAAATCTGACCGAGTAAGTTGTGACTTAAGTCAAGTTGTTGTAAGAACTTAGGGTAAGTACTTGTAAGAACTTAGGGTAAGTACTTGTAAGAACTTAGGGAAAGTAATTAATAAGTTCTTATGGCAACACACTTAAAGGTTACCTCTGCAGGTTCCTAAAAGTTAGTTGCAACTTGTTAATAAGTATTAAGTTTCACTTGGCATCACTTGATCAGGTAAATGATTAGGTATTGTCAGAGACAATAGTTATAGAGAGAGTCAATATGAGTCCCGTAAGATAATTAGATCAAAAAGGCCACATCAGTCATGCTCATCAGTTTTTTAAAATCAAAGGGTTGATTGGGTAATAACGGGGGTGTAATAGTTAGTCAAATTTTTTATATTAAAAATAACGTAATTTAATGACCGATGCGGCTTTATTGAATTCATTGTCTATCGGGACTCATATTGACTTTCTCTTCTTGTTTTACTTCTATTTTGTTGGACGTAGCAGGTGAAACCATCCCTAGAACTTCCACATCACTCCCTCGGAAGCCGAGAGTACCATGGTTTAATGAAGAGTGCCGCAAGGCCCAAAAAATGCGCAAATCTGCTCAGCGATGTGCTTTTCGCGATCCGTCGCAAGCAAATATTTTAATATTTAAAAGACAGCAGGCGAAAGCCCGTTACATTTTTAAACGTGAACGCCGTGCTTCCTGGAGAAGCTTCGTCTCATCTTTATCTTCTAGGACTCCATCCCAAAAAGTCTGGAAGGCTGTTCAAAGAATTAGAGGCAGGCGTGGCTCGGCTTCTATCGGTCATCTTAGAGATGGTGCCAGTTTGGTCACGGATAAAAAGGCTGTGGCCAATTTGCTTGCCTCCACCATTGCCCATTATTCTTCAACAGAGCATTATTCACCTTTCTTCCAGAGAGAGAAGGAGAAGCGAGAGTCTTGTACTTGTGATTTTATATCGGATAACTCGGAAGACTATAATGCCCCTTTTACGTTTTCAGAATTGCAGCAAGCCATGCAGAAATGTACTGACTCTGCTGCTGGATTAGATACCATCCACTATCAGCTCCTAACACATCTACCTGAGGATTCACTCCTTGTACTTCTCAAGGCTTTTAACCATATCTGGATAACTGGTCATTTTCCACCCTCTTGGCATCAGGCTGTGGTTGTGCCAATCCCCAAGCCGGGTAAAGATCCTTCCGACCCGGGCAACTATCGGCCAATCGCTTTGACATCATGTTTATGCAAAACTATGGAACGCTTGGTCAACGCCCGCCTGGTGTGACATCTTGAGTCACAGGGTCTCATCACTGACCTCCAGTGCGGTTTCCGGCGCTTCCGTAGTACAACTGACCATCTAGTCCGCTTTGAGTCTTATATCCGAGATGCTTTTGTCAACAAGCAGCATGTCTATGCACTTTTCTTTGATCTTGATAAGGCATATGACATTACCTGGAAGTATGGTATAATGTCTGATTTGTCGGACATGGGTTTTAAAGGGCACCTGCCCGTTTTTATTCAAAATTTTTTGTCTAACAGGTCGTTCCATGTCCGTGTGGGCTCCATCCTCTCCGACTCCTTTGAACAGGAGATGGGTGTCCCGCAGGGCAGCATTTTATCTCCTGTTTTATTTAGTATTAAAATTAATAACATTGTAAAGGCCGTTAAGCATGATTCTGAATTTTCTTTGTTTGTGGACGACTTTGCTTTGTGTGCACGAGGTCGAGGGCTTGCGTCCCTTGAGAGGCGCTTGCAGCTGTGCATTGATCGCATCCAGGGGTGGGTGTCTCTCAACAGATTCAGGTTCTCGCCCTCCAAGACAGTCTCTGTGCATTTTACTAACCAGACGAAATTTTTTTCCAGACCCTAGCCTGAGCATTGCTGGAGTGCGAATTAAGGTGGCCGAAGAGGCAACGTTTTTAGGGGTCATATTTGACAAAAGATTGACCTTCTGCAACCATGTTAACTACCTTAGAACCTCTTGTCAGAAGGCCCTCGACATTCTTCGTGTCGTTGGTCGTACTGACTGGGGTGCAGACCGCATTGTCTTACTTCGACTGTACCGGGCCCTTGTTCGGTCTAAACTAGATTACGGCTCTGTGGTATATGGCTCGGCTTCCAAGTCTGTTCTACAGCGTCTGAACACAATTCACCATCAAGGTCTGTGCATATGTCTGGGAGCCTTCAGGACATCTCCAGTTCCTAGTCTGTATGCAGAGGCAGGGGAGCCTTCTCTCAGGCTCCGCCGCATCCGCCTCATGCTCAGCTACGTTCTGCAGCTGAAGGCCCATCCAGACAATCCTGCCTATGATTGTGTTTTTACCCCGTCGTTTGTAGAGATTTATGATGCCCATCCGGGAGCTGTCCGTCCACTTTACTTCCGTGTCCGACCTCATCTGCAGGCGGCCGGAGTGGACCTGGACAAAGTTTCGGAATCTCTGCAACACGTCACTCCACCCTGGCTGCTACCAGTTCCTGACATCTTGCTGGACTTGACCGCCCACAAAAAGGATTGTACTCCACCAGCCATATACCAACAGAGCCTCAATGAACTCATTTCAATTTTTCCTGGCTATTGTCCCCCACCTGGGTCTGCCCTGGGGGACTTGGGTGGGG
Organism: Semisulcospira habei; assembly: GCA_036245525.1. Classification (NCBI taxonomy): domain Eukaryota; kingdom Metazoa; phylum Mollusca; class Gastropoda; family Semisulcospiridae; genus Semisulcospira; species Semisulcospira habei. Next base: position 10,555,661 of record BTPG01000007.1, on the reverse strand, counting down.
TTAGGTACTTTTTAGTTCCCAGGGTCACCCTGGTCAGCCCCACAGGGTGGGTTTTCCTCTTTTCTGGGGCATGTGTTTCTGTCTACCCGAGGTCCATTCACCTGTATTTGCCTTTTTAAAACCCTCCCTACTGTCTGCACTGCCTGTAGCTCTTGATATTGGATGTGTGTTGCTAAATGGTCTTAGCTTTATTTAGGCCCCATGTGTTAGGTTTATTTAACGTATTTGACCGGCTGGCGACATACATTCAATATTCTGTTTAGTTTTTTTTTCACAAGCAGTGCAGGCACGTCCTGAGAAAGCCTTGTTGCTGTCGGGACGTTAAGCAATGTACAGTCAACAATCCTGGCTATTGTCGTCTTTATGCTGATGGGTCCAAATCTGAGGATGGGAGGGTGGCTGCGGCTGCAGTGTCCTCTCGCCATCCTAGCCGCCCATTTAAGCTCCGTCTCCATGACCATTCCTCTGTATTTAGTGCAGAATTGCAGGCAATTCTGCTGGCACTCAAGCATGCCTATCGGTCTCGGGAATTGAACTTCCTGATTCTGTCTGACTCTCTTTCTGCCCTGCAGGCCCTTCAGGGCGCGGGAACAGACCATCCACTGTTGGTGCATATTAGAGAGCTCTACGCAGACTTGATGAAGGAATATTATGACATCATTTTTATTTGGGTCCCGGGCCATGTGGGCATCGAAGGCAACAGAATCGCAGATTCTGCTGCCAACAGTGCCCGCAGTGACCCTGTCCCTGACACACAGACTGTTTATAATGATTTTCAACCTGTGATTAGTGCGTACATAGCCCGCGAGTGGCAGTCCGAGTGGGACAAAGAGGAAGGAAACAAGCTTCATGAAGCTCTTCCTACGTTGTCCGACAGTCTACCTTTCCGCTGCGGCAGCCGCCGTGAGGAGACTGTCCTTGCTCGGCTCCACATCGGGCACACGTATGTTACGCACTCTTACTTACTTAAACAGGATGAGCGTCTATGGTGTTTTGCCTGTGATGAGCAGTTTTCTGTTTGACACTTTTTGCTGTATTGTGCTGATCTAATTGACACGAGATATAAACACTTCACAGCGGACTCCTTGAAGGTTTTGTTCCGGGATGTTCCCCTGGACAAAATCTTCAATTTCTTGTGAGAATGCAATATTTTTAATAAGATCTGAGCATTCATAGCCTATGTAAATATTTTTTATTTGCCCTTTTTCAGAGAGTCTGTATACGCTTCTTTAAAAGACTTGTGCGACATTTTAGCCTGCCATTTTTAAGCTATATTTACATCTTGTTTTAAGACCTTGCTTTTAGTCTGGCTGACCAGATTTTTACCCATCCCGCCGTGAGATGGCCTTAGTCGCCTGCTCGGCGTTAAACCTAAATAACTAACTAACTAACTCAATGTGACATCGAATCACAGTATGCTGAGTATTTCGCCAAGTTTCGAACTTGTGCATTCAGAAATATAGGAGATTCTCGTGTTCACACACACACACACACACACACACACACACACACACACACACACACACACACACACACACACACACACACACACACACACACATGGAGACAAAAGCCTCAGAGTGGGTTACCTACCATTTTATGTGAAAATGGGTTCCCATATTGCTATTTATTCTAGGGGCTCTGGAGTTGATGCAAATGTTTAGAACTCACCTTATAACTAAGCTCTACAACTTAAAATAAAATAGACATTTTCTAGAAACAGAGCCACTAGATGGAGAAAAAAATGGGTTTCTACCAATAAAGTGGGTGCCTCTCACACAAAAACTGGCATTACAGTGAAAATGGGTGTCCTCTTCAAATCATTCATTTTAGCATAGACTATTTTAATAAAATTAGGCATCTGTAATAAGGTAAAGTTCACGGAATATTTGATGCTTCTTTTCCACATTTATTTTGATTGTTGTCATTCTTTTTTCAACTTAATGTGTATTCCTTTTTTTCCTGCATTAAAATTGTCAAGCACAATGACACAACACACAGCAGTGAACAAAATACTTCACTAAACATACCTGTGGTTGATTTTATTATTATGATTGTTTGGGTGGGGTTGTGAGGGGGTTGGGGGGGGGAGGGGGGAGTGAGGGGGGGGGGGTCATCACATTTGGTTTATAGAGCTGCTGAATGCTCTCTTATGAATGAAAGATTTTCATTATCAGTGGAATCAGTAGGTCATTTCAGAGGCACGCACCGAGTTGCACGTCGAACACACAAATACACATTTGGAGTGCACCAGATGGATCCAGTTGGCCAAGTCCCACATTCCACACTATAGGACAGCTAAGACTGAGAAGCAATCGCGGCGTTTATGGCGCGGTACAAGGTTTAAAACTAAGAAACTGTTGTTTTTAGAAGCGTGACGGGCAAACGTTTATTAAAACTGTTTTAAAATCTCTTTTAACTCAACTTTTGTTAATGTTAAAAGTGTTTTAATTTACAAACGTGTCGTAACTGTTATGCATCTATTCCAACGTATAGTGCTGAATAATTTTCCCATTGTCGCCTTCTCTCTTCGCTCGACTTTCCAGTCCTTCCCTCAAACGGACAGCATTCACACAAATAATACTTTACTATTACATTTTTTTTGGCAACATTAGGTTTCTTTCTCTGACCTAGCATTACATCCGAAAATGGCCCATCCAAGCCTGCACTCTTTTTACTGCACTAAACGACCGACTGCAGCAGACGACGCACGTAAAGATGCTGTCTGTGTGTGACGTCATTTGCATTCAATCAATTTGTGCATACAATCCAAGAGGAGATGCAGCAAAAACCAAAGCATTCATGACACTAACAAACCTGCAAACAAAGCAACAGGTTCAACCAAAAGGTCGGGCAGGACACAAGACAACAGCAGCGTCTCCCGAAGTGCACGTCCTATCTCACACTGCGCACTCATATGATCACTTCAAATACATTATCCTAGTCAATGACGCACAGATACATTACTCTCAAATTTGCCTCTAGACATGACCTCCCACCACATTACCCCGGAAGCACAACACAACTCAACACTTTTTTTTTTTTTTGGTTACAAAACAACCACACCCTCAAATAACAATTTTCATTTTGCAGCAACATAAACAATTTACTCCCTCACACAATACAATACCCCCCCCCCCTTCCACCCCCCCCCCCATACCTTTCGTATCTCTCCGTTTCACTTCGGCTCACTGGCGCAGTCAACCAAATTAAGTTATTTATAGCTGAGAAGGGTGATGTCACACACACACGCCCATTTTACGCGTTTTGTGCACACACACACACACACACACACACACACACACACACACACACACACACACACACACACACACACACGCACACACACACACACACACTGCTGGGACAAGTTCAAACACACTAGCAGAGTGTCTTTTAAGCACAAAAGTGCGTGTAAAAACCTTGAAATGGGAAACTTTTTTATTTTTTATTTTTTATAACTTTTTAAAGCAAGACAATGCAGAAACAACCCTCAGAAAAAAATGGGTGTCTGACTTGGGCATCCAGAATTTTACACACACCCATTTTCCATAAGGATGGTAAAGACAGTCACCCATTTTAGGGCTTTTGTGTACACACACACACACACACACACACACACACACACACACACACACACACACACACCACACCACACCACACCACACCACACACACACACCACACACACACGCGGCTTATCGCGTCAAATGTACGTTCAGCAGCGAGGTTAGCGTAACTAGACATAACGATAATCTTGTTACTTTAGTTGTCAGAGGTTTAGGCCTGCCTACCTTTGACATCGTGGACATTCTAGTAATTGGCCCCACCGCGACCCATCCTAAAAAGCCCCTTCTATAAATAGAAAGGACTAAAAACTAGTGTTACTGCAAGGTTGTTACGTAAAACATCATTGATATTTCTGCTACATTTGAAATAATCGAGATCATCTACCATACACCATCACGGGAACCACCGAATTGTCCAGCGAGAATAGATATCACTGGGTATCAAAACTTGCATGTACGTTGCAAGCTGTATACTCTGAACGTTTTTGTGGTCTTTTCGTACGGCAAAACAAACCAACTTGAATTTAACTCATTCTACCCCAACACCGAAATCCCCCAAATGTTGCCTTTGTCCTCTGAAGACTGCATTGCAGTGCAGGACACAGATCGACCATGATAGTTCAAGGGTGATGCCAGAATAGCTTGGCGCCCATAGGCGCCAAGCTATTCTGGCATCACCCTTGAACTGTCATGGTCGCTCCTTGTCTTCCTGTGGCGTGTCTGGGGTAGAATGAGTTAAGTAAAAGCAGCAAGGCATGTTACTACATGCAGTGCACATGTGTTTCACACAATAAGTCTATCACTATAAGTATGCGACACGTCGGCCGCACTTGTAGTAGAGTTGTTATCCAGAGTTGGTACCCAAAATGTTGAAATCTTGTCCAAAATTAAATTGCATATATGACTGTTCAGCTCCTGCGTTTGAGAAGGCTAGATATCCCTAAAATGATATACCATCATAGAAAAATCAGTGCCTTGTTCCGTTTTCTCACTTTGGCCGTTGGAAGTTAGAGCGTGCTGGGTGCCCCGTGCATCAGGGTGAGACATAAAGATGATTGCAAATGCAATACTATCGAAATGACAAGATTATTGGTGTTGGTGGGTGAAGTACACTATTTAACAAAGCAGTGGAAGTAGCATGCACAGCATACGCACCAACCATGGAACCACGCAACTGACCAAGTGAAGTTCTCACAATGTAATTTATGGGGCGCCGCTTTAAAATATTTCCGCATATCCTTATTTTCAATGAATTTCCATCCTCTTTGTCTCCAGCGTATTTCATGACAATGTATTAAAACAGGACAACATTTTTTTTTCTCAGGAAAAAGCAAAAATAATGGTTGCTGTCACAGTGTCACATGCGACATAAACAAGGAGAAAATAACTGAAAATCAAACAAAAGTACACGACAAGGCAATCCGAATTTAGAAACTTGTATTAAATGTAGATGTAAGTGGTAATGAAATCAAAGCAACGACATGCCAATGTAAGACTTGGGTTCCCAGTCTGTTGTGGTCCAGGGCGCCAGAGATGTCGGTTTCTTCAGCTCATGCGACGTCCTCTACCTCGATCAAATGATATATCTTATCCTCGGTCTCTATCAGGAACTCTCGCACTTCAGATTGATCATCCTTCTCATCTTTCGATCATATATAAAGATAAGAAAGAAGAAACTTGCATGTTTAGTATTAATTGTTACTGAACAGACACAAAAATGAGACAAAAACTATTACGGCAACAACAATGACAGACCGCCGGAAGCAAGTCAGGCCTGTAAACAGGTCTATGAAAACGGATTAACAACGAACAAAAAATAATGTGTCATGAGTAGCATGCCAGAAAACGAGCTCAGTTGATCTAATAATGAGCTGCTGACAAGTGTAGCGGTCCCGACTGTTACTGGCGACAATAGTGCGACCAATCTGAAAACCGGTTATTCATACTTTACGACTGAATAAAAAACACAGATCAGAGTAATACACATGTAAAAGATTTCCACTACAACCAAACTTGTCTATAAAGACCACCCACGGAACGGAGGAAAACTTACACGACCGTTACATAAAGAATAAAGAAACAAACTCCAGCAGACAGCTAGCATCTGACGTACCATTGTTCGTTTAGTTTTATCACTTCAGCTGTCTTGTTCAACCTGAGCGCGATTTTCTTTCAGGACTGTTTTTAAGACATGCGACCATACTATCACACAACCAGCTGAACATAATAATATACACAATGTACTGCTTCCAGACGCTGAAACACAGTACCAATGTCAAACAAACAGTTTGAAGGTTTCAAAGATTTAAATTATTTACAAGCCTAACGGTATTCTTCAGAAAGCCTTATGATGAACAGAGCTCATACAAATTCACCCTAGGCAAAAAGGTCTATGCACCTTTCAACCGAGGTGTGAGAGACCAAAACGGCCGGGCGGTGATGAACAAAGCGACCTGTCCTGCTTGATTGAGCACACGGAACTGACGTAAAGGCGCGTCGGAACCTCAGACGATAAACAGAGGACAACCTTTCATTGTTGACCGATCCCAGAGCTTACACATGCGGCCGCTATATGGAGGGTCAAGTGGAGGTCGGAAGTGACAACAGCTGGCTGCAAGCGTTATGCACAGGTAGCCGTTGTATGAAGGATCGTTATACAGTAAAAACGAATGGCAGTAAATTGTAATGGTCGCTATGAGCAGATGACCGCATATAAAGGTAGCCGCTCAGGCAGGTTTCATTATATTGGGAAAAAATGCCGTAGAATTGTAATTTACTGACCTCGATTGATGCTAGTTACGCGTAAAAATTATTTAGAAGGAAACTGATCTCAAAAACGAAATGGCCGTCCCGTGCCCGCAATGGCTGAAAAGGGTAACATGTAACTAATTTGTTAGTATGACGTCACAGCTCATGTTGAAGTCATGTTACAAACGCTATAAACTGATGTGTAGCTATGTCTGGTTTATTCTGCAGCATTTCTTTGCTTGCTGTCGGGGGTTTCTCGATCGTAATTTGATTTTGAAAATCGGACGCCCGTGCATAACAGATGTGACAAAATTCAAAAGATTAAAACGGCAGTTTTCATTAATGTGATGTGATTGTGGAATGATCTAGCCAATGTGAATATGTTGACATTTGTAATCTCTTGGTATTACATACTTTAGATTTGTGCTTCCTGAAATTGTACATTTGTTAATGACTACGTAAGAGACTACGTAAGGGTTTCCTGAAAATGCGTCAGAAACGTGACATGGGCTGTAAGTAAGGGACGGGTATTTTTACACCCACAGAGTGATGCAGCAAGACAACGAAAACACATTTAGTCTTTTGACATTCCTTTATTGGCATCATTTCAACAAAAAGAAAGCAAATTAAAGGACAAGTCCGCTGTATGTTGATAATATGAAACTTCCGCGAATAGGTGATCAGAGGAAACTTTCAAGACGCCATTTTTGACCTTTGACCTTTTATTCCAAGGTTCTCATTTTGTAGAGATCTCATTTCACCTCATAATTCAGCTGATTCTTTGGCATGATTCTTTGGCATATATGTGATGGATATTTTGTGACATAGACATCCACCTAGAAGCTGCTAAAAATTTAAGCAAGGAAAAATAAGTAGTCTACCCCAAGTAGTAACCAGTTCTGGAGAACAACTCAATAACATATGAGATAATTTTAGTCGACGCGTGATGCTCGATAGCCCTAGCTTGAAGGTTCCGTAGTGACGTAAAAAAATTACACAGACTTCAAAGAACAAAAATCTGGTCTGCATCATGGGAAGGTTGCGTATAAATTTCCTACACTACGTGATTGTCTTAGGCATGATGTATGCAACATGGCGACAAATGCTGTCATTGAATGCTGTTAAATATATCTGAAAAAGATCGAAGACGAACAAAAGCGACGTGTTACATGTAACAGGACGGAAGTGTAACATACTGTGCTGTTCCTGTAGTTACAAAGATTTAGGTTTCAGGCTTTCACCACCAACACGCGCGTGGGGCCATTCCTTCAGGGTGATGCTACGTTCTAAGTTCCGGTGACCTATTGACATGTAGACGTAATATTTCGCGTGGTGTGTGTATGTGTCTGTGTATGCCGAAGTGGGGCTGGGGGGAGAGCTGGGGAGGGAGGGAGGGGGGGGCCGGGGGGGGGGGGAATGACTGCATGAGATGACAAAAGGAAAGGGTACAATTTTCTCTCTTTTTTTGCACCTGCACAAATGTAAGAAAGCAAAAAAAAAAAAAAAAAAAAAAAAAAAAAAAAAAAAATCCTGCTCAAGGCTGGTCTCAAACTTATTAGACAGAAGAATCGTTACCTGTAACAGTAACACTGTGTAACTTTGGTACACTGTCTCTCTACAATTCTGATACACTGCGTCTCCCAAACAATGCACACACATAATACGCTAACACCTCTTTTAATACTATTACAGATTTCCAGAACAATCCCGCAAACTATACACTCAACTAATCAGAAAAGAAAAGGTAACAAAAACTCATTAACATTCATGAAAAAGAACACTCTAGATCTATCTACAGTCTTCCACTAACATCTAAGTGCATTCTGTACATTGCGTAAATGTAGCCAACAATATGTTTACTACAAAACGTAACATCATATTAGAGATAGTAATAATAAGACTTGATCGCCACGCTTATTAATTATCTTGAGTTCACCCTAATTAATTAGCCATTTAGGGCAATCACCCTCAGTGCACACGGTGTATTTTCAAATCAAACATAGCAAACTGGCGCTCCACATTATGTACCCACCAGGCTATGTGCACTGTCCACACAAAACCACCCCTTGCCAGCTACATATCAACAGGGCCAATTTCTGAGAAACACTATTTTCTCAATCAGGATTTCTCAGGAACCCGCTAGCTAACAGCGGCTGTCTGATCTTGTCATCTTAAAAAAATACTCATGCGCTAGGCAGACGGTTGGCTAGTTAAGCAATCCTACCACATTAAATAACACAACATCAACAAATCTTTAAGTTAAATAAATTACAAGTACTTAATAGGTAACCTATAAGTTAAATACAACTGACAAGTAACTTACAAGTAACTTTGTTAGTTCTTATAAGTTTTTGACTCAAGTCATCAGGTTACTTGGACAATTTTGCCAAGTTAATTGGACAACTAAATAACTTTTTTTGCAGTAATAGTCTGGGCATGGAGCCGATGGGCTTAAATAGCTAGGTGTGTCATCTCTCTGTGAATTGCAAGACAACAATAAAGAAAAACTTATCTTTAATTGCTTTGAAGGCCTTGAACTTTATCCATGGTCTCTTCTACCCCTATCTGTTTCCCTTCTTCTAGAAAAGAAGTCTTTTGTTTTTCAACATTCACGGGTTGACTACGCATATTATTTTGAATTTCAGACTTTTGCTATTTGTAATTGCCCAAATCATCTTGCACCCTCTGAAACTCATCATCATTGATTTTATTATCCTTAAAGCTTTGCTAATAATAAGTTTCATACTACTCAGCTTTGCTCCAGCATGAGTACTTAATGCTTCATGCTTTTGCAGCTTCATATGAAATCTTTTGTTAAGGGCTTCCAAACCAAAGCATGTCAGGCAGGTGACAATGCTAACGCCTTCAAAAGAGATCTCAATTATACTTCCCATTCCTGTTACAAACAGAGCTACACCCCCTACAGAGCAACTGACAGAAACCACACCGACAGCCATTGTTGCATTGTGTACAAAACTGAAAGCCGTGCTATACCGTCTTTTACACCTGAAGTATTTTTCCTCTTCATCTTCCAAATACTTCAATGCTTCTGTAATATTTATTAAACGAAATGAGTCTGCCTGTAATCTTTCATCAGGCGCAAGCGGTATTTGCAGATAAAAGGGTACCATTTTTTATGACAAATAAAATATTTCAAAACAAACTTAATCAGTGATTAAATTTTGCAACTCTTCAGTGGTGTAAAATTTGCTAGCTTAATAAAAGGAAACAAGACCTATGTGTGCCAGTTTTATGTAATTTAATGAAACAAGATTTGTTATTTTTTTGACAAATATCTTAACAGCTGGGTTACTGGACAATACTTCTACATCTGTGCCTTTTCTAATAGCAATAAAGACTTTTGCTGACTCTGTCACTTAGTTATCCCATGTAAATGTTTGTCCCTGTGCAATTTCTGCGTTTTTAGCATCTTTTAAAGGTCTCATGACGTTTTCAAAAACTATTGTCGCTTCTCTAGCTGGTGTAGCTGTTTGCTGGTGTAAACACAACAGTAGGATCAGGTCTTCTCTTTTTACCTGTAAGAAGATACCTTCATTTTTCATACTCATTTAGTTTTATTTTATCTCTGTTATTATTGTCTGCAGAGTAGCTTGCAACAAGACTTACAAGTAATGGACCAGAGTTAAGAGCTTTTCTAAAAGTTAAATTTACTTCTTCAGTATATACAATCAGAAGGACTAATAAATTCAAACTTTATGTCCCAGTATATTGTGGGAGCAGCTGCAAGAACAACTACCCACTTATTACCCAAATGTTTAAAGAGGTAGGGCACATTATTTACAGCGCTAGGTACAGTAACATCGCAAAGCTGATTAAGTTTAGGATACCTTTTTTCTGCATCGTCTTTCATATGATGAATTATGTTTCACTTGTACATTCCAGTGGAATCAAGTTTAAGACCACACACTACTCCTACTTCTCTTTTTTAAAAAAATCAAAACCATGCACATCAGCTAAATCTTTTAACTCTATTACTGCACATGCAATTGGTGTAATTCTTGGTTTTGGACCGGTACTAATTTTATTCATCAAAATAAAATTTATTTAACTTCCAAGACAACATAAAAATCATGAATCAAAACTGGTTTACCATTCTGATTAGTTACTGATACACACAGACATTAAAAGAAACTGGCACCTAATTTTTTAAACTGTAAAATAAGAAATTCAACAACCACGCTATCACAATAAGGATCATTTGCCGCAGGCATGCATCTTAACAAAGTTGAAGGCCTTCCATTGTGCACATTTTTATCAAAAGAACATTTAGCATTTTAAGTATTGACAAATTAACAGGATATCTTTCAGTTATTTTATTTTTAGGGGACTTCACTAACACTCTCCGAGACAACCTTCTTGTACTAGTAACACCACCCAGTAATGTCCAATCCTCATCTTCAGATGTTACTGTATCGCCTAATAAACAAAGTAAAAATGCAAGATCATATGAAATTGAAGGCAAAGGTCTCGGAAATTCTAACATAACAATTAAGTTAGCTGGATTTAAAGTTGCTTTAATTTTAAAATTGCTTTGAAACCAGTTAACTAAAGTACAAAAGTTATAATACCCAGGTGGTATATAGTGTGTCATCAGATGCCTAATAACTTTTATCATCTCTCATATTAAACCACTTTACAGTGTAGAACATTTCATGGATAGCTACAACCTTGTTATTATCTCCATTATTATCAATTCCATTAGTTAGCCATACTGGTTTACTTGTATCAAGGTTTGTTAAGGTAATAAACATTTTTATTATCACATAAAAAAACACATAGAATTTAAATCACAAACAAGCGTTTGTACAAACCCGTTTCAATTTAATTTGGATGCTAAGTACAATGTTGCACCTACTTATGACCAGAAATTAATTCAACTAAATCAGCTTGACATAGCTGTGTCGGAAGGAGACTTATTTAAAGTAAAAGTTCCAAATCCTTTAGATCATAACCTAAACCCACCAATTACAGATGATTCATCTGCAAGAAAGTGGTCAAGTCCATTACAGATGTTCCAAAATCAGCTTAACTTTGCCATATTATTCTCAACTAAAGGCTGTGGTCTTTTTTTCCAGACCACTTGAATCACACAAACAAACTGATTAGGTCTATGTATCGTTTTCACACAGCTTAGAAGAATACTGTCAGAACTTCATGTCTCATTTCATTCGGTATAATAACACCATGTGTATGAAAGTGTTTGAACACATTTGTAATAAATTTAACATTAGCTCTAAGTATGACTTCACACAAAAACGCGATGATCACCATGGCAAGGGAACATTGTATTATGCCCTCAGTCACAGACAATAACCCCAAGATTACTACCCTGGTTACACTTCATTCACACAAAAAACTGAAATTTGGTTGGTCTCAAAAGAACAGAAACAGCCTAATGTAGGACCACATTTGTCCTAGACAGAAGTAACAGGTTTACTCAAGGAGTCGAACACATTAATGAGTCTATCAGAACGTATGTGTGGTGTGTGCTTGGAGCACAAGCTCAAACAAAATCAAACATTTTTTTAATGGATTTGAAGCACAAAAACAATTTCTTGCAAACCTGGAAGATGCTATAAATTCAGTAGTAGATCTCCCATCAAGCATACAATGCTATCAAGGTGTTCTCAGGTATGCCAGATCAAAAGTTGACTTTGTAGTTGGCATTGGGTTATAAATGTGTTGCCATCCGACCTTCAACTCCAAATGGGGATAATAACAAATTATAATAATGAAATAATTGTTGCAGGGCATGATCAGAAATTAGGACTCAATCAATCTGTAAACTTAAGCCCCAGCCCAACAACCACACACTTGCAACCACTGTCGGTGCTAATAACGCCAGTTACACCAGCACCAACACCAGTTACACCAGCGCCAGTTACACCAGCACCAACATCAGTTACACCAGCATCAGTAACACCAATGCCAGTTACACCAGTAACACCAGAACAACCACCAGCAAACACACATGAGTCAGAGAGAACTGCATGGGTAATAGGCCTTACTGGATTAGGGATATTACTTCTTTATCTGTTTCATGAAATACCCCACTATTAATCCTCCTACTGTCACCAAAAATACCCACACATGCTCTGCCATAAACCCAACAACTTTCCCCGCTATACTTATCAACCAACTGACAACACTTCCTATTATGCCAGGCAAAGCATCCATTGCTTTTACAGCCAATTTTTTAAGCATGTCTGAAATATGTGTTAGTTGTTCTTTTACCCACGACTGCAGATCTTTTGGGTCAGATGGTGGAGTTGGAACCAGGGGCAGTGGAGGAGGACTACCACCACCAGAGACAGCCATTACTACAGTACTGATAATAAACCCAAGAGCAGTAATTAAACTTGCAGTAGTGATACCCTGCTCTCTGAAGTGTTTTCAATCTCTCAACCAAAGTTATGTCTTCATGATGTATTTTCTGAATAGTTTCTTTAATCTTGTTGACTTGTGTTTTCAGTTTTTTTTCCCCAATAATATTACTTCTACTCTCGCTGATCTTTCTATCTGTAATCCTTTAACTGTTGTTGTATTCTTTCTTTTATTTCTGTGTCATATTTTTCATTGTCTGCTATACCTAGTTTTTCTTTTTCTCTTTCTGTGTGATTATCAAGCTCACCTAGGTTGGCTACATTATTTACCAGTTCACCTCTGATTGTTTGTAGTGATTTATTCATCCCCATTATCTCCCGCATGGGTAAAAAAGGTCATCTATTGTTTTTATAGCTTCATTTATTTGTCTTTTTGTAAATGAGGTTTCTTGTATTGCTCTGTCTACTATTTCCGGCAGGCATTTTACTTCCGTCATTTCAATTTCTTGTCCTGTTGGCAACTTTTTTGGCACATTATGAAGAGTACTCTCAAATTTGCTTGGTAACTTTTTCTACCAACACCAAGTTGTCACAGGGCATCAACACCATCTTCAGTTTTTATCGTACTTAAAGCTCTAAAATTACTAGGGTCATTTTTATGAGTCAATTGTATTTTACCTTTGCCATCAGTATTTACAAATAAGTGACCCTTGTTATCAAGATCAAACTGATTAGGATCTATTACATCTGGACAGTCATGAACACTATCATAAAACGAGTTTACTTTGCTTTGTAAAACTTCATGTTGCAAACTGAAAGTATTTCTTGTACCAATCATATCCATTGTACTATTGTAGTGTTGCCTCACCCCAGCCTTCGACACCAAAATCTGTAGCGTCGCTGACCGTGTGCAATGTTTGTGTGACCGGTGAATGTGTATGTAAATGTTTGCTTCCTGTCAGGATGCCAAGTTCACACACACAAGCACAGTCACTCGCACTCGGTACTAACTACAATAAAACATGTGAAACAGATCGCATTTCATATAGACTATATTGCAGTACAGGCTAATAATGATAAAGCAACAACAAATGCCCCGGCATGAGGCCGTTTGAGAAAAATATATTTTCTGCTGGTCACAATGTCATCAGACGTTACTACAGTAGTGCGGCACAGTACTAATATCTAAGTCATGTCTCTAAAAAGAATGACAAAGTCCAAACAAGTACCCTTTGTAACGGAGAATCTAGTAAAATAACTAAGTCGGAGAGGCCATTAGATAAAAGGTAGCCTTGGCAAAAATGACAAAGTCCAAAGTGCCCTTTATAAAAGAAAGTCTATAAAAGTAACTAAGTCAGAGAGGCCTTTGGTAAAAGAAGACATGTACCAAAAATGACTAAGTCCAAAACTCCCTTTGTAAAAGGGAAGCCTTGAACAACGACAGAGTCCAAGGTGCCCGTTACAAAAGAAGAGCCCCAAAAATAACAGAGTCTAAAATGCTTTTTGTAAAGGGAAGCCTTGGAAAAACGGTAGAGTCCGAGCCGCCCTTCAAAAGGGTAACTATCTAAGAAAAATGGCAGAGTCCAAAAGGTCCCTTGATAATGGGAAGCCTCGGAAAAACAACAGAGTCCGAAGCGCCCGTAATAAAGGAAGACTCCCGAAAAATGACAGAGTATGAAGCACCCTTTGTAAAGGAAAACCTCGGAAAATATGGCGCCCGTTATAACGGATAACTACTATATAAAAAAAATGGCAGAGTCCAAAAGGTAAGCGTCGGAAAAATGACAGAGTCCAAGACGCCCGTTATAAAGAAAGACTCCCAAAAAATGGCAGCGTCCGAAGCGCCCATTACAAAGTTGAGTCACCAGAAAAATGGCAAAGTCCCAGGACTCCCCAAAAAGGACAGAGTCCGGAATTCTCATTCACAGGAGAGCTCAGAAAAATGACAGAGTCCAAAATGTTGGTTTGTAGAGAGAACTCTGGAAAATTTGGCAAAGTCGAAACAGCAACTGTAGAAGCAGTCGTGGATAACAACTGCTCAAATCCACCTATCTCCACAGACCATAGACACTGCGCTCCAACCCGAAGGTGCCGAAGCGGAGTTTTGCTAGCCAAAATGTGGCTCGCCCGACCAAAATCATTACGTTTTACAAAATGGTGAAGCACTCTTCTATACGATAGAACATTACTTTCCTAGCTGAATATGCTTTTGTCAGTTCTGAAACTATTACCAACACTTAGAGCACTTCAAACACTATATTATTATAAAATCTTCTTTGCAGATGAAAAACATACTTTTACAAGACTACGTAGTTAATAAACAAAATCCAACAAATCTCTTGTCAGGGGAAAATACTCCGCAGTAACCAGCTGTCTGGCACCGTAGCAGAGGCCTGAAAGAAGGCGAAAAACGCCACTAGGCGAGGTGCGGTCACTGAGTACAACATCTGGCCTTTGTCTAAACATTCTGCTGAGCTACACAGCCTCGCCTCTTACTACTGGTGGCAAATGTACACAATAAATTCCAAGCTTGCAGGAGACAAAAATAGCTGAACTACGAGAGCCTCAATCAGCACACTGACTACACACAAAAAAGGAGAATAAAAATAGAGATAAAAAAACGCGTACAAGGCATTTTTACCACCCTATTATCAAAGTCATACATGTCATCCATTTCAATATCAAGGACAAATCCTCCCACTGCCATTGGTGTATTTTTATTTAATAATTTTTTTGATTTTGCATAATCAAAATGACATCGTCCTATGGATCAAAGTTGGACCCATACAGAAAACTACATGAACCTCTAGGGGTTAAGGTATTAGGCAATCAATTGTTATCACAAACAATCCTAGCACCATAGATCAAAACCAAACACTTACTGTCAAGTATCCGAACCTAGGTCCCAATGATGTTATTGTTCCTGGTACTGCACACCTTGCTCTTAATATTGAACTTTTATCAGAATCAGATTTGAGCAAAACACTAGTTGATAACCTAGGTAGAGCAATTATTAGGACTATTAAAGTTAAACTTAAAGGCCAAGAAGTGTTTAGTCTGGATGATGCTGATGTATTTTCCTGTTACAAAGATCTGTGGCTTACTAGAGAAGAACGAGAAAACAGTGTTTACCAAGGCATACAGTTTAAAAACGTTGCCAAACTCAGAATGGATGCAGATGCCAAATCAACAACAGCTGCAAAAGACGTTATATTAGCAGAAACATATGGAAGTAGATTTTACATTCCACTTGAATTTGAAATCCTAACAACACATTTGGTTTATTACCAAGGAGCACTGTCGAAGACTTAGAGAAAAACCTGCAAACCTGGCATGTAAAGATCTACATCTGTATGACGTAAGAATCGACCGAATACCTGACAAACAAGTATGCACTTTGGTTAGACTTACAGAGTACAGATGACGACAACCTACATGGGTCAGGCCATACTGTCGAGAATGGCAGTGATGGGATTACAATCCAGATACAAATAAAGAGTGAAACAGCTGCAGCAATAAATATTTATTTGTATCTGATTTATGTTGCACAACTGAATATCCAAGAAAGCAGACTAAGTTCTGCCATGAATTAAAATTATATTTAGTTATAAATTGAACTTGCTGACAAATGATCCTCACTGTGGTTTGTTTTGTGGTGCCACAGGCTGTGGGAAAACTGAATTTGCTCTTGATCTATGGCAAACAAGACATAACAATAATTTTGAAAACATTGTGACATTCTGCCCTATGATCAAACACAACAAAGCTTATCACAACCATTTATTTATTTGGACTGATCACAACATTTACATAGTCGACCCTGAGAAAAAAATAAATGACTGCCTGCAGTATTTTTTCAAACAATTTCAACAGCAACCAACATTGTAATAATTGATGATTGCTCTGCAGAGAAAGACATTGTTAAAAAGAGAAACACTCTAGCAGAACTCGCCTTCAGTGGCAGACATGCAAACATTAGTGTCTGGATTCTCACTCAAAAATAATTATAATGCTGTACTAAAAGATTTTTGAGAACAACTAAAGTTTATCTGTTTGTTTTACTGTAAGGATCATGAAAGCTTTGAAGACTGCCTCAGGGAGAATGATGTTATACCCAACAAACACAAACGCGACATTGTAAAAGAAAGCTTATTTTAAAGACAGATCAACCCACTGGGTATGGATTAGTAAATTAATTTATTCTTTTGTTTGGTTATAAAAATGACGGACAGACAAGTGCAAGCGGTGCAAGCAATTGACATTACAGACTGCTTCAGAGACGTTCTACACTTTGAGCAGTTAAGAACACATTTCAAACGGCCAGACATAATCCTCTCAGCGCAAGCAGTGATATACATGACATATAATGTGTCTTTGGAATATGCAGATGAGAATTCATTTTACGAGTACATGACTGTTGATTTTAGGACACATACCTTTAAAGTTAATGATGCCAACTGTAACTGGTTTGAGACACTGTGCGAACACATATTCAAACAGCTATGAAAACTGAATCCAAATGTTTGTTTTTTGTATTACATTCAATAAAGTGATAATACACATACAGTAATATTTTGGGTCATGTATAGAGAGGAGGACTCCATCTTTAGGTCCGCCTCTGTGAGCCACACCATGTCTTCTGACCATTTTCCAGTTCTGTGTCTTTTGGATATAACCAAACCTCAGCTGCCACCTGTTACCAGGACTTCGAGGAACCTCAAGGGGATCGACCATGACAAGTTCATAGCCGATGTTGCAGTCTTTGTCGGCATTCGTGCCCACGTCTCGGCCGAGTAACTCAACGCTGGTCTGCGGGCTATCCTAGACCAGCATGCTCCCACCACTTGCCGCCGGGTGTCGCAGCATCACTCCACGCCCTGGTACCCATCTGTGGCCGCTGAACTGCGCACCTTGAAGCACGAAAGGCGTCAGGCAGAGAGGTGTTGGCTCAAGTCTGGGCTGACTGTTCATAAACAGATTCTGAATGGTTTGAAGTATAGGATCACTCGCTTGACCACCAATGCCAAGACTGCTTTCATCTGCGCAAAAGTTGCTGCAGCAAGTACTTGCAAAGAACTTTTCCGTGTGACTAATGGACTTTTGGGTAAGACCAAATCTGTTCAACTGCCCAGCACATACCCAATCCGCAATCTCCCAGAACTGTTCTCTCGCTTTTTCTGTTCCAAAGTCAGAACAATACGTGACAACATTGACAAATGTGATGATGCTCAGACATCTTGCTCATTTGAATCTAAGTGTTTTGCTGGCACTCCTCTTGCATGCTTCAGTCCAATGACCGAAAAGGTAGTGCTAGACACCATGAGTAAGATGTCTCTCAAGACCTGTGAGCTGGACCCTGTGCCTTCGTCCCTTCTTTTTGAATGTAAAGATGCAATTGTACCAGTTGTTACAGCTATTGTAAATGAGTCCCTCTTGCACGGCACTGTACCTACCTGTTTCAAAACTGCAATTGTTAAGCTGCTCTTAAAGAAACTTTCACTTGCTCCCAACAGTTTGAAAAACTACAGACACGTATCCAACCTACCTTTTCTTTCAAAGCTTCTGGAAAAGATAGTGCTCACACAGCTGCTAGACCATATCAAGAATAATGGTCTGTTACATGTGTTATGACCTATCTGCTGCTAGCGATGAAGATCTAATCTCTGTTCTGACTCTGCTCGATCTGAGCGCAGTGTTTGATACCATTGACCACGACATTCTACTTGCCCGCCTTCGTGATGTGTTTGGCATTCAAAGCACTACACTGAAATTTTTCCAATCCTACTTTGTTGGTCGCTTGCAGATGGTTTCAGTGGCAGGATTTGAGTCCCACCCTGTTGAGCTGCTTTGTGGCGTTCCCCAGGGGTCGGTCTTGGGGCCTGTTCTTTTTACTTTGTATACACAGCCCCTGTCGCATGTCATTGAGCGTCACTTTGTTTCTTATTATTTATATGCAGATGGTACAGAATTGTACAAACACTCCCTTCGCGAACATGTTGATTGGATGGTGCAGTTTATGGAGGCTTGTATTTGTGATGTTCAGAAGTGGACCACACAGAACAAGCTCCAGCTGAACAGCAACAAAACCGAGTCCCCCCGAATGACGTGCTCCTCTACGTGCAGTGCTGATCTTCCTGAGTCAATGATGGTGGGCGAGAGCGCCATCTCCTTTTCTAGCTCGGCCCGTAACTTGGGTGTCATTTTTGACAACAGGCTGACAATGAAGGAACAAGTGAAGAAAGTTTGCCAGCTTGCCTTCATTGAACTCAGAAAGATCAGCACTGTTCGACATCTGCTGACTGTTGAAGTTACCAAAACACTTGTTACCTCCCATGTGCTGTCCCGAATAGACTATTGCAATTCTCGTTTGTCCGGTGTTCCACAAAAATTTCTTGACCAAATCCAGAGAGTCATGAACTCTGCTGCACGTCTGATTTTTCGTGTACCGAAACGTGAACACATTATGCCTCTACTAGCTGATTTGCACTGGCTGCCAGTTTCATACAGAATTCAGTATAAAGTCTGTGTTCATTGTTTCAACATCGTTTTTGGTTCTGTCCCTCCTTACTTATCTGATCTAGTTCAGCTGTATAGACCGTCCAGCTCACTATGCTCTGCTTCCGACACTCCTGTTTTCCGTATCCCTAGACATAATAAGGTCACTCAAGGTCATCGTGCATTTTCATATTTTGGTCCCATTACATGGAACGCCCTCCCAGCTGATGTGCGTCACTCATCATCTCTTTAGATTTTCAAATCCAAGCTTAAAACACACCTTTTCTCTGTTGCATATATGTAAAGACCATTTTGTCTGCCAGCTCATCATGTGTGTGTGTGTGTGTGTGTGTGTGTGTGTGTGTGTGTGTGTGTGTGTGTGCGTGCGCGCGTGAGAGAGAGAGAGAGAGAGAGAGAGAGAGAGAGAGAGAGAGAGAGAGAAAGAGAGAGAGACAGAGACAGAGACAGAGTTTTCTGTTCCTTGTAAATCAAATTATTTTTGTTGTTGTATGTGCTTGTTTTTGTATTTTGCTTTGTGTTTCATTACTGTGATTGAAAAGCGCCTATAGCACCTTGGCGATTTGGCGCTATACAAATTACCTTTATTATTATTTATTATTATTATATTATTATTTTGTCGGTCAATAAAAAATGATGGACAAGGTGGTTGATGATACAGACTGCTTTAGATATATACAGCACTTTGATCAGTTAAAAACAGATTTCATACTGCCTGACATAATGCCAATAGCAGTGCAAGCAGTACCAGCGGTGATATATATAACATACCATATGACTTTGGAATTATTTGAGTGTAACGCACGCAGACTTGCCCACAGTCGTACGCACAGACTCTCACGCAACAGACGCATACACCGCCACTGACTCAGATGGGCGCATTCATGCGGTAAAACACAACACACGGGCTCCCTTTCTAAAGTAACCTTTATACACTATAAATGAAAAAGAATGACTTAAATAACTATCAACTATATACAATGTTCTACTATCACACCACACACGTATCACAATATCTTTGCCAGGCTAGGTCTTAGTCTCACATTGCCTCCAACCTGTTTGATGTTGTTGCCTGGTTACGTTGGTCCTTCTCAAGTCTAGGCGTGAAAGTCCTTCGTCGTACGCTTATTGCCGTCCTGTCTCTTTGGCACGGACGTCCTCGTTCTCGTACGGTACTCAGTTCTCGCTTGGACTTGGGTGTCTTGGTTCCCAGTCAGACTCACTCTCAGAAGAGCTGGAGGGATGACCTCACGTAGGTCCCACCTGCGACTCGACGTCTCGGCGTCCGTCTTTCCACTCTTGTTACACAAGAACTCTAAATAGACAACAAAAGTCCCAACGTAACACTTGCTAAACACACAACATATTGGATCAATGAGAAACGTCACGTAACCTGGCTGATATAAATAACTCACACGTTCATTCACACACACACACGTGCTTCATAAACTATTTTCGTATCACAACCATATCTGTCACTATCTTGAAACAGACTATAGCCTAACTGACACTCTTGCTATACATTACTCTATACCCTGGAAAAGACTATGCTTACCCAACCACGTACTATCTTCATAGCGGCTTAGACATACACACTTCATATTTCCTTTAGTCATCTAACTCGGTAAACAACTGTATACACAAACACCGGTTACTTCACCGAATTCTAAACATACTATAACTAAACCAAACCGGAACACCGCTATCCAACCACATTAATCTTACCACGCATACTGTCTTTAACTAAACAACTATCAATACTACATTTATAGAAACATACCTGAAATCTAGGCTTCAGAGTCTTGGAATGCGGGCTAGGTAACTCGAACACAACCGTTCCATACGACAAGACAGCCCGCACTACCGATTTAGACCTCTGACAGTCACAGCTTCCGCCTAGAACTCACTAAAAAAACCCGTACTAACCATGTCTTACAGATTTCACGTGCGTCTACTGCCACACGGACTTTCGGCAAACAAACGGTTAACAAAAACCGTACCGTACTAATCCCACTCGTTAACAAAAACCGTACCGTACTAATCCTACTGTGTGAGTACTATGCACAAGCATAGAGCTTCATCACATTGAGGAGCTACCATTTGTAGCGTACATGACTGTTGATCTAAAGACCTTTGAAGTTGATGTTTACTGGTCTGAGACAGTGTGTGAACACATATACAGACCACTATGCAAACTGAATCTGTTTATTGTGGGCTTTACAGTCAATAAAGTGGTATTACACATACACTATTTTTTATATTTAATATTTTGTCGGACAAATAAAAATGATGGACAACATTTAAAGTTCGCAAAGCACTCAAAGCTTGAAAAACGCATATTGCACAACAAAAATGCTTATATCTAATATTTACAATGTTTATGAATCAATCAGAAAAATCTTTTTCCATCATATAAGATAATTTTCTTCATGGTAGTGTAAAGATTCAGGTTGTTGCTAAAATAGAATTTAACAGTTTAAACGGTGAAGTGATTGCACCATATATCTCAACGAAACAACACACAGTTAATGCAAGAAGGGAACTGGAGAACGTGTTTAAAAAGAAAATGTTGCCTGACTTTCTTGAAGCAATCGATAAAGCAAAAATCAAGGAGTCTGGTTGGCATGAAAGGCATGTACATGAACTACAACTAAGACAGTCAAGATATCATCCTATTTTAGGTAAATTATGGCTGTTACTACCAACTGAGGTTGCAAACAAAAACAAAAAGGCTGTCAATAATATTCAAAATTAAAATTAAAATCATTGTTTTATGTAGTGCGTGCTTGTCAAACTGCACTTTGTAAAATCAAAACCTGAGCATGTGACCACTACACCAAATGTGTAAACGAACTCAACTGCAATGGAATAGATTTTCCTGTTAATTGATTATTATTGGTGTTTAACGCCGAGCAGGCGACTAAGGCCATCTCACGGCGGGATGGGTAAAAATCTGGTCAGCCAGATCTTCCTGTTAAGGTGGGTTAGTACTAAAGAAAGTTCACAGAGGCATTGAATTTGACCAGTGTGCTTTCATGAAAAATACATAATGAAGAACACAACCCTCCGTGCAAGGGCGGTAACACTGCTTTTGACAAAGACTTCTTTAAGCTTATGAACAATGCCTGTTTTGGTAAGTGAACTGTAAAAGCTGTTGATGCTTGAATTCTACTATGATTATTTTTAACTGAAGTATCCTAGTAATAGTGTGTGGTCGTGTATTTTCAGAATACACTCGTATGTCTGGTCAGTGTGTTGTTTGAAAAAAATACACTTATACTATTAGCAATCTTGATGGTCGACTAAAATGGGGGGCTCATGAGGATCGAAGCATCTTGCTAACAAGTCTCTTTATGTCCTCAAACGGAGGATGACAGAGAGGGGGGTTTCTGTCTAAGCCGGAAGCTAACCGGGCCTCCCTTAATAGCCCCGCCGTGAGATGGCCTTAGTCGCCTGCTCGGCGTTGAACACCAATAATCAATCAATCAATCAATCCCTTAATAGCATTTTTTTAAAAACAGTGGTGCATGAAACAGAACGGCCTTGCCTGCTATTAAGTAACTGAATACTGGGTGTTGTGTATACACCGAGTATACACTGAAAAGGTAATAGGTATACACCCTAGGGTATGTACTGAGAAGGTGAGGTAAAGAAAGTGATTACCAAATTAATCATGTTTTAAGATATGGACTTAAGACAATGTGAGGTGATTCTCAGGAGCCGCCTAGGTTATGTACTGTGGTAGGATTACTTAAATAGCTGACCGTCTGCCTAGCGCGTGGTGTATTTTTAAGCTGACAAGATGAAACAGCCGCTGTTAGCTTCTGGGTTCCCCAAAAAATCGTGATTGAGGAAAATAGTGTTTCTCAGAAATCGGCCCTGTTGTTATGTAGCTGGCAAGGGGTGATTTTGTGTAAACGGTTCGTGTAGCCTGGTAGGCACATAATGCGGTGCGCCAGTTTGCTGACTACGTTTGATTTGAAAATATACCGTGTGCACTAAAAAAAAAAAAAAGGACTTTATAAGGGTGATGGAGGGTAATGTCCCTCAGTGGCTAATTAATTAGGGTGAACTTAAGATAATTAATTAGGGTGGGGTTCAAATCTCATTATGTCAATCTCTCATATTAGAGGTTGTCACGTAACGGATGTGACATGTTGTTTCATTTTTTCGCCAAGTCGTTTTCTTGTTAATAAATGTAGGTCGCCGACTTCTGTAAATAGCCTTAGTTTAGGGAAGTTAATAAATGTAGTGTGAGCGTAATCGTAAAGCCCGTACAGCAAGCTTAGCGGTGAGCGATTACAGCGGTTGCACGCTTTCGTCAAGTAGCTTTAACCGAACAGTGTTCAGGGTAAAGTTAACCTGCGAGGTAGCAGAGGGATATTACAGTCAGTCAGTCAGTCGAGTTAGCTAGCGCAGCGAGAGTCTGGGTCAGGGTGCGGCCTCGTTTGGAGCCCTTGACAAGCTGTGTGAGGGTTGTATTACCCTCCCTGCAAGACCACGGCCAGTGTTCCTGGGTGTGGGTGTCCCGAGAGACTTGCGACCACGGCTGCTACTCAACAGAAGACCCCTCCGGTTCGTCTTCGTCTTGTTTGTCTCGTCCTGCCGGAGGACTCACCAGTGACAGGTAAATTCATGCCATTTTCCTCAGTTAGCTGCTGTGCTCTCGGGTGTTTGAATGTGTACATAGGTTCAGAAGTGTATGTTCGTCTAGTTTTTTAGTGACGTTTTAATCGAGTCTTTAACCATGTTTTTTAGGTTGGGTTGTAATGTGATGGGTGTCGGATTTAGTTTATGTTCGGCTGTCGCCGAGTGAGTATATTTAAAGGGCCATGTTGTAAAATGAATTAAAGTGGGTATCCTTTCAAATATATTTGTATTAAGTCCTAGATGTAATGTAATAAGATTGTCACGTGGGGTGGTTGCTGGTGATTATTTGATATCGTTGTATGTACATGTGGATATTTTGATAATGTTGGTTTTAGCAGTGGCAATGTTATTATACAAGTGGTTGTGCTAGCTTAATGTTAGTGTAATGGAATAGTGCAGACCTGGTGAATGTTGAATGTACATAGGAAGCTTTCATATCCATGATTGTATATTTAATATGGCCAAGGCGGGTATTAGGGTGAGACGAGACACAACTCACGTGGTTTGTGAGTAGGTGCGTGTCAAATAGGCCAGAATTAACTGTGTTGGCACTTTGACTGACAATGCGCCCTTTTCCAGTGCACTGGCTTCGAAGATTTCGTCCTTCGATCTCTTCATCTTCCATGACCAACGGTGACGCATCATCGGGAGTCGGAACGCCTTCGCTAGCCGGTCCTGTTGGACAAGTACGTTGGGCTACAGCAGGCTGATTCTACGTTCTGCGCGTCGGTCACAGGCGTGCGTGGGCAAGCGCGGCTACGGTGCTCTGCGGTGTAGGGGTAGTACTCTTACGTTACGAGCCACCCTGTCTAGTGTGGGACAGAGGACACTGTACAGAGACAAAGTTACCCGCCTTGTATAGCCGTTGGCCATTTTCACTTGTATAGCCATTGCCGATTTTCGTCTGTTAGTCATTTTCACACGTTAGTCATTTTCGTCTGTTAGTCATTTTTCACATGTTAGTCATTTTCACCTGTTAGTCATTTTCGTCTGTTAGTCATTTTCACTTGTTAGTCATTTTTTATATGTTAATTTTTTTTAAGTGTTAATACGTTATGAGTGCATGCGTGGATATGTGTGAGTGTGTGGGGCGTTAGTGGGTTGGGGTGGGGGTTAGAGTAAGAGTGGGTAATAAAAGATTTGTTGTTGTTTATCACTGGCGTTGTGTGATTTATTTAGAGTGGGTGGGTTTTCTCGAGTGTCAGCACTCATATTGTCCACGGCGCCCTGACTCCGTCAGGCGTGTCGTGACATATTTGGTGGCAGCGGTGGGATAAGGATTAGGGGGAGGTAATAGATTAGGGTATTGTGCTAAAGTGACCGTTTGTTCGTGTTGTGGTACGAGTAAGATTTAGCGGGCGGTTGGCGGGAGTGGGGGCGTATTGCGCCAGGGGCCACGGCCAGAGAGTGCAGTGCGCATAAACGGGGGGTGGCATGAGTGGTTGCCTCTCATTACTCAGGTACCGAGTGGTGAGGACCCTTCGGCTCTTGTCACTGTCTAGCCCTTATTCGTTGTTTGTATTCTGTGTGTTTATTTGTTTTATTTTGTCTTGGTCAGGGGTCCTGCTGGGGAGCAGTTGTCGTCGCTGCCTCCGGGACACCCACATCAGGATGCCCCCTAAACGGGAGACCAGGGCCACCCGTGCCACGTCGGGGCACGACCCTGAGTCCGAGGGTGGTGGTGCAGGGGATGAGGGTCCAGGAGAGAGAGGAGCCACTTTGGCCACTCCTTCTCGGAAGGAAACGGTGGTGAGTACCCTTACCCGTACTCTCACTGCAGCAGGACTGACACCCAGTAGGGATCAGGGAGGTAAAGAGGGGTTAGGGGTGATAGTAAACCCATATGAGCAGTATAAAGTGGTAGGAGAGGGCCTAGGACTTAGTGGGGGAGCCCTAACCCAGTTCATCCTGTCCGAAGTTAGGAGAGAGGAAGAAAAACGGGAACGTGACCTAGAGCGTAAGGCGGCAGAGAGACGGCTCCAGATGGACCGTGAGGCGGCTGAGCAGGCTAGGAGGGATGACTTAGCATTGACCGAACGTAAGCTAGCTGCCGCGGAACTAGCACGGAAAGAAGAGCTCGTCGCGGCCGAGACGCGGCTCAAATTACAGTTAGCAGCATCGGAAAAGAAGTCAGTTACGGAGTCTGGTCAGCATTACTCGCTCAAGATGCGTCCGTTAGAGGATAAGGAAGATGTGGAATCTTACCTTCAGCTCTTTGAGAGAGTAGCCGAAACCCAGAGGTGGCCGAAAGAGGTATGGGGGATCAGGTTAGCACCTCTATTGCAGGGGGAGGCCCGTGATGCATACCTTAGGCTGACAGTAGAGCAAGGGAAAGATTTTGAGGTGGTGAGGGAGACCTTACTGAGAAGATTTAGGCGTGACGCTGAATATTACAGACGCCAGTTTCGCGAAGCCAGAAAGGAAGGTCCCGAAACGTTTCCCCAGTTGTTCGTTAGGTTAAAGACCTCAGTCAAGCGTTGGTTCACTTTAGCCCATAAGAGCATAGAGGACGTAGAACAAGTGCTAGACGTGTTTTTGTCTGAGCAACTTTATGCTGTTATGAATGCAGACCTTGAAATGTTCGTTAGGGAAAAACGTCCTAGGAATGGTGAGGAGGCCGCGGAGCTAGCGCAGCTCCATATCGACACCAAACGGGCAGTCTCGCGTCCATTGGGTGGGGGGCCGATTCGTCCGCCGTTCAAGAAGGACAAAGGGTCGAATAAACCCCCTGAGGCCAAAGCAGAACATAGGGCAGATCCAGCTAGTTCAGGCAGGGGGACTGGGGAACGGCTGTGTTTCAAGTGTAAGAAACCAGGGCATGTAGCAAGGAACTGCCAGAGTAAGGTGTCAGTTAACCAAGTCACCATTGCCCCTGAGACAGTAGCCGTAATGACAGAGCCTGTGACCGTAGGGATGCGGACGATCCGGCCCTACGACCCGTGGAGTAAGGGATTAGCCAAGGGAGAGGAAGTTCGTATCATGCGTGATACCGGCGCAGACATGGGTGCGATCGCCGCCAAGTGGATAGAACCCAGGGATTTTACAGGTCGGTTCATCGACGTCAACCCCGTCGACCATACTAAGTCCGATAAGTATCCGACTGCATGGGTTGAAATCGATTCCCCATTTGTGCGAGGGACGATCGAACTTATCGTAATGGAGCGCATGGGACCGGACGTAATCCTAGGAAACTGGGTGACTTTTTCAGATGGGAAACGTAGTCCCGTATCCATCGATGCCAGTGAGTGTGCTATGGCAGCAGCGGTCCAAACTCGAGCTCAGATTCAGAGGGAAAAGGGGGGAGAGAGCGCGCTTAAAGTCGTTAAGCAGGCCGATCTCAATGTGACTCCTGCCCAACTGATAGAGTGGCAGAACCAGGACGAAACTCTAGCTCGCGCTAGGAAGTTGGCCGAAGAGGGCCGAGCAATTCCGTCAGGGAAGAGTCTGATAGAACTTTGCAGGAGGAAGGGAATTCTGTATCGGGTCTATAGCAAAGGAGGCAGCCAATCGTCCCAGTTAGTCGTCCCGAAGCCTTTGAGGGAGACTGTGATGCGTTTAGCGCATGACCCACCGATGGGGGGGCATTTGGGAGGCAAGAGAACCCGGGAACGCATTTGGGGTACTTTCTATTGGCCGGGGCTGTGTGCTCAAGTTCGCAGGTACTGTGAGTCATGCGAACAATGTCAGAAAGCAGTACCAAGAGGGAGAGTACCGCGGGTTCCTATGCAACAGCTTCCGCTAGTAGAAGAACCATTTCAGAGAGTAGCGGTAGACATTGTGGGACCTATTGCTCCAGCTTCCGACAGAGGAAACCGGTTCATTCTCGTGACCGTCGATTACGCCACTCGATACCCCGAGGCAGTACCTTTAAAGGGGATCGAAGCAGAAAGGGTCGCTGAGGCATTGTTAGAAATCTGGTCTAGGGTGGGGATTCCGAGGGAGGTACTCACCGACCAAGGGTCCCAGTTCACTTCACAAGTGATGTCTGAAGTCAACCGTTTGCTGTGCATCCAAGGCAAGTGTACTACCCCTTACCATCCGCAGGCAAATGGCCTAGTAGAACGTTTCAACGGTACCTTGGTGTCCATGTTGAAGAAGTTAGCTAGCGAGCAACCTCGATGTTGGGACAGATACATTCCCTCATTGCTGTTTGCGTACAGGGAGGTTCCTCAGGAATCGACGGGGTTCGCGCCGTTCGAGTTATTGTACGGCAAGACTGTAAGGGGGCCCATGTCAGTTCTACGGGATCTGTGGACGAAAGAGCAGATGGGAGAAGAGGTGAGAGATGCAAGCCAGTACGTGGTAGATTTACGGAATCGCATTGAAGAGACGTGCAGGTTAGCGCAACAGAATTTGAAGCTAGCTTCGAAAAAGCAGAAACAGCACTTTGACCGCAGAGCCAAACCACGCAGTTTTAATGCAGGAGACAAGGTTTTGTTGTTACTTCCAGTTAAACACAACAAGCTGGAGATGGCTTTGCAGGGACCATTCGAAGTTCTAGAGAGAGTCGGAGAGTGTGACTACAGGGTACGGGTGGGCAGTAAAAATAAACTGTACCATGCAAATCTGTTGAAAAAGTTCCAAGAACGAGTGTCAGTAGCTACAGTAGTGATAGATGAGGAGGACGAAGATGAGGGGGGAGAGGCGTTCGTGGTGGTAAAGGAAGTACCGACCATTCCTTTGGTAGCGTCTGAAAGACCCTCCGACGTCCATCTTGATCCTAACTGTCCAGAGATCCATTCTAGTATAGAAGCTCTGACTGTCCAGTTTAAGGATATTTTGACAGATTATCCGTTGAGGACGACACTAGACTAATGTGAAATCCATTTGACTGATGAAGTGCCGGTGAGAACGAAGCAATATCCTCTACCTCATTCTAAACTAGAGGTAGTGAAAACCGAAGTGGATGCTATGCTAGAGATGGGAGTAATCGAGAGAGCCAATTCCCCATACAGCTCACTGATCGTCTTGGTGAAGAAGAAAGATGGCACTGTTAGGTTTTGCGTGGATTTTAGAAAACTGAACCAAAAGGTCGTGTTCGATGCGGAGCCAATGCCTGACGTGGAGTACCTATTTTCCTTACTGTCCAAGGCTAAGTACTTGAGTAAGTTAGATCTAGCTAAAGGCTACTGGCAGGTACCCATGTTAGAGAGCGACAAACCGAAAACTGCCTTCACCACACCGGCAGGGCAATTTCAGTGGAAGGTAATGCCTTTCGGGCTAAAGACGGCAGGGGCAATCTTTTCCCGAATGATGAGGAGGTTACTAGAACCTTTGCGATTGACAAAAGTTAGCAATTTCATGGACGATGTCATGATTGCTTCCTCCACTAAAGAACGTCACTTACAATGTATGGCCCAGCTCTTTGGTAGGTTAAGAGAGGTCCAGTTGGCGGCCAGACCTACAAAGTGTTACTTGGGGTTCAAGCAGTTGGAATATCTGGGGCATACAGTGGGTAACGGTCAGATACAACCAGAGGGAGACAAGATGCAGCGGATAAAAGACGCGCCGCGACCACAAACAAAGAAACAAGTGAGATCGTTTCTCGGGTTGGCAAATTATTACCGCCGGTTCGTTCCTAGCTTTGCGGCCATAGCAGCCCCACTAACCGACCTAACCAAAGGAGGAAAGACTGGACAGATCGGTTGGAACGATGCATGTGAGACAGCATTTGAGGCGCTGAAGGCGCGACTGTGTTCAGGTCCTGTGTGCTCATTGCCAGACTTCGATCGTCTCTTCGTGTTGCAGACAGATGCGTCCGAAGGGGGTGTGGGAGCCGTATTATGTCAGGACCACGGTAGCGGGTTACAGCCTGTTGCATGCGCGAGCAAGAAACTGTCCAAAGCAGAACGTAACTACTCCACCATCGAAAAAGAGTGTCTTGCAATCGTGTGGGGAATTCACAAATTCCGTCAGTATCTGTATGGTAGGACATTCGTCGTACAGACCGACCATAGACCATTGCAGTACTTGCAACAAGCTAAATCCACAAACAGTCGACTGATGAGGTGGGCTTTGCAGTTGCAGCCATTCTCCATTAGAGTAGAAAGCATAGCCGGTAAAGTAAATGTTCCTGCTGACGTTTTGAGTAGGACAGGGTGGTAGAAACCGTAAATGTGGAAGCAGTATTGGGACAGTCATACAGGAATCAAACCCGGGTGTTTGATCTGGGAGGGGGGTATGTCACGTAACGGATGTGACATGTTGTTTCATTTTTTCGCCAAGTCGTTTTCTTGTTAATAAATGTAGGTCGCCGACTTCTGTAAATAGCCTTAGTTTAGGGAAGTTAATAAATGTAGTGTGAGCGTAATCGTAAAGCCCGTGCAGCAAGCTTAGCGGTGAGCGATTACAGCGGTTGCACGCTTTCGTCAAGTAGCTTTAACCGAACAGTGTTCAGGGTAAAGTTAACCTGCGAGGTAGCAGAGGGATATTACAGTCAGTCAGTCAGTCGAGTTAGATAGCGCAGCGAGAGTCTGGGTCAGGGTGCGGCCTCGTTTGGAGCCCTTGACAAGCTGTGTGAGGGTTGTATTACCCTCCTTGCAAGACCACGGCCAGTGTTCCTGGGTGTGGGTGTCCCGAGAGACTTGCGACCACGGCTGCTACTCAACAGAAGACCCCTCCGGTTCGTCTTCGTCTTGTTTGTCTCGTCCTGCCGGAGGACTCACCAGTGACAGGTAAATTCATGCCATTTTCCTCAGTTAGCTGCTGTGCTCTCGGGTGTTTGAATGTGTACATAGGTTCGGAAGTGTATGTTCGTCTAGTTTTTTAGTGACGTTTTAATCGAGTCTTT
Organism: Semisulcospira habei; assembly: GCA_036245525.1. NCBI lineage: Eukaryota > Metazoa > Mollusca > Gastropoda > Semisulcospiridae > Semisulcospira > Semisulcospira habei. The sequence goes on along the minus strand of BTPG01000007.1, from coordinate 10,525,048 downwards.
AACCATGTTTTTTAGGTTGGGTTGTAATGTGATGGGTGTCGGATTTAGTTGTTTATGTTCGGCTGTCGCCGAGTGAGTATATTTAAAGGGCCATGTTGTAAAATGAATTAAAGTGGGTATCCTTTCAAATATATTTGTATTAAGTCCTAGATGTAATGTAATAAGATTGTCACGTGGGGTGGTTGCTGGTGATTATTTGATATCGTTGTATGTACATGTGGATATTTTGATAATGTTGGTTTTAGCAGTGGCAATGTTATTATACAAGTGGTTGTGCTAGCTTAATGTTAGTGTAATGGAATAGTGCAGACCTGGTGAATGTTGAATGTACATAGGAAGCTTTCATATCCATGATTGTATATTTAATATGGCCAAGGCGGGTATTAGGGTGAGACGAGACACAACTCACGTGGTTTGTGAGTAGGTGCGTGTCAAATAGGCCAGAATTAACTGTGTTGGCACTTTGACTGACAATGCGCCCTTTTCCAGTGCACTGGCTTCGAAGATTTCGTCCTTCGATCTCTTCATCTTCCATGACCAACGGTGACGCATCATCGGGAGTCGGAACGCCTTCGCTAGCCGGTCCTGTTGGACAAGTACGTTGGGCTACAGCAGGCTGATTCTACGTTCTGCGCGTCGGTCACAGGCGTGCGTGGGCAAGCGCGGCTACGGTGCTCTGCGGTGTAGGGGTAGTACTCTTACGTTACGAGCCACCCTGTCTAGTGTGGGACAGAGGACACTGTACAGAGACAAAGTTACCCGCCTTGTATAGCCGTTGGCCATTTTCACTTGTATAGCCATTGCCGATTTTCGTCTGTTAGTCATTTTCACACGTTAGTCATTTTCGTCTGTTAGTCATTTTTCACATGTTAGTCATTTTCACCTGTTAGTCATTTTCGTCTGTTAGTCATTTTCACTTGTTAGTCATTTTTTTTATATGTTAATCTTTTTTAAGTGTTAATACGTTATGAGTGCATGCGTGGATATGTGTGAGTGTGTGGGGCGTTAATGGGTTGGGGTGGGGGTTAGAGTAAGAGTGGGTAATAAAAGATTTGTTGTTGTTTATCACTGGCGTTGTGTGATTTATTTAGAGTGGGTGGGTTTTCTCGAGTGTCAGCACTCATATTGTCCACGGCGCCCTGACTCCGTCAGGCGTGTCGTGACAGAGGTCACTAAACCGGTCGCGACTCTTCCCGTACCTTCCAATCTAATGTAGGTCAAACTTTACAACAATGTAGCGAAAATATGTGTCATTCTAGCTAAGCAACAAAAATCGATCGCAATTCTCAACGCAAAAGAAAACGAATCATACTAAAAGGTACGTAATTCTTATCCTAAATAACTCAACTGAACACCGGATCTTTCTATGATTAACTCACACATGCCCTAAAAAGAACAACACAACTACAAACGAAACAAAGAGGGCTAGTCATTTGCCCCCCCCCCCCCTCCCACACACACACACACACACACTCAATTACATGCCAATACGCATAAAAAGAACGTTTTATTACTTTAAAGATTTCTGAGTGGCTCGTGCGTTTTTTTTTTCTCAATAGGTCCTCCAGTGTGCTCTAGCTAGACACTTGGAAATTACCTGATCAAACGCTTGCCGCCTGCGACACTAGGCGTCAACCTTTTTTTTTTTAGGTGTTGCATACTTATAATAATAGAATAGAATTATGGTATGTTTTAATAAAGGACGTAGCAATATACCTATATTGTCATTATTTCCTGATTTATCAGAAATGATCCTCATTCTGTCGTACAACTGCTTTTTAGGCACAAAAGTCCCATGCCCGGCCGGCTTTTGGTCAGAGAACGATAACTTCGAGTCGACGATGTACGAGTGCAAACGTAAGTCGCTGAGTTGTTACAAGCGTAATCATAAATAAATATTTATTAAAGCGTTTTTGTTTGTTGGTTGCTTTTTTGGGGGCGATGTGCGGCGAGTCAATGGCTTTATATTTTAAGATTAAAGCACTGCATTTTTCGCAATGCATTCTGAGCTTCAAGTCCAAACTTGGTACAGAGATACCTGATAATAAGGCCTTTCATGCATACTAATTTGGATGAACCCTCAGAAAGGTCAAGGGTCACAGTCATGAGGTCAGCAAGTATGTGAAAATGCCAGTTTTTCATAGAATTGTAGTTTTTATCACAGTTTTGGCAAAGATTTTCAATAAAACGTGGCATAAAGGTAGCTGATGATAACACCTTTCTATGCATGCTAAGGCCAAGGGTCACTGAGGGTCGACAAATTTGTGAAAAATTAAGAAAGCTCGGATTTCACTGGTACAAAAGCCAACCATTTACTTAATATTTAGATACTTGAACACTTGCTTTTTTCAATGACCTGTTAGAAAGGTCAATGTCACACTTATGGCTCACGTGTACGACCAATCCACACAATAAGGGCGCTGCGTTTCTTGTTATCAAAGTTTGTGCTGACTTTTCAATAAAAGTGAGAATAGAGGTAGCTGATAACATTCTGTGCATGCAAATTTAGTGCCCCCCCCCCCTCCCCCGCAAATGTCAAGGGTCACGGAAGGTCGACAAATTTATGAAAAATGCATACATTTTGAGAAAACTCGGATTTTGCTGATACAAAAGCAAGCCCTTATGTTTAGACACTTTTGGAAAGGTCAAGGTCACAAAGGTCACACGTATTATGTGGCTTGGTCATACATTAGCCAAAAGTGCTGTGCCTTTCTTGTTTCTATATTATTCAGTATTCATGAAATTCGTGCCTACCGATTTATCATCAAGCGACATCATTTATTTCAGTGGAAATTATCGATCATAATATAAAACGACAACAACGACATCAACAACAACAATAATCTGGTCGTGATAGTAAAGTACTTTTTTTTTTCAAAGAACTGTAGGTCTCTGTCAGCTTTGACTATCTGTCTGTCTGTCTCTTATTGTCATTATACCACACACAGCAATATCTGTATACGTGAAGTTGTGAACACCTCCTGTAACTGCATTAGATTGTTCGTTTTATGATCTAGCTGCATTCCCGAGGATGACCATTCAGCCGGATTTATCTGGGCCAGAAATCTCTGGTAGGGCGTTTGGGTTCACATGTACCGCAACTATGCCTCCTGATCATGCTGGTGAAAAAGGGTTGGAGTTTGCGTGGACTCTCGACGGCCAAGACGCACTCATCCCATCGGTGCGAGTTTATGACCCTGATACGTTGACTCGTCTGGACGGAAGATCGCTCAAAGGACTGCTAGGGAAAAGCGTAAGGTTATGCCAAAAAATACTAAGGAAGTCACTGCAGTATTCAGATTTGTCAGGAATGCTTTAAACGATACGAAGCAGCTCCGGCACATTGGTAGTAACGACAGAAGAAAGAAATAACAGAAAGTTCTGATCAATATCCAATATACACAGAGATGTATTTCACATCGCACACTATATGATTCAATGACTTGTTTTTTTCGACCGGCCGCAGTGTCCACTAGAAACGATGATCAGCGATCGCTTTCCTTATTGGCCACGTTTTCCAGGATGAAATTAAGAGGGCATGGCCTCCAGTTGGAAATGTCTAAGTCTCGACTGCGTTTTCTTCCACTTTAGAGTACGGCTGAATCAGTTCCATGTCAAACTAAATGCATTGCTGTGGTCAACGGTGGATCGGAGGTGAAAATCGGATCGGATGTTTGTCGTAAACGGCTCAAAACATCAATGATGTGACACACTTTGCGATCAGACCACAAAAACCTACTAGCAATTACGCTGGTATCTAATCAAACAAACATGACTGCAAAAGAAAAGTAAAACATTTTGAAACTATCACAGATTGAGATTGCTGTGGTTAGGCATTGAACTGATGCGACAACCGATGTCACGTGACTAGATCGTATTTGATTGTACATTTCTACCTGTATCCATTTCATTTGTTTGCATTATGCACCTTGGCACGAATGGGTAGTGTGCAATTGCCTTCTGTGCATTTAACCCCCCCTCCCCCTTTACAGGGCGAGGTATACCAAACCAGCTTTGCTACCCGTGCAGATGTCGATAAATGTAAAACTACCAGTAGAGACAGTATAAGCACGTGAAGCGTACAGTCACACGCTAGACTTCCTGAAGTTATTTTTGAATATATTGCAGCTCGGATGCAAGGTACGGTCGTTCTTCAAAAACAACTCTAATGTGACCAGCCCATGGCTTGAGAGCAGGAAATCCTACTGGGTTGGAATCAAGGTCAGGTTTAGTTTGGTGAAAAACGTGTCTGATTACCCTGCGCTTTCGATCATATGCAGGCTGAATAGTGTTTGCGTGTGTGTGTGTGTGTGTATGTGTATTCTCCTTTAATGGCTGCCATCCATAGACATAAATAATATTACAGACAAGAATAGCACTAAATAAACTGCTTTTGCAATTTAGTACCATGTACTTTGAAGCAAGGGCAGTTTCCGGTCCGTGCCGAGTGTGGAAAGACGAGAACAGTCGAGATATAACAGTTATAACTGTCATTTTGTGATTGTATTTTAGCCGGATTCCTTGGCTTTGACCATTAGCGAGGCTGACTTACATAAAACTGTCAAACTAATCTCAACCCTGCCCGTACTGTGTGAAAAGGAAGATGGCAACGATTGCTGTATAGAAATCAAGCTTCGGGTTTCTGCAGCAGGTAAGTACTGTCAACATTATCTTTTCTGTTACTGTTCCGTTTGCTGTCAATCACTGGACAGTTTGGGCGGCCAGTGTGCAGCAAGTACATTTGTACTTGCTACACATTGGTCACCCAGATTGATCATTCAGTTGGTAGAGAGAATATGCAGCTCCCAGATGGCTTGCCGAATATACTTATTCCTGTCCCAAGCTGCTACATCTAGGAAATGTTGAGTGCTTGGTTTTCTAATGATTGCAAGCTAGAATAAACACATTGACAGGCACGCATTGGTCTTCACATCTTCATACTCAATCTCTGTCACATGCTAGCGCATTTCTGAATTTATGCGCTTACGCACGCATAAAAGCGGACTAGGTATGAGTTTTATTTAAAGTAAATAAATATTTTTTTTCATCGTGACTAAACATTCTTGGCGACAGTATTCGTATAGTGCACAGTGTTATTTGTGTCAACTAGTTAGTTAGTTATTAGGGTTTAACGCCGAGCAGGCGACTAATGCCATCTCATGGTCATCTGTACTTCTGTAATGTCATCTCAGATAAAGACGTCTATACACAAAATAAATGTTCTTGGAGCATCTGCTCGGATGCCTGGAGAAGCATCACCAACACGGCGTCGGTGGATATTCCTCTAGTTGCCAGTCAGGATATACGAACACTTCCAAATCCTGCAGACCTTCTTCTGGCGTTTGACAGCCCTGTCGCCCATGAAACAGATCCTGAAGACTACAGAACAGTGTTCAACAATCACAAAATACGTTCTGTTCAGGTAACTACATATATATGCACATGACAGATTTTAGAGTAAAATGCTAAAATGAATAAAACTGTTTTCATTTTCTTTTATTGTGAAAAGGTATTTTGTTCTAGTTTCTACAGCAAATCCATTTAATTAACAAATTTTAGTCACGTTTAAAAGCTGATCTGTGTCACTGTTTGTGTGTGTGTGTGTGTGTGTGTGTGTGTGTGTGTGTGTGTGTGTGTGTGTGTGTGTGTCTGTTCATTGTAGGTTGATGTAAGAGACGTGGATTCGGAAACATGCACACTCGTATCAGATCCTCACATAACGCCAGTTGACCAACGGACGTAAGTGATTTATGTCTGAAGTCTCAGCAAAGGCGCAGCCACATTACTTTTATTTTTGAAGAGTGACGATCGAATTTAATAATAATAATAATAATAATAATAATAATAATAATAATAATAATAATAATAATAATAATAATAATGAGTACTTATATAGCGCCTAACCTCGGATTAGAACTCTAGACGCATAAAAGCTAATTGTACAAAAATAACTAATTACAAAACGCAATTTACAAAAAGTATTTTTAAAAAAACAACAACAACCAACGCACTCTACAAACAATCTATTAAGTCACCATTTAAACATACATATCATTTATTCAAGAGAGGTGCTACGCTTATGGACTCATACTCGCGCTCACGCACGCGTGCACACTACTACTACTACTACTACTACTACTACTACTACTACTACTATTATTACTACTACTGCTGCTGCTGCTGCTGCCGCCGCCACCGCCACCACCTACTTACTACTAGGTAGAGATGATTTCAACATAGTAGGTCTGTGACAAAAGTCATTCGTAGCAGACGGAACGCCTCTCTCGACTCCACGTGTCTCAGTTCGCGTGGGAGGTCATCCCAAATAACTGGGCTCAGTTACCTAAACGATCGATCACCGAACGACTTTGTTCTGACGAGAGGGAAACGTAGGCCTCGAGAGTGTGCAGCCGAGTGCAAATTCTGTCTTGAGGGCGAAAACAGCTAGAGAAGAGAGGCAAGGTAGTGTGGCCAGGAACGGGTAATACAATTGTGAGTCAAGTATGATATTTTATACTGAATCCTATCTGTTACAGATAACCAGTGAAGAATAGACAGATGGGATGTGATATGATCCGATCTAGGGACTTTAAGAATCAACCTGTAGCTGAGTTTTGAATTTTCTGGAATTTGCCAATCAGACACTGGGAAGAGCCAGCCAGAAGAGCAATGCAATAGTCTAATAGCAAAAGTTTAGACAAAACAAAAGCACAGACAAGTACTTTAGTTGCGTCAGGTGTCAGATAGTGGCGGACTGAAGCAATACTTCGCAGTTCAGTATAGGCAGATCTGCAAACGTTCACATGAATCAAATTTTACTGTCAAATGTGACAACCAAATTTTTTACATGGGGGGAGAAGGGGACAGTGGCACTACAGATTTGTAATGACTGGGGGAGTGTCAGCGTCTTTGTCAACCTCGGGGAAACAATGATCATGGCCTTTGTGTTTTCGTCATACAACTGTAATTTGTTTGAAGTAATCCACATTTTAGTCTCCGAGACACACTCCTGAAAGCTGTCGATTGCGCCCTTAATCTGATTAGGTGAACATGAGTCATGGATCTGCAAAGGCATGATGTGATATGGAAAACGGTAAAAGACACTGGCCAGAGGCTGAACATACAGGGTAAAGAGGACTGGTCCAAGAACTGAACCATGTGGGACGCCAAAGTGCAGAGTGAATGGGTTGGAAAGCTTATCATTAACTACTATGCACTAAGTTCTGTCAGATATGATCTAAACCACGATAAAGCAGTTTCATGAATGCCATACACAGAATAGAGACGTTGTAGCAAAATGTCACGGACAGTCGTATCAAAGGCAGCAGATAGGTCTAACAGTGCAAGAACATATACTTTACCATCATCAAGAGCCTCCAGGAGATCATTCAGAATGTTTTTCAAGGGCAGTGTCAGTGGAATGACCTATACGGTAAGCAGACTGATTGCGACTAAGATGATGATTCAGGTTCAGATGGTCGAGAAGTTGCGACAAAACAACCTTCTCAACGATCTTAGAGAAAAAAAGAGGTTTGAGACGGGGCGGTAATTCTGTAGATTGTTAGGGTCTAGCAAGGGCTTTTTTAAAAGCAAAGGTTTATCAATGGGGGACTTGAAATCCGACGGAAAACACCAGACCCCAGGGACTCATTGACAACTTTAGTCATGACTGGAAGCAAGGCATCAGTACACTTGCACAGCAGTGTAGTAGGAAGTGGGTCGAAACCAGAAGTCTATTGTGCAGTTCTCTTCGGTACAGTATAAAGTTCATGTTCACTGACAGGTCTGAAGGACGAAAGACACTGACCAGAAAAAGGAACGTCATACTGAAATGGAGACTGAAACAAGTCCATCAAGACTATCACGAATTTTTTGAACTTTTTCATTGAAGAAATTAGAGTACTGATCAGGCAGCTCTACTGGCGAGAAAATGGTCGGGAATAGGGATGGCTGTGTTCTAGCAGTTAGTTTGTTGGTCACATTATAGAGCTGTTTGCTGGTCGTGCACGCTGCAATCTTGGCATTAAAGAAAGCTGTCTTTGCCGCGAGTACCAGACGAGTCACATGTTTCTTAGCAGCGCTGAAAATCTGCTTGTGCACGGTAAGTCCAGTGGACAGCTACAGTCTCTAGGCCTGTCGTCGCTCTCTATTTGCAGCGAGAAGATCTGGCGCACGGTTATAAACGAGTATCAGAGCATACGTCTTTGAAATTTCGTTCCGGAACCGGATAGGAAAGAAATCGATCTATTTTCTACAGTTCCGTGTATGTGTTGTATTGATGAGCATAGACACACAAAGTAATAACTAATGCTCGTCTTTACTCGAAAATACCGGATGGTTATCGACGTACAACAATTTATACAAGATGGGATGAAACATAACCCATTAAGTCTCTTTTATTTGAGAGCTGTCCTCGCTGTCAGGGCCCCCACCGGGTCTGCCCTAGGGGACCTTGGTGGGGTTGTCTACGTTTTAGTTCCTAGGGTCACCTTGCCTAACCCCTGCAAGGTGGGTTCTACTCTTTTGGGGGTTTGTATTTCTGTCTTTCTGGTCCATTCATCTGTATTTTTCTTTTGAAATTCTCCCTCCTGTCTGCGCTTCTTGCAGTTTTTTTCTTCATTTAGCGCAGGCACGTCCTGAGAAGGCCTTTGTCGCTTGTGGGACGTAAAGCAATCTATACTCACTCGCTGTCAGGGTCTCTACCTTTTGTCTTTGATATGATTCTGATGTTTAAATATCTCCTTGAAAAATTGTCGCAGATTAACCAATGCGCCACGGTGAATTCTAAAAGGGGCGCAGTGCATAAGCGTCACTGGTTTGTCAAACGTCATTTGTCATGACGTATTTTATTGAGTTTACATAATTTTATATTTAACGTGACATGAGTTTCGCTTTTGCTTCAAGCCTTGAAAAAATGGTGACAAAACTAGAATTTCACAGTACATTTTTAAGTTTTGCTATATTTTGCGTAAAAGCAGGCTCACTTTACCTAGCTACACGATATTTTAATTACACCTGCACGCTCTTCTGAAAGCGCGTTGATGTGTGTGTGCGCGTGCATGCGTGTGCGTGCTTGCGTGCGCGCTCCAAATATCTCCAAGAGGCATAGGCCTCTTGGAGGTGCACGCATGTGTCTGTGTGTATGTGTGTGTGTAGGTGTGTGTGTGTGAGTGACAATGACAATGATTCTTTATTTTACAATGGTGAAAGTTTTGGTGAAACCATTTTTCGAACTTGCGGTGCTAATCTACTTTACATATAATGCACACATCACAAATACTATCTTTAAATTGGGAAAAGCAAAATATAAAAAGAAAAGAAATTGAAATATAAAGTTTATAAAAAGAAATCATTGAAGACGTGGAGCATAGAAAATCTCACACATACACACAGTTGTAAAGGTGTACATATCCATACATACATTCAAAGACACAAACACAAACACACACACACACGCACACGCACACACACACACACACACACACACACACACACACACACACACACAATACGTGCAGCATTAGGATCTTGTATTAACTGAAGATATAACAAAATTGAAGAGTTAGAACGGGGGAAAATCGTACACTGCAAGTGTAGGTTGCTGTGAAAATCTTACGATGATGAGGTGAGGTACTTGAAGAGACCGTTTTTTAACAGACGAAAGCGTTCTTGATATTATAACATTTTTGGGCAATGTGTTCCACATGCTAGCACCCGAGAACACTAAACTTGTCTTATAGAGGTAAATTCTAGGTCGTGGCACAGTAATGGACTGCCTTGATTTGGAGTATGTTGATGCCGGGAGGGAAAACATTTTTATAATATAATCGGGGAGTCTGTTTTTCAATACTTTGAACATCGTTATTCCCTTTTTGTATAATAAATTGTTTTTCAAGGGGAAACTTTCTAAGGGTTTCAGTTTATTATCCGTTGTTGGGTTAGCGTCTGAAAGGATAAGCTTCGCGGCTCTACGATGAAGAGAGTTCAGCCTCTTTAACTGGACCTCGCTTGCGCCATCCCACATCGTAGAAGCATAATCTATAAGTGACTTGATGTGGGCGTTGAAGAACAGTTTTCGTGTTTCTACATTAGCTATATGTTTTAACTTGGATAAAATAAACATTTTCTTTGATATTGTCTTACATATATTACTAAGATGGCATTGCCATTTAAACTGGTTAACTACAGCAACGCCGAGAAGACGATGTTCCGTTACCTGGCTGATAGATTTGCCTTGAAGGGACAATCTGAGAGAGAGAGAGAGAGAGAGCCGAGCTGGTGCTTTTGGCGGGCACTTACAACCATACATTCAGTCTTTGCAGGGTTTAAGATCATGGAATTTTTACTACGCCAGCTGTTAATGTCCTGTAATGTGTTTTGTAGGCGCGTGTCAATTACTGACAAATCCTTATCGGGAGTGTGTATCGCAGCATCATCAGCGAACATATCGCATGCAACACTATCATCACTAATTGTGAGTGGAAGAACGTTAATGAACAAACAGAATAAAAGAGGGCCTACAATAGAGCCCTGGGGCACTCCATGCTTGACTTTGCAGTGACTAGAGTATGTACCATTAAGGAGAACTTTTTGTCTTCTGTTTTCTAGGTAGGATTTGAAAAACACGGCTGCGCTTTTAGTATATGACCCATTGCCAAAAGGTGCTACTAGGTAGTGGCAGCCAAAATTTCATTATAACTTGAGACCTTCCTTACATTGTTTTATTAATAGAGCATTAAGAAACAAACAAACAGCAAAAAAGATTTTGTAAATATGTTGATTAGTTCCTGAGATACGACATTTTAAACTTTTAGGCTTTCGTCCGTGGCCCGCCAACCTAATGAAAAGCCATTTTCAGACAAGGGATACAGAGACACTTAAGAAGATACAGGCTTCATCTTTTTATTTCACAATCTGTATTATCAGGAAAGTATCAGAAACAAATATGAAAACCATAATGCAGTACAATGATGTGCAACGAGTTGCTAAAAATGGAAAAAAATAAATCGGAGCCGAGTTGACATTGCACAGAAGTCCAACTTTGTGACCATATTGTGAACAATCTTTCGCTTAAAATAACCTTTTGTGAGATGATTTTAACAAATATATATACAAAAAGTAAGCCTATTTTTTTCAGACTGTAATATACATAAACCGTTCTGATAGAATGTGCCAAAGTCCAGAAAATGCTCAAAATGACATGCCGCGGACATGAGCAACGACGCGCAACACAAAAATTAGCATAACTTCTGAACGCCTTGATGGATTTTCATGCGGTTTGGACACAAGTCAGAATATATATTCTGCTGCAATATTAGAGAAAATCACTTTCATACATCATGTCATTCATGTTGAACATGCTACAAATAAAATAAAAGTATCATCGACAACATGTTGAAAGCACAAATATGACTGAAAAACTTTAACCAGTATGCAGATTTTGAGGCCATTTAGCACAGAGGAAAAAAAGGATATTCAGTTATGATTATGAACAGAAAAAAAGATGTAAAGAGACACCTGGAAATAATGTACGTCATAATTATATTGATGAATATATATGTCTAAAATAGCAGCTCGGCTTGATCTGAACCTTGCGAGACAGTCTGCACAGTCAAAGGACAGATGTAAGGACCAATGAAACCAGCTCACTGCTTGAGCAATGCAATCAGCACTGAACAAAAATGCACACTACAGCAGAGTGTTTTTGAAATGTTGGTAATGGTCTCCGATGTTTGCGGCAAAAGTAGTTGCATCATCGACACTTTCTTGAAGCTTCATCACTTTGTTTGCCGTATGGTTTAGTTTCTGGAAAGTGTCCCTTTCGTATACTGTCTCAAGCGAGCTGTGATGCTGTCGTGGTTGATCTGGAGTCCCTCTAATCTCACTTTAACAAGACTCAGCTGATGTGTCCTTTTGGTTAAAACTTGCTGCAAAGTCCTCATTTCAGCCTGAAACTTGATATTAAGTGTTTGATTTTCCTGCTCCACTTCTTTAATGCGATGCCGCATACTGGTCAGCTCCTTCCCCAACTGCTGAATGGTCAGTGTCATGCCTTTTCTTTCAGAATCCAATGTCGTGGTGGTGTTACCTAGTTCTGCTGGATTAAACGCTGCCACAATGCTAGAATCCAGTGTTTCCGCCCAAAACGAATCTACATTCCCCTTTTTCAGCGAATGAGTCGATTCTTAAAGTTGCACACTTTTACAACCCTCCTCCTCATTGCTGCAGCGGTCACAGTCTGCTGGGTCAATCTGAACCACCACCTACACATCATTTCGAATTTAGAGCCTTCGCATTTTCTAAATGACTCCAGGTCAAGAAGTAAGCCTTTTGTTGGCGACTGTAGTGATGCCAGGTGGCAATCGCCTGTCAAAAGTTGCTGTCTGGTGATGCCAAGTTGGTGTAGGTGTGGTCCTACACGTCGTGTCATGACGCTTCTTCATAAAATCCTCTTGCAGTTGTATAGTGTTCTGCTTTTCCCAGTTTAGCTTTGTCTCAGGCACCAAACATCTCAGACGACTCTCTGTCAAGTCCGGAAAAAGGTTCCAAAAAAATGCTGGTGCGTCATCAAAAGTCTTGTCACACTCTTCATTCAGAAGATAAACTTGAAGAAGTGAGTTATCCAGTGCACTGAAGGTGGGCAGGTCAGGGCGCCTCCCCCTCCCTTTGGCTAGGAAGACTTTCTTGAGTACAGTGTACGCCTCATCACCACCTAAAACAAAGGAGGTTGTTTAGTTAAATATAATGTTAATCAGTTTAAAAATACTGGAGGTTGTTTTGTTAAATATAATGTTAATCAGTTAAATAATACTGGCGGTTCACTATCAACATCATGATGACTGAGTATGGCTCTTTACACAAACAGTACTATTGTCATTGTTTACCTTAAACATCTTTTGAGGAGGAAGATTTAATCAGGCCTAGAGTAAAGAAAAATAAAAAGCAGGGTATTTTGATCATGCTGAGTGTGACTAATTATTTATCTCAACAAAAAAAAACGAAGAGAAATGATGAAATACTGGCCGCTCTGAGACCTATTTTGTCAATGTCGCATAGTCGCTCATCAAATTATCTGCCCCTGGCTGTTATCACTCGCTTCGATGCCCGACAGTTAAACTTGAATATAACCATAACAGATGAGCATCGACGTTTGAAATTAAATAGGAAAGTGATAAATGCATTTACAAATACATTACTAAGCAGCTAATAAAGCTAACTGACTTCTGTAGTAAAGTATTTTCCTATATTCAATGGCACTTTCCATCCAAAGAAAGATGCGATGATCAATGAGGCTGAACGCAGTGATAGAAGGATGTGTATGCAAGAATTCCGAAGAATAATAAACGAAATAGTTTCTAAACCATACAAATGACAATATAGCATAAATCTGCAAAGCGATTAAGCTTTTACTTACGTAGTTTTCTTGCAATTTCCTCGAAAGTGGAAGTACCGGTTCGTCTTCAGTCGTCGCCATTTTGAATTGCGGTCAGAAGAAGTCGCGCGCAACGTGAGTGGGAAATTCCTCAAGCAGATTTTCCACCACATTTGCATAATTTAGCCTCTAACACCATTCGATAGATTTGACGTTCCTCCACAAAATGGTACCCAGATGTGTGTTTTTATACGTTCTGTTTTGCTAAAAAAACGAAAATTTGTTCTTATTTTTGTGGAAAAACTACAATATTTCATGTGTGTATACAAAAATCACCAAACACCTTATACCAGTTTGAAGCTGACATCATGACCCACATTTTGATACTAAATATAGCTGTGTAGCGTGTGTGTGGTAAATCTGCTGGCTTGTTGAATGGAGGGATCGTGTAGGCGCTTACGCGAAGCAAACGCCGGGAAGTCAGCTTGCGGCTCGCGCAAGCCGAAACACATGCTTTAAAGTTTATTTTTTCAGTTTTTTCACACAAACAAAACATATATCATATTATCATCATTGGAAAGAGGAAAGGACGTATATTATTTTGACATAAGAATGAAAACAATCGGTGCAGTAGATGCATGATAAATTTGAGTTGAAGTTGGCACAAAATGCAGCGATTTTATGCTTGATGGTAGCCTACTGGCGAGGCTGCCACTACCTAGTGCTACTCAAGAGGCAACAAGAGTGCTTGAAAATGAAAAGTGATAGATTTACTTGAAAATTCTGTGTTGGACAGTTTGTAGCATTTGCAAATAGTATGTGAAAGTGGAAGATAGTCTGTTCCTTAGTTTCAGAGAAATCTAATTCAGAAATTTTTATATGAGAGTATGTCGGAGGTCAGGTATTACAACACAATTGTGTAAGTTTTTTTTTTTTTTTAAATTATTGATCTGAGTTGGAAAATGTTTACTGCAACAGTTAAAGGATTAGTAAATGTAAATTTCTGTTGCAAAACTACATCCTTCGGGTTTTCAGAGTGTCAATGAAAGAGATGAATTGTTGTAATACCTGACATCCGACACGGGTGCTTCTTTCTGTTTGTTGTAAATGTGAATTGCAGCCACATTCTCATTCAAACCAAAGTCTTAGGCATGGGAAAAGAATTAAGAGAGACAACAGCAATATTGCCTATGATCATTTTATTTAAAGTGCAGGAAGATCAATGCAAATTCAGGAAAACAGATATTATGTCGAACATTATAATTACAACAAACTGAACGGAGGTTTAACATTTATCCATCCAAAACCACAAGTCTGCCCCCAAGTCACTTTTCTTCCCCTACAAACACTGCCTACACATTTCCGCATTTGCTTGAACTGCTGATCAATCCTTAATACTGCTAATTTACATATCGTTCTTCTCTATTTTTCACTTATTTGAACTGCTCATCTTTTGTCTTTGGCTTCTGTCGGTTCTTCTGTGCTCGCTCTCTGTCAGCCTCTCTCATTTGCAGCAGAACAACTTAGTCTTGTGCTTTTCTTTTCCTTTATGTTGCACATCCTTCAGCATTTGTTGACTTGGGTTTCTTCCCTTTTGACGTTTCCGTTCCGATGTGCACAACCCAGTCTACGTTGTATTCTGGTCATCTGAAATTTAAGCAATAATTTTATCTAATGAAAGAAATAACTGGTGCATTCAAAATCCATTAATTATCCATGAAGCACATTGCTATACAAACAATTTCCATAAATCATTGTTTAAATAGTTTTATTTCACCCCTGTGGTTGCTGGGTTTCGATACAGAAATCCGACAAGTAAGGGCGGGGATTTAGAATTTTTGATTTCTACCTGAATACATTTTACATCACCAGTTTCTAGGTCTTGTCGCCTGCGGGTTATGTGTAGAACGGATTGATGGACGCTACACCTGTCTCACCCTGTACTGACGGGTCTCTCCGGATAATAGAATAATTCGGGATGGCGATGACTTCATCACTGATGTGGGCGGCCAAACGAGTCTCAGTTAAACCAAATAGATGGAAATAGTTGGGGGCATTAACATAAACACAGACATCCTGAACTTTGTTTGCCAGGTGGTAGACATTTAGGTGACCGATACGAAATTTTGGGCCTTTTTTCGAGGGTCTGTCCATAGTTGTATAAATCATGTTCAGATAATAAGGTAAAGAACCAGGGGACAAAACTAAGGTACAGGATACAAGTAGTAGGTTACGCAGTTAAACCAGGAAAGAAATTACATGTACAAATAAAATATCAGATGAAACAAATAAAGACTAAGTTGACTTTAGTCTCAGTACGTCAGCTGAACGGCGGTTCACGCCAGAAACCGTGTATTACAGCACACGCAAAGAACACAAAAACAAAAACTTGCAGTAAAGAGTAAGAAACGACAAGTGTACGATCTGAGAAAAGCCCGCTATAAAGAAAGCGTTTATGCCAGAGTTCGTGTGTAACGAAGTCCATATGTTATAGCAACACACTCGCTTTTCAGTGAAAATGTAAGACAGACGATAATCGCAGTCACCTGAGACCTTAAGTAAGGTTACTAGTCAAAAGAATTCACGCAATGATCGTGCACTGTGAGTCGTGTGTTCCGATTGTCCGACAAAGCGGATTCCGGTCATTAATAACAAATTACACGTATAGTTTACCGTTTGTTCACCGTACTAGAACACTGTTTCACAGAGCAGTAGTGCACTAATGATAAGATGTGATCATCGTTCATGTGTCTCTGTCATCAGATGTGGTCATCGTTCATGTGTCTCTGTCACAAAAAAGCGGTTAATCCTAAGTGACAACCATCAGCAGCTAGCCTGAGTAAGTCGTCGCCGAGTTTATGTAATTTCACAAGCGAGGTTGATGACACCTTCACGCAAACTCATACCATCACACACACACGCGCACACACATGCACACACACGACCCACGGGTTAGTATACGCATACCCTTTTTACTTCCAGCGCTAAGTCAGTAGGAGGGACTGATTGACCCTGAAAGCAGAAAGGCAATTCCCGACCAGTTGTGCGCCCTGCAGGGCGAAAACTGATCAGACAAAACCTTAGAGCAGTAAACGTCCATCCATCGCTCTTCGTGTGTACACAGTGCAGGGATGACATTCTAAAGTCTGTGCAGCTTGGCCCTGGAAGTAAAAGAGGTAGCGGGATGTCCTTCAGACAAACGGCCTAAGAAACTGCGCCAGCAACTGGAGCAGGTGTTGGGGATCCAGGGCCGTCTTGGTCTCCGCTCCCTGACTCTGGAACCAGGCGTTGGTGGGAGGGGCGGCCACTGGAGTTCCTGCTGGCACTAGTAGCGGGAAATCTGAAGAGAGGAGCTGGGGACCCTGGTGTACTTGGAGATTTTGTCGCCCCAACACGTTGCTCGATGGCGGTTGGCTAAGCTGGCTGGTCGACTTTTGGCGTGTGGTTGGCGGGGACTGCAGACGGCCCGGGACGGCAGACACTAAAGGCTGCGATCCGCCAAGGGCTGATGACGAGAGAGAGAGAGAGAGAGAGAGAGAGAGAGAGAGAGAGAGAGAGAGAGAGAGAGAGAGAGAGAGAGAGAGAGAGAGAGAGAGAGAGAGAGAGAGAGAGAGAGAGAGAGAGAGAATGAATGAATGAATGAATGAATGAATGAATGATACTTTATTTCTCAAGGATGGAAACAATAGGCGCACAGGCTTCTTTTCATGTTTGTCCTTGCTAAACTACAACATTAAAATCAACATTAAAACAATATGTTAACAGCACAAAACAAGCGGCTACACCCACAGGTCACTTGTGTTACATTCCGATACAAGTTACAAAGTTGCTGAAGATTACACACACACACACACACACAGCAAAATGACAGGGTCTTGGGGGGGGGGGGGTGCGATGTAAAGTGTGTTTATAGAAAGCGACTGCACACTTATGATACAGCTACTCATGTGTAGGAATTTAGTGAGCAGCATAAACACCACGATAAAGAGAGATATTATGTAAAAGCTAACAAGTGCAAAACGGAGGACCACAGGAAATCATTGACATGACTCTTTTAGACATATTATCTACGTTTCTTTCAAGTTTGCTCAGAGATGTATTTAAAAGCTTTCGTCCTAAACAATGGAAGATGTCTCGTTTGCTGTATATGTGGCGGAAGTGAGTTCCATAAATAGGCACCCGCGTAAGAAAGGCTGGATTTAAACAAGTCAATTCGAGGCCGTTCAATGACGAGACTGTTCCTCAAAGTGCTGTAAACCCTTTCGCTCTCAGTGAAAAGCTTAGCCAGGTAGAGGGGGGCTTTCCCGTTCAGTGCTTTGTGCATAAGTACGCACTTATTAAACGTAAGGTGTTGATGTAAAGGAAGGAGCCCTGTTGCCTGAAGCTTTTCCTCCAAAGTTAGAGAGGGGATTGGGAGGATCAGTTTAACCGCGCGATTGTATAGAGAATTAATCCGCTTAAGGTTAGCCTTACTACAGCCGTCCCAAATAGTAGATGCGTAGTCAATGTGAGGTTTAATGTAGGAGTTGAAAAATAGCTTTCGTGTCTTAGTATCAATGATAGATTTTAATCTTGACAGTAAAAATAGCTTCTTTTATAATGTTTTCCCTAGTTGTGTTAGATGGGGCAACCAGCACAGTTGGTCATCAACAATTACCCCGAGGAGGCGATATTCCTTGACTTGCTCAATGGGAACTGAATCAAAAGAGAGGTTAAGTGAATGGGGGCGGAGCTGATGCTTTTGGCGTGTTGTGATTAGCATGCTTTTCGTTTTGGATGGATTTACAAGCATTTGATTATTTTTGCACCACATTGAGACCTCCTGAAGACTAAGCTGAAGATTGCTTGATATTTCAGGTACAGTGTTCCCTCCAGCGTGAAGAGTTGAATCATCGGCAAACATGTCACATTCGGTATTTGGATTGGAAATATGAAGTGGAAGATCATTTATAAACAAACAGAAAAGTAACGGTCCTAGTATGGATCCCTGGGGCATGCCATACTCAACACGCTTTTCAGAAGAGAAGGTAGCATTGATGTACACAGTTTGAATTCTCCCTATGATATATGAACGAAAGAATGAGAGAATCCCTGGGCTGTTGTTGTTAAAGTAGCAGTCTAGTTTCTCTAGTAAAATTTCGTGGTTTATAAGGTCGAACGCTTTTTTTAGGTCTAGAAAGACAGCACCAGACATTTTGTTTCTGTTGATGTTGAGCAGCCAAGTGTCAATCATATAAACCAAGGCAGTGTGACACGAGTGTTTAGGGAGAAAACCAGATTGATATTTATTCAGGAGAGACTTTTCTTCCAGTAATTCGAGAAGATGTTTGTGTACATGCTTCTCAATAGGCTTCAATAGAATAGATAATATGGATATAGGCCGAAAATTAGTTGGATCAGATGTGTCTTTTGTTTTAGGTATAGGTACCACTTTAGATTTTTTGAAAGCCGCCGGAAAAATATTATTTTGAATACATAGATTGTAAATATAGGTTAAGCTTTCCACAATGTATGGAAGAGAAAGTTCGAGGATAAAACCATTGATACCATCAATGCTAGCTGACTTTTTGTTCTTGAGACTAGAGATAAGTCTGCCCACTTCATGTACAGCGATGCAAGGGATATTAAAAGCATCGCCCGCGGACAGTCTTTGCTTACAAAAGTCAGTAAGCTTCTGCGATGCGACATGTTCCACCTGATCCAAACCTTCAGCATGTAGTAAAGATTTCGGGGCTAAAATGAAGTAGTCGTTAAATGCATTGGCTGTAAGGTTGGCAGTCGAATTTGCAGAACGATTTTTACTATTGTTAGTTAATAAGTTTAAAACTTTCCATATTGAAGACGGATTCCCGCCGCGTATGGTTTTCTCTACCAGTGCTTTTTTGTGCCTCCCGAATAAGGTATTTGACTCTGTTACGTAACCTTTTAAACTCAATAAAATCTTTGTCCCGCTTGGCTCGATTTCTGGCTTCCATGGTTTGTTTAATCTCCTCCGTAATCCAGGTGGGGGGCTCACGGCACCAGACTCGTTTCCTTTTTAAATGGACATGCTTATTTAGCACTCCGAGGAACAGCTCAAACCACAATGAGAGCATGCAGCACTATATCAATGTCATCGTGATTGTAAACTTCATGGAACGGCAAAAAAATGAGGTCATGAAGGAAACTATCTCTATCTAGTTTTCTAAAACATCTATAAGTAATGTATAAATGTTGGGTTCGGCTCTGTTTAGGAGCATAACATGACCATGTACAGGTGATGGGAAAGTGGTCACTGACAGCTAGTGAAGGGACATCAGTTTCAATGATAGCTTGAGGGTTGTTGGTATAGATGTGGTCAATTAACGTACACGAAGAGTGGGTTACTCTGGTTGCAGTGGTAATCATCTGTTTTAGTCCAAACAGCATTGTTGTATATTGCCACATCGAATGGGGTTTTGAGATGTCAATGTTAAAATCACCAAGAATGAGTATATCCCAGCCTGTGTCATTCACTTTATCCATCACCTGTACAAGGTCGTCATACCACTCGGCAGTGGATGCTGGATTCCTATACACAAAGCCAACTAGTAGTGGCGACGTGTTTGGAAGCTTGACATCTAACCACACACATTCCACCTCCTTTGTCTCAAGATCAAGACGTCTGCGTACCCTGTGCTGAACAGTGCTATGCACATAAACAGCTAGCCCAGTATGACCAGGAGAAGTTGCATCACGTCGAATAAGAGAAAAATTCGGAATACTGACACATGCGTCAGCGATTCGAGAGTCCAGACGAGATTCTGTGAGACCAAAGAGGTGGAAATGTGACGGCTGGTTCAGAAACAGGGAGACATCATGTACTTTCGGATATAAATGATACACATTTAAATGTCCGACTTTCAGACCTTGAGTGGCTGAGCCAGTGGATCCACTCGCCATACTGTTCGTTGTATATAGACACTAGTGTACACACGACGACAAAAGACCTTTTTATAAAGTCAATAGTCAATTGTTATCCTTTCTCTTATACGTCTGTACGACTGATCTTTGTATAGAAGAAGAAAAACAATTTAGATAACTAAGAGTTCACGAAAACTTTCACTATACAGTCACGCTCCGGCCTCAAATGAGTACATTCAAGTTATAACCGGCGCTATTCAGTCCACACATGACTTAAAACCAAAATTTACTAGTTTCACATTCCAAAGTGCAGATTCACCGTCAGACACAGTGGATATGACAATGAAACAAATCCGTGTGTCCCTTTTCACGCAGCTTCTCAAAATAGCCGCTTAATATCACACTTAGTCTAGAAACATTTCTGGCTCAGTCAGAAAGCTGCTCATTTGCAAATACATAGTCATATCACAGACGACGTCTGCGTCAGAAGCAAAATGAGATTAACGTAGCCAAAATGCTCGGCACGGTAATTTCAGTCCAAATATCTGTCTATCGCAACAAAATCAGCATCAATCGGCTAAATATGGCAGTAGAATCCAAATAGATAACAACAAGCCTCACACTTTGTATCCTGTTAAACTAGTTCACATGTCACTATGAAAAAAAAAAAGAAAAAAAAAACAAAAAAAAAAACTACTCAATACCCAGTTGTTCCTGGCATAATCCAATCACTAGATGACTTGGGGCCGCAAGGCGCCTGAGTGGTACGGGACCAGCCACTGCGGATAAGATAGTGGGTACGGTGAAAAAGTCGGGTGGAATGCAGGTAACGGTGGCACGGGTAGTCCGTGTGGTGTGACCTGCGGCCAGAAGCCGGCAGAAGGGCGTACGTAGTTGCCGGGAAAACACGAAGCGAAGGGGTCCGGTTCAGCTTCCACACGGTGGTAAAGGAGCGGCTGGGAGAAAGGGAAGTTGGAGGAAAAAGCAGCACCCGACCCGCCCTGTTTGGCACCTGTGAGTTCATTGGCAGGCGGCGCACTCTGTTCATCGTAAGACTGGATGCCAACAGCTTCAGTAGCTTGACGTCCACCAGAGGCTGAGGGATCAATGTCATGTGTATTGTTACTGTTTTGGGGAGGTGAGAACAGAGTATTGTGGGCTGTCTCCCAACGGCGGACAGGAAAAGTCACTGAGGGTTTGCGAATAGTACCGTCTGAATTCTGAGTGGGATGGTCAGGTCCTGGTCTCCGGCCCTCAGCAGAATTTACTACCTGAGTACGATCACTGTCCGAGCATAACATGTCAAAAGCACATGTGCTCAGTACTTGGCGGGTGGCGCGCTGGTCGCGAGGCTGTTGTGTGTCAGATTCCCTGTGATCTCTGGCCTGAAGGAAAAACTGTTTGACCAGACGGAGCAGGACACCAGCACCACGCTCATTGACATGAAGTCTGTCGTTATTGAACAGTGATGTAACCACTGCGCCTGCTGGCGTGTAAAAGCCTGTCTCTTGGAGAAAGTGCACCTTCTCTTGGCGGCAGAGTTTTGCCAGACGTTCATTTATGGTGCATACTTTCTGCAGGGGGCACCGGCCTTGCGGAAGGACGGAGGTGAAGGCGACAGATGCAGACGGGAAGGCACAGCGGACTGCTAGAGAGAGAGAGAGAGAGAGAGAGAGAGAGAGAGAGAGAGAGAGAGAGAGAGAGAGAGAGAGAGAGAGAGAGAGAGAGAGAGAGAGAGAGAGAGAGAGAGAGAGAGAGAGAGAATTATGTCATATTTAGAATATTGCGTCAATGTCTGCGTGGTGACGGAGTTGCTTCTGTTACTTCACCGCCACTGTCGGACTGCCTCCAGAAGTCAAGATCCTTTTTACTGCTTTAACTGATTTTTCCCCGAAAAGAATTAATTGTTACTAAAGAAGTTGAAAGGGTACAAAGCTGGCTAATGAACTCATTCGATATCTTTCTGCAAACAAGCTATATCCCACATTTTAAGCAAAAACGACAACAATTACCGACTCTAATCTGGGTCAAACGACTTTATATGTAACCGGGTACAAGAAATGATTTTTAAAAGGCCACAGAGGCATGTGACGGAGAAGTCAACAAAGAGGTCGCTATGACATTTGTTTATTGTACCTAGTACTAAAGCAGTGCTGTAACGCACGCAGACTTGCCCCCAGTCGCACGTACAGACTCGCACAACAGACGCATACACCGCCACTGACTCAGACGGGGGGACTCACGCGGTAAAACTCAACACACGGGCTTCCTTTCTAACAAAGACGTTATAACCAAATAATAAAAGGACGCTCAAAAGATTATCACAACTATGTACACCATACCTTCCCCTCTACAAGCACCTCAACACCACATACACACACACACAATGTAAATGCCAGGCTAGGTAGCTGTCTCTCACAATCCAACCTGTTTTGGTGTTCTCGCCTGGTTACGTTCAGTCCTTTTCACGTCTAGGCGTGCAAGGCCTTTGTCGTACGCTCCCGAGTCGTCCCGTTTCTCGTACCGTGGACGTCTTCGTAGCTCGCTCTGTAGCGCAGTCCTTACTGTGACCCGGGTGTCTCGGCACCGGTCGCTCACTCCCTGAGTAAAGAGATGAAGAGAAATAGGTCCCTGGTGACTGACGTCTCGGTGTCCGTCGCTCCACTCTCCGACAAGCACTCTGAATAAATAATAAGGTCCCAAATTATAACACTTGCTAAACACACACATATTGGATATGAGATACATTACGTAACCTGGCTGATACAAATAACTCACACGTTCATTCACATACACACGTGCTTCATAACCCGAATACTTTCATAACACTCCATAACTGTCACTACATTGAAACAGACTATAACCAGACACTCTCGCTATACATTATCCTATACACTGGAAAAGACTATACTTAACCACGTCTATCTATCTATCTATCTATCTATCTATCTATCTATCTATCTATCTATCTATCTATCTATCTATCTATCTATCTATCTATCTATCTATCTTGGCTTGACTTCGCGAACGAAGATTTTATAGGAGTTGCCCACGACGTCTGCAGGCTTGTTTGTGGCTGCGGAGGCCAATCCGGGACAGGCAGGTTCGACCGCAGTGGCTGCAGGGGGAGGTATGGCCAGGGTTCTGAGTTGCGGCATCTCGGTTTTTTCTCTTGAGCCGCTTGTCCTTAAGGCTAGCTCTGCGAGAGTCCTCAAAGGAGACAGCTGCCTTGTAAATGGTGGAGCGCCAGGTGTCACGGTCCACAGCAAGCGAAGACCACTGGTGGTGGTCGATTTGGCAGGCACTAAGTGACTTTTTGAGACAGTCTTTGTATCTCTTCTTTGGTGCCCCTCTGTCTCTGTGTCCAGTAGCAAGCTCGCCGAACAGGGTGATCTTTGGTAGGCGATGATCCTCCATCCTGGAGACATGCCCCGCCCAGCGGAGCTGTGTCCGCAGCAGCAAAGCCTCGATGCTCACAGTTTCAGCCTGTTCAAGGACCTCGACGTTGGTGACATAGTCACTCCAGTGAATGCCCAGGATGGTGCGCAGGCAGCGCTGGTGGAAGCGTTCGAGGAGTCGTAGTTGGCTGCGGTAGAGGGCCCAGGACTCGGAACCATACAGCAGGGTGGTGAGGACCACAGCTCTGTACACGCTGATCTTGGTGCCTGTTTTCAGCTGTTGATTGTGCCACACCCGCTTGAAAAGTCGCCCGAAAGCGCTGTTCGCTTTTGCCAGCCTGCTGTCAAGCTCCTTGTCCAGCTTGGCGTCCGACGTGATAATGTAAGTAAACTGGTGCACTGACTTTAGTTCAGACTCGCCAATGGTGATGTGAGGAGGGCGATACACTGTCTTGGGTGCCGGTTGATGGAGGACCTCTGTCTTTTTCAGACTGACCTCGAGTCCAAAGAGCTGGGCAGCGTCTGCGAAGCAGGACGTGATGCGCTGCAGGGCTCTCTCTGTGTGTGCAACGAGGGCAGCGTCATCCGCAAAAAGCAGCTCACGAATCAGTTGGTCTAGGGTTTTCGTGTGGGCCTGCAGTCGTCTGAGGTTGAACAGGCTGCCATCGAGACGATACCTGATGTACACTGCATTGTCATCATCGAGGTCCACTGTGGCCTGCTTCAACATCATGCTAAAAAAGATGGTGAAGAGGGTCGGTGCCAACACGCAGCCCTGCTTTACGCCGTTGAGAATAGGGAATGGTTCTGAGAGGTCATTGCTGAGTCTGACCTGGCCTTGCTGGTCCTCGTGTAGCTGGACAATCATGCTGAGAAACTTTGGGGGACAGCCAAGTCGCTCCAGGATCTGCCACATGCCTTGCTTGCTCACAGTGTCGAATGCTTTTGTTAGGTCGACAAACGTTACGTACAGCCCTTTGTTTTGCTCGCGGCACTTCTCCTGAAGCTGTCTCAGCACAAAGACCATATCGGTGGTGCTCCTGTTTGCTCTGAAGCCACACTGGCCCTCTGGGAGGTGGTCTTCAGCGATGGCAGGTACCAACCGATTCAGGAGTAGCCTTGCAAGAAATTTCCCAGCAATGGACAGCAGGGTAATTCCCCGATAGTTGGAACAGTCTGACTTCTCGCCTTTGTTCTTGTACAGGGTGATAACGACAGCATCACGGAGATCCTTTGGTAATGTTCCTTCCTCTCAGCAGCAGAGAAAGAGGTCATGGAGCTTGTTGTGCAGTGCTGTGCCTCCATGTTTCCAGATCTCTGGCGGTATTCCATCAATGCCTGCTGCTTTGCCACTCTTGAGCTGGTGGATGGCTGTGAGGGTCTCTTCAGCGGTGGGCGGTTCGTCCAATTCAACCTTTACTGGGAGTTGTGGGATTTGTAGGACGACGGCTTCTTGAACAGTGCGCTCAGCGCTGAAGAGGCTCTGAAAGTGTACTACCTTCATAACGACTTAGGCATACACACCTCACATTCCTTAGTTATCCATCTCGGTAAATAACTACATAGAAAACACCGGTTGCCTCAATGAATTCCAAACCAACATAACTGAACCAAACCAGTCAACACTATCTATCTATCTATCCATATCCCGTAGTCTTGCCGACCGTTGGGGCACCACTGATGACTTGGCAACCAGCTCCCTCATTTCCGGGCGACGACCGATCCGGTATGGATTGAGGTAAGGTCGTCATTGCATGTGGTGTGTCTTGGGCAAAAGAACTTGGCGGAGCCCAACCCTCTCCAGGCTGTTAACCACAACCGAAACTCCACATAACTTGTGGCTCGCCTTGGTCCTGGACACCTGGCCGATGAGACCCTCATGAGACTCTTTCGCCCTTGGCGGTGACTTCATCAAGGAAGTTCATACACCCAATCAGGTACCGTGTCAGCACCCTAGCCTTTTGTCAAAACCTAACGTGCAAGGCAGCAGGGGACTCGTGGAGGGCGGGGTCGTCTATGGCCCGTGCATATGTGACCATCTGCTCAATGTCAACACTACACAACTGAAATAACTCCTACTAACGCATGCTATCTTTAACGCAATAACCATCAATAATCCATATAGAAACATACCTGAATTCTAGGTTTCAGAGTCTTGGAATACGGGCTAAGGTATCTCACACACGTCTGTCCTCACTGACAGCAAAGCCCCGTACTAACGTTCCTACAGTTCTGTTCGCCTAAACTCACTAAAAAAAACCCCGTGCCAAACGTTTCTTACAAATTCCACGTGGACCACGTGCCTCAAGGAATATCGGCACAAAACAAACCGCTAACAAAAACTGTACCGTACTAAACCCTCTGTGTGAACCCTATGCGTGAGCATAGAGTTTCGTCACAAGTGCCTAAAAACAAAAGAAAATGAAAACATTAAGTTCACAGTTCACAAAATCAATTACATATACAGAATAAACCAAACTTAAACACAAATACTCACACCTATCAGACAAAGTGACTAAACAAATCTTCACAATGTACTAACATTACATCAGCTGCATCTGAACACACACATTAATCTGAAATTAAGAAATAAACAACATTTCTTGCATGAGGTCATTCGCGTAAATATGCCAATGTCCCATAATCAGCATTGATCCTATCACTAATCATTATTGATAAAAACAAAGAAGCAAGCATCCGTAACGACATGTAGACAAACAAAAGGCCCAAATCACAACAAATATCGACGTTGCAACACGAACATCAGATCCGAAAACAAGACATGTACCTCAACCGAACACCAACACATACATTTTAACGGGGAAACAAAACACTTATCTGGTACGCCAGCACATCTCGCTACATACATGACATCCGAACGCCAAATTACAAACATTAGACAAAGCAACTTCTCCAGGAATCCACAGTACAGCAACCAACATAACAAGATAATAACATAACCAGTACTCAGACAAAGAAACAGTCACAAACATACACAACAGATACACAGCAGCTTGGTTGATCAGCATCACACAATGGAGGGGGCGGGGGCAGACAACAAAACAATATGCACATAACAAAGAACACAATCAAAATGCAAACCATAAACTAAGAATAAGGGCAATGATTTCGCATAATAAAATCTGACCTAACTATACCCGTCAGAATACAGGCTACAGCCAAGTGCATCAAACTCAAGGCCATAAACCAACATGGCAGACACAAAGGAGCGATAAACATGAAAATGATCTCTCAAGGCAGCCATTAGCAAAGTACATCATCAACAGGGCTTTCAATCCCATGTAAGCTCATCATACATGAGATGTATGTATGTATGTATGTATGTATGTATGTATGTATGTATGTATGTATGTATGCATGCATGCATGCATGCATGCATGCATGCATGCAGTTAGTTAGTTATTTGGGTGTAACGCCGAGCAGGCGACTAAGGCCATCTCACGGCGGGATGTGTAAAAATCAGGTCAGCCAGACTAAAAGCAAGGTCTTAAGACAAGATGGAAATATAGCTAAAAAATGTCAGGCCAAAATGTCGCACGTCTTTAAAAGAAACGTCTACAGACTCTCAAAAAGGGCAAATTAAAAAATTTACATAGTGTATGAATGCTCAGATCTGGTTAAAAATATTACATTCTCTCAAGAAATTGAAGATTTTGTCCGGGTGAACATCCCGGAACAAAACCTTCAAGGAGTCTGCTGTGAAGTGTTTATATCTTGTGTCAATTAGATCAGCACAAGACAGAAAAAAGTGTCGAACAGAAAATTGCTCATCACAGGCAAAACACCATGGACGCTCATCCTGTTTAAGTAAGTAAGAGTGCGTAACATACGTGTGCCCAATGTGGAGCCGGGTAAAGACAGTCTCCCCACGGCAGCTGCCGCAGCGGAAATGTAGACTGTCGGACACCGTAGGAAGAGCTTCATACAGCTTGTTCCCTTCCTCTTTGTCCCACTCGGACTGCCACTCGCGGGCTATGTACGCACTAATCACAGGTTTAAAATCACTATAAACAGTCTGTGTGTCAGGGACAGGGTCATTGCGGGCACTGTTGGCAGCAGAATCTGCGATTCTGTTGCCTTCGATGCCCACATGGCCTGGGACCCAAAGCAGTGGGTGGTCTGTTCCCGCTCCTTGAAGGGCCTGCAGGGCAGAAAGAGAGTCGGACAGAATCAGGAAGTTCCTTTCCCTAGACTGATAGGCATGCTTGAGTGCCAGCAGAATTGCCTGCAGTTCTGCACTAAATATAGAGGAATGGTCAGGGAGGCGGAGCTTAAATGGGCGTCTAGGATGGCGAAAGGACACTGCAGCCGCAGCCACTCTCCCATCCTCAGACTTGGACCCATCCGTATGTAGACGACAATAGCCAGGAAAACTTGAAAGGAGTTCATTGAGGCTCTGTTGGTATATGGCTGGTGGGGTACAATCCTTCTTGTGGGCGGTCAAGTCCAGCAAGATGTCAGGAACTGGTAGTAGCCAGGGTGGAGTGATGTGTTGCAGAGATTCCGAAACTTTGTCCAGGTCCACTCCGGCCGCCTGCAGATGAGGTCGGACACGGAAGGAAAGTAGACGGACAGCTCCCGGATGGGCATCGTAAATCTCTGCAAACGACGGGTTAAAAACACAATCATAGGCAGGATTGTCTGGATGGGCCTTGAGCTTCAGAACGTAGCTGAGCATGAGGCGGATGCGGCGGAGCCTGAGAGAAGGCTCCCTTGCCTCGGCATACAGGCTAGGAACTGGAGATGTCCTGAAGGCTCCCAGACATATTCGCAGACCTTGATGGTGAATTGTGTTGAGACGCTGTAGAACAGACTTTGAAGGCGAGCCATATACCACAGAGCCGTAATCTAATTTGGACAGAACAAGGGCCCGGTACAGTCGAAGTAAGACAATGCGGTCTGCACCCCAGTCAGTATGACCAACGACACAAAGAATTTCGAGGGCCTTCCGACAAGAGGTAAGGTAGTTAACATGGTTGTAGAAGGTCAATTATTTTTAAAGATGACCCCAAAAAACTTTGCCTCTTCAGCCACCGTAATTGGCACTCAGCAATGCTCAGTCTAGGTTCTGGAAAAAATTTCGTCTGGTTAGTAAAATGCACACAGACTGTCTTGGAGGGTGAGAACCTGAATCCGTTGAGAGACACCCACCCCTGAATGCGATCAACGCACAGCTGCAAGCGCCTCTCAAGGGACGCAAGCCCTCGACCTCGTGCACACAAAGCAAAGTCGTCCACAAACAAAGAACATTCAGAATCATCCTTGACGGCCTTTACAATGTTATTAATTTTAATGCTAAATAAAACAGGAGATAAAATGCTGCCCTGCGGGACACCCATCTCCTGTTCAAAGGAGTCGGAGAGGGTGGAGCCCACACGGACATGGAACGACCTGTTAGACTAAAAATTGTGAATAAAAACGGGCAGGTGCTCTTTAAAACCCATGTCCGACAAATCAGACATTATACCATACGTCCAGGTAGTGTCATAAGCCTTCTCAAGATCAAAGAAAATTGCATAGACATGCTGCTTGTTGACAAAAGCATCTTGGATAAAAGACTTAAAGCAGACTAGATGGTCAGTTGTACTACGGAAGCGCCGGAAACCGCACTGGAGGTCTGTGATGAGACCCTGCGACTCAAGATGCCACACCAGGCAGGCGTTGACCAAGCGTTCCATAGTTTTACATAAACACGATGTCAAAGCGATTGGCCGGTAGTTGCCAGGGTCGGAAGGATCCGTACCTGGCTTGGGGATTGGCACAACCACAGCCTGGCGCAAAGATGGCGGAAAATGACCGGTTATCCAGATATGGTTAAAGGCCTTGAGAAGTACAAGGAGTGAATCCTCAGGCAGATGTGTTAGGAGCTGATAGTGGATGGTATCTAATCCAGCAGCAGAGTCAGTACATTTCTGCATGGCTTGCTGCAATTCGGAAAACGTAAAAGAGGCATTATAGTCTTCCGAGTTATCCGATATAAAATCACAAGTACAAGACTCTCGCTTCTCCTTCTCTCTCTGGAAGAAAGGTGAATAATGCTCTGTTAAAGAATTATGGGCAATGGTGGAGGTAAGCAAATTGGCCACAGCCTTTTTATCCGTGACCAAACTGGCACCATCTCTAAGATGGCCGATAGAAGCCGAGACCCCTCCCCCCCGCCCCCCCTGTCCTTAATCTTCGAACAGCCTTCCAGACTTTTTGGGATGGAGTCCTAGAAGATAAAGATGAGACGAAGCTTCTCCAGGAAGCACGGCGTTCACGTTTAAAAATGTAACGGCTTTCGCCCGCTGTCTTTTAAATATTAAAATATTTGCTTGCGAAGGATTTCGAAAAGCACGTCTCTGAGCAGATTTGCGCATGTTTGGGCCTTGCGGCACTCTTCATTGAACCATGGTACTCTCGGCTTCCGAGGGAGTGATGTGGAAGTTCTAGGGATGGTTTCACATGCTACGTCCAACAAAATAGAAGTAAAACAAGAAACAGGTTCTTCAGCTGACATGACCACCTCCTCTGTAATACGAGACTGACAGAGGGCGGCGAACAGAGGCCAGTTCGCTTTCGTGAGATTCCAGTGCCCCACTGGCGAATCCTCCTCACAGCTGACCGATGACAGGACTACTGGGAATTGGTCACTACCACACAGGTCGTCGTGAACCTTCCAGTCAAAGTCCAGCATGAGAGAATGATCACACACAGCGAGGTCTAGAACAGAACTAGAGCCTGACCCGGAGTTCGAGTACGTAGGTGAGCCATCGTTAAAGACACATAGGTTAAGTTGAGAAAAAACATCTTCTAACATCTGACCTCTGCCATCATAGTGGTCACTACCCCAAAGGTGAGCGTGACCGTTAAAATCCCCCATGAGAATAAAGGGAGGGGGCAGCTGATCTACTAAGTGAAAAATATCCGTACCACAGACCCGCAGGGATGGTGGCAGGTAAACACTGCATATTGTTATTGTCTTTTTCAAGGTAACCCGAGCTGCGACAGCCTAAGACAGGTGTCGATGCTAACGGGGCTAAATAAAATTTGGCTACTAATGAAAAGAGCCACTCCACCCGAGCGCCTCTCTGAATCAGAACCTTTATGTATAGCGTGAAAACCATCAAAGGACACAGGGTCAGAAGTCTTCAGGTATGTTTCCTGAAGAGATATTACTGAGGGGTTATAGAACTTGACTAAAAGACGTAATTCCTCAAAGTTAACGCGAAAACCACGACAATTCCACTGAAGCAGAGATTGATTGATTGATTGTACATTGCTTAACGTCCCGACAGCAACAAGGCTTTCTCAGGACGTGCCTGCACTGCTTGTGAAAAAAAACTAAACAGAAAATTGAATGTACGTCGCCAGCCGGTCAAATACATTAAATAAACCTACAACATGGGGCATAAATAAAGCTAAGACCATTTAGCAACACACATCCAATATCAAGAGCTACAGGCAGTGCAGACAGTAGGGAGAGTTTTAAAAAGGCAAATACAGGTGAATGGACAAAGGGTAGACAGAAACACATGCCCCAGAATAGAGAGAAAAACCCACCCTGTGGGGCTGACCAGGGTGACCCTGGGAACTAAAAAATACCTAACCCCACCCAAGTCCCCCAGGGCAGACCCGGGTGGGGCCTGAAGCAGAGAGTACATGATTATGTATGTATGTATGTATGTATGTATGTATGTATGTATGTATGTATGTATGTACGTATGTACGTATGTACGTATGTACGTACGTATGTATGTATGTATGTATGTGTGTGCGTATGTATGTAAACAAGAGAATCTCCGATATTTCTGTACACACAAGCTTGAAACTTGGTGAAATACTTTCTTAAGTGGGTGGCTAATAGAGCCTCCGAGCATATTGTAATTGAATATCTTATTGAAGACATAACCAACCGTTTATAAGACGTCAGTTGACCCAGATAACAGTCCGATTTTTTTTTTCATATTTACTTGAACTTGTGCATATAGTTAGTTTGGAGAAAGACATTGGATGAGTTTGTTAGCCAGCTTTGCATTCTTTCGACTTCTTTAGTAAAAATTATTTTTTTTTAGAAAGAATTAAAACACTAAAAAAAACCTTACTTCTAGAGAAAGTCAGATAGTGGCGGTGACGTAAAAGAGGCAACTCCGTCACCACGCAGACACTGACAATACTCTAAATATGACGTCATTCTCTCTCGCGCACGCGGCTCTCTCTCTCTCTCTCTCTCTCTCTCTCTCTCTCTCTCTCTCTCTCTCTCTCTCTCTCTCTCTCTCTCTCTCTCACACACACACACAAACATGCGCGCATCTCCAGAAGGAATAGATCCTCATGAGTCATCCAGGCGCATGAGGATCTATGCCTCTTGGAGATGTTTGGAGCGCGCGCACGTCGTCACTAACACGCACAGACACATCGACGCGCTTTCAAAAAGAGCATGCAGGTGGCCCGTGTACTTAGTATATCATGTAGCTAGGTAAAGCCAATCTGCTCTCACACAAATTATACCAAGTCTGAAATTGTACCTTGAAGTTCTAGTTTTGTCACCATTTTCTCAGGCCCATAAAGCGAAAGTGAAACTCATATCACGTAAAATATAAAATTACGTAATAACTAAAAGACACATCATGACAAATGACGTTTTACAAATCAATGAGGCGTTATGTCCTGCGCCCCTTATAGAACTCACTGACGCATTGGCAGATCTGCGAGAATTTTTCATCAAGAGATAATTCAACATCAGAATCAGGTCAAAGACAAAAGGTAGAGACCATTGACAGAGAGGACAGCTCTCATATAGGAAGGACATTGTGTGTTATGGTTCATCCCATCTTGTTATCTTGTTACTTCAATTGTCAGATGTTTAGGCCTGCCCGGCTTTGACTTTATGGACATGCTATTAAATTTGCCCCACCGCCACCCGTCCTAAAAAGTCCCTTCTATAAATAGAAGGGACTTAAAAACGGTTGATGTTGGGTTTTTTCTTTGACTCAAAGCAATCTCCTGAGCATATATCCATAACCACCTTGTTTCTGTTTTCTTGTGTTTTTGTTTCCAGTTCATATTTCAATCTCTATGATGTCGGTGACTTCACGGTTTTCAAAGTCGAGGAAAGAAACTTTGAGGTAAGGTCACGTGCACTGTTAATCATAAGAGGATCACCAACCTTAAACATGTTTTTGTTTTTTTCAGAGTGTGATCGAATCGTCATCATTAAATTAAATTTATTTTTTTATTCTAATTTTATGTAATTGTATTAAAACGACGGGGAAGTGGCGCAGTGGTTAAGGCGTCTGCCTCCAATACCAAAGGTGCGAGGTTCGATACCGGGTTCCGGCGTTGGATTTTTTCTCCTCTGGAAAGTGTCACCGTCTGGGCAGTGGGCAGATGTTCACATCTGCACGGGACATAGACGACCCCGGCCCCCACGAGTCCCCTGCTGCCTTGCAGGCTTGGCCGCTTGGCTGCGGAAAGGCTAAGGGAGGAAACCCCTGACATCAAAGCCCCCGTGTCTCCGGTGAAGGCTTTTGATTGATTGTACATTGCTTAACGTCCCGACAGCAACAAGGCTTTCTCAGGACGTGCCTGCACTGCTTGTGAAAAAAAAAAAATAAACAGAACATTGAATGTATGTCGCCAGCCGGTCAAATACGTTAAATAAACCTACAACATGGGGCCTAAATAAAGCTAAGACCATTTAGCAACACACATCCAATATCAAGAGCTACAGGCAGTGCAGACAGTAGAGAGAGTTTTAAAAAGGCAAATACAGGTGAATGGACCTCGGGTAGACAGAAACACATGCCCCAGAATAGAGAGAAAACTCACCCTGTGGGGCTGACCAGGGTGACCCTGGGAACTAAAAAGTACCTAACCCCACCCAGGTCCCCCAGGGCAGACCCGGGTGGGGGTGGGGAAGGCTTTTGAGCCAGAGACTAAGACAAGGACAGTCTGATATAAAACCTACGACCCGAGGACCTCGATGCCACCGTCCCAGCTTGCTAGGCCATGGCAACCGAACCAAGGGTTTAAAGGGTGGGGCCAGTACTGCGCACACTGCACTCCACCAAAAAGCTCCACCGCGCAGGCTTTAGGAAACGCCCACGGACTATGACACTGAACTTTCCAAGTCCTGTAGCGATGGGCAAGGGGCAAAACGGCAGGTGAAAGATGTCACTGGAAGCCGCAGTCTCAAACCTGCATGCAGGCGGTTCAGGATATTGGTCGCCTGATGTTGACCTGGGGATGACAACGTCACTCGGCACACCCTGAACGACCAAGCAGCCTTCTCTAGGGACAGCACTGCTTGCTCCACACGGAGAGGGGCCTAGAAAAGGTGACCTAACCAAAGCTCATCCCCTCATAACCCAGTTGGCTAGCCGCGGTCAACGGGCATCTTCTCATGCGGTCAGAAAACAAGAAAAAACAATGGATCCACTCTCATGACGACCACGACCGGACTCAACGTAGCATGCTGGAACATCCGAACCATGCTCGACACAGCAGACAGCGGACGCCCTGAACGTCGCTCCGCCCTCATTGCCCATGAATAGCGGAGGTTAAACATCGACATCGCCGCGCTCAGCGAAGTACGCCTCCCGGAGGAAGGCAGCCTCCAAGAACCTGGCGCTGGCTACACCCTCTACTGGTCAGGCAGGCCTGCATCAGAAAGACGGCTCTCAGGCGTGGGCTTCATGGTGAAGACCCCCATTGCGACTAAGTTGGAAAACCTACCAACGGGTCACTCCGACCGCATCATGTCCATGCGCCTCCCACTGAGACACCAGCAATACGTCACCCTTCTCAGTGTGTACTCCCCAACCCTCCTGGCAGAACCTGCAGAAAAAGACAAGTTCTACTCTGACCTGCGCAGCCTCCTGCAGAGCACCCCTGCAGACGACAAAGTCATCATCCTTGGCGACTTCAACGCCAGAGTGGGCCACGACTTTGAAGCCTGGAAAGGAGTCCTCGGCAAGCATGGCGTTGGGAACTGCAATGACAATGGTCGCCTACTGTTCGAGCTCTGTGCAGAGCAGCAACGTGTCATCACCAACACTACTTTCCAGCAAAAGGACAGTCGAAAGACCACCTGGATGCATCCTCGCTCCAAGCACTGGCACCTTATCGACTATGTCCTAGTGCGTCAGAGGGACCGTAGTGACGTCCTCCTCACCAGAGTGATGCCCAGCGCAGAGTGCCACACTGACCACCGCCTTGTTCGCTGCAAACTCAGGCTCCGCCTCAAGCTGAAACCCAAGAAAGGGGGCCCCCCAAGAAAAAGCTTGATGTTGCCAGCCTTCAGCGTGACGACAAGAAAGCTGCCCTTCAGGCCGATTTACAGCGCATGCTCAAAGACACAGTTGATCCAGCAGACTCCTCTCCTGAAACACTATGGGAACAACTGAAAACTGCTATTGTAAAATCTTCTGTGGAAGTCTTGGGCTTTGCTAGAAAGAGGAACAAAGACTGGTTTGACGAAAACGACGTAGAGATCCAGGAACTTCTAGCAAAAAAAAAAGAGCCGCCCACCAGGCCCACCTAGCCCAGCCTTCCTGCCCTCTGAAGAAGTCTGCCTTCCGCCTCATCTGCAGCAGTCTCCAGCTCAAGCTTAGAGAGCTCCAGAACGAGTGGTGGTCCAGACTCGCACAGAGGACCCAGCTCTGCGCTGACAACGGTGACTACAGGGGCTTCTACGAAGCACTGAAAGCAGTGTATGGCCCTAGGCACCTGGTACAAAGTCCCCTGCGAAGCGCTGATGGAAGGCACTCCTCACAGATAATACCTCCATCTTGAACCGCTGGTCGGAATACTTTAAGGACCTCTTCGGCGCTGAGCGCACTGTTCAAGAAACAGTCATCCTCCAAATCCCACACCTTCCACTAAAGGTTGAATTGGACGAACCGCCCACCGCCGAAGAGACCCTCACAGCCATCCACCAGCTCAAGAGTGGCAAAGCAGCAGGCATTGACGGAATCCCGCCAGAGATCTGGAAACATGGAGGCCCAGCACTGCACAACAAGCTCCACGACCTCTTTCTCTGCTGCTGGGAAAAAGGAACACTACCAAAGGATCTCCGTGATGCAGTCATCATCACCCTGTACAAGAACAAAGGAGAGAAGTCTGCCTGCTCTAATTATCGTGGAATTACCCTGCTGTCCATTGCCGGGAAAATTCTCGCAAGGTTGCTCCTGAATCGGCTGGTACCTGCCATCGCTGAAGACCACCTCCCAGAGGGCCAGTGTGGCTTCAGAGCCAACAGGAGTACCACCGACATGGTCTTTGTGCTGAGACAGCTTCAGGAGAAGTGCCGCGAGCAGAACAAAGGGCTGTATGTAACGTTTGTCGACCTAACAAAAGCGTTTGACACTGTGAGCAGGCAAGGTATGTGGCAGATCCTGGGGCGACTAGGCTGTCCCCCAAAGTTCCTCAACATGATCGTCCAGCTCCACGAGGACCAGCAAGGCCAGGTCAGACTAAACAGTGACCTCTCAGAACCATTCCCCATTTGCAACGGCGTGAAGCAAGGCTGCGTGCTGGCACCGACCCTCTTCACCATCTTCTTCAGCATGATGTTGAAGCAGGCTACAGTGGACCTCGACGATGACGACGCAGTGTACATCAGGTATCGTCTCGATGGCAGCCTGTTCAACCTCAGACGACTGCAGGCCCACACGAAAACCCTAGACCAACTGATTCGTGAGCTGCTCTTTGCTGATGACGCTGCCCTCGTTGCACACACAGAGAGAGCCTTGCAGCGCATTACGTCCTGCTTCGCAGATGCCGCCCAGCTCTTTGGACTTGAGGTCAGTCTGAAAAAGACAGAGGTCCTTCATCAGCCGGCACCCAATGAAGAGCATCGCCCTCCCCACATCACCATCGGCGAGTCCGAACTGAAGTCTGTACACCAGTTTACCTACCTTGGCTGCATCATCACGTCAGACGCCAAGCTGGACAAGGAGCTGGACAACAGGCTGGCAAAAGCGAACAGTGCTTTCGGGCGACTATTCAAGCGGGTGTGGCACAATCAACAGCTGAAAAAAGGCACCAAGATCAGCGTGTACAGAGCTGTCGTCCTCACCACCCTGCTGTACGGTTCCGAGTCCTGGGCCCTCTACCGCAGCCAACTACGACTTTTCGAACGCTTTCACCAGCGCTGCCTGCGTACCATCCTCAGCATTCACTGGAGTGACTATGTCACCAACGTCGAGGTCCTTGAACAGGCGGAAACTGTGAGCATCGAGGCTTTGCTGCTGCGGACACAGCTTCGCTGGGCGGGGCACGTCTCCAGGATGGAGGATCATCGCCTACCCAAGATCACTCTGTTCGGCGAGCTCGCCACTGGACACCGAGACAGAGGGGCACCAAAGAAGAGATACAAAGACGGTCTCAAGAAGTCACTTAGTGCCTGCCAAATCGACCACCGCCAGTGGTCTTCGCTTGCTGCGGACCGTGACACCTGGCGCTCCACCATTCACAAGGCAGCCGTCTCCTTTGAGGACTCTCGCAGAGCTAACCTTAAGGACAAGCGGCTCAGAAGAAAAAACAGAGCTGTCGTAACTCAGAACCCTGACCAGACCTTCCCCTGCAGCCACTGCGGTCGAACCTGCCTGTCCCGGATTGGCCTCCGCAGCCACGAAAATGCCTGCAGACGACGTGGGCAAGCCCTATAGAATCTTCGTTCGCGAAGTCAAGCCAAGAGAGATTAAAACGACATTTATTTATTATATTTTATTAATTTCATTTTATTTCTTTTTAATAATATGACATACAATATTTGTTTCATTTTATACATACGAAATACAATATTATTGTATGAAAACTTGCCACACGTGTGCGTGTGTGTGTGTGGGGGGGTATGTTTGTGCGTATGTGCGTGCTTGCGTATGTGATGAAGGTGCAAATCCGAACATGGCCGTGCTGGGGAGGACAGGTGACGTGTATTTGCGGCGTTGCTGCCCGAGAGCACGATGATGTTATCAGAATTGACGGATGCGACAAGATGTTATACGCGCAGAGTATTGGCTCTCCTGCACTTAAGGTCATGACTCGTCTTAGAGAGGGCACCTCCATCATGCAGGCGACAGATGGATCACAAATAGCAGTATGCATAAGTACTACTTTACCTATCTGATACGTACTTCTTATTGCGTATTACAGGATTTAATTGTATTTACGTGCTATATGCATTCATCGTTAATTGTAGTTGTTTTCATTCGCACGACCAATCACATTAGTGCAAAACGTTACCATGTGACCTCGCTTAGAAACAAAAACAGTAACAACGTGATTTTTTTAAATTTAAAAAATATATTTAGTATACAAAACTTATTTTAAAAAGTCTCAGGACCTGTTTGTTTGACTCCCTCCATTTTCAACACTTCTCTAAAACATCCCCTCACTCCATCACGTGAGCTCAAAACAATATGGTAGATATTAGGATTAAATCCTCGTCTTGTTTATTTACTACTGTCTACCAAAAATAATGTCTAGAAAAAGAAAAGAAACAAAAGAAAGATTACGTCAAACATGAAAATGATGAATTAATACAAAGTATGAAAATAATAAACTAAAGCAATGAAACTAATAAACCTGACAAACAAATATAACACACCACGGCAATTAAAGAAAACGCATGTTACATACAGCACACATCACAATAAAACAAGACATCAGCACTCGGCTCACAGGACCACAAAGGAGACAACTGAAATACAAAAACACCTGCACAAACATTGAAACCTAAACTTGAGAAACCGCAACACTCAACAGAATATTAAATTATGTAGCCAGCCGGTCTAATAAGCTAAATAAACCTAAGACCATTCAGAAATACACATCCAATATCAAGAGCTGCAGGCAGCGCAGACAGTAGGAAGAGTTTAAAAAAGGAAAATACAGGTGAATGGACCAAGGGTAGACAGAAACACACGCCACAGAATAGAGTGGAAAACCACCCATTGAAGCTGACCAGTGTGACCCTGGGAACTAAAAAATATTTCCCCCCCCCCCCCCCAAGTCCCCCAGAGCAGACCCGGGTGGGGGCGGAAGAGCAGGAAGGGGGGGGGGGAGGGATACAAACGAAGGACAGAACATACATGCTGCCTCCCCATCAGCGCCATTGTGACTTTTATGAAACAGACAAAGCACGCATCACAAACACAATATAAAAATCAACTATGTATGCATGCACTACAAAATAAGAGACCTCTTTCAACCACAAGTGATTTATTTCAATCCGGAAGTGTACCTACAAATAGCGTATCACTTCTCAACAAATAATATAAATCTAAACCTTATTTTCCACGCTAAGAATTACATCGCTTTGGAAACCACATAAAGAAAGTATATCTTAAATCTGAATCCATCAAATCAAGCCTTACCATAGGCAGCATAAAATGCAACCAACAATGCATCCAGTCACACTGGTCCATTGCGTAGACAATGAAAACATAGTTCATAGAAACATCACTACACTGGAAACTGGCTCCAAAGGACATACAGTTCAAGGTCATCACCTTGTATCAGGCTGCAGAGTTACCTACCCTGACAGGCACAATGCAAGGCAAATGGTAACGGGGGAAACAATAGCCGTATTAAAACTCAACTTGAGGGTAAACAGTAGACGAAAAGGCTGAAGGGGCTAGCCAAGAGGCTAGAGAATGTACTTTTTAAACCACCCATATTACAATGACAGAGTTCATGGCTAAAACAAAACCGTTTTGAACACCATCACTCATAGTCCACACGCAGAATACACAAAGCCAAATTAATACCACCCCTTGCGCTACATATCAACAGGGCCGATTTTTGAGGAACGCTATTTTCACACACTGACAGGATTTCTCGGAAATCAGGTAGCTAACACTGAGCGGCTGACTGAGCTTGTCAGCTTAAAAAGAAAATACATCACACTAGGCAGACGGTCGGCTAGTTAAGTAATTCGACCACAGTAAATAACACAACATCAACAACTCTTCAAGTTAAGTAAGTTACAAGTACTTAATAGGTGACATAAGTTCTTATAAGTTCCTGACTCAAGTCATCAGGTTACTTGGACAAATTTGTCAAGTTACTTGGGCATTAAAATATCATTTTTTTCTCAGTAATAGTCTGGCGGTGGAGCCGATTGATTGTACATTGCTTAACGTCCCGACAGCAACAAGGCTTTCTCAGGACGTGCCTGCACTGCTTGTGAAAAAAAAAACCAAAACAGAACATTGAATGTATGTCGCCAGCCGGTCAAATACGTTAAATAAACCTAACACATGGGGCCTAAATAAAGCTAAGACCATTTAGCAACACACATCCAATATCAAGAGCTACAGGCAGTGCAGACAGTAGGGAGAGTTTTAAAAAGGCAAATACAGGTGAATGGACAAAGGGTAGACAGAAACACATGCCCCAGAATAGAGAGAAAAACCCACCCTGTGGGGCTGACCAGGGTGACCCTGGGAACTAAAAAATACCTAACCCCACCCAAGTCCCCCAGGGCAGACCCGGGTGGGGTGGTGGAGCCGATGGGGTTAAATAGCTAGGCGCAAGCGGTGCGACATCTCGCTGTGAATTACATGACAGAAATAAAGAAAACTTATCTTTGTCACGACACGCCTGACAGAGTCAGGGTACCGTGGACAATGCAAGCGCTAACACTCGAGAAACCCACCCACTCTAAATAAATCACACAACACCAGTGATAAACAACAATCGACTCTTTTATTACTTACACTTACTCTAACACCACCCCAACCCACTAACGCCTCACACCCTCACACATACACACACATGCACTCATACAACACATGAAAATGATTAATTGACAGATGAAAATTGACCATGGCTATGCAAGGCGGGTACTTTGTTTCTGTACAGTGTACTCTCTGTCCCCCGCTAGACAGGGTGGTTCATAATGTAATATTACTACCAATACCCCGAAGAGCACTGTTGCCGCGCTTGCACACTCTGCACCGGTACAGGAACGGTGGAGCTTGACTCAGGATTCCAGAGTACTTGCTCTGGCAATACTGCTGCCGTCGCCCCTCG
Source organism: Semisulcospira habei (assembly GCA_036245525.1). Taxonomy (NCBI): domain Eukaryota; kingdom Metazoa; phylum Mollusca; class Gastropoda; family Semisulcospiridae; genus Semisulcospira; species Semisulcospira habei. The sequence continues at coordinate 10,484,353 of BTPG01000007.1, read as the reverse complement.
AACGTCTGCGACCGACGCGCGGAACGTTGAATCAGCCTGCTGTAGCCCAACATCAAAGCACTTGCCAACCAGGACTGGTTAGCGAAGACATTCCAGCTCCTGACAAAGGCCACCGCGCAGACGATGGTACAGCTCCTGATGATGCGTCACCGTTGATGATCATGGAAGATGAAGAAATCGAAGAAGTCGAAGAACCCGACGAAATCTAAGAAGTCGAAGAAGTCGAAGAAATATGAGAAGTGCACTGAAAAAGGCGCACTGTCAGTCAAAGTGCCAATACACAGTTAATTCTAGAATAACACGCATTCCCTGCATTTATTCACAAAACATGTGCATTGTGTCTCTCATCTCACCCTGTAGAGGTTATCTTCCTGTTGGTACACTAATACCCGCCTTGGCCATATAAAATAATATAAAATCATTATAAAAATGATTTCTATTTACATTTAATATTCACCATGTTTACATTATTTTATTATACTATGTTTACTTTTAAATTTTGAAATTTAACTTTACTAATAAAAACTTTTATCTTCATTTATTACCACTGCCCAAAAAACAACATTATCAAAATATTCACATGTACATATAAATATATGAAATAATCACCAATAAACACCCCACATGACAATCTTATTAAATTACATCTAAGACCTAATATACATATATATATATATTTGGAAAAATATCCACTTTAATTAATTTTGACAACATGGCGCCTCACTTCCTTTAAATTAATTCTATTAATAGAACCAAAAAAAAAAAAAAAAAAAAAAACCCGCACTCGGCCCTTTAAATAAACCCACTCGGCGACAACCGAATATAAATAAATAAATCCGAAACTCACTGCATTACCACCTAACCTAAAAACACGGTTAAAAACTTGATTAAAGCATTACTAAAAAAATAAATGAAAACACTCTTCCAAACTTATATACACATTTACACACCCGAGAGTACAGCAGCTCACTGAGTAAATAGCATGAATAGTTAGTTACCTTTCACTTGTGAGTCCTCCGGCAGGACGAGACAAACAAGACGAACACGAACCGGAGGAGTCCTATGTCGAGCAGCAGCCGTAGTCACTTGGTCTCTCAGACACCCAGAACCAGGAACACTGGCATTGGTATTGCAGGAAGGGTAACACAACCCTCACACAGCTTGTCAAGGACTCCAAACAAGGCCGCACCCTGACCCAGACCCTCACTGAGCTAGCTAACTCGACTGACTGACCCGTAATATTCTTCTGCTACTTCGCAGTTAAACTTTACTTCTGAACACTATTCGGTTAAAGCTACTTGCCGAAAGCGTGCAACCGCTGTAATCGCTCACCGTTAAGCTAGCTGCACGGGCTCTACGCTTACGTTTACAATACATTTATCAACTTTTCTAACCTAAGGCTATTTACAGAGGTCGGCGACCTCGATTTATTACAAAAAATCGACTTAGGAAAAATTTAAAAAAACATGTCACATCTGTCACGTGACATACCCCCCTCCCAGATCAAACACCCGGGTTTGATTCCTGTATGACTGTCCCAATGCTGGCTTCCACATTTACGGTTTCTACCACCCTGTCCTACTCAAAAAGTCAGCAGGAACATTTTCTTTACCGGCTATGCTTTCCACTCTAATGGAAAATGGCTGCAACTGCAAAGCCCACCTCATCAGTCGACTGTTTGTGGATTTAGCTTGTTGCAAGTACTGCAATGGTCTATGGTCTGTCTGTACGACGAATGTCCTACCATACAGATACTGACGGAATTTTTGAATTCCCCACACGATTGCAAGACACTCTTTTTCGATGGTGGAGTAGTTACGTTCTGCTTTGGACAGTTTCTTGCTCGCGCATGCAACAGGCTGTAACCCGCTACCGTGGTCCTGACATAATACGGCTCCTACACCTCCTTCGGACGCATCTGTTTGCAACACGAAGAGACGATCAAAGTCTGGCAATGAGCACACAGGACCCGAACACAGTCGCGCTTCAGCGTCTCAAATGCTGTCTCACATGCATCGTTCCAACCGATCTGTCCAGTCTTCCCTCCCTTGGTCAGGTCGGTTAGTGGGGCTGCTATGGCTGCAAAGTTAGGAACGAACCGGCGGTAATAATTTACCAACCCGAGAAACGATCTGACTTGTTTCTTTGTTTGTGGTCGCGGCGCGTCTTTTATCCGCTGCGTCTTGTCTCCCTCTGGTTTTATCTGACCGTTACCCACTGTATGCCCCAGATATTCCAATTGTTTGATTGATTGTACATTGCTTAACGTCCCGACAGCAACAAGGCTTTCTCAGGACGTGCCTGCACTGCTTGTGAAAAAAAACAACCAACTAAACAGAACATTGAATGTATGTCGCCAGCCGGTCAAACACATTAAATAAACCTAACACATGGGGCCTAAATAAAGCTAAGACCATTTAGCAACACACATCCAATATCAAGAGCTACAGGCAGTGCAGACAGTAGGGAGAGTTTAAAAAAGGCAAATACAGGTGAATGGACCTCGGGTAGACAGAAACACATGCCCCAGAATAGAGAGAAACCCCCACCCTGTGGGGCTGACCAGGGTGACCCTGGGAACTAAAAAATACCTAACCCCACCCAAGTCCCCCAGGGCAGACCCGGGTGGGGTTCCAATTGTTTGAACCCCAAGTAACACTTTGTAGGTCTGGCCGCCAACTGGACCTCTCTTAACCTACAAAAGAGCTGGGCAATACATTGTAAGTGACGTTCTTTAGTGGAGGAAGCAATCATGACATCGTCCATGAAATTGCTAACTTCTGTCAATCGCAAAGGTTCTAGTAACCTCCTCATCATTCGGGAAAAGATTGCCCCTGCCGTCTTTAACCCGAAAGGCATTACCTTCCACTGAAATTGCCCTGCCGGTGTGGTGAAGGCAGTTTTCGGTTTGTCGCTCTCTAACATGGGTACCTGCCAGTAGCCTTTAGCTAAGTCTAACTTACTCAAGTACTTAGCCTTGGACAGTAAGGAAAATAGGTACTCTACGTCAGGCATTGGCTCAGCATCGAACACGACCTTTTGATTCAGTTTCCTAAAATCCACACAAAACCTAACAGTGCCATCTTTCTTCTTCACCAATACGATCGGTGAGCTGTATGGGAAATTGGCTCTCTCGATTACTCCCATTTCTAGCATAGCATCTACTTCGGCTTTGACTACTTCTAGTTGAGAATGAGGTAGAGGATATTGCTTCGTTCTCACCGGCACTTCATCAGTCAAATGAATTTCACATGAGTCTAGTGTCGTCCTCAACGGATAATCTGTCAAAATATCCTTAAACTGGACAGCCAGAGCTTCTATACTAGAATGGATCTCTGGACAGTTAGGATCAAGATGGACGTCAGAGGGTCCTTCAGACGCTACTAAAGGAATGGTAGGTACTTCCTTTACCACCATGAATACCTCTTCCCCCCTCATCTTCGTCCTCCTCATCTATCACTACTGTAGCTACTGACACTCGTTCTTTGAACTTTTTCAACAGATTTGCATGGTACAGTTTATTTTTACTGCCCACCCGTACCCTGTAGTCACACTCTCCGACTCTCTCTAGAACTTCGAATGGCCCCTGCCAAGCCATCTCCAGCTTGTTGTGTTTAACTGGAAGTAACAACAAAACCTTGTCTCCTGCACTTAGACTGCGTAGTTTGGCTCTGCGGTCAAAGTGCTGTTTCTGCTTTTTCGCAGCTAGCTTCAAAATCTGTTGCGCTAACCTGCACGTCTCTTCAATGCGATTCCGTAAATCTACTACGTACTGGCTTGCATCTCTCACCTCTTCTCCCATCTGCTCTTTCGTCCACAGATCCCGTAGAACTGACATGGGCCCCCTTACAGTCTTGCCGTACAATAACTCGAACGGCGCGAACCCCGTCGATTCCTGAGGAACCTCCCTGTACGCAAACAGCAATGAGGGAATGTATCTGTCCCAACATCGAGGTTGCTCGCTAGCTAACTTCTTCAACATGGACACCAAGGTACCGTTGAAGCGTTCTACTAGGCCATTTGCCTGCGGATGGTAAGGAGTAGTACACTTGCCTTGTATGCACAGTAACCGGTTGACTTCAGACATCACTTGTGAGGTGAACTGGGACCCTTGGTCGGTGAGTACCTCCCTCGGAATTCCCACCCTAGACCAGATTTCTAACAATGCCTCAGCGACCCTTTCTGCTTCGATCCCCTTTAAAGGTACTGCCTCGGGGTATCGAGTGGCGTAATCGACGGTCACGAGAATGAACCGGTTTCCTCTGTCGGAAGCTGGAGCAAGCCCCACAATATCTACCGCTACTCTCTGAAATGGTTCTTCTACTAGCGGAAGCTGTTCCATAGGAACCCGTGGTACTCTCCCTCTTGGTACTACTTTCTGATATTGTTCGCATGACTCACAGTACCTGCGAACTTGAGCACACAGCCCCGGCCAATAGAAAGTACCCCAAATGCGTTCCCGGGTTCTCTTGCCTCCCAAATGCCCCCCCCCCCCCCCCCCCCATCGGTGGGTCATGCGCTAAACGCATTACAGTCTCCCTCAAAGGCTTCGGGACGACTAACTGGGACATTTGGCTGCCTCCTTTGCTATAGACCCGATACAGAATTCCCTTCCTCCTGCAAAATTATATCAGACTTTTCCCTGACGGAATTGCTCGGCCCTCTTCGGCCAACTTTCTAGCGCGAGCTAGAGTTTCGTCCTGGTTTTGCCACTCTATCAGTTGGGTAGGAGTCACATTGAGATCGGCCTGCTTAACGACTTTAAGCGCGCTCTCTCCCTCCTTTTCCCTCTGAATCTGAACTCGAGTTTGGACCGCTGCTGCCATAGCACACTCACTGGCATCGATGGATACGGGACTACGTTCCCCATCTGAAAAAGTCACCCAGTTTCCTAGGATTACGTCCGGTCCCATGCGCTCCATTACGATAAGTTCGATCGTCCCTCGCACAAATGGTGAATCGATTTCAACCCATGCAGTCGGATACTTATCGGACTTAGTATGGTCGACGGGATTGACGTCGATGAACCGACCTGTAAAATCCCTGGGTTCTATCCACTTGGCGGCGATCGCACTCATATTATTATCTGCGCCGGTATCACGCATGATACGAACTTCTTTTCCCTGGGCTAATCCCTTACTCCACGGGTCGTAGGGCCGGATCGTCCGCATCCCTACGGTCACGTGCTCTGTCATTACGGCTACGGTCTCAGGGGCAATGGTGACTTGGTTAACTGACGCCTTACTCTAACAGTTCCTTGCTAAGTGCCCTGGTTTGTTACACTTAAAACACAGCCGTTCACCAGTCCCCCTGCCTGAACTAGCTGGTTCTGCCCTATGTTCTGCTTTGGTCTCAGGGGGTTTATTTGACCCTTTGTCCTTCTTGAACGGCGGACGAATCGGCCCTCCCACCCAATGGACGCGAGACTGCCCGTTTGGTGTCGAGATGTAGCTGTGCTAGCTCCGCGGCCTCTTCACCATTCCTGGGACGTTTTTCCCTAACGAACATTTCAAGGTCTGCATTCATAATAGCATAAAGTTGCTCAGACAGAAACAAGTCTAGGATTTGTTTTACGTCCTCTATGCTTTTATGGGCTAAAGTGAACCAGCGCTTCACCGAGGTCTTTAACCTAACGAACAACTGGGGAAACGTTTCGGGACCTTCCTTTTTGGCTTCGCGAAACTGGCGTCTGTAATATTCAGCGTCACGCCTGAATCTTCTCAGCAAGGTCTCCCTCACCACCTCAAAATCCTTCCCTTGCTCTACGGTCAGCCTAAGGTATGCATCACGGGCCTCCCCCTGCAATAGAGGTGCTAACCTGATCCCCCATACCTCTTTCGGCCACCCCTGGGTTTCGGCTACTCTCTCGAAGAGCTGAAGGTAAGATTCCACATCTTCCCTAGCCTCTAACGGACGCATCTTGAGCGAGTAATGCTGACTAGCCTCCGTAACTGACTTCTTTTCCGATGCTGCTAACTGTAATTTAAGCCGCGTTTCGGCCGCGACGAGCTCTTCTTTCCGTGCTTGTTCCGCGGCAGCCAGTTTACGTTCGGTCAATGCTAAGTCATCCCGCCTAGCCCGCTCAGCCGCCTCACGGTCCATCTGGAGCCGTCTCTCTAACGCCCTACGCTCTAGGTCACGTTCCCGTTTTTCTTCCTCTCTCCTAACTTCGGACAGGATGAATTGGGTTAGGGCTCCCCCACTAAGTCCTAGGCCCTCTCCTAGCACTTTATACTGCTCATATGGGTTTACCCCCACCCCTAACCCCTCTTTACTTCCCTGATCCCTACTGGGTGTCAGTCCTGATGCAGTGAGTGTACGGGTAAGGGTACTCACCACTGTTTCCTTCCGAGAGGGAGTGGCCAAAGTGGCTCCTCTTTCTCCTGGACCCTCATCCTCTGCACCACTACCTTCGGACCCATGGTCGTGCCCCGACGTGGCACCGTGCCCAGTCCGGGTGGCCCTGGTTTCCCGTTTAGGGGGCATCCTGAGGTGGGTGTCACGGAGGGCAGTGACGACAACTGCGCCCCAGCAGGACCCCTGACACAAAGGAAAATAAACAAATAAATACACAGAATACAAACAACGAATAAAGACTAGACAGTGACAAGAGCCGAAGGGTCCTCACTACTCGGTACCTGAGTAATGAGAGGCGACCACTCACGCCACCCCCCGTTTATGCGTACTGCACTCTTCTCTGGCCGTGGACCCTGGCGCTAAACGCCCCCACTCCCGCCAACCGCCCGCTAAATCTCTCTCGTACCACACCACACAGACAAACGATCACTGGCGCACAAAAATACCCTAATCTACCTAACGACCTAAACAGTTACCTCCCCCTAATTCATATCCCACCGCTGCCACCAAATATGTCACGACACGCCTGACAGAGTCAGGGTACCGTGGACAATGCAAGCGCTAACACTCGAGAAACCCACCCACTCTAAATAAATCACACAACACCAGTGATAAACAACAATCTTCTCTTTTATTACTTACACTTACTCTAACACCACCCCAACCCACTAACGCCTCACACCCTCACACATACACACACATGCACTCATACAACACATCAACACATGAAAATGATTAATTGACAGATGAAAATAATTGACCATGGCTATGCAAGGCGGGTACTTTGTTTCTGTACAGTGTACTCTCTGTCCCCCGCTAGACAGGGTGGCTCATAATGTAATATTACTACCAATACCCCGAAGAGCACTGTTGCCGCGCTTGCACACTCTGCACCGGTACAGGAACGGTGGAGCTTGACTCAGGATTCCAGAGTACTTGCTCTGGCAATACTGCTGCCGTCGCCCCTCGAACGTCTGCGACCGACGCGCGGAACGTTGAATCAGCCTGCTGTAGCCCAACGTCAAAGCACTTGCCAACCAGGACTGGTTAGCGAAGGCATTCCAGCTCCTGACAAAGGCCACCGCGCAGACAATGGTACAGCTCCTGATGATGCGTCACCGTTGATGATCATGGAAGATGAAGAAACCGAAGAGGTCGAAGAACTCGACGAAATCTAAGAAGTCGAAGAAGTCGAAGAAATCTGAGAAGTGCACTGAAAAAGGCGCACTGTCAGTCAAAGTGCCAATACACAGTTAATTCTAGAATAACACGCATTCCCTGCATTTATTCACAAAACATGTGCATTGTGTCTCTCATCTCACCCTGTAGAGGTTATCTTCCTGCTGGTACACAAATACCCGCCTTGGCCATATTAAATAATATAAAATCATTATAAAAATGATTTCTATTTACATTTAATATTCACCATGTTTACATTATTTTATTATACTATGTTTACTTTTAAATTTTGAAATTTAACTTTACTAATAAAAACTTTTATCTTCATTTATTACTGCCCAAAAAACAACATTATCAAAATATTCACATGTACATATAAATATATGAAATAATCACCAATAAACACCCCACATGACAATCTTATTAAATTACATCCAAGACCTAATATACATATATATATTTGGAAAAATATCCACTTTAATTAATTTTGACAACATGGCGCCTCACTTCCTTTAAATTAATTTTATTAATAGAACCCCCCCAAAAAAAAAAAAAAAACCCGCACGGCCCTTTAAATAAACCCACTCGGCGACAACCGAATATAAATAAATAAATCCGAAACTCACTGCATTACCACCTAACCTAAAAACACGGTTAAAAACTTGATTAAAGCATTACTAAAAAGATAAATGAACACACTCTTCCAAACTTATGTACACAGTTACACACCCGAGAGTACAGCAGCTCACTGAGTAAATAGCATGAATAGTTACCTTTCACTTGCGAGTCCTCCGGCAGGACGAGACAAACACAAGACGAACACGAACCGGAGGAGTCCTCTGTCGAGCAGCAGCCGTCGTCACTTGGTCTCTCGGACACCCAGAACCAGGAACACTGGCAGTGGTATTGCAGGGAGGGTAACACAACCCTCACACAGCTTGTCAAGGGCTCCAAACAAGGCCGCACCCTGACCCAGACCCTCACTGAGCTAGCTAACTCGACTGACTGACCCGTAATATTCTTCTGCTACTTCGCAGTTAAACTTTACTTCTGAACACTATTCGGTTAAAGCTACTTGCCGAAAGCGTGCAACCGCTGTAATCGCTCACCGTTAAGCTAGCTGCACGGGCTCTACACTTACGTTTACAATACATTTATCAACTTTTCTAACCTAAGGCTATTTACAGAGGTCGGCGACCTCGATTTATTACAAAAAAACGACTTGGGAAAAATTAAAAAAAACATGTCACATCTGTCACGGGACAATCTTTATTTGTTCATAAAACCTTGCACTTTGTCCAAGGTCTCTTTTACCCCTATCTTTTTTCCCTTTTTTCTAAAAAAGATGCCTTTAGTCCTTCAACATTTACGGGTTGACTACGCATCATATTTTGAATTTTAGTCTTCTATTGTTTGTAATTGGCCAAATCATCCTGCACTCTCGTAAACTCATCATCATCAATTTTATTGTCCTCTAAAATTTTGCTGATAATAAGTTTCATACTACTCAGCTTTGCTCCAGCAAGAGTATGCAATGCTTCATGCTTTTGCAACTTCTTATGAAATCTTTTGTTAACTCATTCTACCCCATCACCGAAATCCCCAGATTTTGCCGTTGTCCTCTGAAGACTGCATTAGCAGTGCAGGACACAGATCGACCATGATAGTTCAAGGGTGATGCCAGAATAGCTTGGCGCCCATAGGCGCCAAGCTATTCTGGCGTCACCCTTGAACTATCATGTTCGATCCTTATTTTGCTGTGGTGTCTCTGGGGTAGAATGAGTTAAGGGCTTCCAAACCAAAGCATGCCAGGCACGTGAATACACTATCGCCGTCAATAGCGATCCCAATAACATTCCTCACTCCCGTTGCAAACAGAGCTACACCCCCTACAGAGCAACCAGCAGAAACCACGCCGACAGCCATTGATGCATTGTGTACAGAATTGAAAGCCATGTTGTACCATCTTTTACACTTGGGAGTATTTTGCTTCTTCACCTTCCAAATACTTCAAAGCATATGTAATATTTATTAAATGAAACGAGTCTGCACTTTCAACCTGTAATCTTTCATCGGGCATTTGCGGATGTAAGGGCACCATTTTTTATGGCAAATATTTTTTTAAATATTTAATCAGCGATTACATTTTGCAACTCTTCAGGGGTGTATAATTTGCTAGCGTAATAAAACGATACAAGATGTATGTGTCAGGTTTATGTAATTTAATGAGATAAGACTCCATTTATTTACTAATAAATTATCCTAACAGCTTTGTTACTACTCAATACGTCTACATCTGTGCCTTTTCTAATAGCAATAAAGACTTTTGCTGACTCTGTCACCGAGTTATCCCTCGTAAGTTTGATTCCTTGTGCACTATTTGCTTCTTTTCATCATCCAAAGGTCTCATGATAATTTCAAAAACTATTGTTGCTTCTCTAGCTAAGGTAAAGTTTGCTGTTTTAAACTCAACAGTAGGATCAGTTTTTACCTGAGAGAAGATACCCGCGTCTCTTATACTCCTGTATTTTTATTTTATCTCTGCTTTTGGTGTCTTCAGAATAGCCTGAACCAAGACTCACAAGCAACAGACCAGAGTTAAACGCTTTTTTAAGCTATCATCTTTGGTAATTATGTAAGGACTAATGAATTCAAACTTTATGTCCCAGTCGATTGCGGGTGCAGGAACAGGGACAAGAACAACTACCCACTTATTACCCACATGTTTTAAGATGTAGAGCACATTAATTACAGGACTAGCTACAGTAACACCATGAAGCTGATTAAGTTTGGGATACCGTCTTTCTGCGTCATGTTTCACATCAAATACCTTTTGCTTGTACAATCCAGTGAATCTAGTTCAAGGCCATACACTTCTCCTACCTCTTTCTTTATCAAAACCATGCACATCACCCAAATCTTTAACTATTTTACTGGACACACACACAGCGTAATTCTCAGTTTTGGACCACCACTCATTTTTATTTAACAATTTTTTTTATTTAACTTCCAAGACAACACTAAAATCATGCATCTGAACATGTTCACCGTCCTGTTTAGACACAGATAAACACAATGATTCAAAGAAACTAGAACCTAGTTTTTTTAAACTGCAAAATAGGAAATCTAGCAACTACTCTTTCACAATAGGCAGCATTTCCAGCTGGCAAGCATCTTAACAAAGTTGAAGGCTTTTGTAACGCACGCAGACTTGCCCACAGTCGTACGCACAGACTCACGCAACAGACGCATACACCGCCACTGACTCAGACGGGCGCATTCATGCGGTAAAACACATCACACGGGCTCCCTTTCTAAAGTAACCTTTATACACTATAAAAGAAAAGAAACGCTTTAAAGACTATCAAACTATATATACAAAACTCTCTATCACACACTCAAATCACAGTATCTTTGCCAGGCTAGGTTTTAGTCTCTCAATGTCTCCAACCTGTTTGATGTTGTTGCCTGGTTACGTTGGTCCTTCTCACGTCTAGGCGTGAAAGTCCTTCGTCGTACGCGTATTGCCGTCCTGTCTCTTTGGCACGGACGTCCTCGTTCTCGTACGGTACACTCAGGTCTCGCTTGGACTTGGGTGTCTTGGTTCCCAGTCAGACTCACTCTCAGAAGAGCTGGAGGGATGACCTCACGTAGGTCCCACCTGCGACTCGACGTCTCGGCGTCTGTCTTCCCACTCTTGTTACAAGAACTCTAAATAGACAACAAAAGTCCCAACGTAACACTTGCTAAACACACAACATATTGGATCAATGAGAAACGTCACGTAACCTGGCTGATACAAATAACTCACACGTTCGTTCACACACACACACGTGCTTCATAAACTATCTATTTTCGTATCACCCCCATATCTCTGTCACTATCTTGAAACAGACTATAGCCTAACACTCTTGCTATACATTACTCTATACCCTGGAAAAGACTATGCTTAACCAACCACGTACTATCTTCATAGCGGCTTAGACATACACACTTCATATTCCTTTAGTCATCTATCTCGGTAAACAACTGTATACAAAACACCGGTTACTTCACCGAATTATAAACATACATAACTAAACCAAACCGGAACACCGCTATACAACCACATTAATCTTACCACGCATACTGTCTTTAACTAAACAACTATCAATACTACATTTATAGAAACATACCTGAAATCTAGGCTTCAGAGTCTTGGAATGCGGGCTGGCTAACTCGAACACAACCGTTCCATACGACAAGACAGCCCGCAATAACCAAACTAGACCTCTGACAGTCACAGCTTCCGCCTAGAACTCACTAAACAGAACTCACTACAAAGACCCGTGCTAACCATGTCTTACAGATTTCACGTGCGTCTAACACCACACGGACTTTCGGCAACAAACCGTTAACAAAAACCGTACCGTACTAATCCTACTCATTAACAAAAACCGTACCGTACTAATCCTACTGTGCGAGCACTATGCCCAAGCATAGAGCTTCATCACAATTGTGTACATTTTCAGTCATGTTCAGTTCTTTCAAATGAACATTTAATTATAATAATAATAATAATAATGTATATTTTTAAGGCGCCTATACTTTTGATAGGAAGCTGTAGGCGCCGTACAAATGACATACTAACATACACACACCTTGCATCCTACAGCACATATATATGCCTTAACATACACACATAATGATTTAGTACCGTGTGTACTCCCAAATTAACAGGATAATGTCCAGTGACTTTAAGTTTATTTGACTCAGTGAAATCTGCACTAAGAAAATTCAGAAATATCCAATCCTAATTCACACCATCACCCATTAAACCAAGTAAAGATGCAAGTCTACCTGAAAATGCAGGCCTATGCATATCTCTTGGAAATTCTAATGTAACAAGTAAGTTAGCTGGATTTAAAGTTGCTTTAATTTTTAATTCACTTTGAAACCAGTTAGCTAAAGTACAAAAGTCATAATATCCAGGAGGTATATAATGTCTATCAATATCATCAGCTACAAAATATGCTTCACCATCATTTATATTAAACCACTTTATGGTGTAGAACATTTCATGGATAGCTACAACCATGTTACCATCTCAATTATCAATACCATTAGTTAACCATACTGGTTTTACTTGTATCAAGATTAATAGTGTAATAAACATTATTATTATCACATAAAAAAGCACAATGGAATTTTAATGACAAACAAACATCAGTGCAAGTGCCCTCGATCATTCCCAGATAACATATCTCATGAGTAAAAAAAAAACAAAAAACATTTCATGTCAAAATCTAATGCAGTTTTCTATTGAATTTAAACATGCACCGGCACTGTGATAAAGGGCAGACAAAGCTCTTTCCAACGATATTAAATATACTGCTGTGCTTTCTATCTTGGATTTGCGCAATCGGTTTTTCTAATGCCACTGTAGCGCGGCTCTGTGCCAGGCGCTCACGGACAGATAACCAAGTTTTTTTTTTTTTTTTTTTTTTTTTACGCTTCCTCTGCTCCACATTCGGCGGTACTACAAATTCGTTTTTCTTTCCAGAAAACCCCCCACAAATACAACAGGACTGTAGTCCGGATGATGCTTATTCGCCCACGTTTTTATTTTTGTAATGCATGCTATATGTTGAGAGCAGCTCTTGTTGCAAAATAGTTAAATATCGCTCTCCAGCACTGATGTTACCCACTGTTTGTATAGAGACGGACCTACCGAAAAATACAGAAAGTTACTTAGTGGGCAAAGAGTTGATTTCGACTTGTCGACCTTCGCTGTCATGTGATGGTACGACTGAATCGAGATTTTTTTTTTCAAAGTAATTATTTTGTTGTGTCTTACAGTGTCTTGTTTTTATTTGTTTTTACATACTCTCATGTTAACTCCCCAACCCGTAACCCTCATAATCTGTTAGTCTGAGCCAGTGCACAGATGTTGAGATGGACAAAATCACCTTGACATTGTTGGGGGTCAGGGGTGGGAGGTGGGGGAGGCCTGGGAGTGTACAGTAGTGTCGTGCAAATCTTGTTTTTTTTCTCTAGGTTTACTTCCCTTCTGGTTCGGAGCTTTCAGTACAAGGGCGTAATGACCCAAGCCAAAGCGACCACAAGTACATGGATCTTACTTTACAAATACCGTCCATAGACAAGAATAAAAAGGCGGGAGGGCTGTGCGGAACATTTGACGGCAATCCTGACAACGACCTCACTCACCGTGATATGCGAACTGTATATCCGGCATGCAATGGCTGCACTCCACAAAGCTTCACCAACTCATGGATGTAAGTATCCCGGCCGGAGTTTATTGTAGTGATCACATTTACGTTTGGAAAACTATCGACAGATCAATTTATAATCGATAATGTTTCTACTGCAATTGTGAAAGATGTAAACCTGTTGTATATGTGGTTGGCATTAATTGCAACATTCTGTTTATCATGAATTGGAGGGATGGAAATATGAAATTAAAGATTTATGAATTATATATGGCACAGCAAGCAACGTAAACTAACGAAACAGAACAATCTTTTATTTTACAAAAAAAAAAATAATTATGAATTGAATCATGAAATATCCATTTTGACTGAATGTCTCGTTTTTTAAAATTGTTATTGATATGGAGATACTGTGCATACCGTTTGTGTTTGTGTGTGTTTGAAGAAATGACAAAAGTACAAGCCTTTTCGAGCACGTCCCACAACCAGCATATACGGCCTTGTATTTAACACGAAACTGCCTATGTGACGACTCCAACCAAACTGTTGTCTGCACATATGAGCCAGAGAAAGTCTTAAAAGTAAGGAAACCTTTCTTCCTTAATCTCTTTTTTTACAAGCGGCCACCAAAATATCATAAGAGCCACATGTGATAATGAAAGGGATAATGCATGACAATGATTCTTTATTTGACTACGGTGAAAGTTTTGTTTTGAGATCTTGCCTATTCAAATCTCATTCATAATGTTTGAAATACGAAATGCTATTTCTACTTGTTAGTGTCCAATGAAAAAATAGAAAAAATATTTTGATACAGCACAGTACAGTCACACACACAGACACACACACACACACACACACACACACACACACACACACACACACACACACACACACACACACACACACACATAAACACACACACACATGGTATGCAATAATCACACCATGTATGAGCAGAAGATTTCACTTTGACGCATACTAGCTAGAGTTAAAGAGCTTGGAATTTAAAAATAGTATTGCTAGTATATTCCTTGAAAATTACCTTGCAGTGAAAGTATGAAGACAATACAGTGAAGTTTTTTTCACGGGCCTGGCTCTAAAAGACGTTGTTGATGTTGTAACGTTCTTAGGCAAAGTGCTCCACAAGCTGGGAGCAGAGGACTCATTAGACGTGTCTCGCTGCGTCGAGACGCAATAATGGATCAGTTGCCTTGATCTTTTTGATCTAGATATAGAGTATGTTGATGTTGAGAGAAAAATAGCTTCTTAGTATAATCGGTGAGTTTGCTAGTCAAGGTTTTAAGCATCAGTATTCCCTCATTCTAAGTTATCTGCTTTTTCTAGGGGTAAATCTCCAAGGTCTAATGTTTAGTATTGATACAGCCATTAGCAGTGAGTCATTTTTGGCTCTCGTGTGAAACAAAAGTGAGTCTATGTTTTGGGCCAGTGGTCGTCTGTCTGCCGTCATCCGTGGTAAACTTTAACGTTGGCATTTTCCCGGAGACTCTTCAAGCTGCAGTCTTCAAACTTGGCCCAAGGATACTTTGTAGCAAGACCTTGTAAACTCTCAAAGGTCAAGGCCACAGGGTATCAAGAAATAGGTCCAAAATAGCTATATTTACTAAAATAGGTCAAATACTATTAACTTTAAACCCAAACTTGGTACAAAGATACCTGGCGGTAAGTCCTTTCTATGCATACTACTTTGAATGACCCCTCGAAAAGGTAAAGGGTCACAAGAGATCAGGAAAATAGGTCACAAATAGCCTTTTTTTTGGACATTTTCTTTCCTCAAATACTATTTATAATTTGCATCCCAAACCTGGTACAAATATATCTGATGGTAAGACCTTTATGTGCATGCTAATTTAAACGACACTTTGAATAGGCCAAGGTCACAAGAGATCAGAAAATGACCTCTATTGTTTAGAAGCATTATAGGTTTTTTTTTCATAAGGATTTTGCAAACTTTTCAAACAAATGTAGCAGAAAGGTAGCTGATGATAAGACTTTTTATGCATACTAATTTGGTTCGCTACTCACAAAGGTCAAAGGAGGTTGACAAAAGTGAAAAATGCGTAAATGTTGAGAAAACATGTGACCTGTCGGAAAGGTCAAAGTCACAAAGGTTAGATTAAGTATGTTGATCGGTCATGCACGTGAGCCATAAGGACTTTGCCATTCTTGTTTTCAAGTTTGGTTGTGCCTACGTTCTTTAGGTTCGAAACCATAGCAACCGAAGTGATGTTTTTTGTTTGTTTGTTTGTTTTTTAAAAGAAAAACAAGAAAAGAAGAAGACACTACTGCTGAAGTGTTTTTTTTTTCTGTTAAAAAAAGGTTGTAACAAGAACTTATAAAGAGTATACAAATATTGTCCCCTCGGCATGGAGTCCCCTGGATATTAAAAAAACGGCTTAACTCATTCTACCCCAACACCGAAATCCCAAATTTTTGCCGTTGTCCTCTGAAGACTGCACTCTAGTGCAGGACACAGATCGACCATGATAGTTCAAGGGTGATGCCAGAATAGCTTGGCGATAGGCGCCAAGCTATTCTGGCATCACCCTTGAAGTGTCATGGTCGATCCATATCTTGCTGTGGTGTGTCTGGGGTAGAATGAGTTAATCCAGTTGTCCTCACTGTGGGTTTTTTCCATTGCATCTTCTTCCACTCGTTGACCACGAAAGGTAAAGGCCGCCTCCACCCGCCCCCCCCCACTCCCCTCCCGGGCCGCCCCCCCCCTCCTTCCCCGGAACCCTCAATAAAAAGTTGCAAATCTTTCGTTGCCACGTTAATTCATTTTTTTTCCATAGGGGCAATATATGTTTTTGTGTGAAATGGTTTTGTTGTTGCAGCCCATCGAAGACATGCATCTACTGAGCACCATTATAGGAGCTGTAAGAAATCAGTACAAACTAGGTGCTATGTTAAATCAGTACAGCTAATGAGGATATTGTCAGGCTAAATATTATGCAGTCAAACACATTCTCGTCAGAAACTTCCACATCATTCAGAATGACACAGTATTGAAAGACATATTTCCTGAGCCTCCGCTGGTCGCTTACAAACGTGACACTAACCTACGCGATCGTCTTGTTCACAGTTCACTTCGCGCATCGTTATAACACCTTACCACCTGGCACACACCCTTGTCAGCAACCACACTGCAAAACATGTCCGTACATCAACACATCCCCCGTCATCACCGGACCCCTGTCATCTTTAAATGTCCACCGATATATATATATATGAATAAATAAAACCAGTCCAAGAAAGCTGGCACCACACACTCCAAATATGGATCCAAGCAGCAGCAGTGAAATACTTAAAATGTGATGAAGAAAGGATCCACAAACACCACGTAGTTTAGAAGGAGTTACACTTTTATTCTATGCACAAATTTTTGCCCTCTCGGCGAGGGCTTCTTCAGGGAAATGCCCAGGTAACAAGGTAACAAAACATAATTTACGTGTGAGAATGTAGTGCTTCAAAATAGATACAGAATGCACTTTCAAATTCTAAATTATCGTAATACTTTTACATATATAGACTAAGGTACAAAAGCACGTGCACATGTTCCTGATATTAGCAATTGCGTCATTTCTTCCTCCGCACACTGCGTGTCAATACTCGTGTTTCATACAAGTTTCATGTCATCAGTAATGACGCACTAATATCACGAACGTGTGCACGTGCTTTTGTACCTTAGTCTATATATGTAAAAGTATTACGATAATTTAGAATTTGAAATGCATTCATGAGCAAAATCACACAACACGAGTCCAGTGGTCTCTTCAGTATGATGGTAGCAGTATGAATCATACAGACATTCAGAACACCTTTCCAGAATACATACAAGCATCAGTTATCTGTGATACAAGCGGCTATAGCGACATACAATCTGTCTGACATTGCAGCAACCTTCTGAACATCTCCTTACATTAAACAAGGCAGTGCATAAAAATGTGACCAAATCCTCTGTTGCGCGGCAATGAGCAGCACTTGTCGCAGTTCACTGCACAATGCCTTGCACTTGAAGCAAACTAATTCTATCTAGCAGGAAGATGTCCTGCACTGCATCCAATGCCCAACCCCGACAATACACAGGAGACTGACCTTGTTCGCATTCCCAGCCAACTGAAGGCAGTGTGCTTGGGAGCGAAGTGCAGCAGCAAGCTATGAAAGGCCTCCATGTTCGAGGTCTGGTCACCAGAGGACTTTGCTTTTAGTTGTATATGTCTCCTTGCACAGACATGTGTCTGCGTTCTGTAGCCTGCAATTTAAACAATTAAAAGAATTTCAGCTCATCCACAGATGATATAGCTTACACACCTACTGTGTAAATTAATTAAAATGTAACTGCTTTATACTAAGAGTCTTATACAATTATTATACAAATGTGCGATTCCAAAGAAATCGTGCAATACTGTTTTAGTATCCGCACAAAGGATTTCACAAGGATAAGCATTAGCAGGCAAAAGCTGGAAGTCTTTCCTGTGTAGTATATCACCATGCAACATTATGCACGCACGTATACAAACTGCAATTATAGATTGAATTCAAATCAGCAGTAGTGTAACACTACTAGGTGGCTGATGAGAGGCACGCCTCTTTCGCGACCGCCCCCTCCCCACACACACAAAGCACACATACTAAACTTTTATCTTCATCTACCTAAAATATTCAGAATATGATATAGTTGATACTGTGTAGTCTAGCAGCTGCCCTTCATAGACGATCAGCCGTTTACGAGATAGTGATTTTCTAGAGAGTAACAAAGGTTTGAGTATATCAAAATGAAGTCTAGTATGAATAAAAGCAGTGCGCACTCGTTTTAAACCGCCGGAGGATGGAGACATTTTTCTGTAGCACATTTTGTTTCCAGTATGGCTGCAGACGAAACCAGGACCGTAGCGGCCATGTTTACAGGGGATCAGTAGTTTACACGGGTCTCATTGTTCCTGTATTCAGTGGTAGTATGCACTATATGTCACTTAAAAGGATTTCATTTTTTAAAGTAATATTTTCACACTTAGATATATTAAGAGAAGAAACAATTACGAAAACGCTTGCCTTTGAACTCAAAATTAATATCGTTACTCAACAATAAGATATCCCAAATCACGTGATCAAAACATCACGTGATGCCACGACCTCCGCGGACGTGAATTTCGGTGTGCCGACGGGTTCTTTTTGATTTGTTCTACATAAGCTTGTTTGTTTTAAAAAAAAGCAAACGTGTAAAGTTGCTGTGTGGATTTTTACGGCTTGATAAAGGTTTGTCACGTTTATTTCCATTCACTTTACCATCGCTTTGCCCGTTTCATTTCGACAACACAGCACCAAAACAAAACGCAACCCACAACACAAACGCTATCTTCAAAACCTATGCTGCATTCTGTAAAAGAAAAAGAGTGCCACACCACTTGGTTTTAACTGTAATGGCTGAGCAAAGTTTCGGAACTTGATTAATTATTTTATGCAGCAGTAACATTTAAAAGACCCGGAAGTAGAAGAGCTCTTCCAAGCCCAGGTGGGAGGCAGATTTGCAGCCTTGGCTACTTTGGACTGTGACGTAGACACCCTTGCTGGAAATATAAAAGAGGTGTTACTTTCTACAGCAGAAGAAGTGCTGGGGAAGCAGAGGAAGCGCAAACAGCCCTGGGTCACCGATGACATCCTCGATCTCTGTGATGAGAGGAGAGCCTGGAAGAAAAAGAGAGGCCAAGACCTCACATCAGCAAACAAGTACAGACTTGTCAACAAGAAGATCAGGAAGAGGATGAAAGAAGCCAAAGAAGATTGGATTGAAGACCAGTGTTGTAGCGTGGAAGAGGGCATGGCAAACGGCAACAGCAAGAAGGCTTATGAAACGCTAAGGACCCTCACCAAGACTCAACAGCGAACAGCCACAGTCATCGAAGACAGCAGCGGCCAACTCCTTACGGAAAACACTGCTGTACTAAACAGATGGACTGAGTACTGCCGAGACTTGTATAACTACAAGGCTGAGCCAGACACCAGCATCCTCCAAAACAACCAGGCTGGGGCCAGGAAGGCTGAAGACCTGCCAGTGTTAGCTGAAGAGGTGGAAGCAGCCGTACGCGGCCTGAAGGGAGGAAAGTCTCCAGGTGTAGACAACGTACCTGCTGAACTGTTGAAACATGGAGGAGAAGTAACAACGAAGGTCCTCACTACACTCTGTCAAAAGATCTGGGAGCAAAAGAAATGGCCAGTAGAATGGACACAGTCTCTAGTGATCCCGCTCCCCAAGAAAGGAAACCTGAAACAGTGCCAGAACTACAGAACTATCAGTCTGATAAGTCACCCTAGCAAAGTAATGCTTAGAATCATTCTCAACCGCCTCAAAACTTTCGCCGAGGAACTGCTGGCAGAAGAACAGGCTGGCTTCAGAGTTGGAAGAAGCACTGTAGAGCAGATTTTCAACTGCCGCGTCCTGATCGAGAAACATCTGCAGCATCAGCGCGAACTCTACCACAACTTCATTGATTTCAGGAAAGCATTTGATCGCGTCTGGCACGACGGACTCTGGCAAGTCATGAGATCGTTCAACATAGAGGAGGGACTGATCCAAATGATAGAAGCGCTTTACAAGAACGCCTGCAGCGCGGTTCTACTTAACAATCAGTCAGGCGAGTTCTTCAGGACGACGATCGGTGTCCGTCAAGGATGCCTGCTCTCTCCTGTCCTTTTCAACATATTCCTGGAGAAGATCATGCAAGAAACCCTCCACGACCACCATACTTCAATCTCTATTGGTGGCAGATCCCTGTGCAATCTTCGATTCGCAGACGACATTGACCTCATGGCAGGCAGCAATAGTGAGCTCCAAAACCTGACAGACAAACTTTCAAGTAGCGCAGGGTCTTATGGCATGGAGATCAGTACGGATAAAAGCAAAGTGATGATCAACACCACAAGCGACAGCAGCAGCAACATTCACATGAACGGCCAGAAGCTAGAAGAGGTCAATAGCTTCAAGTACTTGGGAGCCACCCTGTCCAAAGACGGTAGTTGCATAGCAGAGATCCGTATCAGGATAGGTACAGCAACATCCGCAATGGCCAGGCTGGACAGAATATGGCGAAGTAACTCCATCAGCTTCACCATCAAGTACAGGCTTTACAAGTCCCTCGTAGTGTCTATTCTACTCTACGGCTGTGAGACTTGGACACTGCTTGCAGACTCAGAAAAGAAAATCCAGGCCTTTGAGAACAAGTGCCTGAGGAAGTTGCTCCGCATCTCGTACCGCGAGCACAAGACCAACGAATATGTACGGAGCATCGTCACTTCCCTGGTGGGCCCACATGAACCCCTTCTGGCAACCGTGAAACGGCGCAAGCTTGCTTGGTTTGGCCACGTGACCCGACACAACACCTTGTCCAAGACTATCCTCCAAGGCACTCTCGAAGGAAGTCGTCGGCGAGGTCGTCAGAGAAAGAGTTGGGTCGCAAACATAAAAGAATGGACCGAACTCGAGATGCCAGACTTGCTTGCCACCGCCCAAAATAGAACTCAGTGGAGAGCACTGTCTGTTGCTGCTGCCTTTCAGTCCCCCCAACGCCCAGTTCGGGCAAGGGACTGATGATGATGATGATGAACATTTATTTTAATCAGTTGCACTGACAAGCTATGTTGTGATGTGCGATCACTGCCAGTGCTAATTATGCAGTCTCAGTGATCACTGATGGTACAGTACACTTCACACTGAAAAAAAAAATACACAGCACAATGTGAACACGCTTGGAAGTTCATGCAATGCTTTGTTTAAAATTGAACCCTATCTTGCTAGCAATAGCCTACTGCACAAAAGAGGAACTTATTTTGCTGCTGTGTTATTTGCAGTTTGTCTGCATATAGACATTTGCAGTTCGCTGCAAGGATTCTTAGCAGCTGGCATTAGCACTGACATTTTGGGATTAAAACGAGAAAGAAAACGGAGAAAGGTGACACAGAGATGATTTAATAAATCAGTCAAGTGATCAAATGAATGAGATATCTATGTTTTATGATAAACAGCAAGTTATGGGAGGGGGGGGGGGGGAGGAGGCACATACTTTATAATGTACACGTACTATTTCTTTCAGTGTTTCCATCACCCACTCATAACACCATTAGACTCGATGAGTTGTTATGTTTTGAGTGGTTTACAAAATACATGTACTTGTTGCTGTTACATTATCTTCTTACTGGTTTTGACATTTCGCTGTAAGATTTACAGTCCCATACTTTAAGCGTGTTCCCCCTAACGCACACAGAGGTTGACTGTATCATTGATATGTGTGTGTAGGTAGCGTTTGGTTTTGTTTGAGGTGGCAGTTTTGGCCTCACCTTTAAGTTTGGTGCCACTGTGCATGTGGCCACCAGTACTATTTACAGAACTGATGACTGCATGTGCAGGCTAGCTCACGGTATCAAAATGTGAACTGGGCAGCCTATTGTTTGAAGTGATCAGTGGTAGCAACATCCATGATGTATGTGTGCATTTGGCCACTGGTACTGAATACAAAGGTGCTGTTTACAGAACTAGTGGCTGAGTATGCATATTAATATTAGTACTGTTATTGTTATCAGGTGTGGCCTTATCTCTAAGTTTTGGTGCCCCTGTGCATGAGGCCAACAGTACTTTTCACAGAACTGATGGCTGCATGCGCAGTGTGGTTAACTGTACACATGAAATTTGTAGGTGGGCAGCTAAAATACAGGCAGTCAATACAAGCCACTTGCTTAACCTGAAGTCTCTATATATAGACTTTACAGTCCACTAATGCCCATCAGTATACAATTGTGCATGTCTTTTGTGGGTATTCTGTGGTTTTGTATGTGGGCTGGGGTTGAAAGTGGGGCGGTATGGCACCTATTACCGTGTATGTACAAAACCTACATTACAAACAAACATAAATTAATAATTTTAATAAATAGTTATTTGGGTTTAACGCCGCGCGGTAGACTACGGCCATCTCATGGCAGTTAAATAAATAAGATAAAGTAAGTCAAAGATACCTGGGACATAAGAATGCTAAGTAAAGTATAGATTATGATCATGCACAGATGTACATTGGCGGATGTTGTGCAGTTTTGTGTGTGTAACTGGATTGGGGTTGGGAGCGAGCGATACTGCACCTATTACCATGTACGTGTATAAGACATAAGACATTTATTCACCAAGTAAAACGTTACAAGGATTTTTGTGTGGCATGGCGACAGTAAAATATGTCCTCACTTGTAGGGCATTCATCATGTCATACACTTAGTTGGCGATCATCCTATATACAGCACTAAAAGATAGATAAACACAATATTAAACACAAATCAGTCATATGTCATAAATCATGGAATCACGTTGTTCCGTGCATGGTGATGTATTGAGGACAGCTTCTGGAAAAAAAATTGCATCTGAATCGAGAGGTTCTGGCTTTAAAAGCACGAAACCGCCGTCCAGAGGGCAGAAGCTCGAAGAGATGATTGGCTGGGTGTGACAGATCTGACAGAATAGTACTGGTGGCCACATGCACAGGGGCACCATGGTGTATGTTCTTGAGCTGTATGCTGATGTGTATGTACAACACCTACATTACAAACAAACAAAATAAATAAATAATTTAAATAAATAAGATAAAGTAAGTCTAAGGTACCTGGGACATATGCATGCTAGGTAAAGGATAGATTAAAAATTATGAACATACACAGATGTGTATGTCCTTCTTTTGGTAGGTGTTCTGCGGTTTTATGTGTGTATTTAGGTAAGGGTTGGGAGCAGGCAGTATGGCACCTATTACCATCTATATATGTGTATATTTTCTTGTTTGCTGATGTGTATGTACAAAACCTTCATTACAAGCAAACAAAATAAATAAATAATTTAAATATATACTTATTTGGGTTTAATGTCGAGCAGGCGACCAATGCCATCTCATGGCGGTTAAATAAAAAAGATAAAGTAAGTCAAGATACCTGGGACATATGAATGCTCAGTAAAGGATAGATTATGAACATGCACAGATGTAAGTGTTCTTTGGTGGGTGTTCTCTGGTTGTGGAGTGGGGTTGGGAGTGGGCAGTATTACCATATATGTGTATGTGAACATCAGCATATGTACAAAACCTACTTTTCAAACAAATAAAAATAAATAATAAATTTAAATAACTTTGACATATGAATACCAAGTAAAGGATATATTATGAACATGCACAGATGTTTGTTCTGTGGTTTTGTATGTGGGGTGGGGAGCGGGTGGTATGCACCTATTACCATATATGTGTACATGTTATGTTCACATCATATATGTGTATATGTATGTTTTCATCTTGTATGCTGATGTCCCCCACGCAGGTCTACCCTGGGGAACTTGGGTGGGGTTAACTACTTTTTAGTTCCCAGGGTGACCCTGGTCAGCCCCACAGGGTGGGTTTTCCCCTCTATTCTGGGGCGTGTGTTTCTGTCTACCCTTGGTACATTCACCTGTATTTACCTTTTTTAAACTCTTCCTATTGTCTGCACTGCTTGTAGCTCTTGATATTGGATGTGTGTTGCTAAAGGGTCTAGTTAGGTTTATTTAGTGTATTAGACCAGCTGGCGACATACATTCAATATTCTGTTTAGTTTGGGTTTTTTCACAAGCAGTGCAGGCACGTCCTGAGAAAGTCTTGTTGCTGTCGAGACGTTAATGTACAATCAATCATTTTATGCTGATGTGTATGTGCAAACATACATCACAAACAAACAAACAAACAAAAAAATTAATAAATTAATAAAATAAGTTGGGGATACCTGGGACCTATGAATATGCATGTTAAGTAAAGGATAGATTATGAACATGCACAGATGTAAGCATATTGAAAACAAATTTCCTCTCCTTGGTGACCACTACCATACCACTATAGTGATCATGTGCATCAAGGAATTCCTTCCATCCATAATTAAAAGGATAAATAATAAATAAATATGTGAGTGAATACATACATGAATCAATAATAAATAAATAAAACATGTAATATAATAGAGAGGGCTACTATCTGTATTGTGTCTCATGCAGTCCTGATAAAGCTTAATCATAAGAGTCCTTGTGAGTACTTGAGTGCGGATTGGTTGAATTGGTTGCAAAAACTAAAATTTTATATTTAGGTGTTTAGCTGAACATGGTGATTTTGATGGAAACGGTTCGGAGATGGATTTCACTCTGCCTGGCTTGTGCTTAAGACCAGTCGGATACGAGTGTGCTTGACAAGTTAAAAATCCCATCTCCACTAATAAAATTAAAAAAAAAAGAGCAGACCTGCACTTAGAGCCGTTAGGCTGAAAAACAGACGAACAACATGCATGTTGTATCCGGCCAAAAAGTCTTCAGAATGTTGAAGATGGTCGGCAGACACATTGCACAACATGCACAAAGGGAGTTTACTTTCGATATGCTTTCCTCCCACAAAAGACCGAGTTGTATGGAAAAGGCTGTTTTCAAGACCAGGAAAAATAACGTATTTGACGTTGATAAGATGTTCAAATCGAAAATAATCTCTGTTTCAATTCAGGAGCAAAGTAAAGCTTCATCAACCGTGCGCGTCTGATTGACTTCTTTAGAAGGCTTCTCGCTGACCGCCATTTTGAAACTAGCGACGCGACCATGCTTACCGCATTAAAAATAATACTTTTAAACTTATTTTATCGTATATATGTATGCATGTTTACTTGCTGATGATTTTAATTTACTCACTGGAATAAACTTGTAACTTGTATGCTTGAAATTTTCAATGTTATGCACAAAAAATGTCTTGCACCTTATCCGGGCCGTGTACGAGGACTGGTTCCCTCACATCGAAAAATAGCTTTCGAAAAACACTTCTACAAAAATGTCTCCATCCTAAGGACAAATATTGTTGCCATGCATAAACTATATGGCATTAGTACTTTCGTTTCGTACCTGCAAACCATTGTTACTCTTTTGACGAACTGCTTAGTCTGCAGAAATTGCAAAAAGCTGCTAGACTAGTGGCTTACCTCTCTCGCCAGTTGCAGCTTCATTGCGAGGACATTTTTGTGCTTCTTCTCCGCTGCGATGGACGGTGTTGGTGAAGTGCCGATCGGCCGGATGCTTGGAATGGCTCCGGGTTTTATTATCAACGTTTTCGCAAATTTCATCCTAAATTTTATTAGGTTGGAAAAATCGTCTTCCTTGAAATGTGCGGAGCACACTAACGTCCTTTTATTTCCCTTCTGGACGTCTCTGCGAGTGGAACGGACGAAGCGGTCCCACGACGGCCACAAAGTCTGATCTCAGTTTGAGGTATATGATTGTGTGGAGAGACCTTTCTTTCGGTTGCGGCTGCATCCCCCTGAACAACACAAACTTGTCCCGGCATATTTCTAGATCACCACACAAAGAATTCGCGAAAAACTGAAAACGACACAACTATCACACAACGTGCAGTCCAGGTCAGTGTGGTGTTGATGCTTCGACAAACGGGAACGGAGCGGACCAAGCGTGTTAGGTGTGTGACGTCATGTCACGTGACTTTTCCGAAGATTGCCGAAGATTTTTTTTTCGGAGGCCAGGTTTTATATTTGCTAATATCAAAGTATCTACGCAAAGGCAAAATAAACCGTGCACATATTTCCATTCCTCGTGCTTTTTTCAGTTGGATAAATATATTTTATATCACAAAATGACTGTATTTCATGATTTGATGAAATGCAGCTGGGCACCCAAGAGCTACACTTTAACTTCGCGTTCGTCAAAATAACTGAGGCCCCGGCCGAGGTTATTTAAAGACAGGGTGTCGAGAGCACACCGGTAGCGTATAGACAAAAGAAGCGCACGAGCCACATACTCAGAAATCTTTTACGTAATAATGACATGTAGACGTAATTGTAATGTTCTAGGCATGCAATGTTGAAAGAATACTTTTGTTGTATCGAGCAGGATTTTGCGTGTTGTGTGTGTATGTGTGCGGGGTGGATGGGGAGGGCATGCGCCTGCACAGATGTAGAGAGGCTCACGCGTACAGGTGATCGTATTGAATAAAGACGCGTTTTCAAGAACGCATGGTCGGCAAGTATATATATCTGAGAATGTATTTGAATATGTGTTCTATATATGTTGCACTACAGCCCTGCAAAATTTGAAGTAGTTAGGATAATAAATATGTAGGTTACGGTGTTCCGAAAATGGACAAAATGATGATTTGTCGAATTTGGACTTAGGCAAATGTTTGATGGCAATCACGAAAAATTGAAATAATGTAGACATAACTCTAGTTATGTTTGGATTTTGAATACATCATCATAAAACACAGGAAACACAACAAAACATCCACCGTACTCTTTGCAGGATGCCAGGTGGGGCAAAACTATTGTTTTGGGTCCATGTACGTGTGTAACAACTGACCGACTTTACAGCAGCATAACGCTTTTACCAAATGGAAAGCATGTATTTGAGCTGCATATTCGTACAGTTCGTATAATAATTATGTTCTACATCTACTTATAGAGCTAGCTAAATGAAGTGTAGATATTCAAATTGTGATGCTATATGCGCTAAAAGTTGGATGAAAATGCAGTTTCGCTTGTTGTTCAACTTATTTGTCAGTGAACCCTCAGTTTGTATGTCCCAGTGATTTTTGTAACAACATTGAACTGACTGACTTAAACTTGGATTGATGACAATCCACAGTGAAATGGTGTGTCAGAAACAAGAAACAAGTCACTCACTCCAAGGTCAAGGTTATTGAGGCCATGTTTTGTCTACATACACAGGATCTCCGAAACTACCAGATGAAATTGCTTGAAAATCGTCGTTTTGATAGAGGTTGTCGAAATAGAATGCTTACTGCAATAATTAGATTGTTAACTTGTAGGTCATGGCCGTGGCGGCTATGTTTGTTTTTTGTCGCATATTCTTTTGCGGGCAATATCTCTGACACCATCGGACTGATTTGGCTGGGACTTGGATTGATGATAGTGCGTAGTGACAGGGTATGTTGTGAACAAGAATCAATTCACTGGGTCCAAGGTCAAGGTTATAGAGGGGACATTTGTTTTTTGTTTGTTCATATGCGATCGTACAATACTTGACCTTTGTGACCTTGAGTTCCCAGATGCCAACCAGATTGGAACATACAGAATTAATATGCATGTCAGGAGATGCAAATATGTAATCTCAAACTTTGACACACATGAACCACTTTTCAAGCAATGGATGACCTCCAGTGACCTTGATCATTGTAAAATGTTGTCAAAGGTTGCCTTCGAAGCATAATGGTGTGTCTCATTGTAAAACATTCATGTTAGTCTTCTAAATCAGTGTTAAAATATTGAGGAAAACGTATAATATTATTTCATTATATATTTTGACCTTGTGTGACATTGACCGTAGTATAAGTCACACAAACACTCACATGCATGGAGCTCTTTTTATATACTTCAGCAGGGCCAGATTTGAAGTTAGAGGGTTACGCATTGTAGGAGATATTAGCTTTGAAGATTGAAACCCAACACTCAAGCTAAAAGGACGTTGGTAGATTTTCAAAATTTGGCGTGTTTAACGGCCTGCCACAGGATGGGCGTTTGTAGTACAAGCCCAGAAAAAAAAGGCTAAATCTACGCAGTAGTCGGAGTGTGTTTACATAGTTTGGAGTCTGTGCGGATTATAGTCCGAGTCACACATGAGCCTAAAGTTGACATTTTCCCCAATTTGACTATTTTTTGTCAAAATGTGGACAGTTTAAATGACACGTTTTACGCTATATCTCAAGAACGGTTTATCAGATCACCATAATTCTTTTTGTGTTTTGCTTCATTCATCGTCATATACGTCACTGTGCAGTCTTGTACCATGTAAATCGATACACAATTTTGGTTGCCGATACATAGTAATAGACTTATGTAATGTCTCTGTCAAAAGGTTGTGTTTTCATTCCTACGACACACGACCAATCTCTTTAGCGCAAGTCTTACCACTTGACCTCGATACCAAACAAACAAACAAAATACTTGTAACGACTTATGGCGCACTTTGATGTAGTTACCATTTGAAGCGCCTCGGATACCAGTTTTGTTATTAAAAAAAAAAAACAAGAAAAAACCCAACAACATCAAAACGTTTTAAAGAATAAAGTTACATAGTTTTATTCGAAACAATAGGTACTCTGCTAGAGTTGTTTGTAGCACACAATTGCAGCAATATATTGCGTAATAACCCAATGCAGAAAGAATCGAAAGCACATCGGCCTCCAGTGCGACTATTTTATTGAATTTTTCTAAAATCTTTTGAGACAAAGAGTCACTCTTCCATTTCTTACACACCTCCTGCTTTGCTACCTTTGAGGGGAAAAGCTGTATCACACACGTGTGATACAGCTTGGCGTTATCACACACATGTGATACAGCTTGGCGTTATCACACACGTGTGATACAGCTTGGCATTTTCACACACGTGTGATACAGCTTGGCGTTATCACACACATGTGATACAGCTTGGCGTTATCACACACGTCTGATACAGCTTGGCGTTTTCACACACGTGTGATACAGCTAAGCTGTATCACACGTGTGTGATACAGCTGTGCTGCGTGAACGACCAAGTGTGCACAACTTTGTCCTGTAGAAAGTCTGGTCAACAAAAAGGTACGGGCACATGCGATATTGAAAAGTGACCTACTTTCAGCGCACGCCGCAATAACATCATTTCATAATGACGACTGGCACTCTGGCGTCATGTATGCGCTATAAGAAACATTTGTCTGGCATATAAAATATTGACGTCACATTACAAAATAAATTACCTCCAGATTATTGCCAAGACACAATGGCGACTGTGTTGTGACTAGATGTGTGCCGAAAACCAACTCTCATCGGATTTCACAAAGAAAAAGGTAAGTATGTAATACAGTCTTGCATCGGTGTTTGGGTGTTAGAATCTCTCTCTTATGGTCTTAAAAACCTTATCCTACCCGCTTTCGCTTGTAGGATAAGTTTTTAATACCACTCGAGTGTGATTCTCAGTATCACCTAAACACCAATGTAAGACGCTATTTTATTATGTATTACTCTGACAATTTTTCCACAATGCTGCTGGTCATGCAGCCGGCAACGTAATGATAGATTATATATATATATATATATATATATATATATATATATATATATATATATATATATATATATATATATATATATATATATATATATATATATATATATATATATATATTATGATATATTATAATTATTGTGTACATATATTATTTTGACATCTGTTATGTCTGGTGTCATCCAGGTCAGAAGATTTCTTGTTACTGGGAGAAACTCATTATTCAGTGACATTTCATCAGATTGATTTCTTTTACGAAAATAGCGGAGGAATTAAAATAAATACGTTATTGGTAGCTGGGCACATGGACCCATGTAGGCCTGACGGAGGTCAAAGCAACCATTTCACCCCGAACTCCGAAATGGTGCAATGATCACTTTGACCTCGCTCAGGCCTGCAAGAGTCCATCAGTGTAACAAACCCCTGCAACTAGTAACTCATATTATTAGACTGAAATATATCGAAAGGCTTGTCGTGTTGAGTGAGTTCTGCGTAGGCATACTCAAGTGAAAACCAAACTGTAGTCAACTTCGCTTACAACAAGGTCGGATTTAAGTCCGGAAATAACAACACTTTTTTTAGAGGTCCCGACAGAACTTCATATAACAAATTAATCCGCTTATAGCACAGTTTGGGTATAACAACGAAATAATGGGTCCCCAGGCGGTTTGTTAAATCCGAGATTTACTGCGTAGATAAAAACGATATGTATAAATACACGTCTTTTGTAACGACAAAGGCGATTTTAAAGATGAGGCCGCAAACTTGGCTGGAACGCAATATAACCTCTTTCAAATTCGAACTGGCGACCTTTCGTACGAGAATCCGTCGGCGCTACCGCATGCATTAATCGCGAACCTAGTTAATCTAAACCCGCTACTGTCGGTGTTTCATGTTCTTTCAGTGCCCTCAGTGCATAGCACCTCCTGCCTACATACGCGGCGGCTGGAACAATACAGTTACACAGACTAGACGACGAAGGACCGCAGACAGCACTTACACTTTTGATGTGGATGAAACGTCTACGTACGACCCGTGGGACTATCAAGGTGAGTCCCTCACCTGTCATTACAAAAGATGATTGTTGTCGATTTATTTTCATTAGCGTTAGTACGAAAAATTCTTTTTTTGTTGTTGTTGGGGGGGGGGGGGGGGGGGGGAACAAGTGTTGTGAACATCTTTATAATCTACTGTAGTGAACAGTGAGAGATGCGAACTTCATAGTAACTGGGGGGGGGGGGGGGGGTATATTTTGGCCACTCTTCTACTTGATTATTTCTGTCCTGGGTATCTTTTGGCGATATATCTCTTTCTTCTTTCTTCTAAATTCCACTATGACTCAAATGTTGTGCAAACAACAGTACGGGGTATTGATATTTCAACTTGAATCCAGGTAATTTTCAAAATCGGCGAAATGATGAGTTATGATACCGATTAGCCACAGCCATTGACCTACATTTTTACAACGTTGGTGTCGTTGTGCGGGGTCACGTGATCAGACTGGGAGCTATGAATGTGGCGTTGGGGTCCAATGGTAAAAGTCACGTGCAGGTTATTTCTGTAAAAATCGTTAAAGTTTCGGGTTTTGTTTTGTGATAATCGTGGTGATTTGAACCGTTTTTGAAGCTGTTGTCAAATAATTTCAGTGGCGGATTCGCCCCCCCCCCTCCCCCCCTGTCTGCCCTGACCAAATTTTTTGTTGTTCGTGATGGGTGGTTATGGAAGCTGGTTGTGGAATTCTTTTTTTGTTAATCGTGGTGATTTGAACCGTTTTTCAAGCTGTTGTCAAATAATTTCAGTGGCGGATTCGTCCCCCCTCCCCCCCTCCCTTCCCCCCCCCCCTCCCTGTCTGCCCTGACCAAATTTTTTGTTGTTCGTGATGGGTGGTTATGGAAGCTGGTTGTGGAATTCTTTTTTTGTTATAGAGTGTTATTCTTTATCTGTATTGTGTATTTCGCACTGGTCCTTAGGGGAATCGGTGAGTATGCCCAGCATTTTCAGGGGACCAGTCAAATACCCTCATTCAGCAGTGCTGATCCGGTCAGATTACTTGAGCCAGACATAGAGTGTCATGTGTCCCAGCACTCACAGTGGCACATGAAAAGACGTACCGTTTGCTGTGCGATACAATCCTCCCTGCATTCTTAAACTGAGGCAGCCACCAAATGTGGGAAAGTACCCAATCACTGTGCAACCAAGTCCCAAAGCCAGCCATAGAGTTCAATGTGCCCCTTCAGTCACAGGAGCTCATGGAAAGCGATACCTCTTTCTGTGGGACGAGGCAGTCGTCTAGATTTAAGGTTGATGAATATAGCTACATTTTTAATTGAAAACTGCCGTTTAGAGGGTTTTTTGAGAGCCTTGTTGAGTCTGGAGGCTATTGCCACCCTGACAGACCCATGGTCCCGGGCATATTTGTAAGATAGTGCCCTTTGCATGAACTACCCCATGAGCAAAAACACGCAAAATAACTGATTTCAGAACACCTTAAAAATTTATCGAATAGTGTGTTAAAATGATAAAGAAACCTTTACGTCACTTCATATAGTATGTTAGTATTTTCTCATAAAAGAAGTTTGTTCTGATAATTGGAATTCTAAGTGCAATCTACAAAAGTGTATTTTGTAAACTCGCAAATTTCCCGGATGTTATCAATAAGATTACAAGTGTTTGCATTGTTGGGCAATTGCTCAGGCCCTTTTTATTCGATAAAGGCGTACTTTGGGTTATATCTATCACATTGGTTATGAAAAAAATGTGGGGTCCTGCACAAAATTTGGCGCTTCGGGTCGTTTGCGTGTACTTATTCGATAAGGGATACAAGCGATGTATGACTTCCGGCAGGTCATTGTTAAATACGCGATGAGAAAGTTTATCTATAAGTATTTAAATGCACTTGTATCACTTGACAACCGCGATACTTTCTCAGCACGCAGGTAACCCGGGTTCGAGCCCCGCAGAAGGCGATGTTTTTTTTCTGCTCATATTATAAATCCCCCTTATTTTCTTCTTCGCTCAAATTGGGGGGAAAAAAAACCACCCAAAAACAAAAACACGTGATATTCTGTTGTTTCTGTTGTAAGTTTGGTAATAAAAAAAGAAGTGATTATTATCACTTTGGTGATGTGGATGTTAAACCCCCAACCAACCAACCTGAGACAGTCGTGGATACAAATGCACACTGGTTACCTCGATACATTTGTTCATTCATTCTTTTAGCCAGTCATTTTGTGAGCATGTTTACATTCATTCAATCATTCACAGATTCACTTATGAAAAAGCACACCAAAGAGTGTTGCCACAGACAGTTTTTGTTTTTTACTGGCATCATCTACAAACATTAATTGACGTGAATTTGTTGGTAATATACCTGCTGCAAGTAATGCTACACACTCCTTTGGTGTCTCTGTGAAAGCAGGTCGATGAACATCTCTGGTTGAAAGATGTTTGTGAACAGATTTGTAGTGGATGTACCTATCTCTCTAACTGAATCTCAGTTTCCCAGCAGATTTTGGTTACAAATTATAAGTAAACAAAACAAATGTCACATGTTTCTTATGCCCTGATATGTTTACACATGATCATTGGGAGTAAAGAATAATATCTCTGTTTATTTTCGAAACAAATGCTTTATTTACAGACATTCATTTAAAGTATACAGTCAAGTCTGTTGAAAGCATATTAGGCTACAATGTAATTAGGCAACTATACAAAAGTAACTACCTCAAAATACAAAACGTTAAACGTTTAGGGCTTAACATCTTTTGACAATAAAAGGTGTTTTCAAAGATGGGTCACAGAAATAGGGTCTGAACAAATTTTGACCCCAGCTGGATTCGAACCCGAGACCTTTGGAATAAAAGTCAAACACACTACCACCGAGCCACCCAGCTCCCCCTCAAAATACAGCTTTACTGCGGAACAACATATTTCAACCACATTTATTCACATTTACATTGACAAAGTGCTGACTTTATACAA
>BTPG01000007.1:10435519-10448019 GCA_036245525.1 Semisulcospira habei | reverse complement strand
GTACACTGTATATGGAAAAAAGGGACGCTCTCTCTCTCTCTCTCTCTCTCTCTCTCTCTCTCTCTCTCTCTCTCTCTCTCTCTCTCAATCTCTCTCTCTCTCTCTCTCGCTCTCTCTCTCTCTCTCTCTCTCTCTCTCTCTCTCTCTCTCTCTCTCTCTCTCTCTCTCTCTCTCTCTCTCTCTCTCTGTCGAGTGGTATGATGACTTTGTGCAGATGATGGATAAAGTGAATGATACTGACAAAGATGTACTTCTATTAGGTAATTTTAACATTGACTTACTGAAAACAAATCCCACGTGGCAATCGACAACAACTCTTTTTGGGTTGAAGCAACTAATCCAAGCTCCTACTAGAATAACCCAATCATCCGCTACACTTATTGATCACATCTATACCAACAACTGTAAGTCAGTACTAGAGACCAGCGTCCCCCCACTAGCTGTCAGTGATCATTTTCCCATCACCTGTACATGGTCGTGCAAGATGCCCAAACAAAAGAGGGATCAGCATGTGTACATTACCTATAGGTCTTTTAAAAAACTAAACAAAGATGCTTTTTTACACGATCTTAGCCTTACACCGTTTCATGATGTGTACAATTGTACCAACCCAGATAAGGCTGTCTCTCTCTTACTTGATCTGTTCCTAGGGGTGCTAAACAAACATGCGCCAGTAAGAAGAAAGCGAGTCCGATCCCGCCAGCCTCCCTCATGGATAACCGACGAAATCAAACAAGCAATGGATGATAGAAATAAGGCTAAGAAAGAAAAGAACTTTCACGAATTTAAAAGATTGCGAAATAAAGTTAAGTACTTAATTAGAGAGGCGCAGAGATCGTTTGTAACCAAAACAGTCGAAGAAGACAGAAACCCTTCCTCTATCTGGACAGCACTAAATACGCTTACCAACAACAAGCGTAAACAGTGCAAAACCATTCCAGAAAACCTCTCCGCTGAGGAGTTTAATAACCACTTTCTATCAGCCCCCAAAGACTTACTCAGTTTTCACAATCGCAATCAGTCGATATATTCCACACCAGAAAAGCTAACTAAGTTCTGTAAGCAAAGATTGTCCTCAGATGATATTTTCGTCATCCCTGATATTGCTGTACACGAGGTAGGCAAATACATTTCTATCCTAAAAAAGAAAACGTCTTCTGGCAGTGATGGTATCAATGGATATATTCTTGACCTGTCGCAACCATACATAGTGGAACCTCTTACATACATTTATAACCTATGTATAAAAAAAATGTCTTCCCAGCAGCTTTCAAAAAATAAAAAATAGTTCCTGTTCCTAAAGCAAACGATTCTTCTGAAATTAATAACTTTCGCCCCATTTCCCTTCTATCAGTTCTCTCGAAGCCTCTGGAAAAGCATGTTCACAAACATCTTCTGGAATTTCTTGAAAAAAGGTCCCTATTATATCATTACCAGTCAGGTTTTCGTCCCAAGCAATCATGCCACACTGCACTCGCACGAATAGTGAATTCGTGGGTCAACAGCATAAATGATAATAAAATGGCTGGTGCTGTCTTCTTGGATCTAAGAAAAGCGTTTGATCTTATCGATCATACCATCTTACTGAAAAAGCTTGCCACCTACTTAAACAAAAAGAGCCCCTCAGCTCTTTCGTTTCTGAACTCCTATCTTACAAAAAGAACACAAACAGTCTATGTCAACGGAAAATGTTCTTCTGAACAATTTGTGGAGTATGGAGTGCCCCAGGGGTCTATTTTAGGCCCACTACTGTTTTGTATCTTCGTTAACGATCTACCGTTACATGTAACGTGTAGTGAGACCGAGTGTGACATGTTTGCCGACGACTCAACATTAGATTCCGCTGGTAAAACGGTGCCAGAAATTGCAAATAATCTTCAAGAGAGTCTTCATGAAGTCTCTCGGTGGTGTAATGAAAATCGCATGCTTGTAAATCCCACAAAAACAAAAAGCATGCTTACCACAACCCGCCAGAAACATCAGCTCAAACCTCCATCACTCAACCTTTCTTTGGACTCCATCTCAGTTGAGCAGGTCAGTCAACACCGCCTGCTTGGAGTAATAATAGATGATGATCTAAGCTGGCATAACCACCTATATTATATGAGAAAACATTTGTCCA
Source organism: Semisulcospira habei (assembly GCA_036245525.1). Lineage (NCBI taxonomy): Eukaryota > Metazoa > Mollusca > Gastropoda > Semisulcospiridae > Semisulcospira > Semisulcospira habei. Next base: position 10,445,897 of record BTPG01000007.1, on the reverse strand, counting down.
AAAAGTTGTTTCTACTTTCCAAACTTAAAACGATCATTGACCTTAAGAGGCGCAAACTATTTTTTAATGCCTACATTAAACCACACATTGATTATGCCTCAACAATATGCTCACAAACCAGATAGGTGAGGCTAGCGCTGGCAGAATTGGAATCACAGCGCTGGACAGACAACAGTTAGATCCCCTGCCCCCGCCTATCAGGCACCCAATCGCCAGCCCACAGAGAAATACGCAGGTATAGAATAAGACGATCATTTCCATCCTCAAAAACGGATGGATCAGGTCTCTTATATAACCCATGTCTTTATCCGGAACTTAGGAAGTGGGCAGGAGAAACATACATACACAAACATGAAGGTGCGCTACTATATGTGGTCGGGTAAATACCCTGATTTCCCACAGTAGATGCACAGAACATTACACAACAATGTAACGATACAAATTTGCCTCGAGTTATAGATACTCACAAACCAGATAAGTGAGGCTAGCGCTGGCAGAATTGTATGCAAACCAAGGGGAATCACAGCGCTGGACAGACAACAGTTAGATCCCCTGCCCCCGCCTATCAGGCACCCAATCGCCAGCCCACAGAGAAATACGTAGGTATAGAATAAGACGATCATTTCCATCCTCAAAAACGGATGGATCAGGTCTCTTATATAACCCATGTCTTTCTCCGGAACTTAGGAAGTGGGCAGGAGAAACATACATACACAAACATGAAGGTGCGCTACTATATGTGGTCGGGTATATACCCTGATTTCCCACAGTAGATGCACAGAACATTACACAACAATGTAACGATACAAATTTGCCTCGAGTTATAGATACTCACAAACCAGATAGGTGAGGCTAGCGCTGGCAGAATTGTATGCAAACCAAGGGGAATCACAGCGCTGGACAGACAACAGTTAGATCCCCTGCCCCCGCCTATCAGGCACCCAATCGCCAGCCCACAGAGAAATACGCAGGTATAGAATAAGACGATCATTTCCATCCTCAAAAACGGATGGATCAGGTCTCTTATATAACCCATGTCTTTCTCCGGAACTTAGGAAGTGGGCAGGAGAAACATACATACACAAACATGAAGGTGCGCTACTATATGTGGTCGGGTAAATACCCTGATTTCCCACAGTAGATGCACAGAACATTACACAACAATGTAACGATACAAATTTGCCTCGAGTTATAGATACTCACAAACCAGATAAGTGAGGCTAGCGCTGGCAGAATTGTATGCAAACCAAGGGGAATCACAGCGCTGGACAGACAACAGTTAGATCCCCTGCTCCCGCCTATCAGGCACCCAATCGCCAGCCCACAGAGAAATACGCAGGTATTACATTGTTGTGTAATGTTCTGTGCATCTACTGTGGGAAATCAGGGTATTTACCCGACCACATATAGTAGCGCACCTTCATGTTTGTGTATGTATGTTTCTCCTGCCCACTTCCTAAGTTCCGGAGAAAGACATGGGTTATATAAGAGACCTGATCCATCCGTTTTTGAGGATGGAAATGATCCGTCTTATTCTATACCTGCGTATTTCTCTGTGGGCTGGCGATTGGGTGCCTGATAGGCGGGGGCAGGGGATCTAACTGTTGTCTGTCCAGCGCTGTGATTCCCCTTGGTTTGCATACAATTCTGCCAGCGCTAGCCTCACCTATCTGGTTTGTGAGTATCTATAACTCGAGGCAAATTTGTATCGTTACATTGTTGTGTAATGTTCTGTGCATCTACTGTGGGAAATCAGGGTATTTACCCGACCACATATAGTAGCGCACCTTCATGTTTGTGTATGTATGTTTCTCCTGCCCACTTCCTAAGTTCCGGAGAAAGACATGGGTTATATAAGAGACCTGATCCATCCGTTTTTGAGGATGGAAATGATCGTCTTATTCTATACCTGCGTAATTCTCTGTGGGCTGGCGATTGGGTGCCTGATAGGCGGGGGCAGGGGATCTAACTGTTGTCTGTCCAGCGCTGTGATTCCCCTTGGTTTGCATACAATTCTGCCAGCGCTAGCCTCACCTATCTGGTTTGTGAGTATCTATAACTCGAGGCAAATTTGTATCGTTACATTGTTGTGTAATGTTCTGTGCATCTACTGTGGGAAATCAGGGTATTTACGCGACCACATATAGTAGCGCACCTTCATGTTTGTGTATGTATGTTTCTCCTGCCCACTTCCTAAGTTCCGGAGAAAGACATGGGTTATATAAGAGACCTGATCCATCCGTTTTTGAGGATGGAAATGATCGTCTTATTCTATACCTGCGTATTTCTCTGTGGGCTGGCGATTGGGTGCCTGATAGGCGGGGGCAGGGGATCTAACTGTTGTCTGTCCAGCGCTGTGATTCCCCTTGGTTTGCATACAATTCTGCCAGCGCTAGCCTCACCTATCTGGTTTGTGAGTATCTATAACTCGAGGCAAATTTGTATCGTTACATTGTTGTGTAATGTTCTGTGCATCTACTGTGGGAAATCAGGGTATTTACCCGACCACATATAGTAGCGCACCTTCATGTTTGTGTATGTATGTTTCTCCTGCCCACTTCCTAAGTTCCGGAGAAAGACATGGGTTATATAAGAGACCTGATCCATCCGTTTTTGAGGATGAAAATGATCGTCTTATTCTATACCTGCGTATTTCTCTGTGGGCTGGCGATTGGGTGCCTGATAGGCGGGGGCAGGGGATCTAACTGTTGTCTGTCCAGCGCTGTGATTCCCCTTGGTTTGCATACAATACTCAACAATATGGGATGGCTGCAGTGAAAATCACTTCAAGAAGATAAACTCATTATACAAGCGCGCTGCTAAGCTTATCCTCCCTGATCCGTCTTTATCCACTGATGCCAAGCTGCAGGCCATCGGACTTCTCCCTCTGGTTAAGCACCTCGCACTAAACAAATGTGTACTGATGCACAAAATTCTTAACGGGAAAGCTCCACCTTATTTATCTAGGCTTTTTTCGCCAACTGAAAAAAAAAAAATACAGCACCTCCAGGAACAGTCTCTCTATAAAAAGGCCCCGTATAGACCTGTTCAAATCTAGCCTGTCTTATTCAGGTGCTCTTTTATGGAATTCTCTTCCTCCCACTATTCAACAAACCACGTCCCTCTCTCTGTTTAAAAGTAGAGTACATGATTACCTTCCTAAGACATCGTTATGCTGATCCTTTCTTCTTCTTTGTGTTTTGACATAATACGCTTCATGTTTTTTAATTTTTTATTTTTTATTTATTTATTTATTTTATTTTTTTTCCATCTAGCCTCAAAAATTGTTTGTTCAGTTTTCTTACTTGTTTTTGATAGTACACAAAATATCATACCTACTTATATGTTAGATAATTATGTGCGCACGTACGTGTGTATGTGTATGTACAAAAGTGCGCATGTGCAAGAGTACATGTATATGTGTGTCTGTGTGCGTGTGTGTATGCGTGTGTGTGACGTTTATTATTAGTTAGTTTTTGTTGTTTGGTTGGTGTTTCTTAAGTAGCTTAGCAAGGACAGATTGTAAGAAAGGCCTGCGCGCCTAATATCTCAATCCTTGGAAAATAAAGTTTTGTTCGTTCGTTCGTTCGTTCTCTCTATAACACAACTAGGGAAAACATTATCAAAGAAGCTATTTTTACTGTCAAGTTTTTGATACTAAGACACGAAAGCTATTTTTCAACTCCTACATTAAACCTCATATTGACTACACATGTACTATTTGGGACGGCTGTAGTAAGGCTAACCTTAAAGGCCCCGTCACACGTGCCGGTTGTGCCCCGATTTTAAAGCCGATTCCGATCCGATTGCGATCGGATGACGTCAATTATCCGATCTTTTCCCAATCGGCTGGGAATCGGGTGTCTAGAACCTGCTCTATTTTCCCGATCCGAATCGGTCCCGGTTGTAAGCTTCAACAAATCAGAGCGCGTCTTGCAAAGCATGTCGTTTTTTAGTTTGCGAATGGCAGAACACTGACGCCTGTTGTGATCAGTACCACCGCCGTTGCTGATGTTTCGCACGCCTCTTCCCGAATATGATGCAAAACTGCTGATAATGCAAGCACATCAACATCACTGTCAAAACTAGCAGCCATTTTGCAGAACAGGTACGACTTTGATCTTCGGTTCAAACCGGCCGGTCGGCTAAACAAGTCGGGAAATGTGTGGCAGTGCACACGTTTTTTTAGTCCGACCCGATCATCTACCGATTCGAAACTGATCGGGAATCGGCCTCAAAAACGGGCATGTGTAGCGGGGCCTTAAGCGGAATAATTTTCTATACAATCGCGCAGTTAAACTGATCCTCCCAATCCCCTCTCTAACTTTGGAGGAAAAGCTTCAGGCAACAGGGCTCCTTCCTTTACATCAACACCTTACGTTTAATAAGTGCGTACTTATGCACAAAGCGCTGAACGGGAAAGCTGGCTAAGCTTTTCACTGAGAGCGAAAGGGTTTACAGCACTTTGAGGAACAGTCTCGTCATTGAACGGCCCCGAATTGACTTGTTAAAATCCAGCCTTTCTTACGCGGGTGCCTATTTATGAACTCACTTCCTCTACATATACAGCAAACGAGACATCTTCCATTGTTTAGGACGAAAGCTTTTAAATACATCTCTGAGCAAACTTGAAAGAAACGTAGATAATATGTCCAAAAGAGTCATGTCAATGATTTCCTGTGGTCCTCCGTTTTGCACTTGTTAGCTTTTACATATATCTCTCTTTAACGTGGTGTTTTGCCTGCTCACTAAATTTATACACATGAGTAGCTGTATCATAAGTGTGCAGTCGCTTTCTATAAACACACTTTACATCGCACCCCCCCTCCCCCCCCCCCCCCCAAGACCCTGTCATTTTGCTGTGTGTGTGTGTGTAATCTTCAGCGACTTTGGAACTTGTATCGGAATGTAACACAAGTGACCTGTGAGTGTAGCCGCTTGTTTTGTGCTGTTAACATATTGTTTTAATGTTGCTTTTAATGTTGTAGTTTAGCAAGGACAAACATGAAAAGAGGCCTGTGCGCCTATTGTTTCCTTCCTTGAGAAATAAAGTATCATACATTCATTCATTCATTCATTCATTCTCTCTCAGTCTCTCTCTCTCTCTCTCTCTCTCTCTCTGAAGTCTCTCTCTCTCTCTCTCTCTCTCTCTTGGCGCCGGAACCACCGCCGTCGGCCGTAGTTTACATCGTGAGCATTAGTTCACCCTATTTCCATGGACTAACAAAAATATGTTAAGTGATATTTGGTGTGTGACTTCATGAGTGAACGAGGATTTTGGTGGTGTGTTTATTGTGAAAATTGGACAGACTGAACAAGAGTAATTTGGAACTATATTTTCTTCAGCACCGAACCGGTTTTAGTCGCCAGGATCGCCGCACGGCTGTTCATGGCATTCCATTTAGTTGGAGGCGCGCGCGCGTGCAGGCGTAGTGTAAGATAAGGAGCCGCGCAGCGTGTAGCGAACACGCCGCGATGTGTGTACACTGACACTAAGCGGCCGACCGTGTACTACACGGGACACACTGTTTTTAATGGCATCGCTTTTAGTATTTAAGCTCTCTAAGTAGGAGTAGCCGTGATCAGCAAACTGAACATGGCGTCCTACGAGTGAGTCCAGCAAAGAGATGACATCAGCCTCTCACCATGCCCGGGGGCCGCACCACTCGCTCAACCAAGACGGCCAATAAAGCTACACTTGAGCAAATAAATGACACTCTCGACCCAATTAAAAAAAACTGGGAAACTGACCCCTCCAGAATTTTCTATGGAGAATAGCCCTCCATGAAAGATATCTTGAGCAGCCGCTTCCCCTTGGGGCTACAGCTGAATGGAAAGATCAAGATGTCAATCATGACCCAGTGAAGTCGCCTATCTACCCTCCCTACCCCGAGTCGCTACAGAGTACTATACTGTGGCTTAGTCAGGGATCGTCTAAAATAGGCTGTCGACTCACAATAACTGTATTTTACACTACATGCCTTATCAGAGCCCAAGGCAAGGGATGCGAGAGGTGGATATTTAATGAATTTGAAATCATGAAGGATGTCGTAGAGCAGTTTCGCTCCAATCTTGATTCCAGGTCGCTACCTCTCTCCTCCCCCTCTTCCCTACTCGCGCTGCCTTCCGCCCCCTCCATTATGACTGACAGCGAGTCCCCGCCCACCCTGAACCCTGATGAACCGATAAAACCACTCCTCTGCGAGGCAGCCTCTACTGTACCTATAGAGACTCCATCCCATTCATCCAGACCCATGTCGCCAGCGGCGACCCCAACTAATGCCGAAACTGACGGCAAAGCCTCGCCTGCTTCAGGCACCCCTCATGATGTAACGGACACTGTAGCCCTGTACCTGCTACAGTGCTGAAATCCCATTATGACGTCACCTTGACCAGTACGCCAAAGGCATGTGTGCACTCAGATATCAATAGTACCAAGCGCGTCAACGATCAAGCGGACCTTCCCACCAGCAAAAACGACAGCCATGAGAATACCACTTCAACTACCTTCTCATCTAACCAGTTGGAAGACTTGCTGAGCCAACTAGCAGCCGCCACAGAGTCAATAAGAGACCTACAAACAGAGCTATTGTCTGTGAAAAGTGAGCCGGCTACTATCAAAGGTCAATATGAAACACTTCAAGAAAAGCAAACCGTTCTTGATAGTGCCATCAGGGACACTGAGGTCATGGTAAAAAATGGCAAGTTGGCCGAAGAAAAGTGTTTAACAGCGGCTGAACAATCGCACTGCGCAGCTCTTGAACAACTGACCAAGGACCATGAGAAACTTATCAAAGAACATGAAACACTGAATAGACAAATGAACAAGCTAGCTAAAACCAAGGACACTCAGAGTGCTGAAATCACGGAGCTTAAAGTTCAGTTGGATACTTTGTGTCGGTCACTGTCTCCCACCGCGCCCACTCAAACTGACGCCAGCCTGCACACTGACAAAGCCCTCACCTTAAGCGCCCAGTCATCCATCACCCCTCCGGCCCTACCTCAAGTATTGGAAGCTGGTCAGTGCAGGCCACCAATCAGCCCTGGGGGGAATAGCTGTAGCGGGACCATAAGTCGTCAGCCACCGCAGGATACTGTCCCGTTCACTGTGCGACTACCGGCTAAAGCCAGGATAGCGGGACTACTGATTGGCGACTCTAACTTACAGCGGGTAGATCGCCGGAGACTGGATCCCAGCGGGGCCACGTGCGTTCGAACCCTACGAGGGGTGACAGTTGGACAGCTGGCAGTGACCCTGAGTCATTGCGAACCACGTGCTGACATTGGACATGTAGTGGTCCACGTTGGTACAAATGACTGCGCCTCAGGCCATGACATTGACGTCATCCTGAGGGACTACAATAGTCTGACACTAGCAGTCCGCCGTGCCTTCCCGTCTGCATCTGTCGCCTTCACCTCCGTCCTTCCGCAAGGCCGGTGCCCCCTGCAGAAAGTGTGCACCATTAATGAACGTCTGGCAAAACTCTGCCGCCAAGAGAAGGTGCACTTTCTCCAAGAGACAGGCTTTTACACGCCAGCAGGCGCAGTGGTTACATCACTGTTCAATAACGACAAACTTCATGTCAATGAGCGTGGTGCTGGTGTCCTGCTCCGTCTGGTCAAACAGTTTCTCCTTCAGGCCAGAGATCACAGGGAATCTGACACACAACAGCTTCGCGACCAGCGCGCCACCCGCCAAGTACTGAGCACATGTGCTTTTGACACGTTACGCTCGGACAGTGATCGTACTCAGGTAGTAAATTCTGCTGAGGGCCGGAGACCAGGACCTGACCATCTCACTCAGAATTCAGACGGTACTATTCGCAAACCCTCAGTGACTTTTCCTGTCCGCCGTTGGGAGACAGCCCACAATACTCTGTTCTCACCTCCCCAAAACAGTAACAATACACATGACATTGATCCCTCAGCCTCTGGTGGACGTCAAGCTACTGAAGCTGTTGGCATCCAGTCTTACGATGAACAGAGTGCGCCGCCTGCCAATGAACTCACAGGTGCCAAACAGGGCGGGTCGGGTGCTGCTTTTGCCTCCAACTTCCCTTTCTCCCAGCCGCTCCTTTACCACCGTGCGGAAGCTGGACCGGACCCCTTCGCTTCGTGTTTTCCCGGCAACTACGTACGCCCTTCTGCCGGCTTCTGGCCGCAGGTCACACCACACGGACTACCCGTGCCACCGTTACCTGCATTCCACCCGACTTTTTCACCGTACCCAGTATCTTATCCGCAGTGGCTGGTCCCGTACCACTCAGGCGGCTTGCGGCCCCAAGTCATCTAGTGATTGGATTATGCCAGGGACAGCTGGGTACTGAGTGGTGGTGTTTTTTTTTTTTTTTTTTTCATAGTGACATGTGAACTAGGACACAAAGTGTGAGGCTTGTTGTTATCTATTTGGATTCTACTGCCATATTTAGCCGATTGGTGCTGATTTTGTTGCGATAGACAGATATCTGGACTGAAATTACCGTGCCGAGCTTTTTGGCTACGTTAATCTCATTTTGCTTCTGACGCAGACGTCGTCTGTGATATGACTATGTATTTGCAAAGGAGCAGCTTTCTGACGGAGTCAGAAATGTTTCTAGACAAAGTGTGACATTAAGCGGCTATTTTGAGAAGCTGCGTGAAAAGGGACACACGGATTTGTTCCGTTGTCATATCCACTGTGCCTGACGGTGAATCTGCACTTTGGAATGTGAAACTAGTAAATGTTTGGTTTTTAGTCATGTGTGAACTGAATAGCGCCGGTTATAACTTGAATGTACTCATTTGAGGCCGGAGTGTGACCGGTATAGTGAAAGTTTTTGTGAACTCTTAGTTATCTAAATTGTTTTTCTTCTTTTGTACAAAGATCAGTCGTACAGACTTATAAGAGAAAGGATAACTATTGACTATTGACTTTATGAAAAGGTCTTTTGTCGTCGTGTGTACACTAGTGTCTATATAGAACGAACAATATGGCGAGTGGATCCACTGGCTTAGCCACTCAAGGACTGAAAGTCGGACATTTAAATGTGTATCATTTATATCCGAAAGTACATGATGTCTCCCTGTTTCTGAACCAGCCGTCACATTTCCACCTCTTTGGTCTCACTGAATCTCGTCTGGACTCTCGAATCACTGACGCATGTGTCAGTATTCCGAATTTTTCTCTTATTCGACGTGATGCAACTTCTCCTGGTCATACTGGGCTAGCTGTTTATGTGCACAGCACTGTTCAGCACAGGGTGCGCAGACGTCTTGATCTTGAGACAAAGGAGGTGGAATGTGTGTGGTTAGATGTCAAGCTTCCTAACACGTCGCCACTACTAGTTGGCTTTGTGTATAGGAATCCAGCATCGACTGCCGAGTGGTATGACGACTTTGTACAGGTGATGGATAAAGTGAATGACACAGGCAGGGATATACTCATTCTCGGTGATTTTAACATTGACATCTTAAAACCCCATTCGATGTGGCAATGTACAACAATGCTGTTTGGACTAAAACAGATGATTACCACTGCAACCAGAGTAACCAACTCTTCGTGTACTTTGATTGACCACATCTATACTAACAACCCTCAAGCTATCATTGAAACTGATGTCCCTTCACTAGCTGTCATTGACCACTTTCCCATGACCTGTACATGGTCATGTTATGTTCCTAAACAGAGCCGAACCCAACATTTATACATTACTTATAGATGTTTTAGAAAACTAGATAGAGATAGTTTCCTTTATGACCTCAGTTTTTTGCCGTTCCATGAAGTTTACAATCACAATGACCCTGATGTAGCGCTCTCACTGTGGCTTGAGCTGTTCCTCGGAGTGCTAAATAAGCATGTCCCTTTAAAAAGGAAACGAGTCCGGTGCCGTGAGCCCCCCACCTGGATTACGGAGGAGATTAAACAAACCATGGAAGCCAGAAATCGAGCCAAGCGGGACAAAGATTTTATTGAGTTTAAAAGGTTACGTAACAGAGTCAAATACCTTATCTGGGAGGCACAAAAAGCACTGGTAGAGAAAACCATACGCAGCGGGAATCCGTCTTCAATATGGAAAGTTTTAAACTTACTAACTAACAATAGTAAAAATCGTTCTACAAACACGACTGCCAACCTTACAGCCGATGCATTTAACGACCACTTCATTTTAGCCCCGAAATCTTTACTACTTGCTGAAGGTTTGGATCAGGTGGAACATGTCGCATCGCAGAAGCTTACTGACTTTTGTAAGCAAAGACTGTCCGCGGGTGATGCTTTTAATATCCCTTGCATCGCTGTACATGAAGTGGGCAGACTTATCTCTAGTCTCAAGAACAAAAAGTCAGCTGGCATTGATGGAATCAATGGTTTTATCCTCGAACGTTCGCTTCCATACATTGT